>CM059216.1:4426085-5026085 GCA_030347435.1 Clarias fuscus
ATGAGACACCTGTGATATATTCCAGCGTTCATAAATAATGTCTTTTGGTTGATTTGTTGATTCAGGCACTAATCCATGACCACTGAAATGACTGAAAGTATTTGGCAACTCAAGAGATCATGTACTGTACAAAAGAAAAAAAAAGAAGTAAAAAAAGTTAAAAGCATTAAATAACTGAACTGAACTGAAACGGTTGCAGTCAGACGTTTGCCGTTTAAGAGCTCGGCTGCGTTGGCCTTTCAGGTGTACTTGACTTGTAATGCAACAGTACCCTCTGTTGGCTAGCTGCATGTCAGATGTGAACCAGAAGACTGGCTTGAATCAGACTCACACACACCCACACACACTTACACACACACACACACACACACACACACATATGCACACTGATTCTCCTCATCCCACTTATAGTACCTAATAAATCAATAGTTTCTGGTGTGGATACGATTATTTCTAATTATTTCTAATAAACATGTTACAAACAGTAGATCAGGATCGTCTATTGATTTTTACGTTACTAGGTTACACATATAGATCTGAACTCTATTAGGGTTGTGTCTAATCTTAATGCATATGATCAGCAGGATTTCCTAGACCTAAGGTGTTTTAAATACAATTATGCTAATTTAATATAGTATATAGTAAAAGCTCACTTGCTGACCATGGTAAATTATGAATGTTTTTTTTTTTTAGGGTTTAATGATAATATGATATGTTTAGATGAATCAGGTAAGATAAGCAAATGACAAAAAAGTGAAATAAACTGTGACTTTTGATTGTGCAGAATCACTGAACACAGTTACTGTAAGAGAGTAAAAACTCCCTTTATTTCTCCATGTAAATCTCCTGCTACACTAATGCATTTGTCCCAGCATTTCACTATTGGTTGAATACCATCAGGGTACAAAAAGTCAGAGCCATGATCAGACAGCCTGATTCACATCTAAAACACAGGCCTCCCAGGAACTCCAATAGTGACCCAAATGGAGTGAAGTCAAGACTGTAATATCTCCCATTCGAGTTGCTGTAACGTGCAAGTGGTGTTGGTGAATGATTGCGTGTACAGTTTCCACAGACAGTTGCATCTCTTCCGCAAGTTGCAGAAAATTATCCATTGATTCTTAAGGATCAGGTGTTCTACCCGCTGAATGTTCTGGGGAACAGCTGCAGTGGACTCTGAGCCACCTCAGCCAGGATTGGCATTCACGGATGTTATGGCCTTCTTTAAAATGTTTGCATTATTCAAATGTTTTGCTGCAGCTAAGCGTCTCATTAACATACTGTGCTTGAAGTCTTCTGAAAAAGTCAATCAGTTTTACTCCTTTCATTACGAGAACTTTCATCAAACAGTCCCGGTTTGGCTTGAACGCCCCTTGTACGTTAATCATACAAATAAGGTGAAATATAACATATAGTATGAGAAAATTAATTCTTTAAGGTAAAAAAAAAAAAAAAAACATATGACGGGAAATCGATGGTTAGAAAAAAAAACAACCAATCTTGTATATTAATGAATGAACATTTATTAAAAATAAACTGTAAAACAAAATCACAAATGACTCGTGAATATAAAATACCATGATATATGAATCAGGTGGATAAAAACACGTCATGTGAAAAACATCTAAACACGTAAAATATGGCATGTGAGATGAATAACGTGTAAATTAATGAATTAATGTGGAAAGAATTGACATAAAAATAAGTCAATCAAGTGGGAACAAATCCAAGGTGAAAAATAAATTGAGTGAAAATAAATGAGTCGAGTGAAAGAAACAAAAACGTGTAAAATGGATTGTGCAAAATTATCCAGTAAAAAATGTACAAGTTAACGGAATTATGTGAAAAGACTCATGTGTGACTCACACTTACTCGTGTGTAAAGAAATCAGATATAAAAAAGGAAGCATGTAGCTAGAAATTACTTTTGGAAGGAAAAAAAAAATCTGTAAAAGGAATCTGGATCTAACGGTCAGAATTGAAAAAGGTGAAAATGAATCATAAAATAAAATCCTCAAAATGATTCTGTCTGTCCGCCACTTTGAATCTTTTTTAAAGGGAAACGCAGGTTCCCAAGTTCAACATAAATACCATCCCTAACTGGTGCATTATGTAATTTCACAAGTGCACCGAGGATTCTTCAAAAGACAGCTGTGTTCTCAAACCAATACCATAGCGTGAAAAATGTGCATTTTTAGCCATAAAATATATCAAATAAGACTTGTTATTATTCTGTTATGGAAAAATAATCAACAGCAGGGTGGTGTGATGAAGCAGGGGTCACCATCCTGACGTTGATTATTTTCCTATAACAACATGTGGGTCATGCCTCATAACATAAAAATATATATTTCATACTTTCTATCCATTTATAATTACATTTAAAGTTGTGGAAGGTCTTTAAAACGAGTTTGTTACGAGTCCTTTCGTTCCTGTTTCCCAAAAAAAAAAAAAAAAAAAAAAAAAACAGGTTATAGATCAAGTGTCTTTCCATCTGGGGAAAACGTACACCTTTACCACTAAAAGTGACGACTCATTCCACAAAAGGCTACATAAATGTTTCCACTCTACCACCACCATATCAATATTTATGTAGCTCGTACGTGGACGTCAATGTAAACCTGCGATTTGGAGCCGCACGACTATCAGAGCTGTTTAATCTGCACCAATCACAGTCGAGAATTCAACATATTACAAGAGAAAGATGTGTGTGACAAGGAACCATGATGGACTTAGTTCACTCCGGGTCTGGCGGCCATTTTAGAACTCTCTCGGCGATCAGAGACAGGGTTGTGGAGTTTTTTTTAAGCACTCACTCATTCCATGTGATCGTTTGAAAAGAAAAATAGCAGCAGAGTGTGACTAAATCAGTTTGCTTGGCAGTCGGAATACAGTTTCGATTCCGCCGATCCCGAGAGAAAGAGAGAGAGAAAATCCAGCACGCTAAATCTTGGCAACAGATGGAGAATTTGAGCACTGCCAAAGACAAGCATTTACAACGATTAGCTACCTTTTCAGTCCTGGCCTTTTTTTCTCATATCCGTCCCATAGGTGCTTCTCTAATCGGCTGTTTTTGTTTAGAGGAACAGAGCTGCTTGGAAACTGCGCCAGGCCTGACATCACATGAAACCAGAGGATTGTGAGAGGAGAGAGAGAGAGAGAGAGAGAGAGAGAGATGTAGAAAGTAGGAGGGCCGTCCTATCAGGGAGAACAATCAGATAAGCTGGGATACACTCGCTCGCAGAACTTCATAAGCTTTTAATACTTCTACCTCCATCTACAATCAGAACCTCCAAACGTGTAAGTACAATCTGCGGAGTTCACTTTCTGCGCTCGACGCGACCTACACGCCCAGAGCTGGAGCTGACAACTCGCACGGATTAAAGGAACGGAGAAGAGATGTGCAGATCTCCAGCAGAAACGCCAACCTCCTGTGTGTTTCATCCCAGTTTGGGTTTTCTTGAATCTCTAACGGTTGTATAAGGCTCTGAGGAAGCGACTGTACGTGTGTGTGTGTGTGTGTGTGTGTGTGTGTGTGTGTGTGTGTGTGTGTGTGTGTGTGTGTGTGTGTGTGTGTGTGTGTGTGTGTGTGTGTGTGTGTGTGTGTCGGGGGTGTTAGTGTGAATCAAATTACACACTCATTTTATATTCAAAATACATTGCTTTATTTTCTGTGCTGGAAATGAAAATAAATTAGAATGTCAGATATAAAGGTTACATCATAAACAGCAAGCAAGTAAAGTTTCGGACGAAAACAGCATGTACGGTATACATGATAATGTTAATCTCAGCACTCACAATTTGCAAAATAATATATTAAAACCATCTTAAACTTTTTTTCTTTTCAGTTTTCTTTCTCCAGCTCACTGACTTGAAGTGACTTTAATAAAAGACGGGGAAAAAATCTACTAACTAAGTCTTTTATTGTCCTCTGAAACAGATGGTGTTGGTGGTGCATGGATTTAAAATTATATTTTTTTATTATTATTATTATTATTATTATTATTATTATTAACAATTAATAATTATAACAATCCTTTTAAACAGCACAAATAATTACTTTAAAAATATATAATTATTTAAAATATAATATTTTTTTAAAAATTAAGGAATTGCATGATTGATTAAAAAATGATTAAATTACCTCTAATTATTAAGAAAAACATTTTATAATTAAATTTTAATTATTTAAATGAATTATTTAAGGATAATAAATGATGAAAGTTTTTGTTTAACAAATGTACTGAAACTAAATACTGTCCTTAGCTAACGCCTTACAATATATATTTATAACTTAAAAGAGATTTTTATTATTTTTACAGGATTGGGAGAAAGGTGGCATCAATTCAACAATCAATTCGTTTTTGGAGGAAGAAAAATGCTGATAATGACCCTAGGGACAGCTCCCCTACAGTCAAGGTGGAAACATCATGCTTTGGAGCTGTTTCTCTGCTAAAGGTGCTGGCAGACTTTGCCGCAATGGACAGGGCCATGTATTGTAAAATCTTGGATGAGATTCTCCTGACGATTGGCCGTAGTTGGAGTGGCTCAAGAAGCAGCAGCTTAAGGTCATGGAGGGGCCTAGCCGGTCTTCAGACCTTAGACCTTAATTCTATAGAAAATTGATGGAGGGAGCTGAACCTTCAAGTCGCCAAGTGTAAGGCAAGAAACCATAAGGATTTAAAGGAGATCTATAATGAAGAGTGGACCAAACTCTCTCCTGAGATGTGTGCAAACCTGGTAACCAACCACAAGAAACGTTTTATCTCTGTGCTTGCCAACAAGGGTTTCTCCACCCAGTACTAAGTCATGTTTTGCTTGGGGATCAAATCAAATTTGCAAATCAATTTATAACCTTTGTGTGATCTGCTTTTTTTTTCTGGATTTTTGATATTCAGTCTCTATCCCTTACAATAAAAATATAATAAAAATTAGAGATCTTTTATTTCTTTGTAAGTGGGTAAACTTAGAAAATCTACGGGAGAACAAATAATTATTTTCCATACTATGTGGAAAATATATACTGTATATATACACACACATTTTCTCATTATTTTCCCCCAACAATATGAAAGGTCCGTACAACAGACAAATAGAATGAGGTTAATTTGGTCACGTGATTTAGAGGCAGCTAATGGTGGCTATTTACATTTCAGATTAACTGACATTCGTTTCATAAAACAGAGAAACTGATATTTGACATACATAAAAAATTTAATAAAACAAAATGAGGAGAAGGAGGAAAGAGAAGACAAGAAACATTTTAGTTTGTTTGGTAACTTTATAAAAAATAATGAATCAGTTAGCATAGGTGATATATTATACATTTTTCCTATTTTGTTGTAGCAGTGAATGAAAATAGCAGCTGAAATGACAGTAAAAACAGCCCTCAAACCATATGACTGGCTTTGCCCCTGTTATGGCGCCGCCCCAGTGGTTGTTACAGTGCTGTGATTTGTAACGTATTTGGGTGCCAATATTTCTCCATGTGACTGTCTTGTTAAAGGTAAGCAGGTATACACACTAGATCCTCTCTTCCATCCCAGGACTGCTGTACTGTATTAAAAGAAAACTCTCACCTGAAGCACATTAAATATGTGTATATTGATATGGTTCTGATGTGTGTATTGATTCTGGTGTTAAAGTTATAGGGGGCGGGGCTTGTAGGACGACTTTCTCGTACACACACACACACACACATACACATACTAATGGATTGGGAATGACTGCTGTCTGGCTCATGGATTACATACAGTAAATTGTCTTAATAACCGATTACATTTTTGAAAAAGTAACTGAGTCCTTGAATGGTGGATCTAACGTATTAGATAACGCGTTACATCAAAAAAGTAATCCGAGTACTCTAACACGCTACTTTGTAACACTGCCCTGGACAGCGTGCCAATCCATCACAGGGCACACACTCATACACACACTCATACACACATTCACACACACATTCACACTCTACGGGCAATTTGGGAACACAAATTAGCCTAACCTGCATGTCTTTGGACTGTGGGAGGAAACCGGATTACCCTGAGGAAACCCACCAATCACAGGGAGAACATGCAAACACCCGAGGTGGAATCGAACCATGAGAGTGCATGGCGACCATGCTAACCACTAAGCCACCATGCCGCCTTATTTATTTTATGTATTATTTATACTTTATTAAGGTTTGTCAAACTTATAGACTTATATAAAGACTCCAGAGACCCAGATCAGAGTAGTCAACTCATATATACTAATTGATTTCTGATACCATATAAGTGCCTGGTGAATCAAAGAAACTTAAAAAAAAAATGTTAAGTGTGTCTTTGAATGCTAATGAGACAGAAAACACAACGGTTTATTTATTTTTTGTTGTTGTTGTTTTTTTTTTTGTATTGGTACTCCATCAAATAAAATTTTATTGCAATTTCGCTCTATTGCTCAAATGGACCTGGCTGGTTTCTTCTGGCCCTGAATTAAGCTCTGCACTACTAGATAAAACATTCTTGCTTATTTACACTAACGTTACATTAAAAGGCCATTCAAGGGGTGTACATATTTTAGTTACGGACTACAAGAGAAATCTTTTTTTTGCCTTGAGAGAGGCAAAAGTTTATTAATGCTTTCGCTGCAAGTTTATTGCAATTCATCTCCCAGGCAGCAGAGGGCTCTAAAAATACAGACTGCTCCTTTAAAGAGTTCAGCACTCAGTCTGTGTGGGGATTAGTGCTTTTGGGGATACATAATACATAAAGAAACACATGTTCGCACACATGCAGATGCGCGCACACGCACACACACGCAAGGCTTTTATCCAGGCTCGCTCGCCGATGTTGAATAATGGTGTCCTCTTTGGGAAGCGAAGGTTCCGGCCTTATTGCTTCCCATCCGGCTCCATCAGCACTTTAGAAGATTAAGTTCTCGCTTCCCTTATCGCCGCCGGCTCTGTGCTCCCGGCTGTGTGTTGGCTCTCACACACCCGGCCACGTCCCCTTTTCTCCACAGCTGCCTCGCCCCGCTGTCTCCGCAGGACCTTAATTCGGCCTCTTCTTTGGCTCCTATCTGCTTGTTTCACGTTTTTCCTCTCCGGCTGCTCGATTCATCACCCCAGGATCAGAGGAGAAGGGCCTCGCCATCACTGAACGTTATCAGCCATCTCACTGTCGTCCCCGGCGCAGGACACGGAGAGACAGGGGGCTTATCGTGAGATATAGAGAGATTTACACTTCTATTAGTTGACCTTTTCAGCCTGAAGGCATGCAGCATGGAGAGGAAATGTACTGCTGAGTGAGTGAGTGAGTGAGTGAGTGAGTGTTAATCCGTTATCAATAGCACGCCTGCCCTTAATTATGCAGCAGTGACTGATAAATTAGCGTAGGCGGAATTGCGATTATCTCTATCAGCCCGTCCTCTATCTGGAATTAAAATCAATGTCTCATCAGGAGATTACATGATACACAGAGTACAAGTCCAAAAGGGTACGAACACACAAATACAGCACGCAAACACGCGCACACACAGACGCGTCATAGCTCGCAGCATCTCCATCATATCTCCTCCCAAAATAAGATCACAGACTGATTAAATTCAGCACATTGACACGGCACAGCTACGTGCGGCCGGAATCATGTTTTCCAGACGTGACGTTCTGTCTAATGACCAGGTCGCGCTCTCGACTTCACCGTCCCTGCTGCTGCGGATCACAGGTCAGTCACGTCTCATTAATTATGCTCTAGCACATTAACTGGCCACCACTGCCCTCTTCTGGTTGAACGATCACCTGTACGCGGGGGGAGAAAAAGGCTGAAAATGAGGAAAAGGTTGAGCTTCAGTCTTAAATCAGATTTAAACCAGAAAACCCATTGAGAACTTGACAAAGGGCCTTAACATTTAACATTTTCCCTGCTCAGGTGTCCACAAAAGGTTTGCAAAGCAGACGATAAATGGATGAACGAATGCATCAGCGCTCAGAACAGATCAGACATTTTTGCATTGTATGACTTACTGAAAAATTGCAATTTATTTCAAACAAAATTTTCATTTAGTTTAAAGACACTCTGTGAGATGATCTGTTTTATACATGGAATAGGGAAAAAACGAAACGATGTGCTATAAATAAGCACAAAAGTGTGTGTGTGTGTGTGTGTGTGTGTGTGTGTGTGTGTGTGTGTGTGTGTGTGTGTGTGTGTGTGTGTGTGTGTGTGTGTGTGTGTTCCAGTCTTATCATGACTGTGTGTCTTTATCTGGCAGCATCTGGTTCCTTTTCTTGGAAATATTGATCAGATGCTTCATGCGTTAATTATTATTAAAATTATTATGAAACATCCAGTTTCTCTGGAAACTGATTTTTTTTTTCTTCATTTTAGTTCACGTATGAGCACATAGAGTGCCTTTCAAAAGTATTCATACCCCTTTAACTTTTCCACATTTTATCACATTACAACCACAAATGTAAATTTATATCATTGGGATTTTATCTGATAGACAACACAAAGTGATACATCATTATCAAGTGGAAGGAAAATTAACTATAAACTGTAAACTATTTTTATAAATAAAATTAAATATAAAAAAGGCGCAGCATGCGTTTGTATCCAGCCCCCTTTACTCTGATTATGTGGAAAAGTTTGAGGGGTGTAAATACTTTTGCAAAGCACTGTAAGCGCGGTTCAAATTGCATGAAGAATCAATTCTCTAGTGAAGTGCACTTTCCGCATTCAGTCTACACCGGGAGATACTCCGATGTCGGAGCGCATCTCCATCACCCGCTCACCCGTTCCCGCCGTCCTGACCTAAAAACAAAGTTGCACCCTGTTCATGCTGACCGGTGGAGGAGTGACAGGAGCACCGGAGCCGGACGCTCAGGTGGACACACCGCAGAGACGAGCGGAGAACGAGACGAGATGAGTTGTGGCACGGCGGATCTCCAGCCGGCCAACTAGCATCGCTGTCAGGACGAATGTCTGAAGATCAAACAGAGGACAAAGAGAAGGAGAAGTGGGAAATGTGAGAAGAGAGAAAGGGGACAATATAGAACCTCTTTCATACATGCAGCAGGAAAAAAAAAAGAAGAAGTAAACGTTCCAGCCATTGGTGGAACACGATGAGAATAGGAGGAAAGTTTCTTGTACAATTTCCAGCAATGTTCCGCCTGAATTCATAGCGACTAACCAGAACGTTTCCGGGTGAGATGTAGAAAAGCAGCACGTATTGTGCTTATTGTACGATTGTTTCAGTGCATCCTGAAGAGTGTTGACGTTATTTGCCATCTCTCTGTCTTAATAAATCTGATGTAAATTAACAATAACTCGACATCACATGGCAACCTAGAGCAAAACACTGAAAACCTATTAAAACTTTAACCTACACCACTAAAAAATCATAAGCTTACAATATGAGAAACAAGTCACACACACTCACACACACTTTTTTTTTTTTTTTTTTTTTTTGAGCTTTGATTACGGTGTAATGTGATGTCCAGTTCATATATAAAATTGATGGAGTCCTGAAATATGGCTGCTCCATCAGGGAAGAAGAAAAACGACATAGATGTGATGACCTGGTGATTCAGTACATTCAGGTCGTCAGCTGACTTCATTCTATTGCCACATTGCGACTGAAGCAACCCGAGATCGTAACACTGTCTCCAGAGGCTTGTACAGTGGACACTATGCATGATGGGTGCATCGCTTCATGAGCTTCCCTTCTTACCCTGACACGCCCATCGCTCTGGAACAGGTTCAATCTGGACTCATCAGGTCACATGACCTTTTTCCTTTGGTTGGACATAACGTCCAATCTTTATGTTCACTAGCAGACCAAAACTTTTTTTTCATTAGCCAAAATAACATGTGGCTTTCTTATGCACGCACAGCTGTTTAGTCCCAATCCTGTGAATTCTCATCACATTGTGTGGGTATGGAAATGAACTTACCTTTACTATTAAACATAGCTCTGATTTCAACTGTCAATGTTTTTTGGACAACATTTCTCATGCAAAGTTTACATACTGTGCATCCACTTCCTACTGCAATTCCACTCATTTTAATGTTTTTTATTCTTGATCCATCAAGTAATTTTTTTCTGACCAGGGGGTGTATAATTCTGATTATAATCATAATGATGATTTCTTCTTGCACTTGCGCTGCTTGCAGGTTTGTGTAACATTTTTCTTCACCATATATTAAAGTTTCAACAATTTTACAAGGAAATTTTCAGCTGATTATGTGAAATCAAGTAGTAAACAAATCGAAAGAATCTTGGTTATGGTTAATACTACAGAAACAGACTAATAGGAGAGAATTTGTGCTGTTAGCGTCTGGAGGAGTGGGTCAGTAAGAGGTCAAGGACACACAGCTGCTGTGTATAAATATTCAAATTTTAAACTTGACCTTTTGAACATATTCCAGTTGTCTAGTATAATGTAGTGTTATATTACTCAATAAAATTTACATTTAAATGGAGTTTTGTATACTAAAATGTCTAGCCTGTAGCAACTTAGGCTTACAGCCCACCAGTTCAGGGTCACGGATTCAGTCATTAGCTCAGGGTTGCTGTCTGTGTGTTGTGCAGGTTTCCACCGGGTTCTCCAGTTTCCTTCCACCTCCTAGAAACATACAGGTAGAAAGCATGGTGAACGATCCAGGAATTGAGATGTCTGAACATAATATGGTACACGGACATCAGACAAAATGATCGATTGGTTCGGTTAATGATGAACAAGATGCTGCAAGATCTTTTGTTCATGTGCAAGTCAGAAAAATCCAGCTCACGACATGTCAAAAAACCAGACACACATTTCCAAATATTGTCTCTCACTGCTCGGGTGTGCCATTTTCTGCTTCTTCCTCATATATATATTGATCTCAAGATAGACACAAATTCAGTTTTCCCCCTCTGTCTGTGTACAAGTGAAGAGATTGTAATACTCTTTGGTTATTAGAAAAGCACACAATGCCGGAACAACGACCGCGCCAGCTCTGAACACCAGCCAGAATTCTATTACAGGAAGCCGGCATCAGATACAATGAAGTATTTTCAAGGGATCTCGAGACAACAAAGTATATAAAAGTGCCATAAATAAAAAATAGCAAACAATCTTAAGAGCATTAGAAGTTTGATCCACTTCAAGGCGAGGCCACCTGGGACTTTAATGCAACTAATTATTCATAAAAATGAAATGCTGTGTTAGTTTGTCTCAATCTAATTTAATTGTGACTTTGATGAGTTTTGTTCCCTTGTGATGCAGTTTGGCAGGAAAAATTAAGGAATAATCTTTTTTTTTAAAAGCATAGTCCTAAATATGCTAAAGAAAGGGTGGCTGACCAGATGGGTGGATGGATAGATGACCAGTTTGCTAATTATATAGATGGATGGATGGATGGCTGGATGGATGGATGTATGGATGGCTGACTGATTGAATGGATGGATGGATGGATGGATGGCTGATGGATGGATGGATGGATGGATGGCTAACTTATTGGATGGATGGATGGATGGATGGATGGATGGATGGAGGGATGGATGGATGGATGGATGGAGGGATGGATGGATGGATGGATGGAGGGATGGATGGATGGCTAACTGATTGGATGGATGGATGGATGGATGGCTAACTGATTGGATAGATGGGTGGCTGACTAGCTGTTTTATACCTGTATGTGTAAAATAAATAATGCATACCATACCACACAATTACTCACTGACCAATTAGGAGTGAGAACATGCAATCTCCACACACATAGGCCTGAGATTTGAACCCCCAACCCTGGATGTGCACGGCCATGGAGCTATCCACTAAGCCAGCATGTTACTAGTAATAATAGTTATTATTGTAATAAGTGGTTAATTTCTCTTATCACCAAAGTAATTTTTTTAAATATTGTTTATCACAGAATTAGGCATTGTACTCAATCAAATTCTAGTTACATTTAATGTTGCAGAACACCAGAAAAAGAAGTCAGATTATCTTCTAACTTGCATCATCACAGCTAAAAAGGCAAGACGAAAAATCAACTTGTTATTCTTTAAACTTTAACCTGCTGCCATTGTTCTTGGAGAAAAATAATAAATGCCTTCTGACAAATCAGATTAGATCATCATGGAAATTTTATTAAGGATCAGAAACTGTTCAAACATATTTTAAAGGAAGAATGGAAGACCACTCTGTTCAGCCGATGGAAGCAGAACTCCATGCTCACAAGCTTTGACAGGGAGAGAGAGGGGACTACGAGCTGTCCGAGACGTCCTCCGAGTCATAGGCACGCACCTTGTTAAGGCTGTTAGGATCAACGCCGTGATTGATCTACATGTCAGATTCTTAAGTGAAGCTCCAGTCTACAACTCATTTTATACCCCGAGGTCAATTAAGAGCTGCAGAGGTGAAGGAGGAAGCCGGGCTGGTGGTGCCTTTGTCTCGTGTTTGGACTCTCTCCGAGAGCAGGTTTCAGCCCTGCCACCCACCTTTACGCATCCGTGCTGCCTCATTTGCCGGTCCTCCTTCACTCATCATGGGGGAGGGTTTGGCCCTCAAGGACAGTATTATGTATCTTATGTATCTTGCATGCACATGAAGCCAAAGTCAGGGCAGAAATCCATGCATACACATGAGGGACAAGGACACATTATCTGAACATGTTTCGTTTTTATTAGAGCATGTGCAGTAGAAATTGATAGTTAAACAGGAACAAACAGATTGTCCTGCGTGAGCCTGTTTGAGGCCACTTCATCGCTTACAGAGAGAAGGGAACATCTACAGGTCTTCACATCTTCGCAGCATTAAATATAGATGCTGTCGGATTAACATATCACAAGAGAGCATGATTAATGGGAGGTTTGACTCACTAGCGCTGCTCCTTATTCCGTCACTAGCAGGCTAATGGGCTTTGATATCATTCAGATCATCCTTTACCCATCAACCTAACCATCCGCTCTTAACAGGAAGAGGGGTTTTCCCACCGTGCCATCCACGACTACAGCCTCAATGTAGTACAAATGTGCGATTACAGTTTCGGCAGAACTCAAAACAAGGCTCAGGACTGACCAAATTTTATGTAAACTCTTTATTTTATTCACATTTCAGACATGAATCTTGCATCCCTATAAATGGCACCCTCAAATGATACCCTCGAACCTCTTTATGTCTGCTTGAAAGACATGCCCAGAAAGGGTTAAAGCCCCTTCCCCCTGACTTTGCCTCTCTCTCTCTCTGTCTAGCCCTCTCCTTTTTTTCTGTCTCCCTGCATCCATTTGCAAATGATCTCGCTTGTCTGCATATTGTCACTTGCAGCCTGCCCGCACATTCATCAACTGTCGGCCGGCGCTCGGCGGTGCCCCCCGCGCTCTCCGCACTTAATTGTTCCTACTCTGACCTGCGAGAATAGAGAATGATGTCCCCCTCTCTCGCGACGGTGCAAGGCGACATGAATTAACAGCTCTGCAGGGATGGACGAAGCCCGTCTCGGTCACGTAGCTCATTTCACATACACCCCGGCCATGTATCTGGGGCATTGTCCTCCCCCATTACTACATAACTCAGGAGGCGCAAAATAAGACAACAATAAACCAAAGAGATGAGACATTCATGCAACATCTTGGGTATGGGAGGGCCATGCACATTTTCTTCTCCTACATGAAGTGGCTTAAGAGATGTGATTTGATTCTGTATACTTATTGATTTTCTTTTTAAAATAGGAAGTCCAATTCATTCATGAACAGCTGCAAGTAGCTAAAACACTCAGCCATCTTTGAAATTTCAATTTGCGGAATACAACACTAGAGCAGGATGAACCATCAAAGAACTCTTTCCCAGTGAGAATCTATTCCAGACTATAATTTTTCCAGATATACCATTATATCGGCGTCTACAATGGATGTAAGGTGCCACATGAGAATGCCATTTGCATGTACATGATGTCTCATGGCTCAGGCTTGTTCCTCTCCAGGTTGAGACTCGTGTTTCATGTTCTCCCACGCATCACATCGACTTCTAAACAACGCTACGACAAGGCATCAATTATAAATGGTTTCGCTGTTGCAAAATACTATTTCCAGTCGCCTTGAACAGGATTAAAAATTAAATGCTACTGAAAAGGAATAGGAAAGCAGCTTGAACTCCTGCTACTTTCAAGCAGAACTGCTGGGGCCAGTGGGGAGCAGAAGAGGGACGGCTTTCGGGTGAGAGACGTTCACACGAAGCCGCGCGATGCCAAACCTTTGATGGCTGGTCTCTGAGCAGATAGATATCCAGCAAATATTTACCCAAGTTAAGCCTGCAGTGCACAAACAAGGGCAGCTTAAAAAGCGCTACTTAAAAAAGGGCAAAGCGGAAAAGTGAGCGGGGGAGTAGTTCATAATTCACTGTGAGCTGCTGTTACCAAGTGTGACTTGTGTTCGGATACAATCTGTGAGCCGGGCAGAAGAGAAACTCGTGTTGTTCGAAGGTATTAGTTCACCGTTTTAAATCTTAAACAGCACAGAGTGAGAGAAAAGAGCAAGTGTTTGTGTTTGAGGATGAATCGTCGTGTCTGCTTCCTTTTTAGTTTTGAGGAACACTAAGCCACCATGTAAGATTTCTCGCAATGGAAAATGAGGACAACTTAGGCACTACATTACTGATATATTATTATTATTACAGTAGAACCTTGGACAGCGAGCCTAATTCATTCTGAAGGCGTGCTTGTATATCAAAACACTAGTATATCAATGACTTTCACAGACACACACCAGTTTACCGAATAGACACTCACCCTCACATAAGTGTGTAAACTGGTGTGTGTGTGAAAGTCGTCCTACACACACATACAAACACAAAATAAAAGATGCTTATAATAAACAGTACACACGCGCACGGATGTTGATTATACGAGCATGGGAAATGATTACCCATAATTCCGCAGGGCAAGAGAGAGAAAGAGAGAGAGAGAGAGAGAGAGAGAGAGAAGAACCACTGGCTCAGTTCTGATCACGTGACGCTTGGCATCAAAACAAGAAGTGCATGCATGTCACATGATACTCAATGATATTTGGTACTCGTATGTCAAGACTCACTCGTTTATCAAGTCATTTAAAAAAAAATTTGCTCGTCTTGCAGAACGCTCGCAAACTGGGTTACTTGCAATCCGAGGTTCCACTATATTGTTATTATTATTATTATTATTAGGTGCGGTTGTAGTAGTACTGTATATACAGTTCCACCTTCAAAAATTGTCACACTTCGTAGCTGTTTCTGATGCTAACGCAGTAACACAATACTATGAGGTGAAGAATAGCTTTGCAGTGATTTTGTTCTTTTCTTGACCTTTCTTGTTCTTCCCACTGAGGTAACTGGTTGGGTGGATGATTGGCGCATGAGTTGGTTGTGGATGTGTGGCACGATTATCAGTTGGACAAATGAGATGATGGATGGATGGATGGATAAATGGATGGTATTGAAGGGATACATGGGTGCATTTTGGATGGATGAATTGATTTATGGATGGCTAGATTGGTAGGATGAATAGATGGATAGTCTATCAGCCAAATGGATGGCTACATCCATCCATTTAGTTGGGGTAAAAGGATGTTTGGCTGGATGGCTGGTTGTTTAGGTGGATGCATGAGTGAATGGATGGATGAATGGATGGACCATATGTTTGGTTGGATGGATACAGTAGATGGTGGATAGTTGATTGGAGGAAGATAACATTGCACTTCATTACTGATATATTATTAGTTGGTTAGTTGGTCATTTGGCTGGATGTGTGATTTTCAGTTGGACAAAATGAGATGGTCCATGGATAGATGGTTGGATGGATGGATGATTTACTGATTGAAAGGATGCATTTTGGATGGATGAATAGATTTATGGATGGCTAGATTGGTAGGATAAACGGGTGGATAGTTTTTCGGCCAAATGGATAGTTGCATGATTGGTTTATAGTTGATAGAGTAAAAAGATGTTTGGCTGTATGGCTGGTTGTTTGCTTGGATGGAGGGTTGGATGGATGGACCATATGTTTGGTTGGATGGATAGACGGTGGATAGTTGAGTGGATGAGTGTTTATTTAGACTAACAGATGGTGCAGTCTGCATGGTCATACTGTATATCTGTAGGTATGAAGACAACCATTCATCTCTGCGTCTGTCTTTTTCACTCTCTGAAAAGTATAATTCTCAGAATCTCACACACCACATAAATACATATATTTAGCTCTCACATTCTTCATTTTTTTTCTCCTCACATACAACCCCACAAACACACACACACCACACACACACACACACAGCATAGCACTGACAGCTCTGATCTACATTAAACAAATTCATACACTTTGTTAAAAGCAAACCCGGCCCCCAAAAGTTTTTCTAAAAACTGTGAATCATTTCAGTACACTAGATGTTTATACTGAACCTCATACAGTAAGTCTTAAAAAAGTAGATTTTCTCAAGAGAAAGAAAAAAAAAAGAAGCCGATGAGCAGGAGACGAGAGGAAACGCGAACGCTTAATGGTGACCACTTCAAACAAACAGACAGCAGGTGCCATTGCAGTTCATGCGCTTTTTATATGTTACCGTTAGCATGAGAAGCATTTAAACGGCCTGCGCGAAAACCACAGGCCGTGCGCAGTCCAACAACATCTCAGCCTTCAGACTCAAAGTGGAGAACGCTCCAACCGCCTGCAGCGCTCTCAGAACTACATGCGGCTACCATGACACAGCCTTAACACTTTCAGTGCTATTAAGAGCGGCTTTACTACTGTTCTCACTGTAAAAATAACGTTTTCACTAGTTTTAAACACCACTTTATATCACACGCAGCCTAATACAGTATGTGCTCTGCAGCGATACAAGGCGTACGCACGGTTCCATTCTTCTCACGGTTTAGCAGTTACGAGTGCACTTAAAGCAGCCAGCTATAATGAATGAATCAATGGCTACAAGGTTTTTAAGTAATGTACTCGTTGTTGTTGTTGTTGTTGTTGTTTTTGTTAATATCATAACAGTATACAAGATGACAGTATGGCTCCACATGAACAACTTTATAAAACGGAATAAGAACAAGCTGCATTTTTGGATCTTTCTCAATTTTGGCAGGGAGAAGGACTGATGTTTACAGCTGATAGAACTTTGATTACAGTACTCAGTGTGGTCATCTATTCATATGTGAAAATGATTCCTTGTGCACCCAGAACCTTTTTTTTTTTTTTTGGAATATCGCCATGCTATGTGGGAAGATCAGGAAAAATTCCACAGATGTGATAACCTGGTGATTCAGTACATTCAGGTCAGCTGACTTCATTTTATTGCCACATAACGTTGCTGAGTCTCGACCTGAGCGACTGAAGCGACCCCAGATCCATAACACTGTCTCCAGAGGCTCGTACATTGGACACTATGCATGATGGGAGCATCGCTTCATGAGCTTCCCTTCTCACCCTGATACGCCCATCACTCTGCAATAGGCTCAATCTGGACTCATCAGGTCACATGACCTTTTCCCACTGCTCCAACGGAAGCCTTTTTCCTTATGAGTCTCACTAGCAAGTGGTTTTTTCATGGACACACAGCTGTTTAGTCCCAATGTGTGCTCATTACATTGTCTGTGTTTATATGAAAACGCTTTACTTTCACTATTAAACAACTGAAAATTCTACTGTCTATTCTATTGATCTACTGTCTTGATCAAATCTTTTTACAATGCAACTTCACCAATTGTATAAGTGATCTCTGATCATGGTCGTGCTTGATTTGTTTTTCTGACCACAATTTTTTTTTTTTTTTTTCTTTCTTGCAAAGTTCAGCCCCGTCCTTCCAGGTTTGAATACATGTGTTACCCAATTCCAATCATTTTAAAGTTTATTTGCTTGACGCAGGCTGATAATGAAAAAATTTGGTTAAGTAGTGTAAATGTTGGCAAATTATGGCAGTCCTCGACATATAAAACACTTCAAGGTTACTATCTGGTTCCTCTGCAGACGAACATCCCGCTTTAAAGAATTTTTGCCATAAGAGCAGAAATTTTGCAAGAAATTTGCCTCGCCATACAAACAAATGAAAAAAAAAAAAAAAAAAAAAAAACACCGGCATAACTGTGGCTAGATTTAGTGAAGGAATTGCATCAAGGGTCCCATGAATGTTAGCAAGGACGGTCGATTATTTTTATATGCGGAAATATGATTACTGTGCTGGAAATTGGTAATATTATTGAGCAGCTCGAATGGACAATCTGCATTTACAAAATCCGCATTTCCTATGAAAAAGAACCCGCCTCCGTAACAGATTAAAATCGAATGCCAGGATCTGCTCATATTACTTTTCTGCTATGAAATCGTACAGGGATGCCACACCATGGATTGAAAGTTTTGTCCTTTTTTTCCCCCCTCGCCGTAAAACGGACATTTCAGTTGGATTTCAATCACATTGGATGCAGGGCAAAATAATCCCGAAGAAGCACGAATAAATAAAGTTACAGCCGACATACTAGATGACCCGACATAACCTCTGTTGGCGCAACCAGCCCATGAACTGCAGAAGGACGTCCATTAATACACAATGCTGTGAACTTTTTATAAATTCGCTCAACGAAAATGGAAGGGGGGGGGGGTTAAAAAAAAAATTCCCTTTTCACTCAGCTGTCAGATCACGGTTTGTCAAAACAGGAAATCGGTTTCATATAAGTATCTGAGGTCCGGATTCGGTCTGAAACCGAACAGCTCAGCAGCAGAACCTCAGAAGCAACTCCTGAACAGCTTCACGCGCTCGGACAAAGGACGCGAGACATATTGGTAAATACGTGCATGACGATAAGGTTTCCGTCCGGATGCACTCAGACCCATTGTATATTAATAGAGCGGGTGTTTTATTCATGAGCCAGATTACTTTGGTGCAGGCCGAGGAAGCGGCGCGCACGCCTGCTCTCAGATGTGACGCGAGCAATCCTAACCACGCCGGACAAGTGCGGCGCTGCCCCCGTTTACCACTGCCCACCCTTCTGCCCATTATAATAATCTATTCAAGGATTAAAGGGGGGCTTTATCTCCAAGCCCATGAATAATGAATGCCGTATTTCAAAATTTAATTGCCCCGAATTAAATGATTCAAGATAATGTTTCTTTAATAAATTCGTAATGGTGGTAAGGGGCGAAGAAATACATTAGATAAAATCCAAACCGTTGTTCTCACCACTGGAGGAAGACAACGGACCTTACGTCATCATCAAACGATAGACTGTGTAATGGAGGACCTTAACATCTCCAGATGAATCCTGAGGGAGTTTAATCTGTCGGTCAAATATCGTTTCCCAAAAGGCTGTTTCTCTGTGCTCCTGACGGAATCTATCAAAAGGGCAAGTTCATGGATATGGACGGATAAAGGATGAGCCTGAGAATGAGCTAAAGATTCTAAAGTCTTATGAGACTTAATTACGTTTAGTCCCATATCATCCATGTTTCACTTCTTTATAAAATAGAGGCAGGGTCACCCAGTCACCCCACCACCACCACCACCACCACCTCGTCCTGTTGGGCCCTTGAGTGAGGCTCTCAACCCTTGTAAAAAGTGAATCACTCCGGATAAGGGCATCTGTGTAGATGTAAACAAACAGCAGAGCTGAGAAACGAGACAGAGGAGGGGCTTGTCTTATATGAGGTCACAATAGGCAAAAAATGAAAAAAGGACAAAAAGCAGGGACTTTCCACCCCATCGTGTCCTGTTGGCACACACTCAGACACTTGAGACCCATCTGAATGTCTAACCATGAATAAAAAAAAGTATATTTTTGTATACTAGGTGCCCTTCAACAAAACAGCGAGGAGTCTTCAATATAAGAGTGCACATTATAAACGCGGTTTAATTAAGAAAAAAAAAAAAAAACGTTAAAATTTCCACATGCGGAATAGATGAAGAAAATAATGTCGGTTTCGAGTAGTGTGCCACCCCTCCCCTCTCCCAAAATCTATTGTGACTGTGGAGTGTATGACTACATTGTGCTTTTTAAAGGTTTTATAGTTAGACTTAATGTTGTAGAATTCCCGGTTGTCACCATTTCCTCAGAAGTCTTTTTCTCGCTCACTTAATCCGATCGCTCTCTCTAAATGCAGCTTTTTATTTTTAGTGATAGTTAAAACAAAAGAGTCACCACATCGACAATTAGAGGTTTTACTTCTACTAGGTATTTTTTAAATCAGTATTATTATTATCATGAGATGCCATTGCTATAGCAACTTATTAAACTTATTACAGCGAGTGAATTCTTATTAGCCTGTCAGTCATGTTACACCCACAAGTACTTATCAGCTTATGGATTGTGTGTAATATTGTAGAACATTCAGAAGACGACATCAATCATGGAAGCGTAAGGAGCGGATAGCGCTGTCCTCCGAGTGCGTTACTCCGCTCCCAACAGTTCGAAAAGATGCGGTCGGCTGGCGTCACATGGTTCGGAGGAAACGCGTGAAATTTTTTTTCGGACCTCCCTGACTGACTGGAAATAGGAGAAATGGTGCTGTGCTATGACTATTAGTAGTAATGTGGGAGCCCCCTAGTGACGGGGAGGAATTGGCTACGACTAAATTAGGGAGGGAAGAAAATCAGGGAAAAAAAAAAAAAAAAAAAGTACAAAAAACATATCTTGTCAATTTTGTTTGTATGGTCTTGATAAATTTTTTTCCTCCCCCTGACATACTGTACTGTATTCTTGGCTACAAGGTCCAGCTCGGCGTGTCATCGTCTACAACAGCGATTTTTTCTCCACAAGAAACAAATTGACACCTTCATCAGGTTTAAGTCTTTTATTGTTGTTAAAGCTTACCTTATCCTCACACCTCTGCTTTTCTAATACGCCGTCATTCACATCACACTTTACTCAACCGTCTGCAAAGTGAAAAACAGTGACGCAGCCTTTCTGTGTGGTCCCGGCACTCGTGACCGATCAGCGTTCATCAGCAGCAACGTTTAAAAAGCAGCTCAAAACTTTTTACTCCTTATGCTTTGTAGAATTATGTAAAAAATAATGACTAGCATAGTTTTACATTTTCTTTTTACCAAATCTGCTCTCACTTCGAGCATCGTATATTCATTTTATCTCGCTCTATATACATAAATCCGTTTATTTTATAGCTCTGTTGTGAAGCACTATTTGAGCTGCGTTTTAAATGCATGAGATGCACTCTATAAAATTACTAATGAGAACAACTGTAGGAAAAAACCCAGTCTTGACTTGCGAGTGCAGAAATCCTGCACAGGAGACTGTTTTAAGGCTTCAAGAGAACCACAGACATTAGCGATGTGAGGAGTTTGGCCTCCTGACGTCAATAAACAAATGTTATAAACACGAAAGTCATGATCACTTCTGCACTTGTGCGAGGAAAGTTCACACGAGGAAGTTAATCGAGAATAGATCGAAGCATTTCAAACTACATTCACAGCAAGACTGCGTCTCAGTAAAGTCTCAAGCATCTAACCGTCGTACGGTTCGGTCAGAGTATGGCCAACAATCCGAACGGAAGAAAAAAAAAAAAATTATATATATATCGCTTTCAGAAAAATATACTGAACGTCCCCGAACTACATTCTCAGTGACTTCTTTGTCCTTTTTTTTTTTTTGGAGGAATTTAATCCTCCAGAACGTAATAAAGAAAAACGATTGTCTAGAAAACGCTTTGACAGAACAAGCGTTACGCAAGGTAACAGGTTCATGAAAGAAAAATAAATAAATAAAACGTACACAATTTTCACTTCAACCAGACGGAGCTGATTAGAGAACACGTTTAGCTTTACGTTTTGGGTAAAAACAAAAAATTTTAAGGATTCAACTTGTGCTCCAGTTTCGACGTAGCTAACAAGTAATACGAGCTACGATACGATGCGGTTTAGCGTTATGGACGGATAAAATATTTCAGATTTCTTAGCTATAAACCTACAATCGGGAAAAAAAAGGAACAATTTACAGGCAAAGTACAAGGTTGTGTACATGAACTTTAACAATTTAGTGCAACTTTGACTTCTGAATCTGTGAAGCTCTAAAATAATAAAATTGCAATAGAACGCTTCGGATATTCTATTCTATAAAAGCCAGCCGATCCTAGACAGACACTCACCGGGGATGGTACGCTCGCTACTGCTAACTTATTCTTACATCAAAGTTACGAAGCAGCTATCTACACACGTGGACAAAATTGTTGGTACCCTTCGGTCAATGAAAGAAAAACTCGGATTTTTGTCCAGGCCTGTTCCATGAGTTTATTTTTTTAAATAATTCTGTTGAAGCATGGTTGAAAAGCAATGTCTGACTTTCATTGGTTAACATTTCATAGAATTCTTATTTATTATTACTTTTGTCAGATTAAAGTTATTTCTGTGACCATTGTGAGTTTTTCTTTCATTGACCGAAGGGTACCAACAATTTTGTCCACGTGTGTAACATAGGCGCAATGACATTCTTAGAAAGGGGCGGAGTTGTGTGGACCACTCGGTCATATACTTAACCATAAGAAATTCTTTAGAATTTTACAAAATTTCAAAGTTATTTTTTATTTAAATATATTCACGCAGCTTAACGATGGAGTTTGAAATAGTTAAAGAATTACATGATAATCTACTGCGCGTTTCTCAACCCTTTAAACATAAAGCTCCCAGAACTAACCACGTAAAGTTTCTGGTAAAAGGAAACATTATGTACGTTAAAACAAAACTGATTTTTTTAATTATTTTTTATAAATGCAACAAGATGACGACTGATCGGGTTAACCGAGTCATCCTGAACAAGCCAGTGTCTTTTTTTCCTCCTGATTGCGAGGAGCCACCTGCTTCAAATAAACCGAAAAAGGAAATATAAACCAGTGTGGCACTGTTAGAACTAAAACATGGCGACGGAACAACATCTGAAATATTCACATCTATGTTGTGTGTATATATTTATAAAAAATTTTTAAAAAAAAGGCGTAAGTAACACAACAGACTTTTCATTTCGATTGCTTTCACTTCTATTCTTCAGTCACGTAAAACAAAACAATAAATAAAGAGCAGGAATCCGCGACCGTGACGGCCTTCGCTATTCCCGATCTTTGCACGTATCCTCAGTTCTCTGTGCGCTCGGATCTGCTTTCTCTCCTCCGTTCTCCTTCTGTTTCGCCTTTCGTTCACAGTTAAGGAGCGGCATCTTTAGCTCTTCGTCATCTTCCTCCTCCTCTAACTGGCGCAGGACGATGGGCAGCTTGGCGTCGGCGTTCTCCAACAGCGCGATGTCGCTCTCCTCGTACACGGGCAGTGGAGCGCCGTCGTCCAGCTGCTTCTGGAAGTGCAGGCGCTTGGCCCGGCCGCTGGCCTCGGCTCGCTCGAGGATCTCCTTCTCGGCCAGACGCAGCTTCACGGCCATGCGGGAGTGCGGACAGAGGTCGGGTTTCTGCAGCATGGAGCGGTCTTCCTGAAACACACACACACACGCACAACGGGTTAACATCACAGTACTATTATTATATGTCAAAAAGGCACTCAACAATTTCTAGCATGAGAAATTTTATCCATTTACAACTTTGCAACACGTATATTATACTTTATGGACGGGAATCAGCAGGAATCAAACGATACAATATCACGAAACCCAGGGGCTGATCAAATGTGTACTGCGATATTTATATTTAAACAGATCCTGATTTTATTTTCAGATTTTATCACCCTAAGACGCTGTGCTGCATGCCAATGTGTGAATAGTTCAAAGTGCACCACCTGTAGGATTATAGAGGAACTGCAACACCTCAAATGTATCTAAATTAAAAAGTTATAAAAATCTGGAAAAAAAAAAAAAAAAAAAAAAAAAGGATTTTGGAGTCAGTGTGGCATTACAACTCAAAGCATAACAGCATAAAAGGCTTGTGATACAGAATTGCATCGTATCACCCATCTCTTTTATTCTTATTGTTTTATTCAGAAGGTGCTGTACCTCTGACGAGGTTTTGTAGGTCTTGAGGAGCAGCGCGGCTCTCGTCTCCAGGAACGTCCACAGCTTGATCTCGTTCTCCCAGCTGACGGGGAACTCCGCGTTCCCCAGCGTGAAGATCTTATTGATGGCGTGGTCGCCCACCAGGTAGTCCCTGAGCTCCTCTGAAATGACATGCGGGACTCATGAGAGGGTGAGCGAGTGTTCCAGGATGAGACGTTATATAGGTTTATGGTTTTAAAAAGAGAATAATAATAATTATTATTATTTAAAAAATTAATTATTAGTAATAATCGTGCCTCGGGGAATTAACTACACGTGTTCTCGACAAACTCGTTGTGCCGTATGACATCTGATCAGATAAACGTGTTTAATCGCCAGCAGGTGTGTCGCAGTCTTACCTTCCGTCATGCAGAAGACGCGCAGGAAGGCCAGGAGCTGGGCTGAGATGGGCGGCTCGCTGCAGTGCAAGGCGAAAACGCTCGACCTGGAGAGATAAAGAGGATCAGAGCAGGCCTTCAAATGAACTCCTTAACTCCAGCATCAGCCACGTCACATGACGAGCGATTGATCTGAAGCGACGACGGATACTCGATGCATTTTTAAAAAATCATTTATAATTTCTCTCTTAATTACAGAAGAGCATTACGTCTTCCCTTTCATGTCCGAGTTCAACAAGCAAACGCTCAGGGGGGGGGAAATAAAAGAAAAAACGAACGGTTGAATCAAAAGGTAATCTTGAACAGGTGAAGTTTTTTTTTTTTTTAACGGATTGATCAATGTGACAATGCCCAGGCGACGATATTACAGAGCAAATACATTTTTTCTTCCTGTGCAGCACGGCAATAAGATCACGCCGTGCCCCGAGCTTCATACACACAATTTAATAGGGAGAAGTTGAACCCTCACACACTGTCAGAGCCGATGCCAGGTTCCTGATTCACCCAAATATTATCTCAGCTTAACCTCAGATCCATTAAAGTGTGTGCGCGTGTGTATATATAAAGTGGAACAAAACCAAGGTCTTGTTAAACATCAGACAAGAGTCCAAAAAATGATTTGATTATTTTTACATCAGATTTCATTTTAGATTAGGTTTTGTTCAGGGTGTATTAATTAGTTTGTATTATTATTTTTTGGTTGGAATTAACCATAGAAAGTCACCAGACAAAAATAGCTCCAAAAATGGAGGAACAGAATTTAGTGTCATCAGTTGTAAATGTTTGTAAGAACACAATTATACAGTAAATGTACTATTATAAACAGTAGAATTAATAAGGGGGAAAAATTATTGAAAATCTGTAACAAATCTCTTTGGACACTTTTAATGATCTTCATTAGAGAGTTTAGATTTATTGTGTTCAATTTCTTATTTCTTTATTTTATTTTTTTATCTTTTATGTTCATTTATTCATCGTCTATTCCACTTTATCCTGGGTAGGGGTCGCGGGAGACTTGGATCTCAGGAGACTTTGGTCACTTGGCAAGGGTACACCGTGGACAGGGTGCCAATCTCTCACACTCTCACACTACGGGAAATTCAGGACCACCAATTAGCCTAATCTGCATGTCTTTGGACTGTGGAAGAAAACCGGAGTACCCCGAGGAAACCCTCCAAGCTCAGGGAGAACATGTAAATAAGACCGGAGGTGGGAATTGACCTTTTGACCACAGTGCCAACTTTAGGAAGTTACGTATGCAATTTTATTCCCAGTGACTCTAAAAGCTGTTTTTGTTTTGTTTTTTGTTTTACTCACGCCGGGATCCCAGCGCGAGCCAGCACCTCGGCCTTCATGGCGTACAGCCTCTCGCTCTTACTGACTCCCAGTTTGATCTTCACCCGGTCATGCGCGTTTTCCTCAAAAAAGAAGCCATTGTGTATGACGAACTCGGCGTTAGACCTCGTGCCGTAGAATATGTAGATCTGGGGGAGAAAAAAAAACAAGCATCTAAAATGTATTAACGCTAATATATTACAATAATACAATAGTTCCTATACATTCATTGGAATTAGTATTTACTAACATCCAGTTTACATATATAGAGGTTTAATCTGTTTTTATAGTACAGAGGACTGCTGTACGTAGATGAATGAAAAAGAAAAATCTTTACGGAATCTGTTATCATTTCTGGAAGGAGTCGCCGGTGTCAGAGTTAAAGATTTAATGTATGTTTACGGTTTCTAGCGAATCAATTGTTCTTAAATTAAAAGAGAGAGAGAGAGAGAGAAAAAAAAAAAAAAAAGGACGAGAGGCGTTCAACATGCACCATCCTTAAATGGAATTGTAGACGGATACAAAGTAAGACGCGTCATTCCTTAATAAAGAACGATTGTTAGCGTTACTGGACAAAATACTGGGTTTTAAAAGAAATAATCAAATGTGTGCAGCTGCTAACAATTAACAGTGTCACGTTATCACTTATCACGAGAGCACACTCTCAGAAGGGCTTGATTTCCAGCCCGGGTTCATTTCTCTCGGTCACTGAGTGAATGCGAGAGTGTTGTTTTTTTTTTTGTTGTTGTTGTTTCACTTTGTTTAGTAAAACTTTAATATAAACCTTTTGGACAGAACTTTTTCAAGTGCGAGGATCAAACCTCGAGTTTCCACGGGCTGCGATCCTGCGCAGGATGAGACGGACGATAACTTTACTATCAGAAATTCACTCGCCTCATTTCAGTCCCGCTCACGTATTCCCGCTCCGCATATAACACCCACAACACTTACAGATAGCAAAAAGAGCAGAGAGGGACAGATAAAGAGAGAGAGAGAGAGAGAGAGAGAGAGAGAGAGAGAGAGACGGAGAGAGCTCAGTGCTATTGTTAAATCAGGGATCAAACAGCCAGGCACGGGGAGACGCTCGCAGACATCCCCGTCTCCGTCCCACACGGTGGCCTCTTCCCCCTCCCTCGGGTGCCTCCGCCAGTCTTATCAAATAATTCACATTTCATAGAAGAGGGGGAGTCCGGGAGTCCACCTGGTCCTGTCAGTGTGCACCCTCCGTATCCTCCCGCGCGAGCCCCTGTAATGGCCGACGGCTGATAAGGGCGTCACGCAGCCTTAACCGTCGTGAAGGGAACCCCGCAAAACGTCGCCACAGCCGAGGGTAAACTTTGCTTTTCCATCCGATTGGACGGCTGGAATACGGACTGATGAGCCGTGCAGGATTTCACAGCGTCGGATCTCACTCACCTGCTCGCCCTCTTTATAGTCGTGCAGAGCGACACACTCGCAGCGGTCATCCTCCAGGTTGTAACCGGTCGTAATCTGAAAAGAGGCAGAGAGTGTTTAACCAGAAATGAGGTGCTAAAAAAAATTAAAGGGAAAAATTCCCCACACAGGCTATACGCGGGAAAAGGAAGTAATCAGGTTAAGACGCGTAAACGGATTTCAAAACATCGGCACTAAATTAAAGCTGCACAAACAAATACGAATTAAATGACGATAAAAGGAATTGCCTGAAATTTAATAAAACTTGCCCAATTTGTCACAACTTCGCGATAAACAAGATTATTACTGGAGAGAAAAAGAAAAAAAAAAAAAAAAAAAAAAAAAAATAACACTTTTCATTAAGCGTCTTAATAACTTCCCATTTCCAGCAATCCGAAACGTGAATCTCAGCGCAGGGTTTAAAGCATTTCCACGCGCGATGCCGTATATTGCTCTGTGGCGTGAGGCGCGGAACGCAATCAAAGCCGCGTTATTCGAACAGAAATAAAACATCCCGAGAGGTCCGCGTACAATCAGCAGGAAAAAACACATTACTTTAGAGCAGTACTTTTTCTTAAAACGTGTGTACATGCACTGTGTATGATCGCCAGACTAGCACAGCACAAACACACACACACTCGGATCGGGTTTAAATGTCCAGGTGTGAGTAGCTCAAGATGAAATGATTAAATGAGAACGAGAATGAAACCAAACTCTCTCTCACTGGTTGTCGTAAAAGGTTTGGGGTAAAGAGTAAGAGTGTATGTTCCTGTGTGTGTGGGGGGGGGGGGAGATGAGGGACTCACCAGGCCGTTAGTGTGATTACACATGTCCCAGAGTGGGATGAGAGCCAGAGTGACCCGACTGCCATCCTCTGTAGGGATCTGGTTCTGACGGGTCATCACAGACGATACGGCCCACCTACGCCACACACACACACACCTCATTAATTACCCTTGCATTTTTAATCTTACATTTTTTTTTTTACATTTATAGAAGTTTTTTTGAACCCTTTCTTTAAAATCTTAAAGCTTAACTATGAAAAGCAGAATGTCCGCCACATGATGAATAAATGTACATCGTATCCTGAATCACGAGCGCACAAAATCTAAAAAGAAAAAAGTCTTTAACGGTCCGCTTTGAGTGTGTCAGACTTCTGGATTTCCTAGATGAGTAATTAATATTTTACTTATACAGTACAGCGAAGATATTTGTTTTGACACGCAGATCACACCAGCGGCGTAAAGTTTTAAGTAGGAAGCGACGCGTGACGTCATGCGACCGCATCTTTCCGAACTGCTCGCTCACGCATTGTCGGGGGCGGCGCAACACACTCGGAGGACGCCGCTATCCGCTCCGTACACCCACCTGCGTGAGCTCACAGACGCCCATGATTGATTGACTTAACTGACGCAACTGAGCACTGATTTATTTTTTTTCTTTCTTGGTCTGATCTGATCCGTTTTAAACAAACAGCTATATTTCTTACAAGGCTTTGAAATATTCAACATGACTAAAAGTATCTAAACATTAAAACGTTGTGTTGATTGCTTTGCATGAGACATGACGACATTTAAACCGTCATCGTTTTTTCCTGACTATCTACTGCTCCTCACTGACTCGAATGAAGAAGAAGAAGAAGAAAAAGAAGGAGAAGGAGGAGGAGAAGTGATGTTTTCTTTTTCTTTTTTTTTTACCACGTCAGTATTTGTGGAAAATGGAATCAGTTTGTATTTTCTGCGGAAGCTGCAGCGCCGCCGTTATTAAACTTAAAAAAAAAAAAAAAAAAAAAAGGCAAAATAAAGGAATCGAGCTGCAACACGCTCTTGAGCGGAGAGTAAAACAAACTGATCAGATTCATTTCATTGTTGAGTTGCCGCACAAAAGAGTCACGATACGCAACTGAATAATTTTTTCCCCCCGATGTTCGACGTTCCTGTTTGTTCTGGAATGATCTATACGGTACTCTTGAACATATTAAAAGCTTGTGAAAATACATAGTATAGTATTAGTATAGCTCTTCCGCACTTTGTTTTGAGGTTTGACTTCTAGTAGTTACATCTATAAAGTTGATTTGTGACTCACTATAGATTAGCGGAGCGTGTTGGGTAAAATAACAATAAGGAAACTGCATTTGTCTTAAAGCAAATTGCTTGGAGAGACCTTCTAATTCCTCGTTTTTATTTCTTTTAATTGTTAATCAAGACCTTCATGTCTTAAAATAACAACTGACTGTTATTGTTGTTAAATAATTACCTAATTCCAGGTCATTTCATAGTTTTGAAAAAGTCCACTATTGTTCTAGATTGTTGAAAATAAATCACATAAATAATAATAATAATAATAATAATAAAAACAAGGAATTTGAAAATCTTTGAAAGTTTTACGCAAGTACATTTTAATTCACTTTCAATTCAATTCATTTTTATTTGTTTAGCGCTTTTAAACAACTAATTATCGCAGAGCAGCTTTACACAATCAAAAGAAAAAGATGGAAATGTGAATATATAATTTATTTATATAAAATTTATAAATAAATTTAACACCCAAGACCGTGTTAAGTACGCTGCAGTTCCCCGTAGCCGCTTAGCTAATACCGGGGAGTTAAATTTGTACTAAATAGTAGTGATGGGAAGTTTGAATCATTTTAGTGACTCTTTGAATCTCGTTCATCAAAATGAACGAATCTTTTTTTGTCTCATTTACTTAATTTTGTTCTTTTGACCAGAAATAAAATAACCCCCCCCCCCCCCAACACGTCTACATGCACAAATTTTTAGCTATAGTTCCAGAAACAATGCAGCTAAAGACATATTATAAACAGACTGCGAGTCGTTCGTTCTTTTGAATCTATTGCACTTCATAGCGTCTATGGGAGTCACGTGACAAAAGAACGAACGACTCGGACCAAAGACTCGAAGGTAACGGCTCATTTCTGTTTCCTGTACATAACCTACGGAGATTTTGCGATGCTTTACGCATGCGCGCCCAGTAGAAAATCTCACACTCTCCGAGTCTACTCGTTCTTCCGAGTCACGTTAAAGACTCGTTCGAAAAGAACGAATCGTTCATGACCGGCCCATCACTACTAAATACAAAAAAATACCGACTTGATTTAGCTCAGTGAGACTGCAGAAGCTTCATACGAGAAAAAGTTCATCAGAACTTTGGAATGAATTTTTGATTGTAACGAGCGTTGTGGAATTTGGACCCGATTACTGACGTTCCGGGTGACAAATCTCACGGTCGGAGTGTAGAGCAGGAAAACGTACGACGACCAAGACCTATTGTAATGTACGCTTTCTTATAAGCACCTGAATTTTGATTTAAGACAGACCTGAAAAAAAACCTGAACTTTCCATTTAACCTCTGCTGACAAAGATTTGGTTATAATTAGTGAAGGAAAGAAAAAAAAAAAAAAAAAAAAACTCTCAAAACTCCACGTCTGCTGAAGACTTGAATCATTAACTGTGACAAGATGCTATTTCATTCCTTTCACACGTTGCCCGGCGGGAGCAGGAGCTTGCATCATGCTCAACAATCCGAAGATAAAACGGGACCAGTGATAAATTATTCCCTCACAGATAATTTGGTGCTAATGAAAGAACAATGAGAACAAACGCCTCGTTTTAAAAAGGCCGGTTTCGTACCCTTACAGCCACCCTGTTCTTTTTCTCTTTTTTTTTTTCCCCTTTCCTTTTTTCCTTCGTCACTTCACTTCCTCCAACCACCTCAACCACCACCACCACCACCACCTCCTCCACCCCCCCACACACACACAAAGTGGAGAAGCTCAAATTTGGGACATGGTAGGACAAACCAACCTGTAGTCGTCAAAGGTGAAAGCATCCTTCAGGGGCAGTTTGCTGGCGTTGGGATGAGTCTGGGGATCGAAGGTGACGAGCAGAAAGGACGACATATAAGGAAGAATAAGGAAGGATAAAATGAAAGGGACAGACAGGGAGGAATGGAGAGTGAGGGAGGAGAAAGAGAGAGAGAGAGAAAAAAAAAAAAAAAAAAAAAAAAAAAACACACACACACAAATCAGTCAGTGGAATTTCATTATGTGGCTTCCTAACAAGAGCATCGAGGAGGAAGGAGCGTCCGGTGGCGGTACAGTGGGATCATCGTGGCATTAGCCCCCCATACATCACTGTCAACTTAATTTGTTGTGCCCAGCAGCCGTCATAAATCTGCTTCATCAATTTGGGTGACAGAGAGCCACCGGTGCCACAGAAATCTACATTTAAAGGAACAGACCTGCTCCCTCCAAGGGCTCATTTGCAGCGCGTGTCATGGACAGGGGAAAGGAAAGAAGAAAAAAAAATGTCTCAGTTCCTATGGAAAAAAAATAATAGTAATAATGAAAGAGGAAGAACGCAGAGAGATAGCTCAGCCATAGCATAAAACCCTCCTGAACATGCAAAAACGAGTCACTATAAAAATAGACAGAGGGATGAACGTGGGAGAGATCTCCCCGCCCAGGTGCTCCCGAGGCTGCGCGTGTGGCGCTCGTCCTGCTAAATGAAGCCCCGCGCTGCGCAGCACCGCCGGGACGCCAGAGCAATTCATCATCTAGCTTCTGGCCGGGAATGTTCGTCAGGATTAATCAAGTGACCGAACAGGTATTAATACACGCTTTTTAGATGGGAGATATAGAACACCGAAGCATGCTGGAGCAGGAAAATAATCAACATCGAGATGAAGCGGAGCGACTGTTACCACGACGATGTTGATTATTTTCTTATAACAGCATGTCACACATTCTATATACATACAGTATACACACAGGGGTTGGACAATGAAACTGAAACGCCTGATCTCAGACCACAATAATTCCTTAGTATGGTGTAGCGCCTCCTTTTGCAGCCAATACAGCATCAATTCATCTCGGGAATGACCGATACGAGTCCTGTTTGGTGGCCACAGGGATTTTGAGCAGTTCTTCTTGTAGACTACTGTTCAGGTCACTACGTGATACTGGGGGAGGAAAATGTTTCCTGACTCGCTCCTCCAAAACACCTCAAAGTGGCTCAGTAATATTTAGATCTGGTGACTGTGCAGGACGTGGGAGATGTTCAACTTCACTTTCATGTTCAGGAAACCACTCTGTCTCCAGTCTCGCTGTGTGTATCGGTGCATCATCATCCTGATACACGGCACCGCTTTCAGGATACAATGTTTGAACCATCGGGTGCACATGGTCCTCCAGAACGGTTCGGTAGTCCTTGGTAGTGACGCGCCCATCTAGTACAAGTATTGGACCTACAGTAGGGAATGCAATGGTATCGCAGCCCAAACCATCACTGATCCACCCCCATGCTTCACTCTGAGTGGTACTGTACGATTCTTTGGGGCGTCTCCACACCGCAACTCTCCTGGATGTGGGAAAGACAGTGAAGGTGGACTCATCAGAGAACAATACACGTTTCACATTGTCCACTGCCCAAGATTTTCACTGCCGACACCATTGAAACCAACGTTTGTCATTGGCTTGAGTGACCAGAGGTTTGGCTATAGCAGCCCGGCCGTGTACATCGACCCTGTGGAGCTCCCGATGAACAGTTTTGGTGGAAACAGGAGAGTTGAGGTGCACATTTAATTCTGCAGTGAGTTGGGCAGCTGTGGTTTTATTTTAAGTAAAACTGTGCTATTACTCTGCTAATTAAATCTTCACACTCTGTGGAATGTGCAATCAATGACGATTGGCCACCAGGCTGCTCAAGGACTACCATGAAATCTCCAACACTTAATTGGCCAGTGTTTCAGTTTCATTGTCCAACCCCTGTATATTTCTCTTCTGTCACAACAATGCACTCACACTGGAGACTCCTTCCGTTAAAAAAAAAAAAAAAAATTAACTGAAGTGTTTTCAGAATATACAGAACTTCATCTTATTTCATTTTCATGTCGTATGGATTCGAGTTCGCTCCGTGTCACATGATACTCTTTGACAGAGCCACGTTTCCAAAATGTGCAAAATCTCCATACGGCCTAAAGTAACAGCGTAGTGTGAAACGTTGCCGAAAGCGCGACCCGGAATACGCTGAATCTACATCCGTATGCGTTTTTTTTTTTTTTTTGGCGACAGAGCATTTTAAACGAAGCGTTGACAAATTTGTACCAGTGTCTCGTTTACAGAGGTGTACCTCCCACCACTAGAGGATACACTCGCACAAAACACACACACACACTCTCTCTCTCTCTCTCTCTCTCTCTTATTCTCTCACACAGACACACACTCTCACATGCAGACGTCAGGCAGTATAATTAGATCGACTCGAGTGGAGTAGAATAAGCATGAAATGAAACCACTCAGAGGTGGTAGCTAACTTTTGCCTTGCATGTCTCATCCCATTAATCAATTTCACTGACACTAATTGAGCGCTGTACTACCACTTGCTGGTTTGCTCCACACACACACACACACACACACACACACACACTGTGTGAGGCAGGCAGGCCGAGCGCTGATGCTGATTCAGGCGTATTGGATAGATTTGGAACGTGGACTCGGCTTTTGCTCCTCGACTCCGGCTACTGAGATGTAACGCTCTCGGGAGAAGATAAAGGTTAACAATCCGGTCTTAAACACATACACACACATACACATAACGGCCAAGAGAGAGAGAGAGTCGGTCACCACTTCAACACACACCTTCAATCCCTTCTCTGATTTTTCTCCTTCAAACCCGGCGCTGAAGGACTGGACCAGCTTTAAAGTGACGCCTACAAACTCCTTGATAGACAACCATTTAAAGATAAGCAGTCGGAGAAGGCAAGGGCGTGGGGTTTGAGGTCGGCACTGCAGCGTCTCAGCTTTATGTCCATAAAAAATATATATATTTTTTTTTAAATCCAGCCTATAAATAACCTCTGTCAGATAAACTGAGTGTATTAGGAGCTTTGATGGAAGTAATAGGAAGAAATAGGGTAGCGCAAATCTCTAGAGAACGTTCCTGCTTCATCTTCACACCCAGCTGGACCAAACGCGTCCTCATGGCCTTGACCGGCTCGCGAGAACAGGTTAAACGGGCAAATAATGGCATCCTTGGCCCTCTGAGATCGGCGAGTTCGGAGAGAGAGAGAGCGCGCACCGGAGCACCTGGGCACGTTAATAGACTCAATTATGTATATAATTAGCTGAAGCTCGGGGTGGAGGGGGGGGGGGGGTGGATTTGGGTGATGGCATCGTCCAAACCCCTGTCCCGCACACTGATCTGAGTCAGGGCCACGTCCGCTTTATACCTGTAAATCTTTATTATCCGGGGAATATAAATAAATAAATAAATAAAAACGAAGAAGAGAAAAAGAGCGGAAAAGAATGCGCCGTGGATGCCGGCGTACTGTAGGTGCAGACGGAGGAGGTGATGAGAGCGGAGTTTTCAGGGAGAGGACGCCTTCTGCGGCTCGAGCTCTCCATGCATTAGCATTACCGGAGAAGGGTAATTCATCATACAGACGAACCCACACTGGCACCACGTGGGGCGGCGAAGGGAAGGGAAGGGAAGGGAAAGGGGCAGCGTCCCGTAAATCAATTAAAAAACAAAAAGCTTTCACGCGGAGCTGCGGCTATCTTTAACGAGGCCGACGGGAAACTGAGCTAATTGGTCACCGGTCTGCAGGAGGGCTCAGGGTCCTCAGAGCCTCGAGGCCTTCGGGGTTTTTAAAACCGAGCGCCGTTACAGGAACATATCACAGCTATCGATTTTCCTTTTCATCACCCGATTGACATAATGAATTAATTTGGTTTCTTCTTTTAATTAAATGGATATTTAAAAAAAAAAAAAAAAGGGTATCATATAATTCATGGTAGCAGAAAAGTGGACAGTCGAACTATAAATAAATAAAAACACCTCGTTCATTTTGCTCTGCAATACGAGGAAGGTCAGGCTAAATATCTTGCAAGATACGGGGAAGGGAAGGGAAGGGAAGTGCAGCGAGTACCGCAGGGACCCTATTCATTTCTCATCAACGCCGGCAGATGCAGCACACCAAGGTTACTTTGCATTCGCTGCATAGCGGGGTCACCTTATGAGGTCCTCCTCCTCCTCAGCCTCCCCCCACCCCCCCGCCCTGTGCGCACGGCCCTGGCGAGGACAGAACAGCCATCACCGGTCCCCCTGCGGACAGGAAAAGCACTCGGATACGCATCACAGGGCGCTGACAACGGCCTGGCGCTCTTTACACCGGAAAAAGAAACTGCATAGAGGGGGAAAAAAAACATTTTTTTTTTTTTTTATTCTTTAAATATATAAATAAATATATATATTTTTTCCAGAACATGGAGAGCTGTAGCCTTGCTGGTGTGACCTGATGATCGGGGAGGAGGAAGACCTCTCCGTGATAAGGCAGATACATTTGAGCAGAATATATGAGCCTGGATGGTGGGGGAGGGAGAGAGGAAGACAGAGAGGACGTCAGTCTCTCTCTCGCTCTCTCTCTCTCAACATGTGCGCAAGGTACAATCAGGTCAATTCGATTCAAAGCCGATGCGACAAGCTAATTTTCCAGCCCGGTCATCTGCGGCCGCCTCCGAAGAGAGCGCCTGACATTGACGGCAGTCATTACGGTGACATCGGCTCACAACCTGAGGAGCCGAGAGGGAAGGAGGAAGGAGGAGGAGGAGGAGAGCGGTAGGGTGGACACGACAGGACAGGACGGGACAGTCGGCAAAGGGCTAACGTCCAATCCTAGATGTCCAGCCAAGCAAGAAAAGAAAGTCGAAGGTTTAAGCCGGGGTACGGGTGCGACACGGAAATATCACTTTGGCAGAACTGGAAGCATTTCTATGATACACGTCATCAAATCTGAAAAATAATGAAAAACGGGCATTTTTTTCTCTAAAAAAAAAAAGGGGGGGGGGATTGAAAATCATTCTTCTTTAAAATATACATTATATATACTGTGCACACTTCTATAAATACTGTATGTATAATTTCTCAAAAGAAATCGTATTACGAGATCATTTCAGAAAAAAAATTCCACTAGTGTCTCGTCACACCGGCAGATCATCATCGACGCTCAGATTCCCGCAATGAAAACTTTCAGAACTTTCCTCTTTCCACCCAGAGACACACCTTGAGTTAAACATCAACCCTCTACTGCCACCTAATGCACAGATATCCATATCATCCATCTCTCCTCCGAGTGTCACCACTGTACCATCACACTGTATCACACACACAGAAACACGTCCCTAATGAACTGACGAGTGAAATAAGCGACGAGTTTGTTATTTTATTTTTTTTTTTATTTTTTTTAATCCTCTTAATTACATCCCTGATACATCAGTGTATCCAAAATGGCACAAATTTGACAGATTAGAGCTGGAAAAAAAAAAAAAAAAAAACAATAAAACCCGTTCTAATTACTCGACAGCCCCGCTCCGCTCGCTCGTCCGAGGACTTGGAAAACATTTAATAAAAGCGGGGACTGAAAACGTCGATCGACTCGGAGACGCTGTGACAAACGCATTAACTACGCCTTATGAATATTTGATGCTATATCTTGACAATAATGTGAAATATTAGCTTTTTCTAATTGACAGTCATCTAATGAAAGAGGCAGAAAAGCACCGGGACGAGGTTTTGAGCGAAATTCAGAGGAACAGGGCGGATTATTATTATTATTATTATTGCTTCTTCGATAGCCGAGGAGAGGAACGTAAACGAACGTGATATTTATTGCTCTGAGCGAAGAAGCGTTTAAATTAAAAGCGGCAGATAGGCAAGTCACTATAAAAGTGCTTAAAAGGCACAAAGATTCAAGCTTATAAATTGCAACCTGGAATAATGATGATGATGATGATAATAAATTAATACAGAATCAATTAATATCACTAAAGAGACGATGGAGGATTCGATAATACCATAAATACACACGTCAGCGTTTTAAAACTTTTCTGTAATTATATCAACAGTACTGAGGAATCTAAGAATATTACTCAGTGATCTTTTTTTTCCCGCCATGTAAAAGGCATGGGTTCCACTCCCAGCCACTGAACAAATCCCACCCCGATCCCAAGCCCGGATAAAACGGGACGGCTACGTCAGGAAGCATATCCTCTGGTGTAGTGGTTTTAGTGTCTCTGGTGTGCGAGTCTGTCCCCAAATCCCAGCCAGGACACAAGGATAGAAACGACCCTTCACTTGCATCTCTTGAGTTGCAGTCCCTTTATCGTCTTGCCATCAGTCTTTTATTAAGGTGCACCAGCTGATGTACGAGATCCCCGGTTCGAGTCTGCATGTTTTACTTGGTCCAGGGTCACTAATATGAAGATGAAAAGCTCCACAAAACAGAAAGCAATCACAAGTTCCTGTTGCTCATGTGGATGAGGACTCGCCTCTGGGTTGAAGGGTCGCTGGTTCGGACCCCAGCCAGGACTCCAGGATAACAGCAAAGACGGTTCAGGATAACGTGGATGGACGGAGGGTGTAACTTATTGGGGGTCTTGTCCCCCAGGAGGTGAGCGGGGCAGGAAAGGGGTTACGGAGCTTGAAGAGAAAATTTCGAAGCAGTTTTGTATATGGAGACGGAATGCTGGAAAAGACTTTTCCTGAAATTCTCCAACACTTTTTACTCCAACCACCTGTTCTGCACACCATACTGTATATCTGGTGTTTCGTTTGGTTTATCACTGCACATCGTAAAATGAAGAGAGGAAAAAAAAGAAAGTGAAGGAAGGTGTTAAACAGTACGTAAATAAATGTTAAAAAAAAAAAAAAAAAAAACAATAATATAAGGAAAATACGAAGATATTTGTTAAATAATAATTGAGTCAGTAAAACCCAGAGCGAGTTTGGTTCAGAGTTTCTACTAAAGCATTATATAAAACATTTACACTATAAAGCTTTTAAAAAAAAAAGCCTAACATAAAAAAACGAACTATTCTAAAAACTAAGAACAGCACGAGTTATTTTGGATCTGATTATGAGAGATAATCAATGTGACAGATGACGACTCTATGCTAGGGTGATTACAGGTTTATTAGGGGATAAATGTCGTCCTCTGCTGGACTCGGGCTTCCATTGCACCTCATGAGTTTGTCAGAGGAGTGGGATTTCAGGAGTCGATCCTGAATAAGTACAGGAATTTGTGTTATTATTATTATTACACGAATTCATTAACACAAATGCAGAATTACCAGAAAAATAAAAGTGACTCATCTGGTGCATTGCTTGTAATAATAATACTCTATAGTTAACGGTTTCTTATTTCTCAGGAATGTCTATTTTAATTTTTTTATTCTTTTAAAAGCAATTAATCGAGAATGATCTGATCTGTGATTTTTACTTTGTCACTATCGTCAGATCGGCATCTGACAAGTCACTGCTCATAACTTGCCTTTCTACTCAAGATTTTAATTAAATTTATGGAACACGATTCAGTTTTCATTGTGTACGTACCATTGTTTTGGAGTAAGCCATGATGTGTAGAGCTGTCGTGTGTTGTCTGTGTGTGTGTGTGTGTGTGTATTGAGGATTTTGCCGGCTTGTAGGCGCATACTCTGTGTATACACTGTAAACCATCACGTTGATTATTGGCTCTGTTGAGTGATGCATATAGCCACGCCCACCTCAAGGGGGGTAAAAATAAAAATAAAAAAAATTTTAAACCCTCTATTTGTACAAAAAAATCTAAATGTTTTGATACTGGTTTCATGTCCTCCAATGTATGAAACAAAAAGATGTCAGTGAAAGAGCGAGTTCTGACCAATGTACATACAAAAGCATTTTCTTTTTTGACTATATTGACTACAGGAAGGAGTCTCCAGTGTGAGTATGTCGTAACAGTCAGAGATAAAACTCTAACTTTCTGTTCGGGGGAAAAAATAAATAAAACAAAGGGAGAAAAAAAAAAAAAAACACTTTAAGGAATGCTTTTACTGGAAAATCATCAACTTCAGCATAGTAACAGTCACTCTGTCAATGCACCACAGTGTCGTTGATTACTTTCCCTTTAACAGCATGTGAAAAGCTCATGAGCATGCGAGCATGTGCTACGGAAAAGTGACGAGCTACGGACTCACGTGGACGACTTTGTAGAAGTAGGCGTACTGGCGCGCGGTGTTCTTGTACTGGCTGAGAATATCCTGAATGGCCTGCGTGGCCAGCAGGTAGCGCACCTCTTCCTCCTCGAAGTATAAGGGCGTGTCATAGTGTGAGGGCAGGGTTTTGATGTAGGGCAGCCAGGACGATTCCGGGTTCGCCCTCTCACAGAGCAGGTGCAGGGCCAGAGTCACATTGCCCATGGCCTGCAGGATCCGGTCCTGAGCGTACAGCGGACCTGAGACGAGACGAAATTAACGGCAATTAAGCATCGTCCCCATAGCAACAACCGAAGTGAGAGCTATAATAATAACAATAATAATAATGATAGGAAAGGAGACTTCAGTGTAGGCACTCAAAAGTATGAGCCTTTAGCGTAGCTATTACTAAATGAAAATAACTACCACGTGTGTTGTATAAGGAATAAACCACTTCAGGGACATCCTGTTCATTGCAGTAGCCTTTAAGTCATAGTAACAGTAATCTAGTGTGCCTCTCCTTACATGATCAATCAAACAATTACGTATAACAGTCAGCAGATGGCGATATTATCACTTCACAACTGTGGAGCTGACTGTGCCCTGTCGTGTCTGTGCTGCTCTGCAGTTACACCACCAAAACTCTAGAAGGCAGCGGCGTTTCTATACCACTATGCTGAGTCTGTTTGTCTCTCTCTGTTGAGTTTTTTTTTTTGGTGACCTACAAAAGACGGCAAATAAAACTGAGTTTTACTGCAAAGCAGAAACAGGGGAAGACGTCGGGGGAGGAGGAGGACGAGGTTAGTACAACGTTCAACTACATTAAAACATAAAAAAGTAGAAGGAGAAGCCTGTCGCTGACATCGAGTTACAGTTCTGGGGTACGAGACCGGCAGCGTAGGCTTGACTCGGAAGAGTAAATGAGCCATGCAGGAATGCAGTGAAGGAGAAAGTATAGATATAATACACTGAAGTAAAAGTTAAAAGTGTCCACTAATACGTGGACTATTTTGTACGCATCATGACTTGTATATAAATATCCTTTAATCAAGATATTTTTGTCAGATTTTCTTAAAATTCTAAATAAAACTTAGCAACTAATTTGCACGCTGTGCTAACTGTTAATGGGAATAGTTTAGAGTGCGCTACCTGTAGGATTACAGAGGAACTGCAACATACTGTATTATCCGCCCAAATACAAACATATAAATAAGAAATTTTAAAAATCAATGTTTTGGGTCAGTGTGGCAATACATGAGTCGCCACACAAAAGAATCATTAAATCTCCAGCTGAAACGGTATTTACATACAGTCAATAAATAAGCTTTACACCTCTGAATATGATGTAATGTTATTTAAAATATATATATTATAAGGGTTTTGTGCTGCTTGGATTGGTCTAAATAAATAAAAATCTATATTTAAACTTCTAAGTGTTCTATGATGTGTTTTTAAATTGATAAATTAATTACAAAGCGTAGAGATCAAGATTGTGTTTAATAAATTAAATTCATAAAATTAATAAAACTGAGAAGGATCTCCACCCTGAGATCCTGTTTTGTTGATTTCTGTTGTTATCCCCGTGAGAGAGCGTCGTTTCTATGCAAGAACAAACTTGTACTCTGCAAGAGCTTTCTTTTCTTTCTGTAATCCTTCATTCACAAGATTTCCAGTGTAGAGGCAGCTCACCTAGGACGGAGTTTTTAGCCGACTCCACCGTCATCAGCATCTTCCTGGGAATCCACAGAAACAGCTCTTCAGCCTTAAAGAAAAGAAACAAGAAAAACCACCCTTATAACAAGTTTATAATCGTGTAACTCTCGAATCACCCTGACCTTCTCACTCTCTCTCTCTCTCTCTCTCTCTCTCTAAAGCCCCATTTACACTGCAGGTCTCGATGCCCAATTCTGATTTGTTGCCTATATCTGATTTTTCTGACCGTCTGTTTAAACGTTCTTTCAACTACGACCCATATCCGATTCACGTGTTTACACTTGCCATACCGTCTGAAACATCGTGCATACTTAAAGGGAGGTTCTTGCACTACACACTAGCCAAGATGGACGAAGGCGAAATATGCTTGATGCTAGCTCTGCGATATACGCAAAGTTCGCGAAACGGAGAAGGAGGAAAAGGGCCATCATCGCAGCCTGCGCATATGCTTCATTCATTGTGTCCTCAAGCATTCAGAGGAATGTCTGGGTGCGAGACGTGTCGGGGTCACTCTCTGGTGGCTTGCAACAGGTGCGGGCTACCGCACACTGGCGCATCTGTTTGGGATGAGCAGCGCCTCGGTGTGCCTGATCACTATCACTATAGCGCGAAGAAGTCGCAGTTTTAATGACGTACAGAACGCAATGCCTCAGAAAATCCGATCTGTCTGTTTACATTAGCACATATCTGATTTATTTCCACATATGAAGGAGGCTTGAAACCGATTTCGAAATATCGGAATGCATGCGTTTTTTTTCCCTGTTTACACGGACATAGAAAATATCCAATACACACGTGGACAAAATTGTTGGTACCCTTCGGTCAATGAAAGAAAAACTCACAATGGTCACAGAAATAACTTTAATCTGACAAAAGTAATAATAAATAAGAATTCTATGAATGTTAACCAATGAAAGTCAGACATTGCTTTTCAACCATGCTTCAACAGAATTATTTTAAAAAATAAACTCATGGAACAGGCCTGGACAAAAATGATGGTACCCCTAGAAAATACTGAAAATAATGTGACCAAAGGGACATGTTAATTCAAGGAGTGTCCATTAATTAGCATCACAGGTGTCTACAATCTTCTAATCAGTCAGTGGGCCTATATATAGGGCTCCAGGTAGTCACTGTGTTGTTTGGTGACATGGTGTGTACCACACTCAACATGGACCAGAGGAAGCGAAGGAAAGAGTTGTCTCAGGAGATTCGAAAGAAAATTATAGACAAGCATGTTAAAGGTAAAGGCTATAAGACCATTCCCAAGCAGCTAGATGTTCCTGTGACTACAGTTGCACATATTATTCAGAAATTTAAGATCCATGGGACTGTAGCCAACCTCCCTGGACGTGGCCGCAGGAGGAAAATTGATGACAAATCAAAGAGACGGATAATCTGAATGGTAACAAAAGAGCCCAGAAAGACTTCTAAAGAGATCCAAGGTGAACTTCATGCTCAAGGAACATCAGTGTCAGATCGCACCATCCGTCGTTGTTTGAGCCAAAGTGGACTACATGGGAGACGACCAAGGAGGACACCATTGTTGAAAACAAATCATAAAAAAGCCAGACTGGAATATGCCAAACTACATGTTGACAAGTCACAAAGCGTCTGGGAGAATGTCCTATGGACAGATGAGACAAAAATGGAACTTTTTGCCAAGGCACATCAGCTCTATGTTCACAGACGGAAAAATTAAGCATATCAAGAAAAGAACACTGTCCCTACTGTGAAACATGGAGGAGACTCTGGGGCTGCTTTGCTGCATCTGGCACAGGGTGTCTTGAATCTGTGCAGGGTACAATGAAATCTCAAGACTATCAAGGGATTCTAGAGAGAAATGTGCTGGCCAGTGTCAGAAAGCTGGGTCTCAGTCGCAGGTCATGGGTCTTGCAACAGGACAATGACCCAAAACACACAGCTAAAAACACCCAAGAATGGCTAAGAGGAAAACATTGGACTATTCTAAAGTGGCCTTCTATGAGCCCTGACCTCAATCCTATTGAGCATCTTTGGAAGGAGCTGAAACATGCTGTCTGGAAAAGGCGCCCTTCAAACCGGAAACAACTGGAGCAGCTTGCTCATGAGGAGTGAGCCAAAATACCTGCAGAGAGGTGCAGAAGTCTCATTGACAGTTACAGGAATCGTTTGATTGCAGTGATTGCCTCAAAAGGTTGTGCAACAAACTATTAAGTTAAGTTAGGGGTACCATCATTTTTGTCCAGGCCTGTTTCATGAGTAAATTTTTTTTTTATAATTCCGTTGAAGCATGGTTGAAAAGCAATGTCTGACTTTCATTGGATAACATTCATAGAATTTTTATTTATTATTACTTTTGTCAGATTAAAGTTATTTCTGTGACAATTGTGAGTTTTTCTTTCATTGACCGAAGGGTACCAACAATTTTGTCCACGTGTGTATGTGTCACAGATGAGCAAAAAATCGGAATTGGGTCACATATAACTGCCAGTGTAAGCGTAGCTTAAGACACACACACACGCACCTTGATGTCTCTGGTGGCTCTGAGGCCGTAGCCTTCATCTCCAAAGCTGGCGATCTGAAACCCCTCGCAGGACGCACCACAGTCCGCTGCCCAGGCCATGAGCTCAGGGAAATAATCCTCCCTGCTGCCCTCGAACACCACGGACACGCCTGTAGGAGAGGAGCGAGACACCACCACGAATCAGTCTCCACGCTGATACACGTGATAAACCGAGAACACACCAGGAACAAACCAAACCTTTCTGTTTCTTGCGGATTTTCTCCACCAAGGTGCGGATCTGGACGTACTCCTCCCACTCCTTTCCTGCAGATGGCACTGCAGCGCTGCATTCTGGGAGAAACGCACATTAAAAACAGATCAGGTAATTACAGTGTAATGTTAGACACTCTGCGCGTGAGCTGAGACGCTCCACTCACTCTGTAGGAGCTCGGAGATCAGGTTCATCATCTCTTTGGGAGACACAACAGCCGTCCCGGCCGTCCCGGATTTCTGAGTCTTCACTCGACTCTTCTTGCCCATCGTTTGGCTCGGTTACGGGGTTAGCGGGGTCCTGAGCCGGAAACACAGCGAGACAAAATAAATAAATAAAAGTATGAGTGTTTAATGCCGCTGTGATCACTAGAGGGCGTACGTTCGCAGTTACGCTGAAGTGGATTGTGACACTCAGCATTGAGTAGCATTACAATTACTATACAACAGGTTTTCACATCTGATAAACAGACACTCACACGAGCGCACACATGCACCCTTCTTTAAGAAGAAATGGGCGGAGCAGCCACCATGTCCCCAAATTATGCACTATTAAAAGCAGAGGGCGCCAGTCAGTAAAACAAAGCAATAGCAACTCTGACTGGAGACGAGTGCAAAGTAAAAAAAAGATTTCATGATCAAACAGACGACCAGTTTTCCCTTTCCTTCTGGATATAAAGATCACAGAAAAATACAGCTTCTGTAACAACGCGTAAAAACATGAGAGAAAGAAAATAAAGAAAAATATGATAAAAAAATAAATAAATAATAAGAGTAGAGAAGAAAAGATACAGACAATAATTAAAGAATGTGAGGGAATGTAGGATTTTCAGAGAGAGAGAGAAAATAAGAGAAGCAAGAATGAAGACAGGGAGCAATAAGGAAAAAGAAAGACAAACAGAGGGAAAGAAAAGCGAAACAAAAAAGAAGTACAGAAAAAACAAACAAAGAAAAACGAGAGAATGAATAAAAGTGAGGATTTATTTTTTTAAAAAGAAGAAATCAAAACATTTGAGATAAAAAAGAAAGAAAGAAAGAAAGAGATATGGAACGAAAGAAAGGCTGGACATCGACCTGCATGTTACATAAATAAACTCTGCACAGAAGGAGCTTCACAAATTCTCTACAGCACTGACGGAATTCAGCCTTCCTCATCATCATCCTCCTCCTCCTCATCACCCTTCTTCTCATTATCCTCATCATCTCCTTCCTCCTCTTCATCCTAATTCCCATCCTCATCGTAGTCCCCCTCCTCGTCATCCTCCGCAACACCATTACCCCTTCTCCTCAACATCACCCTCTTCTTCATGCTCCTCTTCATCCTCATCATAGCCCCCCTCTCTCCTCATCATCATCCTCCTCTTCAACACCATCATCATTACCCATTCTCCTCAACATAATCCTCCTCCTCCTCATCATCATCCTCCTCCTCCTCCTTCTTCTCATAGGTCACGTGTTTAAGGCTTTCATGTCATAACACTAAACAAAGTCTTTAAACAGAACACACTCACACACCATCACCAACACAATAGCATACATCTACACCCAGTCTGGTGTTATGTTTAAAGAAGGTGCAGCTGTTGTGTGTGTGTGAGAGAGAGAGAGAAAGAGGAGCTTCTCCATTCCTACAGTAACAGCACTCAAGGCCCACAGCCATGAACACACACACACTGCTGCAGATGAGCCTCTAATGCTCTCACTCAGACACACGCACACACCTCTCCTAACTGCGTTTGAGTTTCCGGGCCTGAACCTCAGACAGACAGGCAGCCCTGGTGCCCACAGCCCCTCTACTCTCACCCAGATCTCTGGTGCAGCTCTGTCTGAGAGTTAGCATGATATCCCTATTTAAGTTTAAACCGTCCTGTCTTCACCTAAATCATTCATTCTGACGTAATACTACTCTCTCTCATTCAGAAAACATTTAACGTCAAATATAAAAACTACCTTCTGAAATGAGTCCTAAAGCTCCTGCTGTCAGTGCTCTCCCACTTGCTAGCTGGGCGCAACCTAACCGTACGGCCCCTCCCCTCTACGCTAACAGCTAGCTCAAGGAGTTGATTGGCTCAGCAAGTCCGTTTGTCCCGCCTTAAAAAGAGCGACTACGCCTTAAGATTGGCTGTTAAAGGAAAACGTTTGCCGTGTATTCGGATGTATTATATTTTTCTGGGACGTTTTTTTCAGTTTCCCTATTTTTTTCTGTGGAGTTTTATTAAAACATTTTATTTATTTTTTTGCTTTATTTGATTCGTCATGTTATATTTACGAGGTTGCTTTTCGACTGAAGGAGCTGGCGGTCGTGTACCAAACCGCATACTTCCGCCCTAGATGAAGAGCCGCCATTTTAGGGACCAATCCATTATTCCAAAGCATGTGTAGTGCAGGTATGTAGGGACCACGAGGACATTTTAACTTTAGCCCTCAGGCACGCGCTCGAGTGACCATAAAAGGAGATAAAGTGGAGTGAGAGAGATTTACAGAAATAAACAGCAGGGAGCAGGGGCATGTGGAGTGTCAAATATTAATCAATATAATCATTATTTAATTATTGTAATACGTATGAAGAACATCTGAACCCTGGTTAAATAGATTGAAATTATTTATTTTAAAAATTATATATACATGTACAGGGTGGGCCATTTATATGGATACACCTTAATAAAATGGGAATGGTTGGTGATATTAACGTCCTGTTTGTGGCACATTAGTATATGTGAGGGGGCAAACTTTTCAAGATGGGTGGTGACCATGGTGGCCATTTGGAAGTCGGCCATCTTGGATCCAACTTTTTTTTTTTTTCAATAGGAAGAGGGTCATGTGACACATCAAACTTATTGGGAATTTCACAAGAAAAACAATGGTGTGCTTGGTTTTAACATAACTTTATTCTATCATGAGTTATTTACAAGTTTCTCTTTGTTCACAGCCATTGACATGTCGAAGAGGTTAACACGTGATGAGCGGATCGAAATTGTGTTGATATCTGGTGAACGCAGTAACCGGGTCATTGCAGCAGATTTCAATGCAAGACACCCTACGAGACCACCCATCTCCCATGCTACAGTTAGCAAACTACTTGCTAAGTTTCGTGAAACTGGTTCAGTGTTGGATTTGCCAAAATGTGGACGCATGAAAACTGTCACTAATGAACAAACATCAGTGGCTGTCCTGGCTTCATTCAGCAAGAGCCCACAGCGTAGCACTCGCCGCATGTCACTGGAGAGTGGCATTAGTCGAACATCCCTTCGGCGGATATTAGCTACTCACAAATGGCACCCTTACAAACTCCAGCTACTGCAGCATCTCAACGAGGATGACCCAGATCGGCGCACACAATTTGCAGAATGGGCAAAACAAAAATTGGAACAGGACCCTCAGTTCGCGCAGAAGATTTTGTTCAGTGATGAGGCAAACCTTTATGTGAATGGTGAAGTTAACAAACAAAACCACCGCTATTGGTCTGACACTAACCCACATTGGATAGATCCCTCCAAGACTGTTGGAACAAAAAAAGTGATGGTATGGTGTGGTATATGGGGTACAAAGATAGTGGGGCCATTCTTCATCAATGGAAACTTCAAGGCCACTGGATATTTGAAATTGCTACATGATGATGTGTTTCCCTCTTTAAGCACTGAAGCTGGCACGTTCCCTGAGTTTTTCCAGCAAGATGGTGCACCACCATATTATGGGTGTCAGGTCCGAGCATTCCTAGATGAAGAGTTTCCTGTAAAGTGGAACTCCCAAGGTCTCCCGATCTGACCCCCTTAGACTTTTATCTTTGGGGTCATCTGAAGGCAATTGTCTATGGTGTGAAGATACGAGATGTGCAGCACCTGAAACTACGGATACTGGAAGCCTGTGCTGGCATTTCTCCTGCGGTGTTGCTATCAGTGTGTGAAGAGTGGGAGAAGAGGGTTGCATTGACAATCCATCACAATGGGCAGCACATTGAACACATTTTATAAGTGGTCAGAAACTTGTAAATAACTCATGAAAGAATAAATTTACATTAAAATCAAGCACACCATTGTTTTTCTTGTGAAATTCCCAATAAGTTTGATGTGTCACATGACCCTCTTCCTATTGAAAAAACAAAAGTTGGATCCAAGATGGCCGACTTCAAAATGGCCACCATGGGCACCACCCATCTTGAAAAGTTTGCCCCCTCACATATACTAATGTGCCACAAACAGGACGTTAATATCACCAACCATTCCCATTTTATTAAGGTGTATCCATATAAATGGCCCACCCTGTGTGTGTGTGTGTAATATTATATATATATATATAATTTTTAAAATAAATAATTTCAATCTATTTAACCAGGGTTCAGATGTTCTTCATACATATTACAATAATTGAATAATGATTATATTGATTAATATTTGACACTCCACATGCCCCTGCTCCCTGCTGTTTATTTCTGTAAATATATATATAATTGATCAATATAAATGTTATTTTATATACTTCATATCATATGCATTATAACGCTTATATGTAAATTTTCACCACTTTTATATTTGTTTTAAAGTGCTTTAATTGCATAAAAATCCATTTACATATTTACTATATTTAATAATAATAAAGTAATACTAAACTGTGTATGTAGCTGTGTATGTAGATTCTTAAAAATAATTAGATGGAGGAGCTGGAACCAGTCTCAGAACATTTTTTGTCTGTCTCTTTGTCTGTAGGTCTGTCCAGCCAAATTTTGTCACAGCATCACGCAAAACAATTTTTGACAATACTTTTGCAGTACTTAGATAGATGCCTGACATTTAACCTGCACCATAAGTGAAATCAACATGTTAATTAGAAAACATAAACTGAATATTTTTACTGGGATTAGTTCATATTTTTACTGCTAAAATAACATAAGTTATGGAGTCATTTGAAGACAAAACTTAATCTTTATCCAATCTACTTTTTCTATTTCTCATCTGTGATTCACTCTCCGATTATCGAACAAGGAGTGTATTTGGCTGATGATGTAAGAAGTACAACTTGATGTAAACAAGGCGCAAGAAACTCAACCTTACAAAATGTTATTTCTTTGTATTAATAAGTTAGACAGAGAGTTCTGCTGTACTAGACAGACATGTACTGTACGTGGGCTTCAACATGAAATAATATCACTGATTACATTAAAGCTCATCAGATTATTTTTAGCTTTAACCTTTCTAAAAACTCTTTAACCATCAATGACGTATATATTTTATACTTACACTAGTATAAAATATATTTATTTTGTCCTATTCATTTAATGTACATATTACAACTCATGTGTAAATAATAATATTTGTTTTAAAGTGATTAAAACTTCATAAAAGCCACATTTTCATATTTTGTAATTAAATTACTTTTTCATTTAATTAAATACTAAGCTGTCTATACAGATAACACACACACACACACACACACACACACACACACACACACACACACACACTTTGTATTTGCTTCAGTTGCTTTTTTATTTTTATAACATAAAAAGGATTCAGCTGTTATTTTTAGTTCAATTCAAATTGTCTCATAATAATAATAATAATAATAATTATTATTATTATTAGTAATATTTATAATAATAATTATTATTATTAAATAATAATAATTATTATTATTGACATTGCAAATTGTTAGTGTATTTAAGTGGTAAAATACTTAAGAAATATAATTAGCTCATTAAACTGAGGTCTCTTAATCAGTACACCACACAGTTCTGATCCATTTTGCACATCTACACAAGTTTCTGCACTCTCTCTGGATATTCTGGACATTCGCCACACTAGTGGTCACTGCACACTCAGGGACATAATGCACACAAGACACTTTAAATATGCACACAAGCCACTTTAAATACGTCACTTTACTACATATTTGCACACACACCTGGACACTCCCACAATTCTATATTTTCTATTTGTACAGCTAGATTTTTTATTTTTATTTTTCTTATATCTTCCTATAGTTTATATTTTGTATTTTGTATTATACAGATATTTTATATTTTATTTTATTCTTTCTTAGTTCTTCTTAGCTAAATTTACTTATATATATTTCTCAAATTTACTTTGGTTTTAATATTTATTTCTTATAGATATTCTTTCTTAGATAAGTAACTTTTTATATTATTCCTATTAATAGTCTTTTTTTTTTTAAGGTCAGGGCAGTTGTCTAAGCATTTCACTGCATATCGTACTGTGTATGTGACAAATAAAATTTGAATTTGATTTTTATTTGATATATTGTTTCTTTTATAATTATAATAATAATAATAAATAATAATAATAATAATAATATGTCATTTCAAAACTTTTGAATGTTTAATTCATTTATTAGAAAACAATTAATTAAAATAAATAAATAGTTCCTAATAAATAAGCCTTATAATATTATTTGCTGTGATGACAATTTAGCATTAATTTTAATTTGTTTTTTCTTCTCTTTTTGGGATTGCTTTAGTTATAATAATAATAATAATAATAATAATAATCTCAAAGAGTTATGTAAACTGGACTTTTTTCTTGGTAGTCCGACATAATAATAATAATAATAATAATAATCCTTCATCATTCCAAGTTTAGTCATAGTGTGAATATTAAAATCCTGGACAGGAGTGCTGTTTAACAAGATATCCAGCAGGTGGCGACATTGCTTTATTCTCCACAATTAACTGTTTGTTTCATTCAGTCCTGGTATTTGAGCCCACAAGCTTCCTCCTCTGCCTTTAGGCTTCAATTTTAACAAATGTCCGGACACAGCTTTACAAAGAGTGTACATTTTATTTTTAATCATCTACAGGAAGTGCACCGAGTCTCATCCCAACAGCTTTTCACTTCCTAAACGAAACCTACAGTACAGTTCTTATGAAAATAATAATAATAATAACAATTATAAATGCATGCTAGTTACAAATATACTACAGGAAAGAGGTATTTACACAGCGAGCTTCTTCTACAACAGTTTGAACTGGGATTAGAGATCGTCACGTCACATCCTCATGTCCTCACGTCCTCAGCTCATGTCCTTCCTCATAAACCAAGCAGTGTTTTTCAAAGAAATGTTTGGAAAATAGCAGTCTTGGATTTTTTTTTTTGGGGGGGGGGGGGGGTTAAGTTTTTTTTGTGTGTGCTTTCAAGTGAACAAATATTAAAAGAAAAAGTCAGTAGTTTAGATTAAACTGGTCAAAGACACTTTGTCCCTGAAAATCTTTTAAATGACTCTCATCTTTTACAGCATCCTCTTTCGAATAAATATCAAAATATAATTGATGATTTTCTTTCATTGACTGCTGCTTGTTTTTGTTCAATTACATCCCAGACACACACACACAAAAAATTATTAATAATAAAAAAAAAAAATTAAAAAACACTCTTACACAAGACTGCCAAAAGCCACCTGCTGCATCCTGGCTCACAACCAAGAAGACCAGAAAAATGAATCAGACTGTTAGATCAGACCCACACTAATAATGTTACAATAAAGGAAAAAGTGAAATGTTCGAAACCCTGATGTGATTAAAAATAAGGGGAAAAAATATGGCTTCTTAAAATGACTGAACTTCAATTGAGAGCACAGCTCAGGCTTCATCACCATTTTTGTCTTCCTCGTGTGTTTTTAATGCATTAATGTGTGTGTGTGTCTGTTGTTGTTCCAGAAACGTCCGTCTCGTTCATGTCAAACCCTTTCCTCCGGGCTTCGAACGCAGAATTCTGGGAGAACTGCACGGTCAGCCAGAAGTCATTACAGATCACGATAAACCTGTCTGAGAGGCGCTGATCAATTCTGGATTCTGATTGGTTAGAAGGCGATGATGCGCATGGATTCTATAGCAACCACTTAGTGAGAGATTTGGATCAAAAGAAAAAAAGTCGAACTGTTGCTGTGATGGGTTTCTGTAAGGAGACATGGATAACATCATGTGTTTAAGGAAGGAGTCTCCAGTGTTAGCAAGTTTATACTGAATTTGCTGTAATGTGAGAGAGAACTGAAAAAGTGCAACTTGTAAAAAAAAATTTTTTTAAATACTGAAAGAGGAATAAAACACTGGAGGATGCGATGTTATGGGAAAATAATCAACCTGTGGATTACATCATCCGAAAGATGATTACGTTTCTGAAACAGCATGACCTGAAGTGTTTATCGGTGTGGTTCTCAATTCTTTCATCTTTTACACCTAATGTACTGTATACACATTTTAAAATTTACGGCCAATCGTTTAAAGCTTTGAGTGAACAAATCCTTCTTCTGTATATCTGAAATTATTAATATCATCCATTAAAGAGATTTGATTTCACATCTAGCATTTTGATGGACGTAATGTCAGTCACGCTTTGATCCATGTCCCCACACTCATGTCACGGAGACGCTTCCGGTTGGTTAGAGCTTCGCACGGATGCAGCAAGTATCTTTACTGGCAGTACTGTCTCGCCGTCACGCGCAAGACGTTAAAGCTTAAAGGTGCGGTCTGTCATTTTTTAAGTCCTGACGTAACACGCGTTCTCAGGAGACCTCAATCCGTTTCCTTTCGACAGAAAATCAGCCGGTGGTTCTGTTCGACTTAGAGGGGTGGAGCCCCAGAAATGTATAAGTAAAACCTCTAATTAAGAATAAAAAACATTAAAGATCCAAAATGAATCAAAATTTTCGTATTTCAAATACCGTTGTTTTTTTTTTTTTTAATAAGGTATTTCTGAAATATAAACTCTGGCAAATTACAAACCGCACCTTTAAACAGCACAAACCTCCTGGTCTACACAAGACCCGTGAAATTCTCATCTCATGTTCTCCCAACGACTGAACGTTAGCCTAGAGAGAAACCACCCGGTCCTGACCTGACGTTCACGCTAGCACTATGTGTCGCTCTTGTGGCATTATGTGTTTTATTATATACGCATATATTTAGCTTCTAAAGCTTACTCGATTCACACAAATCTATAAAATGTAAACGGCCCGAAAACTGGCTGCTTGATTGACGTTGCATGCTAGCTGCGCTTCCGTCAGAGACGCTGATGTTTCACTTCCTTACAAGTGGTTCAAAAAAACATCGCAAGGTTGGTTGAGATATCTCTTGAACTTTGACACATTATGTCCGTCGTTGGTGTGAACGTACGGCTAGTCTAAGAGCGTAAACACATCAGCTAGCTGTTTTAAGACAACGTTAAGACCTCGGGACGTTAAGAATTCGGGACCAAGCCCAATCCGATCGAAAGCTTCATTACTACTCAAGACTAAAAAAAAATGAACTGGTGCTAATCCAGCATTCCCGGTGTTAAAGGGACTAACTGCACATGTACAGTATGTATAACTCTAGTGTGTATAACAGTTCATCATTTACGAACGATTGTCTAAAACAGAACGTCAGACATGACACAATGTCGCGAGACGGAGTAGAGATCATTGGCCTGTCAACGATTATTGAGATAACTGTCCATGATCTGTCCGTTTGAGTTGAGTTTATGTTCGAGTTTAACAAAACACTGACTGGTTTCTTCTCAACACGGAGTGTTTAGATCTTGGGAAAACACTTTAAAAATAAAAGCAGATAAAAAGCGATCCTGGAGTGAGCGGGTACTCGTGTAATATTCTTTAGGGAATAAAGGGACAGAGAGGTGGAGCACTACATCTGGTTTTGTATCCATCCTTCCTGATGGTCGGGAAGACGCTTCAGGATCACTGATGACCAAGTGAACCAGCTCCGTTGCTGATGCATCGGCTTCATTTCGATGGATGGAGGGATGGATATCACTAGCTGCCTTAAATCCCTGCAAGTGGACAAAACAAAATGCAGCGTGGTAAAGTCATGACCCGAACGTCTGTCGGCACTGAGCTTTATTTAGGAGTGCAGGTGATTGCTTTCTGAAGCCGCGCTGGTTCTGCGCAGACCGGCTGATCGAGACCAGGGGCTACATGGGGGGTTTAAACTGGTTTCCGGAGAGTTGCTGGCGTATGGACGGCTTGGAGCCCGCCGCGTCGCCGAGCTTCCGCCACACCACCTGAACACAGAGGAGCAGAGAGACAGAGAGAGCGGGGGATCAGAAGGAGAAAGAAACAGAGGGAGGCGTTACACGGCGCTTTTGTTGCAGAGACAGTGGAGTAGGCTGCGGGGGTTGGTACAGTGTCTGCGGAGAGAAGAAAGGAGCCATTGTGGCTGCGTGTCATCTCTGTGATTGTGGCCTTGACAGGCGAGAGGGCCTCGAGTGCACACCTATCCGCGAGGGAACCTCACGACTCCGCAGGTCCCACAGTCCGCGCCGGTCCCGTGGGTTTAATAAAAGGCTCCTCTTGCTAAATGTACCCTAATCTGCCCTAATCAGTGTAAATCTGGGCTAGACGTTAGAAGTGTCTGGCATACAAATTTACCTCACCTTGAAGTTTTACTACACGGAACTAAAAATGGACTTAATTAATTAAATTCTGGTGCAGTTACCATCTCAAAATATATCGACCTGGATTTCTTAAAGCAGACGCCATCATGAAGACCGAGGAGTTATCATGAACAATCAGAGTCTGGTCCTAGTCAAAGAACCTAATCCAAGGGTAACTTTAAGGTCTAATCCAATATCCTAAAAGAAGCAACCGTAGACTGGACACTGGACAAAAAGTCTCAAACTCTATTTGAAGTTTGACAAAGCTGACAAAGGTTCTCTGGTCTGATGAAACCCCGAAAGTCCTAGCTCGCTCATCAACACTGACCCCTGCAGTGAAGCACGGTGGTGGTGGCATCATGTTGAGATTTACCGTTTGTCCTTGTGGTTAGCCACTTCTCTCACTTCCCTTTCTCACACAGGGCCTCGTCTTGGCAGAGACACGGTTGTGCAACGCGCTGATCTTATCCAATCTGCGACGCTCTCTGCTTCTCCAAACTTCCCCTCTTTGTTTGTTCTTGTTCTGCTCTGCAGCTCTCCACAGCTCAGAGGAGCCCAATAGAGCCACATTGTTCTCAGCGCTAAAGTTATTTTAATTACTCTGACGGCTGCGCTATAAACTCCACAGAGACCTTTTTTTTTTTTTTTTTTGTCCCGGGACCTCTAATAAAAGCAGCATGGAAACTGGGTTCTGCCAGCGGGGTCACTGAGACACTGTCCTCAATTAAAGCCAGGGCAAATCTGACAGCAGAACAAATTCAGGTTCTCTAGCGTGGCCTGCTCCTGATTATCTAAAAAAAAGGCATATTGTTGAGCAAAGAGGTTGATGAGCTAAGCATGAGGGAAAAGAGCGAAATGAAGGAGCTGGGATTTCTACGTGCTGCTTAATGACATAAGAGACTACCGAGCTAATCTAGGTTCACGGCTTGTAGTGTTGAGACTTACATTACACATTTCCCTCACGATAGCTTTCTCTTTCTCACTGAGATCCTCCTCGTAGTCCTCGGGAATCTGTCTGTCCAGGTTCTCGTGGACCTCCAATACCTAAAAAGAAATAGCAAGGAAAGAGTGTAAGACTGGGAGGGTCACATTCGCCATTTTTAGAGGAGATCAGTAATCGTGTTGCTCAGATAAAGCCAAGGCGACGTTCTCGTTTCATGTTAACTCGAGCCTCTTGTTCGATCTACAGCTAAATGTCCTGAAACACTATGAACTTACGTTGGCACATAAACAAGGTGTAACATCTCTTTAAGGTCACGTTAGGTCATGATGGCTCAAGCTAAAGTTGAGCGATGTGATCTTGTCAGCTAACATAACAGATATTTTCATGCATGAGGATCGATGTAGCAGGAATCCCCCTGTGACACGCCGCAGATCTCTGAATCCAGTTTATTATTCGATCGAATTAAATTTTATTATACATTTTATTTGTATATCGTTTTTAACAGTGGTTATTGCCAGTCTCTGGAGGACAAGAGTACAATAATAAGCCTTCTTAAAAATTTTGTGCTACCAAACCGATTCAGATCAATTCTAGTTGCATCCTCGACTTCTGAGATATACAGTATTAATATACATTATATTATGTAGTGTGCGCTCTGCTTTAATGTTAATTAGTAGAGATGGGCGAAAAAATCTATGCAATTATGATCAGGATTGCACGACTCCAAAATGTATTTTTTTAATGATTAATTGAATCGAATTGCTATTAATTTAATTCATATATTACTCTTTGTTTGCATTTGATGTGGTAACATGTTGCAGTTCCTCTATAATCCTGCAGGTGGTGCACTCTAAACTATTCACACACTGCCAGGCAGCACAGCATCCTGCGTGGTGGAGAAATTATTTGCGAAATTTGTTTAGAATTGTAACAAAATCTTTAAAAAAAAAAATTGATTTGGGATATTTATGAAATGACGATACTTAAAGAAGAGATAAAACCCAATCCAGATAAAATGTTTGTGCAAAAATTCTTACAGAAGCTGTTGTGAGACAGATACTTCTCACCTTCTGTTAAGTTTAATATGGACATTTGAACGATGTTGCTGAGACAGACTTATTAAAAAAACACACACACACACACACACACACACACGAGCAAGGACGTTTAAAATTAGCCTAACATGCTGACAGGACACGTAAGCATGTTTTTTTTTTTTTTTTTCCCCCGCGATGAAACACGGACAACACCTGCCTCTTCTTGAATTAAATCGAAATCATTTTGAATCTATGAGATAAATATCTGAGTGCATGTTTAAAATAACATTTAACTGTAAAGTGTGTGTAACGTAAAGCGTGTGAACATTCTTACACGTGCAGAGTTTAAACTACCTTCATAGCATGAACCAGAGCCTCTGGTTTCTGGGCGGACGTTATGTAGGGGGTGATGGGCGAGGGCAGATCTCCCGCCGGGACTCGAGCAGTGCCCTGTGGAGAAAAAGAAACACACAGAGTGATGACTGCTAGTGTTACACTCATGAGCGATCAGAGAGGATGTGTGTGTTTTTGGAATAAGTCAGGCCTGTTTTTTTTTTTTTTCTTTTTTCTGAAGGGTTAAACCGTCTCGGAGCTCATCGTTGCCAGCGCCGCCCTCATGAGCACCGAGCGCATCGACAATGAGTTCTTTGAGTGGGTTAGGCCCGGGGAGGCCCTGTTTAGACACAGCCTTTTGAGTTTCATTCTAGCGTTAAATCCACAACAATCGAGGCCGCATTCCAGCAGTGGGGGCCGCGAACAGAGCTCTGAATGGGAGCAGCTCCTCGCTTTCAGCCCGCGCTGCTCATTTACAGTTGCCAGAACACTCACCTCGAGCTGGAACTGTGGGCATCTCGCTCGCTACTGATACGGGCACGCCCACGGGCACGAGGCTGAGCACATTCGCTGCCAGGAGGCCATGATGAAAATCTGTCGTTTAAATTTACAGCCCTCTAACCACGTAGGGGTCCGTGTTCCAATCCCATCCATTAAAAGTCCATGACTCAAATGCGCTCACACTGCCACGGCCAATCAACAAGCTCGAATATCATCTTTAACATCCTTAATCATCCAGGACCACAAATAAAGTGCATTTTACTACACAAGACCTATTACGCCATTATACTACAGTGGAGTAAATTTACTAATGACAGGACACACTTAAATACTCCAGAGCATATGGTCCGGGGATCACACTGAAAAATACTTTCCACTTCATGCTAACGCCAGAAAAACTCTAAGTGGAAATATTAAGTAAAGCTCATAAGTTTCTCAGGACTGCTCACAAACTCCTCAGTTTGTAAATGAAATACACCTGAAATAACACTAGAGTATTTTTGCGCTCCAGGGGTCAGGTTCATATACACTATACTACCGCAGAGTATGTTTAATATACTCAAGGCCTGTGTTTCAATACGTTCCATTATACTATGGTAAATTCACTACACCTAAGCTACACACACATACACATACACAAACTACTCCACTCCTAGGGGCCACGTTCTACTGAGTGTGTGAGAAAAAATAAACGTTGGAGGAAAAAAAAAATCCACCTTGAAAAAAAAAAAAGTGAGGCAAAAAAAAAAAAAGGCTAACATGATATGGGTGAAAATTTTTTTTATCTAGGCAAAAAATATATATATTTTTGTTTGCGAGATCTCGCGAACATTTCGCGAGATCTCGCAAACATTTCGCGAGATCTCGCAAAAGTTCACGACTTCTGTCACGTGGTCTCGATTTCTTTTCCTCCTATGTCCTATTTTGTTTTTCTCCTCCATTTTTTTTCCTCGCGTCTCATTTCCTGTTTTTTTTTGTCCCCCAGATCCCCCTCCCTCAAAAAAATTTTTTTTTTCCTTTAACGGATTTTTTTTCCCCCTCATCCATGTCCCATTAGGGGCTCTGTAACATTCACATATCCTTCCCAATAAAAACATTTATCTATGTTACGGGAAATTAACACTCCAGGCGTCGTAATAAAATACACTCTACAGTCTTATCATCGGACTATAGAAACATTTCTATGTACAGGTAAATAGACTCCGGTGTATTATACAGTACTTCATTTTACTGAAGAGCACTTACCCCTTAATAATTATAACATCTCCATATTAAACACACATTTATTGAATTATTATCCACACAGGACCACATTACCTTGGGGAGACGCAGTTTAATGTTTAGCTTGAACTGTCTCCTCTCTGTCTGAGGCTTAAAATTACATCTTGGATCTTTTTTTTCCTGTTCGTCATGGCAAAATGTCTAGAAACAGACACCATGCTTAAATCTACTCCACTGGGCCAAACCAAAACATTCCTTGCTAGATGCCATCGCTATTGAGAGTGATATCTTTTTTTCATTTTTTTATAGAGGGTGAAAGAGGGCACGGAAATGCAGTCCTTTATTGAACAGCCTCGTATGAATAAACAAGCACATTGAAATGTAGTGAAATCTATCCCTGCCTTTGGGAGCATGTGTGCGAGCGGCGCAGAGGGAGCGTTTAATTACACAGCATTAGAGTTTATTTCAGCTTCCGACCAGCTGAGCTTCTCTGGAAACATCATCGTCTCCATCAGGCATGTGATTTGCCATCGCTCACTCTTCTGAAAGCTTCCATTCGGTCTGGATGGCCTCCCAGGTTCAATGGTACAGTTCTTGGTCTCGAAGCCTGAATGATGCATTAACATTTAAACACTGTTGACTAAGGCCTAAGATGACCAAACAGCGTTTCTGGTGCCAGATAAACTCAGTTCCGTCTTCAGCAGGTTTATATAGAAGAAAGAAAGAAAAAAACCTTGGCAGATAAAATCTCCTGTTGAGAACAACCAAGAGATCTGCACTGCAAATCCAGTAAGGCAGATTAAGCCTCAGGTGAACAACATCTATGGCATCAGGAACGACGTGAATGGGGAGAAAGTGACGAGAGCTGGACTTCACTCAAAGAAGTGGAAGTCTTTAAAATAGAGCTGCAACAATATCATTATGTGACCTGTAGACAAAGCACCATAAAGGAAAGAAAGAAAGAAAGAAAGAAAGAAAGAAAGTGTGGGGGGGGTGAAGGAAGGCAAAAGAAAGACATGGGTAAATAAAGGGTTACAGAAAATAAGCATGGAAAGACAAGGTGAGAAATTGAGGGATAAAAAAGTAAGAGTCTTCATAAAAAGAAATGAAGACAAAAAGAAATAAAGAAGAAAAATGTGAAAAAGAAAGAAAGAGATGAGAAAGAAAAAAGTGAGAGATTGTAAAATGAGAAATGGAGAAAGGAAAATGACTGTCCTCTTCTGAATAAAGAAAGAAAGAAAGAGTCTTCAGTGAAAGAAAGAAAGAAATACATAAAAAATAAAGAAGACAAAAGAAAGAAAGAAAGAAAGAAAGAAAGAAAGAAAGAAAGAAAGAAAGAAAAGAGTAAGAAATAGTAAAGTGAGAAATAGAGAAAGGAAAAAGACAGAACAATAATGACTGTCCTCTTCTGAAGAATGAAAGAAAGAAAGAAAGAAAGAAAGGAAGAAAGGAAGAAAGGAAGAAAAACAGGGACATACAAAGAATGTATGGGGCAAACAGGGACATACAGATACAGAGCGTCCAATAGTAGATAGAGATAGTAAAGTGAGAAATGGAGAAAGGAGAAAGACAGACAAGATAAAAGAATGGAAGGAAAAAAGAAAGAAAGCATTGATGGATGGAACAAGTGAGGGAGAAAAGAGATGAGAGAGAAACGAAAGAAAGAAAGAAATAGTGAATTGGTTATGTTGTTGTGCTTTTAGGAAGTCCCATTGTCTTTACACAGAGCTTGGTGGTGCTATGCGAGAGGAAGAGGAAGAGGAAGGTTCTCAGCGATCCTGAAGAGGCGATCAGTGTGAGCTGTGTGTGAGCGTCTGGTTCTCTCTGATCCTCCCGTTCCTCCAGTAAACACACAGCAGCTCTCAGCATTGTTCCCGGTGTGGTTTATTTAACAAGAAATATTGAAATAGTTTGAATTTGTATATTTATTAGAGACATGGTTTCTGGACCTCCAGCTACAGAACACATTTTCATTACACTGAATTCTAACCTTAGATTCAGGTGACCAGTTAAACTTTACTAAAAAATAAATAATAATCGAGTGACAGCGTGAAAGACTCGCCGTGTCTTTCAAGCTGTCGCCCAGTGTGTTTTCTAATCGAGTTCTCTTGTAGAAGCCGGCGATGAACAGAACTGAACAGAACCGAGAGCGCTGATTTATCCTGTCACGGCTACGGGGAAGGGGTTAACATCCGCAGGGCTGATCCTGACCTTTATTTCTACAGAGAAGAGGCAGAGGATAAAGAACACTACCTCAGGGAAAGAAGAAAGCAAAAGGGAAAGAAAGAGAGAGAGAGAGAGAGAGAGAGAGATGGAGGGGGCGGTGATGAAGGAGAGAAGAAGACGGTCTAAATTAAGAAATGTTCAATTTATGCTCGGTCTCGTTAAGCCGTGTGGAGCAGCTGAAGGGAAAGAGGCAGGAAAAGCACAAGAGGCTGAATGATCTCATGCACACACACAGACACACAGACACACACAAACACACTTTCTATTCCTCCAGTCTGTGAGACGAGTGTTTACACTGCGCCGCAGGTTAGTGTCACTCAGAACACAACACGCTAGCATGAGACCGACAGATCTGTCTGCGTCTGAAGAGCTCAGGAACAAATAACCTCATGTTCAAAACACTGCAGTACAGCAAAAAGAAAGAAGGAAAGATAGAAAGAAAAAAAGAAAGACGAGATGAGGAAATAGAAGGAAGAAAAAGAAAAAGAAAGAAAGAAAAAGAAAATGTGGTGAGGAAAAAGAGAAGGAATGAAATGAAAAAACAAGAAAGAAAGAAAGAAAGAAAGAAAGAAAGAAAGAAAGAGAAAAATGTGGTGAGGAATAAAAAGTAAGGAAAAGAAAAAGTAAGAAAGAAAGAAAGAAAGAAAGATGTGGTGAGGAAAAAGAGAAAAAAGAAGAAAAGAAAGAAAGAAAGAAAGAAAATGAGTGAGAACTCAGGGAGAGAAGAGAAAAGCATGAAAGAAAGAAAGAAAGAAAGAAAGAAAGAAAGAAAGAAAGAAAGATGTGGTGAGGAAAAAGAGAAAAAAGAAGAAAAGAAAAAAGCAAGAAAGAAAGAAAAAAAGAAAGAAAGAAAGAAAGAAAATGAGTGAGAACTCGGGGAGAGAAGAGAAAAGCATGAAAGGAAGAAAGAAAGAAAGAAAGAAAGAAAGAAAGATAGATGTGGTGAGGAAAAAGAGGAAGAAAGAAAAGAGAAAGAAAGAAAAATGTGGTGAGGAATAAGAAGTAAGGAAATGAAAAAAGTAAGAAAGAAAGAAAGAAGTGAAAACTCAGAAAGAGAGGAGAAAGAAAAGGGAAGAAAGAAAGTGTGAACGAATCACATGTATAGTTCGAAAAGAACCTCATATTTTTCAGAAAGCAGTAACTATTCAATTCTGTATATATGCTATATGGCCAAAAGTAAGTGCACCCTGACCATGACATCTGTACAGTGGTGTGAAAGGATATTTGCCCCTTCCTGATTTTACTTTTTTTTAATTTTTAATATGCCTAAATGATTCATATCATCAAACAAATTGTAATATTGCACAGAAATAAACAGAGTAAATAAAAAAAAATTTGATTTGAAATAATTATTTCATTTATTAAAGGAAATAAAGCTGTCCAGACCTACCTGGCGCTATGTGAAAAAGTAATTGCCCCTGAACCTAATAACTGGTTGTGCCATTCTTGGCGGCAACTACTACAATCAAGCGTTTGCGATAACTGGCAGTGGTTCTTTCTCATCGCTGACAAGCTAATTTGGCCCGCTCTCCTTTGCGGAATTGGCTTAAATCATCCGAGCACGAACGGCCTATTTAAGTATCTCAACCGGATTTAAGTCTGGATTTTGACTAGGCCTCACCAAAACTTTAATTTTGATTTTTGTCTTTTTTTTTTGAGCTAGTCAGAGGTGGACTTAATGCTGTGATTCAGATCATTGTCTAAAATAAATCAATATATATATATATATATATATATATATATATATCAGGAAGGCCCTTATACTGTATATGGTGAAAAGAGATTTTACAGAAGGCCCTGTATGCTGTGTATACAGTACATCTCCTCGCCTGACACCAGTCCCTGACCTCACTAATGCTCCTCTTGCAAAACCTGTTGGAAAGCCACCAAAAAGCACAAACGAGTGTTAGGGTTCACAAACTTTTAGCCTCATGAGCTAATCATGAGGAAAAAAAGACCATGTGGACCACCCAAAGAGAGAGAGAAAAGGAGAGAAAGCACCAAGTTCAGCAACTTTACATCAGGATTCAAACCCACAGCCTCCTGGCAGAAGGGTGAATATTTAGACAGCTGGATCAATCAGGAGCCAGCGTGGTAATATTTATCCGAGACGGATGAACCCGGTGCTCGGAGATGCGCGTACACGCCTGTTTATACCAAGTCATAAAGTTCCAGGCTTACGTGATCCGAGCTAATTTAATAACCTGCAGGTTTTCTGCGGGTCAGCTCGAGGTCAGCGGGCGAACTCCGATCCAGGAGCGGCTTTGTTCTTGAACCACGGTTCTCCTGCAGTGATAAGACTATTGTGCAGAGACAGGAAGCTGAAGCTCTCGGCCTCACTGTACTCCTCGTTTTATTGCAGAGAATTGCGGACAATAAGGGCTGATGACTGTTCGGAGAGAACTTCGACAACTTTTAATAAAGCGACGAACAGGTTCAAACTTGGTTTGATTAGAATGACACACAGTATGAAACAGACTTCTATACTTATGTATACGTACGTTCTGTAAGGTGTCTTGCTGCTTGGAAAGCGCAGAGAGCTGAGACTCGGAGTGATACAACGACAGGCCTTTCTTCAATGCCTTCAAATCACTGACATTCCCCTAACACACACACACACACACACACACACACACACACACACACAAATACATTTTACATTAATATTACAAGTGATTAGAAAGCATATGTATGCGTACACTTCTTTCTTTTTAATTTCCTATTATCATAAAAGTACAAAAAGAAAAGAAGGACAGCTGATATCTCTGTATCAGTAGCTGCCACATAAAAAAAAAATCTACTTGTTTTACAGACATGACAGGACATTTAAATGGAAAGAACCGTAAATAGATAAAAAGTAATCCGTGACATTATTTAAACATGGCATGGGAGATGTCACAGGGTCATGACCTAGGGTCAATCAAGGATGCTTCACGGTCATATTTTATCGTTTCGTGTCTTTACTGAAATGCTGTGACTCATATCACAAAAACAGATGCTGCAGCTTTGATTCGAAAAAATACTTCTCCAAACCAGCAGGGGGCAGTAGTATGAAGTCAGGTATTAAGAATACAGGTATTATTTATTCCAACTTACATTTTAAGATTTCTTTCTTCAATATACAAAACATTAATATTGTCATTGAAAAATTGCAGCGCTATCAAACCTGCATTTTGTTGTTGATTATTTTCTCATAAGCAGTAAATCCCATGGTGTTTTTTTATTTTATTTTATTTATCGTTCAATTGCAAAACTAAATTAAAAATAAAACGTTCTGGTTTGAACAACAGCTCTTAAACCAAACGAAATCTTAATCTGCTTTCAATTTTATCCAATCGTCTTCAATTCTTCATTGCGTTTTGGAGAAAATGACTAAACAAATAGAAAACTCACAATGATAATTACGCAGGTCTATTATCCTGAATACATTTCTTTATACCATTTTAATTTATATATTATTATTATTATTATAAGAAAGCCTGTAGATAAAATCCATTTCTTCCCTTTAACTCCACCCAGGCTCTAATCTTTGCATTACTGACACTAAATCGTCTCCACGGCCTTAAAATGCTTTGGCGAAAATGGCAACTCGCCCTCGTCTTCTCATTTCCTGGACACCACACTTCTCAAATGTCCTGATGATTCGCTTGGCACTGATGAGTTTCACAAGTTCCCCAGTCGACTCTTCCACTCTGCACTTCCTCAGTGACAGATCGGAGGCCGGCGTCAGGACGAGCTTTGGACGACTTTTTGAAAAAGGGCTGAAGGAAGGAGAATCACAGCTCATCCATCTCATTACTGTACATTTGATCGGAGCCGGATAAAGGCGCTCGAGTCAATAAGCTGCCCTAAGAACAGAGTCTCCTCCTTAAACCAGCAGAGTTATTACTGATGACGCCTGGCGGCTGTGAGAAACACCCGACTCCAAACCCATTCGTCTCCAAACCGCTGTAACACACACAGCTGAAGATATTTTCCTCCTCACTCCAATTTATAGTATATGTGTGGACTGTTGATTCGATTCAATTTTAAATTTCTTTCATTCATTTATTATGTGATTAGGCTTAAGCAGCTATTTTTTCGCACATGATTTGAATCATTATTATAGTAGTTAAAGTAATATTAACTGATAACTTTCTGTCCCTTCCCTTTATACTCTGCTCCATGCTCCAGTCCAGTAGGTGGCAGTATTGCACCACGTGCCCATGAACTTAAAAGAAGAAGACATGATACACTCACATGAGTATTTGCAGAAGATGCATAAAAAAAAAAAAAAGTTTGTATTTCATGATAAAGCTGTAATACATATTTTAAGTAAATCATTTACAAGGTGTGAATTCTCAATGTATCGAATCAACCTAACATCAATCAAACTGCATTATCGATTAAATTATGCAGCGATGATCAAAGATTTGTTTCCTGTCATGAATGAAGTCATGAATGCTTACAGACAGCAAGTTTTATATCATTAAAAACCTTAAAAAGGGTCAGTTCCAAAACTATTGGCACCCCAAATACTGCCAACTGTGCAAGACCCTAACCGCTAAAGCTGTGCGATTCTGCAAATTATACGATCTTTTTCTTTCTTTTTTTTTTTACGATTGATTCAATTTGGGTGAAAGTTTAATTCTATAAAACTGACAAATTCTTTGAAAATATATTTTATAACTGATAATATATTAAACATATTACTTTGCAGATTATGCAATCCTTCAGGTTTTTCAAGAATATCACTCCCTTTAGTTTTAAGTTTATGGACAGTCGGTACAATCCTGCCACCTATTGGACTGGCAGTGTGGAGTGTGGTAAAATCTCTTCGTATGATACACGACATAAACATCACGGGTTACACAGCATTTCAATCTACAAATCAATAAGTTTGTATGTCCTGTTGAATCAAATTAAATAATAAAAAGGAAAACAATATCTTCAAAAAAATGTTACAAAAAAAAAAAAGAAAAAAAAGTTGAGCAGGATAGAGTTAATCAGTCATTTTGATGCGAATGAACAGCTGTTTTTTTTATTTTCGGCATAAAATTACCTGCATTTCATGTGCATTTGCAACAAATTCCCATAAGTAGTTCACATTATTTCAGACATGGTGTAAAGTTAGAATGAACGCTGGTTGAGATTGAACCTGAATTTGTGCTTTTAGTGCAAGAGAGAGTGTGAACAGCCATAAACACATAAACAGGTTCAATAAATACACGTATGTGCAAAATAAACGGTTCTGATGAACAGAAAAAACCTCTCATAACTCAGTGATAACTTTCTACTCAGAAGAATAATTTCTTCTACAGCATGCAGTCAGACGGAGAAGTCTCGGCTCCCTTTAGCGTCCGCCTCGCGTTTTTGTCTCTTTTCACCTCGTCTGCTGAATCCCTGGAGTGTTTTACAGCCTGACCCTTCAGCAGTCACCTCATTTCACATCAATACAAATCGCAGCGGTCAGCGCGGAAGGTTAAAAGTACAAAAAAACGCTTCGCGATGAATTATGGACTCGAGAAGAAGGCTCTCGTCACGCTTGATGAAATCCGAGCCGCATCCCGGCTTCACCTGTCCGCGGCTCGTCATCCGTCCGGGGTGTGGAGGACGTCGTGAAGATCTCCGAAGACTCCACAGTGTCTGCTCCAAAAGCAATTTAAGCACTGGATGTTATCTATCTAATGAAATATTCTCCCTGAAGACTTGAAGATGATCTGGATCTGATCCGCCCTGAACGAGCTGGAGGATTTCGTGCCTCGGTAATAACGCGCGTGTAATTATCCTGTCTGCCTCTCTCTCTCGCTCGCTCTCTTTTTCTTTTTTTTTTCCAAAACCTGGTCTAATGGTTGTCGGCTTGGAAAAAATCTCCGTGTTCGCTCTGAGGGATTACTGCCAAAAAAAAAAAAAAAAAAAAAAATGTGTGTTTTGGAAACAGTCAAGAGGTCTACCTGCGCACTGTGATCGTCCTTCCCTCTCTATTATCACCCCACTCGGCCCGACTCAAACTGTGTCCAGCTTGAAAGTGGGAAAAAAAAAACGTGTGTGTTTCCTGGAACTTACAAGATGTGACTCAAATGTTCCAGCTCTCAGCATCCATCGGTTTTTTTTTTTGTATTGTATTGTATTGGGTAAGCAATATAACACTTGTCGGCGTGTTATAACACATTTTTTTCCGGCAAATTTTCCAATCATTATTAATTATTATTGAACAAACATTTTGCAGCGGAACGCTCTTGAAACGAGTCCGTTCCTGTTTTTCGCTTACATTATCGCCGCTATAAACAACCCCTCCCTTCTTACAAGCCTTTCTGTTGCAGCTTCAGTGTTACGATGTTCTGTAACTGGAGACTCCTTCCATAAAAGTCAACGAAGCGTGAATCTTCTTGGAGGAAACGAGCATTCGATAGACTTATACAAAGATGAATAACACGTTTTGGACCTTCGTTGCACATTGAAGCAGCGACTCGGGGGTTAAATCTTCTTCTCCTCCTCGGTTCACTGTGGATAAATGAGGCCGTGCCGGAGTTCCAGTGCGCTCTGGAATCCGTACAATTTCCATTAAACCCTTTTCTCCAAGTCGTCCGTCACACCACAGTGTGTTTCTGAGGGTAGGCCGTAGTTTAAAGTGACAAAAACAAAAAAAAAGAAGAAAAAAAAAAAACTCTTTCAGTTTTCCATCAACCAATACGGATGATTTATTTTTTTTGTTTGTTTATTGTTTACAAAAGCTGTGAGCGTGACGTAACTAACGACTGTTGTGGAAGTTTCAGTATTGCTTATGTGGAAATCACATGACCTCACCACGGAGCTAAAAGTGGTTAAAAATAGGTGTAACGGAATCAGTCGCTGTGTCAGAAACACGTTTGTTGACGGGTGACGATCGACTCGTTATCTGGCTGAACTGGTGCTTTATTTATTTACTCCAAATCCTTAAAAAAAAAAAAAAACCCTAGTAATGCGAATCTTATTATAGTGTAAAAAGGAATGTGAGACTTGTGCACGTTGCTTGTTATAGGAAAATAATCCATTCTGGGTCAGCGTGATGCTCTGAAACTAATTCAAACTGAAAGTCTCCGACTCTGATTCTCAACGGCGATTGTCCTGTACAGGGTCGCGGGACGCCTGGAGACGACGCCAGGGTGCAGATCTGGGTGCCAATCCATGGCATGGCACACACTACGGCAATCCGGAAGTACCCGGAGGAAACCCACTAGAGACTAGAGAGACTGAAATCGACCTATCCTGTCTCTCCTGTCAATCAAGGACAAGGTGAATTTGTTGTCAATTATCAGAAGGTCCCAGGATCAAACTAGAGCACAACCAAGTGCTCAGATATATAATGAAATAAAAATCTAAGTCGCTCTGGATAAGGGTGTGTGTCAAATGCTGTCATGAGGATGTCGGAGTTTGTGTGCTTATGCATGTGGAAGAGGGCAAACTGCGTTGAACTTTTTGTGTTCAGGCGCCCGGTAACGCAGCAGGAGCAACAGTTTAAAAAAGAATAAAGCTGTAAGTAATCTTCAATCTGCTTGCTGTCTGAAGAAATCTTTTTTTTTTTTACAAAGCTTTCACATAAACAATGAATTAAAGAAATTTAAGATCGATATTTTTAAAAAAATCTATTAAAAAATCATCTTTTTTATTTAAAAAAAAGTTCAATTGGAATAAATTCTGTTTTGTTTTCCTTCCATCTCTGCTTAGATTTTTGTTGTTGTCGATATCGAGCTGAAACTCATATTGCAAGTTATAGCAGCCATTAACGTTCATTCCTATAAACCAAAAGAAAAAAAACTTTTTAAAGTTTTGATTGGATGCACGATTATGAAGGTCTACTGTGTGCTACAGTAAATAAACCCGTAATCTTAGAACACTTGTGCATAATAAGCTCAGGATTATATAGAGGGCATGTACAGTATGTGCATGCATGTATTTATATACGAGTGTGTTTATCCTGTGTGTGTGTGTGTGTGTCGTCTGTCTCTCACCTGCGAGAAAACCTGCTTGTTTTCATCCTCTAAAATCCGGACTTTCGTCTCCAGCTGACGGATGTAATTCGAAGAGTCTGTGGAAACAAAACCAAAAATGCAGGTAAACCTCGCGCTCGTCCTGCTGGAGGAGGTGTGTGTGTGTGTGTGTGTGTGTGTGTGTGCGTGTGAGCAGTGTGTACAGCATCCGTTACACCGATTACAACACGAACTCGAGGCTTACAAGGTTTACACCGCAAAAGTCTCATTATAACGCGATCCCTGTGATTAAGAGACAAACTGGATTGTTGTACACATTCTCCCGGAGCTATTGGGTGGTCTGGAGCTGCGCTAATCCCAAAATTGCACCTAAACCCAAAACACTGAGTCCAAGAATTTTGGGACAAAGAAAAAAAAAAAGATGAAAGAAGTGAAAAGAAGTAAAAATGCTCACTGAGGAAAAAATTTTTGAAAACACTTGATATAAGAGTGAAGATTTGAAAGTTAATTGAAGAAATTCTTCCAAGTATTTCTTTCTTAAAACGCTCATTTATTTACAGTTCGCATAATTACATCTGCATAAAAGATGCTCTCAAGATAAATAACTTAAAACAGTTTGCGAGCAAATCATTTCTTTATTATTATTATTATTATTATTATTATTTTTCCCACAGATTTTCTTCCTTAAATAAAATGTATTATGTGCCGAAACTGCTGCTCGTCCTACATCACAGATCGGCGTAACGCACTGAGAGGAGAGCGCCCTCTATCTGCCGTCTTCCACATACACGAACTCGCAGGATTGGCTAGTGTGGCTGTGATTGACAGGAGTCACAGGGCATGTCCCTCCCACTCAAACAACACAAACCATTTTGTTCGGTATTAGACATTAAATTAAAGTTAAAAAGCATGCGATTTTTTTTTTGTTTATTTTAAAGAATTGCGTTTCTTAGAAATGGATGAACATTTAATAAGATTTCTAACAGATTTTTTTTTCTAATTGGCTGGCTTTTAAATTGACATGTACACATAAACCTATTGTGACACTGTAGGTGGTTATTGTGGGCGGAGATTAAAACTTTCTTCAGATTCCTATTGTTTAATTGCATTCTTTTGACATGGCCAAGGTTGTTATTTCTACACGTTGCATTTAATTCATTAACTAAATTGCTGATTAAACAAATAAAACAATAATCTCCTTCCTTTGTTAAGCGTGAAACTTACACGCGTCATACGCGATATAAAAAGCATCAGAAAGATTAAAGAACCAGGAGAACCAGGAGATGGGTGTGGCTCCGCCTAGCCGTGTATGTGTGTGTGTATGAGTGTGTGTGTGTGTTGCGCTGCATTCTCGGCATACCTGTTCTGACCTCGCTGTCTTTCTGAGTGTGACGAAGTATGCCGGGGCTGGAGGAAGGGTGCGAGCTGTGTCAGGCGCTTTAGAATACGTGACTACAATAGGAACAAGTAGGGTGCCAATAATTATGGAACAGATTGTAACTCAGACAGTCACCTCCATAAACGGACTCAAGCACGGGTAGTTCCCTTTAACTGCTCATTTTTCTTTCAGTGTGACCAAACACGCAATCAGTCCGTGCGGTGCAAAAGTTTGCGTCCCCTCCCTCGAAAGATCCGTTCTCAAAAGGGGATTTTTAATTCTCCTTTATTGACAAACTTTAAAGATATTCAACTTAATAAATGAATAATTAAATAACGGACCTGACACATACACAAATGCAGTGAAATCAGATACTGAGTGAAACAGATCAGACTCGTTAATACTCAGATGTTTTCAAACTCTAAACATTTCTGCTTTTTTTTTTTTTTTTTGACACGCATTTAATGCATTGTGTTAAATTGTTTGTGCTGGAATAAGGAGCTCATAGTAACAGCATGAGTCATCCTCAGGGTCGAAGTCCTGCTGCTTCTGGAATCTTTTACACACACACGCACCCACACCCACACACACACACACACACCCTTTTTACCCCCCCCCACGCCCTTCCCGTCCATCTCCACGCCTAACCATCTCGATTCGGGAATCGTCCCGTTTAACCCTCTCTCCCTGCTGTAAATCCGTCAGAGTCGCTCGCACCTGTCCCTGAACGCGCTCTCGTTCGCTCGGACCCGTCGAGGTCACGGCCTCCCTCCTTCTTTTAAACAGGACTTTTTTTTACCAGCAATAAAACACACGTGACCGTGCTTTGCTGTCTCCGCACATAATGCGCGTTCTGGGTATCTCTCCGCTCGGCCACCAGCAGGGGTCAGTAAGGTCTCGTGTCACGTTTATGACGTCCTCGTGAATGCCAGAACCGTAGGTGCCGTTTTTTTAGACGGATATCTGCTAAATAGCTTCTCGGCGTGAATCTTAATCTCCATAATGTCTCGAGAATAAAGCGCTATGCTTCCAAGAGCGTTAAATAAACGTCTCCTTACAGGAAACTGATTTGATTTCTCAGTGCTCAAACTGTAACGTGAACGAGCTGTCACTAAACGAACAAACAAACAATAACATCCGCAGAAAAGCGCTGTGACCCGACTCGCATCCGCAGTTACTCCAGCCGGATTTGCTCTTAAAGGAAATTCGACATTTCTCAACAGCATCCCATGCGCATGCTGAAAATTAAACATTTCTGAAACCCCACATTGGGGCGGGGTTTAGCTCCATGTCACCCTCCACCCTGTGTTTACGCCAAAACCGTTCGAGCGAAGACAGACTCGAATCCACTTCGCCTTTCCTCGTGACTCTCTAATCTGCCTCGGGTATGTCTGATCAGCTGACCCGGAGCGGATTAAAGGAGCCGGCGTCCCAGCAGGCCGAGTCTCCTGCTGCTCATCTGCAGAGAAACAGAAACGGAGAGCATGCGGAGAGAAACGCCCTCGTCCCCGGCGTGCTCTTTGATCTCCGCAGGGTTGCACTGCAGTAAAATATATATGTGTATCGCGAGGGTTTATCTCTGCTCCGCTTTAATTCCGACGCCCTGTTGGACTCGGACATTGACACACTCTTTAGCACAATGGAGCGCTCGGCCGCATTGTGTCGCAGTTCCTATTGTTGGCGATGGGAAACGGCCTGGGTTAGGTGCTTAAGCCCGGAGGATCACGCACACACGCACGAAACAATGAGAGACGGGAGTGACTCGGGTGGCGTGAGCCGAAACTGGACTGCCTTAACTACAATCCAAATTACAAGCTAGGGTTTTTCTGTAATCCTTTATCAGAGAAATAAACAGGCCTGTGTGTAATTATGGTAATTCGGCCGCACATTAAGCACTTTTTTCTTTTGGTGTATGTTAACTTACTTCACGTCAAATGATCACTTCTCATCTCTCTCACCTCTATGCTGAAATATGTGTGACATGTTTGCTGATGTGTCGTATTTATACAGTGTGCAAGAGCTTCTTTCCTCGCTCAGCATATTCCAGTGAGTCCCAGAATGCAACGCAGCCATAGGGTATGGCCGTATATAGGTGTGGCGCCCTTGATGGAGGTATTAGAGCATGAAAGTTAAAGGTGTACACAGATTCGGAGGTTCAAGAGCTGGACTGAGTAAAGCGCTACAGCGCCGCCGCATCACGCGCCATCTTCAGGTAGAGATGAAGCAAGTGCTGCATCTCCAGTAACTCCAACACTATCACTACTTCCATTTGTGGAAAAAAAAAGTAACTATAAATAAATACCGTTGCAGAAATCGTACCGCAATGAGCAAAAGAGGAAATTACGAAGTTACAAGAAATCATAGATCTACTGTATGTGACGCAATCCCATGGAGCAAGATCTGTTTCAGTGGAGTACAGTAACAGGAAGTGAGGCACTCTCTCAGCAATCTTGAACTTTACTACAGTATAACCTCCTCGCAAAGAAAAAAGTGCTGATGGTCCGAACGGCTTCCTGGTCGTCCTCTGTTATCAACCAGTGCTTGGCCCCCTTAATCGCTGCATAACAGGATAACAAAAGAAAACTGTTTTTTTGTTACAATGAACACATGATAGAAAGAGGCTGAGAGAGAGAGAGAGAGAGAGAGAGAGAGAGAGAGAGATGAACATTGCGTTTGATTTAAATAGAGGACAGCCTTGGGAAACAAAAACAGGCATATTTGTGTTGCGGCCGTCGCCATCATGCGACTTAATTAGAGAGACAGCGGGGTGTGGGACAGCCTCGGACAACGTCTCTCCCCATCACGTCTCGCTATCGGAGCCGTGACCTACTTACGGCTGTGCGCTTTTATTCTTCCTGCTCCGCATGAACGAGTGTACGAGTCGGCACACTAGCGCGATTAGAGAGAGAGAGGGAGGTTTGAAGAGCAGGGTTTGTTTAGAAGAAATATTTAAAAAGAAGATGGATAACACCTGCTGGGGCATGCTGTCATAGGAAAATAGTTAACGACTGGATATCGTGATGTATTCTGATATGAAGCGGAGTTTCTGTTTTCATCCTGTGCTTGATTATTTTCCCACAACAGCACAACAACATCTGGAAGGTCTGAAGTGACCTTTTTCTTTTTTAATGGATGTAAAGGCACAGTGGATGTATGGCGCTTCAGTGAAGCGATACGGTGAGGGAGTCGTTCCCTCAAATCTGTTTTCCATGATATTAGGGATGAAAAAAATGCCGAACCCTTTAGCCACAAGCCCAAGATGCTCTAATCAGCGTCATAATGAGAAAGATTATAGCTAAAGGTCACGCAGACAGAAAGGATTATCGCATAAAAACGCTGATTTCGTCACTTCTTTCGGAGTAGGCGCCTGTTTCCAAGGTAGATTCAGAACTCGTACCAACGCAAGATGAAATAAAACTCCTGGCTTCAATCAAATTCTCGTTAGCGCCGCTACCCGAGCCGCTGCTGAGATCATACGTGAACGTGTATACTTTAAAAACAAACGTGCGCGACCCAGCCCAGGAAAGCGCAGAATGACTGAGGCCCAGGACCCGTTTTAAATGAATCCAAGATGTGGAAGCCGGGCTGAACAAACAAAGCGGAGTATTGTTGCTCGGCCGCACCGTCCTCCCTCTCCGGCGTTAAGCATTTCCTCATGAAACCTGAAGCCGCGCGACTTTCACTTGGCCTGGATTCAGTCAGCGGGCGAACGCGAGCGACGCTCTCCTGCAGCTCGCTGATTTCACCGCACACTGAGGCCGTCAGATGTGAGGAGATGTGAGGAGTGGATTCCGAACCCTGGGCCTCACTGGAGAACAATCAGGAGGAGTTCACAGGAACCATCTTCCGCTGCTAAAATCCAGCCTTAAAACTCGATCCAGTTGAGCAATTGAATTATGACATAACGTCCTGTTACGTGTCTGATCTTGACACAATCTCGATCACGTGTGAAAGATTACTTTTCACTCGATGGTTGCTATGGTTACAGCTGGAAACCGTAATACTGCTCTGGAGACTCTTTTCTATACTACACTAACATAAATTCTCTATATTAACAACAGAACTTGAGTCCACGCCTCCTGACCAAATCACGCAGGATTTTCACAGCTACCTTCATATATAACTCCATCAATAAATGGTGGTGTGACAGTTCTACTGTGACCCTGATGCTTTTCTGATGAATGAGAATCATTTATATACCGCATATATCTAGCGCTTTTTTTCCCTCGAGGTGGGGACAACTATATGCGTCACATACGCGAAACAAAAACGAACGCGCAACAAAAATGTCCAAAAAAGGAAAGTAGACTATGAAAACTACACCTTTAAAGATGAATGGACAGATCAATACATGTTATTCTTCCTGTGGGACGTTTAAAACCAGTTTGTCTCAAAATGTCCCGAAATGGTGGGGACAGTAAAAAGCAGTACTGTAAAGCGCCGCTATGAGACAGAAGACAGGTCGTTAACATATGCGCAGCAGTCCGAGGTGAGGGCGTGTACAATACCTGATCTGAGAGCCTTTCACTTTCATTTCCAGCTCAGCAAACACAGTTAATGACAATTGACCAATATTATTATTGTAAAGCTATGGAAATTTGAAAACACATTTCAAAAATGACTGCATATACTGTCTATAGCGATCTGAATCCTAACGCAATCAAGAATTCGGTCGAGGGAATTTGATCGACCAGACCTTCTTAAATTTTAATTCAGTACCCCTGATCTAGACTGGTGATGTTCAAGCTTTTTCTCACGAAAATCTGATAAAAGAACAAAAATTTCAGTTTTGTGGCTCATTTGTCTTGGTGTGTGATCTGACACCAGATGTACTCGGACTCGCGTTCTTCGGTTGAGATCTGAAAGAGTCATTTTCTTTCGCAAGTCAGTGAGAAACTATTTTTACGACTCGATAAGAGCTCCTCCAGACTGGCCTTGACCCCTGACTTAGACGGCACGTACAGAAATATCGCTTTGGACGTATTAAATATTAACGCGTCTTCAGGTCGGGCCTGACAAAATGTACTCCAGGAGCGGGCGCAGTTGAAAGAGCTCGGGACCCGTCTCCATTCTAGCGAGTGCCAGGTCCTTCATCAGCCGTCCTCCAGTGACACTCGGTGGTCTGGTTCCGGCTCGTCCTGTGACGAGAGGTGCAGGAGTTCAGATTGCACAAGCTCAGCGGGGGAAAGAGCAGCTCGTGCTGATTTCAATCATTAACTGCGTTATGAGATATCCGCCGCGCTCTCTCTCTCTCTCTCTCTCTCTCTCTCTCTTCCTCTCTTTCCTTGTGTCCCTCTCGCTGCACGGACACTCGGTGGAAAAGTCCACGTGTTAGATCGACGCCGGCACTCATAATCGTAGCCCAAAAGAACCCACGGTGACACTGGTGACACAAACCCTCGAAATCTTCTAGAAAGTTCTTTATTCTGCTTTGTACCTGGCTTCAACTTCAAGAGACACCTAATGTACCTTAATCACAATACATCTAAATGAGTAGTTGAATACAGTGCCTGTTACCGCTCAAACGTTTTGATCACATGGTCGTCCCTGATTTTTATTTCTTTCTACACTGTAAAACAATACTGAAGACGTTTATCCAAAACACAGAATAATCAGTCGATATTGAGATGTATATCTGCTACTTCTGCTCTGTAAAGCTTCATACCGGCTCCAATCTGAGGTGCTGGTTGTTAATCGGTGATTTCTGAAGGCTGGTGACTCTAAATGAACGTCTCCTCTGCGGCAGAGCTACAGTAAGGTTTGGTCTCGCTTTCCTGGGAAGGTCTTCATGAGAGACAGTTTCATCATGGAGCTCGATGGGTTTTACAAAAACACTCGACACACAATACTGTTCCTGCAAAAAACTGCTCCAGAACAGCCGACCTTTGTGTCCTAAAATAAGAACTGACTGTTATTGTTCTTGTTACATAGTTGCCTAATTCCAGATGTGTTGTTTTATGATTTTGAAATCCCCAGTATTGTTGTAGAATGTAGAAAACAAATCACTAAACAAAACTTTGCAAGTGATCCCAGACTTTTTAAACAGTAGTGTACAGTCTGCTGGAGCAGCTTTCCAAATTTCATTGTGTTTTGCATAATATGATAACAGTAAAGGCTTTCATTCATTCAAAAAGTCATTTAATTGGTACAGTATATTTGACGCTATTTAATAACTGATCTCCTTTTATTTCAGCATCTATGAGCAGATTTCATTTAACGCATTGATTAACTGCTTAGTTCCTACATTGTTATGGTTCCTATAAAAGACGGCACTTCCTCATCTCTGCGGTACTTCTGCCTCGTGACGGCTTTATTCCATAAAGAAATTTCCCCGAATAAAAAACAATCTCGGTTATTCAAGCTTATCGCATCGCCGTGCCGTGCGAGGAAGGCAATGGAGCGATAAACACACGCCGCAGAGTGATGAATTATCACAGCTTAACGACCCTCATAACTCTCGCATCGGCGCTTTCGCGCTGCCTTTCTCACGGCGTGGCATTTAAAAATCGAACGGGACCCAGGGCAATGTGTCGGGCAGGGACGGAGGGTGGGACGTTCGGATTGCGGCTGGGGGAAGGGGGGTTGGGGGGGTAGGGTGTATCCGAATGTCAACAAATCTTTTTCCTGCATTTGGAGTGGGTAGGACAGGGGTGTGTGTGTGTGTGTGTGTGTGTGTGTGTGTGTGTGTGTGTGTGTGTGTGTGTGCGCGTGTGCTGTGTCCTTGTGCAAGCTGCTGTCACTACTCATCTCTTTTAGCACTAGAGAGAGAGAGAGAGTCACGTGACATAGAGAAGGGATGTTCAAATAAAATCATGTTTTGAATAATTTCATATATTCTGAAAATCGTCAGCTTTCAAATACACACACACACACACACACACACACATGCTCGCTGACCCGTTCTGTAAAACCCAACAGCCAGAACCCCCCCCCCCCCCCCCCCCCCCCCCCCATCCCTCCTAAGGGCGAAAATCGAGCCCAAACTCGTGCGTCCCGCTGTTTAGACGTTTCCACTGACCTCATAAACGTGTACCGATGAGCAGCGCCCGGCGAGGTGGCCATCCTCCTCGTTATTTATTCATTCTCTCCGATTTCATCTAGCTAACTGGAAACAGAGTGAGGTTTTCGTAACAAGCCGAATTGATTCGTTCTGGGGGGGGAGGAGGATCCGAATATGGCACGTAATGAATTTTCGACAAAATTTATCTTTCAATATAAAAAAAAAAAATGTTTGGTGAGCTGTTACAGATACCTTTTTTTTTCTTTTCTTTTTTTTTACGAACGTTCGAACATTTGATGAGGTTTTTCACCTCAGATCTGTGTGCTAAGCCTGCAAGCTCTCCCCGGGTTTCCTCCACGTCACGTACTTCCTCATCGTTACACGTTTCTGAGGTCAGGGGAAACGTCTAAATAGTGGGACGCACGAGTTTGGGCTCGATTTTCCTCCCGAAATCCAAAGTCATGCTCTGTAGGCTGACTGCAGTGTTCTCAAATCGCCTGTTACTTATGACTGGGTGTGTGTGAGCTTGATATCTAACGCCCTTAGATATTTTGGCACCCCATCCAGCCTTGGGTACATTGTGATACGCTCCGGTCTCCCCTCCTGTGCTACACGGGATAACCCTGGGTGGATCAGTGATGGATGGAGGGTTTGATGGAGCGGCGTTCCCGTTTCCACTTATTTTCTGTTAACTCAAGCGCCCTGAAGTGTTTTATTTCTTTTATATGACATCAATTTGTCAATTATCACAATTTGTCAAGTATCCCGAACCTAATTTGAACCCGCTATCGGTCAGACTTTCGAGAAAACAAACCAGATACGCTATCATCAGATACGTTATCAGCTTTGCTATATACTGTACACGTGACGTGCTCGGGCGGATGAAAAGCAAGAAATGAGGAAAGGTGACTCCTACGATGCGCCTACGAGGGGCGGGACGTTCGCTTTACGCTTAGGGAAACAATACGTGTCTTGTGCAACGCACGACTTGGATATCAGAAGCTCGCCAAAATGAAACTCTTGGGTGTTTTGTCTTTTGCTTTCCCACAAATATTTTTAATTATTTTCCGGTCTTAAATAAATGCTGCCACAGAGCTCGGATGAGTAACTCTCCGATCTCAGGATAACGAGGACATGAAACACTCTGTTCCATGCTGTGATAAGAAGATAATCAACAACATGGTGGAATAAAGGGTCACTGTTAGCTCCATGAAGGTGATACGTTTCCTGTAACAGCGCTTTGTTCCTCTGCATCGTAGTGACGTTTATCTGTTCAGTTCCGAGCTTCACCTCTAGAACGTTCCAGCGTACACACGCCGACACTGGAGACTCCTTCCATAAATGACGGTTCAATCAATCGCCACCTTAAATGATGGAACAATCAGGTCAGAGAATTCGGCGACGCTCTGCTTCACGTTGCACGAACACACCTCATGGAAACTGACTGAGGTTCAGATCAAACGTTAGTGTTGCGTGTGTATGTGTGTGTGTGTGTGTGTCTGGGAAATTTCCTTCCAGCTACAGCTGTGCGAAAACAAGCAAATCACACAACACGGGCAAGCGACCAAAACTAACTTGTGTTCTGTGTGTGTGTGTGTGTGTGTGTGTGTGTGTGTGTGTGTGTGTGTGTGTGTGGAGAGATCTGTTGTTCTCAGAACCATTCCCAAACAGAGACATGTATCTGGAGAAACAGATTCGAATGTGTCCTGACTCTTATTGCGCAACGGCGGCGTCTCGGCTGGAGCACGGCGTGTACTTTTGGGAGATTAATTCATGTACGCGTTCTCGATATGATGACTCAAAAATGGATAAAAAAAAAAAGTGCAATGTTGGATTTTTTCGCTCTTACTCAGTCAGTGATAAATACCGGAAGGGGCGGAGCCACAAGATGACAAATAGGTATTATTATTATTATTAGGTAATATTATTTTTGCAAATTCTGAACACAGTAGGGGTTAGGATATAAACTTAGCCTCACGCTGAAAACGAAAGTGCACATTTCTGCAATGTAAAAAGTCGATAGTGTGAACAATGACACTAATTCATTACTTGTGTTCTAGCTTCTAGATTTGCGCTGTAGAATTTTATTGTTGCTTCACTTAACAAATCGATGGTCTTGCAACACAAAACGTTACGTTGCTACGTCAGCGCTGATTTAGTGCTAGGAGACGAGATGATTGCAATTTTCTTGATTTTTAAAACAGAAAATCATAATAAAGCAAGCTTGGACTATTTAATAGCTTTAAAAAAAAACTTCTCAAAACGCTTCAAAGTCACAGGGCTTTCTATCAAATCTACAAACAAATCTGAATGAAAATGCTGAATGTTAAGTCCGCGATGTTGAAATCTAATCAAAACATGGACGTGGAAATCTTCTCACAGTCACCCTTTCACTTTGAAGAAAATCAATGTTTATACGAGTACGTTTTAACAGAACGTACCGTAGTTGTGGGTTTATGCTTTTTCGGAAATATTGTGTTACAGAAATTGTAACAGATTTTTCTGGGATCTCATACAGTGTGAAAAGTAATAATCCTAATAAATAATAAAAGATTTTTATATGAGCGTAACATTTTCGTTATTCTATCTAGGGGCTGCACAATTCAATGAAAAAAAATAAAAAATAATAATAATCAATAAATCGCGGCGGCACGGTGGTGTAGCGGTTAGCACTGTCGCCTTGCACCTCCAGGGTCCAGGTTCGATTCCCGTTCGGGTTTGCATGTTCTCCTTGTGCTCGGTGGGTTTCCTCAGGATACTCCAGTTTCCTCCCACCATCCAAAGACACGCTAATTGGCATTCCCAAATTGTCCGTAGTGTGTGAATGAGTGTATGTGTGTGTGAGCCCTGCGATAGATTGGTCCCTGTCCAGGGTGTAACCCTGACTTTTGCCCTAAGCCTCCTGGGTTAGACTCCAGGCCCCCCGCGACCCTGAATACAGGATTCATATCCATATTTTCTGCACATCGCGATTTAAACTGATGTTTTAAAATAATTACTAAATAAATTACTGACAAACTCTACATAAATTTCTGACTATATGATGAAATAACTGCACAGGTCCATACTGCGATTTCAGTATTTATGCGGTTAATTGTAGAGCAAATTGTCTGTTCTGCACAAATCACCAGATGTTAAAGTGTTAAAATTGTTTCTTCAGGCCGAACTTAAAAGATATGAGATCTTTTAAAGTGTCATAGTGGTTTCTTAGTTTCCATTCGTAGACTTCTCTACATGTGTGTGTGTGTGTGTGTGTGTGTGTGTGTTGGTGTGTGTGTGTGTGAAGAAGCTCGAAGTGTAAGAACTAAAGCAGCGCAGGCAAACCCTTTAGTCAAACACTGGGGCTTGTTGCTAGGATACGCTCTTATCAATACCTCGGTATGCCATGCGTCTCGCTCGTGTGTTTCCCGGCCCCGTGCTCTGCCTCGCTTTTATATTCTCCTGTTTATTTCCGAGTCAGCTCCTTCACATCGGGCTCCGTGCCAAACCACCAGACCGCAAATATCCCGCACTGCTCGTTCATCATGTTTGAGAAACATGTCTCTCTCTTTCCTTTTTTTTTTTTTTTTTAAAGCTGAAGTAGTGCGAGACGTGCGTTTTGGGTCATGGTGGTGGTAACCGCGGCTCTGTTCGGTCTCGTCCTTCGTGTTTGCGTTTGTGATCTTTATTATACTGATTTAATATCGCTGTATCTTTGATGCTTGGCCCCAAAATGATATGTTCCACAAAAATGGTATTCGTCGTAGTTATTATGATCAATAATAACATCATGAAAACAGTTCGTTATTTTACAAACAATTACATTGTTTCGTATTGCTATTATAATATACAGTACCTTGGGTCAATTCTTCAATCTGATTGGTCAGATTGCAATCCTTCGATGGTAACAACTTACAGCATGGCTTGTATGGTCAAAGAATCGAGTTTGCAGTACGGAGTCTCCGGTGTCGCAGCTAACTTAACGTCAACGCAACTTTTTTCACATGTTTTCAGGACAAAGGCGTTTGCGCTTCTTTGCAGTTTCTTGGTAGCGTGACGAGCTGCGATTTTTGTGTCAAGAAAACAGAATGAAGAAAAGCTGGAGTAGGAATGGCTGTTGAAGCGGCTCGAGTCAAATGTAGAGGTTCAACGTAGCTGTAAACTGACAAATAGTACAGGTCAATTCTTTGACTCTTTTGACAAACTTTGCAAGTTGCGATGGTGTAAAAAGAGTCAAACGCATTAAGACACGCAAAAAGTAATCAAGTTCAAGGTTACGTTTAGCGGTAAGTCAGCACACCGTTGCAGCAACCTTCATGAGTGATAATGGTGATCAGTTCTAAGAATCGTTCAGCCTCGAGGCGATGAGTGGGTGGGAGAACTTTTGCTGGCTAAACAGAGTTGTTGCAACAAGATCAACAAACAAATCCCCGCCCTGCAAACTGGTAATTTGAGCACTCCATTAGTCACTCATTTAGCGTGAAGTACGAGTTTAAAAAAATAAAATAAAAAAGCACAATTCCGGTGCCAACCTGAGGTTCATAACGGGTTTCATTTTCACGTAACGCGGTTGTGACAACATCGAGACACAACACAGCGCCGTGTACAAGTACACACATGAACTCGGGCACTTGTGTTGCGATGTCTGTTCTCTTCGCACTCCTTCATTCGTGCTCTCAGAGGTTATGGAGAGATCTTGGACAGAGTTCAGTCAGGAAAAACGGGAGGCTGGTGAAGCCGACGTCCAATTACCGTTTCAACAGATTCCTGAAATGCCTCGGCACAGGGCGTACCTGTCAGTCCAGGGACACACAACCCCCTCAAAGAACGGCTTTGCTGCCAAGTGTTTCATCTGTAGCAAGTGGGAATGCTGAAATATTATATCTCCAGATCACAGTAAGAGCCGAGCGTTGGAGTTTAACCGCGGTTCTTCCCATGTCCAATGTGACCTCCTGCTTAAAGAATAAACTGATAAGATGCAAATGAGTTGATTATTTTCAAACAGCATGAACGTTTATTGCTCTACACCACTTTATTGCTCTACACTATAAATCCGCTATAACCCCAGTCAGACTGTTAATCTGATTAGATTCGATTTCTTTGCGATTGCAATTTGTTTTTTATTCGATTCAACATCACTAATGTTTATTGCCTGATTTGTCTCAAGCAACTGTATTTCTTACAGGTTTTAAACCATTAAGAACTACTAAGAAGTATCTAATAAACAAAATAAAATGCTGTCCAACTTGGGTTGTTGTTTGTTTTAACTGTCGTGTCGTGTGCAAAACTATCGTCTTTTTTTTTCTCCTGCCGATCTTACTGCTCCTTACTCCGGTCCAAAAGGTGCACAAAGGTGACGTGATACTCTTGCAAAATACAAGTATTGCAAGCAGTTTATATTTTTAGTAAACACTATGGTATATTTTCAAGGAATTCCTCAATTGTTTTGTTTAAAATTCATTAAATAATTGTAAGTTTCATTCATTCGTTTTCATAAAATAAGTGTAAATCTGATTCTGAATTTAAAAAAAATAACGGTGTATAGAATCGTCCAACAAAAGATTGATTGAATGGCAAAATTTATTGAATTGCTTTTATTTGTTTTTTTTATTTAGCTTGTATTTCAATTTAATTTTTTTTTTTCAGATTAGCTTGTCAAGTTTAAATGTCTCTCTCTCTCTCTCTCTCTGTGGGAAAAAAAAACTTTTTCTGTCTTACAAAGAGCGAAAACTGGAGACACCTTCTGTAAAATGTTAAGTGCATTATAAATAAATAAATAATGTATACATACATACTGTGCACACACATACACAATCTCGAAGTCTGCATAAGTCTCTTTAAATGAGCTGTTACTATAGAAACGGTTACGCATCATACAGCATAAACTTGCGATTTGTACCTGCACTAATGTCAGGCACGCTGTTATAGAGAATTAATCAACACCTTCGGACCAATCAGGATCCAGTATTTAACAATCATAAAGTGCTGCTTCTCCACTTAGAAATAGTGTTTCCATTTTAATGTGACTTATTATATTTAGTATTCCACATGGAGTCTTTGGGGAGGAGGGGGGTAATTAGATGATTAAATATTGATGACATGCCGTATAACAGATGTTGACGAGACACATATATACACTTGGGATGAAAAGCACAAGTTGGATCCAGAAGAGGAATTTCAGGCATCTGAAGCGATGATGCAATGTGTTTACGGTGTACACATCCTGTGTTTGCAGGTAGCTGGCTACTTCCTAATGTCAACACCATTTTTTGTGCATTTTAGAAATGTGAATAATTTATAAATTAATTCCGTTTAATGCGTAAATTTATCCACAAATTTATTCCCAAGTGGAAGTTTTGCAAAATTCAGCAATGTGGACTTTTCAAAATCTTTATATGCTAAGAAATATACATTAAATACTCTAAAAACAACAACAACAACAACAACTCGTGAAGACACTTAATAATATGGGTACAAAAAAATGTGAAAAAAAATGTGGGATATGAAAAAGTAATTGCCCCCCCAAAAAAACATTTTAAAGATGATTAACTGCAGTTGTAATGCTGATGGATAAAGGTGGCTTATTTCTTTCACTTTTCAAGAGCTGATGCTCAGGATGTAAGAATTCTGTTGCTGAAAAACAACTTTCTGGATGATGTGAAATCTTCAGAAAAACTAAACAAGTCTAATGCTAAAGCTTAATGCCGTGGCCCAATCCTCTGAGGCTGAAACGTTTCATTAAAGCACGGCTTGGCTTCCACGGCAAACCAGAATGATCCAAGTTAGATTTTCCCCTCGTCCTTTTGTTTTTTTTTTATCGTGTTCCCGATAGAACCGTCGCCATGAGCAGACCTCAACCGAGCCTCACCAAGCACCCCGAAGATTCTGGTTATGTATCCCACCGGGAGAAACCTCGGCTTCACAAATACGCATAATGGAATCCCGAGCACTGGGAATAGTACAGCAGCGCTCGCTATAGCCTACCCAGGCAACTCGGGCAGAGACGTGAGCAGGCTAATGGAAAGACTAGGAGAATGCTGAAAAGCCTAAAAGGTTTCCTGTGACTTCCTTCTTATCAGTTGGTCAGAAAACAGACCCACACACACATACAATCACACTAGCCCATTCCCAAACAGTTGGTGATAAGAGCATTCTGACACATCAACAAGTTTGAAAATAAAAGCAGTGACTGGATTGGCAGAGAGATAAAGAGACTGGGGAAAAGAGTGAGTACGAGAGAGAGAGAGAGAGAGAGAGAGAGAGAGAGAGAGAAAGAGAGAGAGAGAAGGCTCGTTTAGAAACTCAGAAACAGACCCAATGACGAATGAGTTCAGGGCTAAATAGGATGACGTTATGGCTCCATTCTCGCCGGTGGTCTTTGAATACCCCTTCCTCTTTTGTGCTTTGAACAATGCGATGGACAGATGGCCCCGGTCTAAACCGATGGCACTCAGCCGCCCTCGCCCCCCGCCTCCCGAAGACAACGCACGGATTTAACAACCCCGCTTCCCCTCGGTCTGAAGTAGTCTCGAGTGGGGGTGTATGTGTTTACTATGTCCTTTAATTTGGCACTGAAAGTGAAGTAGTAAAATGTATTTACTCAGCATTAAACTCTGTTTGAATTCATATGAGTAACAGTACAGGGGTTACCTTGAGGTTGGCCAAAGTGATTTGGTTAAAAGAAAAAAAAACCAAATCCTGACCAAGTTTACCTCACCAAATACACCTAAAAGACAGATCTTGCTTCTCATTTATGATCTAAACCGAGAACTACTTCTTTCTTCCCCATTTATTCTATCCATGGGCTCAAATTCTCCAATCTCATCCTACTTCTCGAACTTCCTAAGTCTTCTAAAGTCTTCCTTTCCATTTACCCCAAACCTGGAAGTTAACCTTTACTCTCTACCTCTGCAATTTACCCCAGCTCTCAAACACTTAGTTTTACAGCTATAGTACCTTCCTTCTGCCTCACAGATGATGGTGATGTTCCTCCTATCTTACCCCATGTGAGTTTTACTAACATGTGCAATTTAATTTCTTATAATGTCAGTCAGGAGTTCCTGCATCACAAGCTTGGACATGTGCAGAACAGACACGGACAAACGGTAAGACTGTGGAAGAGGCGGAGCGATGGATTAACGGATCTTCAGATTAAAACCAGACGCGAAATGCTGGCCTACGACGAGCCGATTGTTGTAGCTTTAGTGGCCTTTTTGTGACATGCAGGTGCAAATATGTTGCCACTCGTCAGTCTTGAAAACATAAAATTAAACAAATCAAGGTTTGGACTCGCACAGCGACCCGTCTACCGCGGCATTAAGCGATCCAGCGCGAGAGACGAGAACAAGGCATGAGGAAAATAAAAAGCCGCTGGGGGAGTCGTGTGTAACATATAAAATTGAGCTCAATCCTTTTAGTTCGGTCGGATCAAATTAAAGGACACAATCCGCAAACCCTGTTAAGAGCGCTTCGGAATAGATCTGATGATATAATGATGGGAAAGTGGAAATGTATACGTTATAGCTCTCAAGGACAATCTGCCCTTGGGTTTTATGCTGAGCTCAGGTGGAATAAAGCTGAAAATGAAGATGAAAGCTGACCCTGCAGACTCTTTGTTGCAGGACCAGTGCTTCATCCTGGTCCAAAAATCAAAAAGTTTCAATGACGTGGATAGAGCTCCAAAGGATTGTAGGCCTGTTCAACATTTGAAGAACTGACTCGATGTGTACCTCCCTCCTACCCTTCCAATTGAGCCCAGAGCAATTGACACAACCTCAGTGGGCACCTCATTCCAGTCATCCATTTTACCATCCATTTTATTCAACTTTCTATACGTTTTGTTTATCCCAAAGATCTTTCACCATCCATATCATTTATTTGCACCAGAGCCCAAAGGTAACTCTTTCTACCCAGAACCACAAACCATACATCTTAGGCTGTGGCTTGAAACCTACCTGTGAAGCCACAACCCAAAAAGTACCTAACCATCATCTAACCCCAGAGAACACTCCATCATCTTACAGTGCACCATAGACCATGTAATACTTTATCTATTCATTCATTTATCTATTCATTCATCTATTACAGAGTACTAATTGTTCTTGTTTCTAACTTTTTATCTCATCCAAAAGCCTGAAAACAAACATACACTTATTGTCTTCAACCTCATCTTAGGAAACAGAGTTACCTGTTCCTAAGACCTTATCTTACCCCAGAGATAAAATTCTTTCCCATCTGTCTCACCCTTAGCCATGAACCCATGTTTTGCTCCTTAATGTTACCCTAGACACCAAACTTTTACCCTAAAACTCAAAAGTAGATCTCACCATTGTATGTCAGTGCCCAAAGCACATCTCTAAAAAGTACCCCAGGGCTCAAATAGCAACCTCCCCATGCAGCTTACCCCAAAGTCTCAAAAGGTCCCTGTCCTACCCCGACAGTATACTTAACCCAAAAGCCACATTACATCCTCCTCCATCTTACTCAGGAACCTAAAAGCTACCAGTTTCAACACAACCATCATACCCCACAAACTTCTTGATCTTATCCCCAAGATCAGAAATTAAAAAAAAAAAAACTTGTATTTCAATTGTGGCCTTGAAGCTACCTCATTCTTACTCCTCCATCTTACCACATGGCCTCTAAGCTATCTGTTCATCTTATTTAAACAAAGCTACCGAGCAGTTCATATTACCTCATGGGAAGTTATTCTGACTTCACTTTCTCTCACTGGAGCTTATACCATAAAAGTAGGAATGTGTGGAAAGAAAGAAAGAGGACTAATCCGAATGTCATGTGAAAGAGGGGATTAATTAATTCAACACTGTTCAGGTGGAGTGGACTGAAACGGAAAGGATCGTGCCCATGTAGGTATGCACGATTTCATTTATTCAGAGGTGAAAAGATTCCACAGGTTCTGAGACAAGCTTAACCAGTCTCTCCGACAGGTACGGCAGGTGTTTCAGCAAAAGAAAGAAAAAAAAAGCACAGGAATCCGTGACCTCAACCTCGATCCGTTCACAAGAAAACCACAGAGAACTTGTTCTGTTGTTGTCTGGGAATGTAGAAACTCAAGGTCTGCCATCATCTTGCCGTTGTATTTCTGCCACTTCCTTTGATGAATTGGTGAAAAAAAGGTTGAAGTATCATTGTTGTCTAAACTAACCAGGAACAAAAAAAATCTCTTTAACATGACCGGTTCCAATCACTCTCATTCAAATCAAACCTCATGGACAAGGATTTTCCGATCTTCCGTTTCGACTAAACCGCCCACGAGGTTACACGAGTTCCTGACCCATGCGATCATGCGAGTGTTAAATGTGTACGTTCTGCATCGATGCCCCTCAGCCGGTAATTATTAGCTCGCAGTGCCAACACCTTCCGTTAATCTCCAGGCTTGACCCTTCAGCATTAGCAGATGTCCCGGCCAAGTCTGACCTGTCTGATTCCGGCTTTAGACGCCGCCTAATTAATCAAGATCAATGATGTTCTGAAATCGACTTTAAGTTTGTCTAAAAGCAACTTTTCTTTTGTTTTTTATGCAAGAAAGATTTAATACAAGGAAGAACATGAGATAAATTTTTAAAAAATTAAGTAAAAAAATATATATTTTTGTTGGGGAAGAAAACACACACATTTACAACCTGTTACTCTAATGTTATTTTATTTCATTTATTGTATTTATAGCTTTTTGATTATTTCACATTTATTAACTTATTGTACGCCTTTACTATCCTATTTTCCTTTTCTATCCCAAAAATATCAAGAATTATCGGCAATAATTTTTTATCCTATCATCCATTTTAAGAAACTCAGCTATAAAATTTTATACTACTACTTATATACTACTTTTATACTGCTAATACTTTTGTATTTAGAATTATATATAGCAAGTATAACACGACTACATTCTCAGAAATCCGTACTGTTTGGTGGTTTATTGCGATAACGATAAGCGCGTCATATCCCCTTGTCCGTACTCTATAAGAAACCTTCCAACGCCAAGCTATCTCCTGCTACTGATCTTGATCCTGTCCAGACCTCCAGACCTCCTGAACAAGCATGAGCATTATCATCACCCTGCTGTTCGCTCGTCTTCTCTCAAAGCCACAAATCACTCCAGAGAGAGAGAGAGAGAGAGAGAGAGAGAGAGTGAATCACAATGTGGGCCAAGAGCATCCCGAGGACAAAACATGAGGACCGTGGGATTTTTCTCAAGCAAGCTAAAGCGAAGCTCCTTGTTGAAATTTGCATCTTAATAAAACGTATAGGCTTATAACTTATACGGAGCACGGTCCAGATGATTGTCTGTTAAGCATAAAAAGTCGTCCGATTTGGATAAAGACGTTCTGGAAAGTCTATCACTCAGAGATTCATGAGCTCTGACAAGTGTTTCTGGGTTTGTTGTCTCAGGAGAGCTGTTAGTAACAGCCCGAGGCACGGAGCTGGGGAGGGCCCAATTACAGGCCCATTTAAAACCGAGCGCTGGCAAGACCACCTCGCAGGGAGTGCACGCCTTTCTCAGATTATTAGTTTTTTTTGTTTTTTTTTTTTTTAACAAGGCAATCCACAACAGCGGCGGCGGTGGCTGCGGCAGCAGGGAATAAGCAATAACCTTGTTCAGCAAAAAAACTAATGAAAAGCAATGATTTGGGCGAAGGATCTGGCTTTCTCAAGCACTCCATATTGTGATCCGAATATCTTTTGCCATGTGTAGTTCAAGTGAAGAATTAAAAAAAAAAAAAAACTAAACAAGTAACAACATGCACATTTCAATGCTGGTTAATCCAACAACGAGAACTTGTCCAAGCGTGTAATTATAATTACTTTTTATCATTTATGAGGTTGAAGGATTTTCCAGCAAAACAAGATAAATCACGACTGGGGTTGTTAAAACCAATGAGACGTTTACTCTGGTAATTTAATCACCCTAATTACAGCCGACTACACACACACACACACACACACGCACACACACACACACCAACACAACTGAAACATTCATGAGTTTTAATAGACATTTTTAAAATCCTATGTGTCTTGATCGCAAACCGGAATAAACCACATGACTCCAAAGAGCTGAAGAAAGGGCGTGAGACAACAATGAAGGTCTTTTCTCTTGACTTATGGGAAATGCAAACGGTGTAACGTGACCGCGACGTGACCCCCCCAGGCGGAGTATCGAACCCGTATAGCGATCGCAGGGGGTCTGCGTCTTTTTAGTGATACTGAGGGTCACTGTTTTACATCTGAATGAAACCGATAAATCTTAATGAAGCAAACAAAAAACAAATAACACAACAAATAATTTTTTTATTCGTAACTTGGAACAATGAATGATTTCAATATTATATCACAAATATTAAAAAAACACTTGTATGATGTCTTATAGCGTTTACTGAAACTACATCTTCAGCACGGAAAGATGCTATCATGAAAAGCTGCAAAGAAAAAAAAACTATTTAAACGATTATGCAACTTAATCGATCTTTAGGTGATCAGTTTTTTTCGATTCAGAATCGATTCACAATTTAGGGAAAATTATGAACGTTAAATAGTCTAAAACTCACTAATTCCTTCAAACATTACCACAGCTTCTTTAAAAACGACAGACCGCTTGTATCTTCTGCAAATACTCATGTTTTGCGAGAGTATCACTTCTTTTTATTCTTCTTTTGTATTTATATGCAGTTAAGGTAATACCGCCACCTACTGGACTGGAGTATGGAGTGTACGAGACATGACGTTTAAATAGTTTATAATAATAATAATTAACAAGTTATGCAGCATTTTAGTACTAATTAGATACTTTTAGTGGTTTATAATATTTAATACAATAAACATTAATGTTAAAATTACAGGGACGGCACGGTGGCGTAGCGGTTAGCACTGTGGCGTAGCACCTCCAGGGTTGACGGTTCGCATGGAGTTCTTTCATGTTCTCCAAGTGCTGATTGGTGTTCCCACATTGCCCGTAATGTGTGAGTGTATGGTGTGTGCATGTGTTTGCCCTGCGGTGGATTGGCACCCTGTCCAGGGTGTACCCCGCCTTGTGCCCGAAGTTTCCTGGAATAGCCTCCAGGCTTCCTGCAACATTGTAGAAGATAAGCAGTATAGAATGAAAAATCACAATACCCAATATTTCGAATCGGATCAACAGTCTGGCTACGATTACCAGTTCTACTGAACGAGGTGAAAGTTTCAGTAAAACCATCCTGAGTCAGTCCATACACACTGTTGCTATGGAAGGTTTCCCTTTATCACTGTTTGAATTGATTGGGCTTTTTTTTTTTTGTTTGTTGCTTTCCAGTGACGCATTACTCAGCATTTCACAGCACGCTTTAAATTCCAGCATGGAATCACACGCGGTAGCAGCAAGGTGCTCCGCCCGACAGGAAGTCGACTTGTCAACTTTACTGGGTGGCGTTGTTATTATTTGAAAGCTGCTGGCGTTGTAGGAACAGAAAGAGACATGCCCTGCTGCAGGTAGTGCACTCCCCATGTGAGAAGATCAGACGAAGCAAATGGAGCATGCCAAGAATTCGACACGTATCCCTGTATACCGCAGATGTTGTCACGTTGCCGTGTAACCCAAAGGGCAAGAGTTATATCTTATATACAACGGTGCTCTCGCGCAGAAAACCACATAAAGGCTTCTTTTGTAATGCACTCTGCATTGTAAGTGGCGGCAAAGGCAGAAACTGACGTTCCTTTGTTTGCGAGTTTCACCTGTTCAGAAGCACGGCTGATGATGATGAAGCAATTTACCAGCTCTGATTATAGCCGCGTGAAACGTTCTCACGGACAACAAAGTCTGGGAAAATGTACATATAATCTCCACGAATCACGCGTCGGAGTGTGTTATGGTCACAGTAACATTAAGGGCTTAAGATTCTAAGGTTGTTAGGGCCCCAGGATCGTTTCCGAGAACACTTGACCCCAACGTCTGGTCCATTTTCACCAGTGAGAACACAATCATTTCACGCTCAGGAACCATGCCATGCCAAGTCCATTGGGATTGATTGAGCCAGATACGGAAGACAATCGAACGCTGATACAACAGGAAGGCTCACGAGAGCGTTGCGCTTGACATTTTTCAAACCAACTAGGTGCTTAGTGCCACCTGCAGTATCGGAGGGTTCCCAAGAATGGAGAGCAAACATAATGTGAATGCCGACCACTAGGGAAAGTGAAGAGCAATAATGCCTGGGCATGGCATTTTAAAAGATGTTCATGGTGCAAAAACATTTAACAAATTATGAACCAAAGCAGCAAAGCATGGTGGTGGCAGCATGTTTGGAACTGGCCATCTTGCCAAGACTGAAGGAACCATAATTAACTAAGAATTTTGAGACATAAAAGAAAAAAATTTAAAATTTTCACCTTCCTTCATAATAATTCATTAGAGGGTCAGCATTATGATCTAAATGCTACTGAAAACCTGCACAATTATTATAAAGTTGGTAGACCCAAAAAGACTAAGTGATGCGCCCTGAGTGCTTAAATTACAGTGCGACCCTACTCAGGATAACTGGTTTACATAATAGACAGAGAGATGGATTTTAAGATAGTTATTTGATATGTTACCCATTGAAAGTTGGTTTTATTTAACAGGGGTGTGTATACTTTTTTTTATATTTGTTCTAATATTGTACTTTTTGTATAATGGACAGGCTGCACGCTGCAAAAAAAACTACCATAAAAAAATGAAATACAAACATTTAATTGTTAATATGCCAAAGTTTTGATTCAGTGTTTAAGTAAGATTTATGGAAGGAGTCTCCAGTGTCAGCACTTTGCAACAGTAAGTTTTCCACTGTGGGAAAAAAACTGTCTTTAGGACAGAACAAGTTTAAGTTTTTTTTGTTTTGTTTTGTTTTTTTTAGTCAAAACTGTGATATAAGAGCTGTGATATAAGAGAAATGAAGCGCTTTGTGCCATGCTGTGGGAAAATAATCTGCTTTACGTCAGCCTGTCTCACACTTTGCGTTAAGTGGATTATTTTTCTAAAACCAGCACGGCCTGTCCGCGTGTTAATCCAGCACGGCCTGTCCGTGTGTTATAAATTGCTTTCTAATAATTCAGGATGTATGCGTACTCACAATTGTAAATTATTTTATTATGAAATTAAAGCTTTAGTCATTACAGGCTTAATGAAATTAACTTCCACCCATGAGTTAATCAATCATTTAAGTTAAGTTATTAATTTAATGTCTCTACGACTCGATCAGAGAGAGAACGAGCTGAGCAGCCGTCATGTACTCGACTGAAACACGACCACACCTTCAATCTTTTTATTCTCTCCGGCAATTCCTTCTGAGTAGATTGTGTGTGTGTGTGTGTGTGTGTGTGTGTGTGTGTGTGTGTGTGTGTGTGTGTGTGTGTGTGTGTGTGTGTAAACCTGTTATGTAACCTCAGCTCTTAAAGTAGGGAGTGTAAGGGAGATAAGAAAGGAATAAAGCAGTTGGAGGAGTCGCTGTCACTGTCTCACCTTGCAGTTGATTAATTATTTTCCTCCTGACGATGGTCCTGAAGTGTTTTATTTCGCTTCCACAACTTTTACACAGAGAATGTCACCGCGTCAACAAGTCCACACCCTGTTTCCTTGTTACCGTGGAAACGTGAACGTATTAGAACAAGTGCTTTAAAATCGAACTGGATTTACTGAAAGTAATAAATGTGAAGTGGCGAACCGCACGGCAGAAAACTAACAGCACAATTTATTTACTTTTTCTGCATAAGAGAAAACAGTCAAAAACAAAAGGCAGAGCCATAAACCCTATCAAGACATTTATGCAAAGTTTGGTTTGGCATCAGCAATAAAACGTTAAACACAACACATCCGAGGTGCGTTACACAACCTGATCAGCACCATCTCTCTCTCTCACACACACACACTACTGAACTACACAAACAAGTACAAGATATCAGCTTTTCACAGGAGCAATGAACTAATGATCTAAAATTACAAACACGCATCTTTCCAGGTTCAAATGATTAGAAATTAGCGAGGCACTGAAATTTCAGCCCCTGAGAATTATCTTTACATTTTTAAAAATTGCTATTTTAATCTAATACTTTGCAAAAAAAAAAAAAAAAAAAAAGTTATTATAATGAAAATATAATTGTCCCAGTTATGTTTTATTAAAAACTTTCTTTTTTTTTCATTGAATTACATTTTAATTTACATTTGTTGTTTTAGGGCATTTTAATCAGGTAAATAAGCGAGATATTAATGTAAATATTAATGCCTAATGTAAATATTATATATTTCAATTAATATAAGAAACAATACAGAATTAAACAATCATAATAAAATTCAAATGATACAACACCTTTTTTTTTATTGCGCCCAAAGGGTCCTCAAATTTCATATTTTTTATCTAAATTACCTTGTAGCCTTTTCATATTATTCATATTTTATACATTTTTTCTTACTTTGTCACTGTTCATAATTGTTATAAAATAAAATAATAAAAAATTACTTAAATTGATTAAAAAATAAATATTTAAAAAATATTATTCCTTTTTTTAATAAATACTATAGTTATTTTCTTTTAGAATTTCAGGTTGCAGCTTGGAATTTTCAGCTTTTAATGCATCGCTATTAGAAATAATAATAATAAAAAAAAGACACATACAGTAGAAACTTTTGCACCTTCACCTGCTCTACAAATATTCACAAAATTGCTAATTAGAAAGCGACCCTGCGTTCTCCTGCTAGCTGAAGTAGCAGCTACTTAGGGCAAATCTAGAACTGATCAGAGTTCATTTTGCGTCACCATACCTTGCTTATTTCACAGCAGTCACAGCTGGATGAATTTTGTCAGAAATTGCTCGAAAAATACTTTACGGCAAAAATGCGGCCTCTGGTTTGTTTACATCCTACATTCTCTCTCTCTCTCTCTCTCTCTCTCAAGTACAATATATTTATTTATGAAATCTAGCTAAAATTAATCTCGACTGACTAGCAATGAGAAAGGAATCTATAAAATAAAACTCAAAATTGCGGTAGGACAAAAGTAATAGCCCCCTATAAATCGAAGACGTCTGCTTATCTATGTTAGCTGACGCACTGCATTACTGGATTTTTACCATGTAGTAGTTATTTAGTTGGATTTCACAGCTTTCTTGCCTTTCATGGAGTTTTGTGAGTGGAGTTAAAGGCAAATCAAGTCAGATTTATCAACAGGAAAATCATTTATGAACCTGTTGCTTTAAAAGTACAAAACATTTACTTTACCAGAGGATTGTTAAACGAGGACATGTGTTACCGTAGCAACCACAAGATGCTAAATTTGCTAAATTACCAAGCGATTAAAAGTGCCGCTTTAACTCTAACATTTATACCTCTTAAATTCTTTATCACAGATATTTTTAACACCCGGATCAGCTCTTCCCTTATAACTGTTAATAACCCTACATTTATAAGCAGTCTGCTGAGGGGAGTGTGTGTTCCAGTGAAGTGTCTGCAGGGTGAATTTACAGCGCAGTGCACAGCCACGGACCGCATTAAATCCTCATTAGACCTGACTTCACAGGCCATGCTAATTAGTGCGGTGCCATCTGCACAGTCAGGAGGCTGTGTGCTAAAGCCGTCTCGCACGGCCATGTGCAAACACCGCCTCGTGCGCCCAGTAAAACCCAGCCACGGGTCCATGCATCGTTTCCAGGGTTACTCCCCGGAGATGAGTGAAGGCATCTCACATTATCTGTCTTAAGTTCCTCTACTCGCTGATGAGAATTGCTGTTAAAAGGCTTTTCCACACATACACACACACACACACACACACACATATAATATATATATATACACACACAGGTGTACATATGAGGATGTCTCTATGACACCAGATGTGAATCACTGTACATAAGGTTGCTGACAAAAGGCCATGACATTTAATAAGAGGCTGTATATAAAAGGTCGTAACTTGTGAACGGGAAACTGAAGAAATGTCAGACCACAAGACAGGTATGAAGATTCCAGAATGGGAATGTAAAAGGAATTTGTGCGTAAACAGAGAGCGGACTGCGCTTCACTTACCGTTCAGTCCGTTCGGTATGCTCCTGTGGATGTGGTTAGTCGAAAGATCATCCATGGATCTTCTAACTGCTGCCATCTTGCCCTCGACAGGTTTGTGCCCATGACCGTGATGGTGGTCCGGGCTTCCAGCGCTCCCCGTACTGGACGTACTGCTTCCGTCCCCAACGTCCCTCACGTTATTCGTGCCTCCGTTCAGGTTAGTCAAGCTGGACTGGCTGTCTATAGAGCTCCTCGACCCGGCGCCGTTCCTCTCCTCCTCCAGCATCACAATGATTTCCTTTAGCTCCATGTTCTCATGCATGATGGCTTCCTGATTGACCTCCAGCTCCTTCAGTTTCTGCTGATAGAATCCGACCTCCTTCCAGACCACGCTGGCCGTGTACCTGCCGAATCGCTGCCACTCCCGCGACAGCTTCTTGCCCTTTTGCCGGTCGTCATCCAGAAAGCAGCACAGCTCCCTGAGCTCCTGGTTGTCGTCCTGCAGCTTCTGGTTGACTTCTTTCAAATTCCGGATCTCGTGCAGGTGCACCTGGAGCCTACGGTTCACGTCTCGCATCATGTTCCCGTGCTCCACCATGAGGCTGATCTTTTCGCTCTCGACTCTGCGGAGCTTTCGAACCAGCTCATCTTTGCTGAGTCGGAGGAGTTCTTCGTCTGAGATTTTGCTTAAATCCTCCCTCGGGACGTCGGTCACATTTTTTGCCATATTCCTACGCGTGGACGGATGGTGACAAGAGGAAGATGATGGGGAGCTAATGATGCCTACATAGATGCAGGGGATCTAAAATCACACCCATGACATTTGAAGATGAATCCAAGAAGTGAGGAAAGTGGCACTTTGATTGAAAACGTTTCCTTTTAAAAATCCTTCATCCCAACGAGGTCAGATCTTTAATCCAGTGAGATGAAATCAGACTTTCTATGGTTGGACATAACCTGCAATAATGAGAAAATAAGGTGAGCCTGAAATCACTGCAGTGGATGCAGAGATTAGGTTGCCAGATTGGTATGACTGGTACCTAGTTAACGTGTTTATTAAAAACTCGAATTCACACTGCAATGCTTTTTAGAAACTATCGCACTCCTTCTCCCAAGCGCAGGTACATTTTGTCCGCTTTTTATTTGTATAACAGAGATATTACACCGTGCTGAAATTACCCCAATCTGGCAACACGGCAAAACATAACTATTCAGTTATCCCGCATTCTTCACTCTCCTAATTTAACACAGATGATGCAAAATATAATGTTAATCACGATTTAATAGAACATAACTCATTTCACGTGTCCACGCTTTTGGTTTTCAATGAAAAAGAGATAAAGAATAAAACGAAAATGTCACACTTGGGACGAAAAGGCAGTTCAGCGCTGAGCGGCGACACTTTAAACCGAAAGAGAGAGAGTTCTTACCGTTCTACGTGTCTATTCCGACTCCGTACAAATTTTCCGACTCCGTACAAATGTCTCCTTTAACCTTTATAATAGAAAGAAACGCGCACAGAGAGCGGCTTATGTAAACCTCCGCGCGAGCGAGCAGGTAGGTACCGCGCGCGCGAGAGAGAGAGAGAGAGAGAGAGAGAGACAGTAACCGTACAGCCTCCTGAAGCGCAGTGAGAACTCTTAAAGAGACAGGAGCCTTAAAATTCCCACAGACCTGCAACCGCGTGGCCCCGCCCACCGCTCGTCATACGCTCGTTTACGCTAAAAACATAAAACATCGCAAGCGTAGCGCTGTTCAGTTCGCAATTTAAATCGAAAAAAAAAAAAACAGGTTTGGAAAATTTGCTCTTTAAGGAATAAACAAAACATAAACAAAACTGATGTCATGTTTAGTTCATTTAATTTGAGAATTTGACTGCTTTACGCGTACGCTATGTTTTTTGTTTTAGCGTTTCAATTTGCAATTAAAATTTTTTTATTATTCTGTAATTAATAAACAAAACTGCTGCCATATTTCATTTGATTTAAAATAAACAAAACATAAACAAACCCAATGCCATATTTTGTTTTATTTAAATAGAAAATTTGGCCGGGCACCGCGTATGCTACATTTTACGTTTTCACATTTCAATTCACAATTTAAATCGAAAAAAAAAAAAAAGATTTAAAAGAATGATTCTGTAGGGAATAAAACAAAACCGCCGCCACAGTTTGTTTGATTTAAATTGAGAATTTGACTGCGCTATGTGTACGCTATATGTTTTACGTTTTTGCACTTCAATTGCAAATATAAATCTAAAAAAAAAAAAAAAAAAAGGTTTTGAAAAATTATTCTGTAAGGAATATACAAAACCAGTGACATTTTATTCAATGTGTTGGTGGGTTTGACAGCGCTATGCGTATTGACACACAAACCGAGCGTGTTATTGCTGTCGTATAACAGTGTGGTATTGAATCACAGGATTAGATTTAAAATACAATATAAATGCATAGTCTATACATTTTAATAATCTGATATATTTTATTCTCTAAATCTTCGCAAGTTTGCAAACATAACTTACAAGAATAAATCTACACCTGTGAAATCATAAATTAACTGTGAGTGAAGTCCAGGTAGGTGACTCCATGTGTAAAAAAAAAGCATGGCATGGCAAGAAGTTTTGTACTGTATTAGAAAGAGTTTGCTCGCTAGCATTTGCATGTCAAGCGGCACCATTTTTTTGTCTAAAGGTCTCTTTATGGCTGCAATAACATAAGTGATAACGGGGCTATAAACAGACTATAAACTTTGTTAATTGTTACCATGGAAATGCTAACAACTTATCAGTTAGAAAGAAACTTGGAAGGTCTTGGAACATCTTCAGGACACTTTACTGTTGCTTTAATTCATGACTCTAAAACACTTCACTTCACACAAACCCTTTGTTGATCATTTCCCTGTGAGAGCATACCTGTATTGGTTTTTATTCCTTTAATAACAACTTATACCACACACATTTGTACATCTTTTATCACTTTAACAACTTGTCATATGTCTTGTGGTTAATCCTGGAAGTAGAAATTGTGTAAATATTTACTGTAGTACTTTAAGAAGTAGGTAAATATTTTGCCCATATGGAAATGAAGTACAGTAGGCTTCAATTGCGTGGCTCTGTGGCTTTGCACCTCCAGGGTCGGAGGTTTGATTCCCGCCTCGGAGTGGAGTGAGTGGAGTTTGCATGTTCTCCTTGTGCCTGATGGGTTTCCTCCCACAAGTTGATCCTAGTGTAAAGATTAAGTATTAGATAGATTACATAAATGTAAACCTGTGATTCATACAGTGATGGCTAATTGGTATTTGTGTGTGAATGAGTGTGTGTGTCTGTGTGTGTGTGTGTGTGGCCTGCGATGGATTGGCACCCTGTCCAAGGTGTACCCAGCCTCATGCCCAAAGTCTCCTGTGATAGCTCCTGTAAACCCTGTATGGGATAAACAGTAAAGAAAATGAATGGACGAATGAATTAATGAATTGGCTTCATCTAAGTGCAATGATCGCCCTCTGGTGGCCAAAGTGTATACGAGAATTTTGTAGCGTTTCTTATAATTGAAAAGCTGCACCTTCTTGGGGAAATTGACCTTACCATCTAACGCCTTAAAAAGAGCATGTCATACTTTAAAAAATAAACTAACGTGGTGCTAGAGTGGTGATGAAACAAGTCTGTTAATAATCACATCTCTTTCTAAACGCATAAGGCACGTATTGTATGAACGACGTGACCTAGGGTTCAAATTTCAAACTTCTTGCCATGCTTTTTACACATGGAGTCACCTACCTGGACTTCACTCACATTTCATTTATGATTTCACAGGTGTAGACTCTTTCTTTTAGGTCATGTTTGCAAACTTGCAAAGATACAGTATAAAGAAAAAAAAATCAGATTATTGAAAGGTATAGACTATGGATTTTATATTGTACTTTCTTGATTTTATAAAATCCCATAATAGTTTAATCCAATATGGAGTACCATGATATTAATGTTAATGTGACCACTTGAAAATATCGATACCTGCCAAAATCAGATAACACTTATGTAACACTGTGTATCTAAACACAAAACTCAAAATAAAGTATTTATTTTGAATCCAGTCTGAGATCTTCTCCTGTGTTGTTTACCTTATCTGTGGGGTTAATGTTGATCTTGTGATTTAAAGCTAAATATTAAGCCCTTCTCAGGTCAAATGGTCTCGTCATGGTTGTTGGATCAACCAGTACAATGTTACTATTCACAGTGTAAAAGTTCACTTAAGGATCTTTGAGTTAATCTATAATTTGAGCTCTAGATAAACAAACACAGGACTTTGAGTACTAGAAAAGGTTATTTTGGTATGGGACATTTCACACATTTATGAATCAATGCATCTTCAATTCAATTTTTGTTACTGAACATCTTTATAACAAGAAATATTATCACAAAGATGTTTCACAGATCCCTAATGAACAATTCTGAGTGACAACATATAGCAGGATTATAATCCCATTCAGGCAGTTTATCTGCCAACCAGGAATCAGGAATTAGGAACCGGAACCAACTTATCAGACATATTCAATCAATATAAGCAAATAAATTATTTTATCATAGGTAAGTCCATAACTTATTTAATGATAAGGTTAGTCAGGATGTTGTTGGGTTACTGCAAGTAGAGTATCTTGAATCTGTGTTTAGATGTTGAGCTGGGCAACGGAAAAGAAATTCCTCTAATATTTTTAGCCTTTGATAAAAAAAAAATTTTTTAAGTCAAAATAAATAAATGAAATGAAATAAGTATTTAAAAAGAATGAGATGATGTTTATTATGAGCAGAGTCATTATGATTACAGCAGCAGCTCTTCAGTACAAATCTGCAACATACCAATGAAATTAAACACTGGAGCAAAGGCTATGGGGACATTTTATTTTAGCTGCATGTGTGCGATATAAGAGATCACTTCCCTAAAAAGATGTGATAATAGGCAAATTATTTACGGAGACAATAATAAGAAATATGTCTAGCATAATTATTTCTGTTTTATAATGCCTGTATTTTCCATTTTCAGATTTTTCCTTTCACCAAGAAATACATTTGAATTTCTCAGCTTGCTCCTTAATAACTTTTCAAACCCTGCTCAGCACATCTATAATAATAGATCTGCAAGGGCAGTGTCTTACAGAGGAATTAATTTCAGTGACTTCAGTGGGAAAAACAGAAAATAAAATTATCTACAACAAGCATAAAAATAAATTGAAAGCCCAGGTGTGACACGTTCATGCATTTTCAGAGCATGTTAGACAAGGAGCATTGATGATGTAAGTTACACAATGTAAGTATTTAGAAAATGTGCATGTATGTATCTGTAACTGTAATGACCTAGGTGATATTTGTGTCTTTTTTTACAGACTCCTAAATACGACTGCTCCAGTACTTTAAAGAAATTATAGAATTTTGCAAATATGGAAATAAGTATATTTCTACAAATTATAATTCTTATAAACTCTATTCTATTCCATTCTGTCATACTTTATTAAATTGTGTCCTGTTCTCCTGTGTTCTGCTCCTCTGCCTACTCCAGTCTCTCCTGTTCACCTGTTTTCCCTGTTCTCCACATGTTTGGTGTTCCGAGGAAATTTGGTGTACTGAGATATTTTTTTTACTCTAATGGCATCCAAGCATTACTGAAATGCTGGGATAAGTGCACGAATGTGGCAAGGGATTATATAAATGAATAAAGGCAGTTTTTCCCCTCATAACTCCCAGTCATGACTTAAAGTCCCAGTTCGACCTGAATTTAACCTGAACGCTCCTTGTATTATTCTTTATACTAATCGATCTATCTTTTTCTAATCTCCTTTATTTTGGTTTATGCTAGTCTACTCTAAACTATTCTTTTCTCCAATCTATTACACTCTCCTCTGTTATACTTTACATTAGCCTACTCTCTTCTGAGTCTACTCAACTCTAATCTCTTTCAAAAAAAAATCTTTCCGTCTGTATATTCCTTATTTTAATAAAACCCTATGCTATTCTAGTGTACTTTATCCTCACTCACTCACTCACTCACTCACTCATCATCTATACCACTTTATCCTGTGCACAGGGTCGCTGCGGGCCTGGAGCCTATACCAGGAGACTAAGGGCATGAAACGTGGTACACCCTGGACGGGTTGCCGATCCATTGCTGGGTACACACACTCACACGCTCATTTACACACTATGGATGCCAATTAGTCTAACCTGCATGTCTTTGGACTGTGGAGGGAAATTGGAGGAAACCCACCAAGCACGGGGAGAACAAGCAAACTCCATACACACAGGCCTGAGACGGGAATAGAACCCAAACACTGGAGGGGCAAAGCGCCAGTGCTAACCAGTAAGCCACATCCAATGCTACTCCACTCAATTTTATTCTAATTGTCTCCTAATCTGTTTTTACTCTTTTTTTTTTCTATTCCATTCAGAGCAATTTTATGTTATAGTACTTTAAGGTCTGTAGTTTTTTTTTTTCTTCCTATAATACATAACATCTATTCTATTCTATTCTATTCTAATAGTCTGGAAACGTTTCATTGTTTTTATCCAACACATTTTGATGTAAGCTACACTACATGTCCTTGAGCACACTGTACTGTACGAACCTGCGCAAACCGTGGAGGAGAAAGCGAATACCCACTGCAGGAAGTGTGTTCACCCCCCCCCCCCCCCCTCCCCGAATGGTGTAAGCGTAAAAACAGCCCGGGGACACCAGGCCAGATCATTTACATTACACACTCGTCCGTGCAGCTCTGCGCTTCACCCGGTTCAAAGTGCAGTGGGGACAGACAGCGCAGCGGAGCCTCTTGCGTAACTGCTGCACGCAACCCCGCGCGCGCGCGTGTGCGTGCCTGAAGTTTTGGCCGTAATTGAAAAGGAAACACGATGCGCCGTCTGGTTTCGCTGTGTTTGACGGGATTGCTGCTGTTGTGTTTCGCACCTGTGCGCCCTCACCCGCAGTGTCTGGACTTCAAGCCGCCGTTTCAGCCGCCGCAGGAGCTGCGGTTCTGCGCCATGTACAAGCACTTCGGCTGCTGCGACTTCGCCAGAGACCAGGAGCTCATGACGAAGTTCTACCGCATCATGGACAACTTCGACTATTACGGCTATGCGAACTGCGCCGGGTACGTGCAAGACCTCCTGTGCCAGGTTGGTGGACAAAACACAGAGAGAGAGAGAGAGAGAGAGAGAGAGAGAGAGATACGATGTTAGTACATTCATAGCTAAAAGTTGAAGGAAATTACATACATACATATTATTATCATTATTATTATTATTATTATTATTATTATTATTGGTGGTGGTGGTGGTGGTTTATTTCTTACCTTAGGATCTTAGGGTTGTGGGTTCAAATCTCACCTCACAGTTTGTGTATGTGTGGAGGTTGCATGTTCTCCCCATGCTTTGTCGGGTTCCTCCAGGTATTCTGGTTTCCTCCCACAGTACGAAGAGTGTTTGAGTGTGCTTTGCCGTACAGTGGATTGGCACCCCATCCTGCCTTGTGCCCTAAATTCCTTGAAATAGGCTCCAAGCCCCACTGCGACCCTACAAATGGATAAGCGATATGGAAGATGGTTGTCATTTATTATTATTATTATTATTATTATTATTAGTGGTTCACCCCTTACCACTGTCACCTTGCTCCCCCCAGTGTTGTGGGTTCAAATCTCACCTCCCAATGTGTGTGGAGTTTGCATGTTCTCCCCATGCTTTGTGGGTTTCCGAAGAGTACGAAGAGTGTTTGAGTGTGCTTTGCCCTACAGTGGATTGGCACCCCATCCTGCCTTGTCCCCTAAGTTCCTGAGATATAGGCTGCAAGCCCCACTGCGACACTACACATCGATAAGCGATATGGAAGATGGTTGTCTTATTATTATTATTATTATTATTATTATTATTATTATTATTGGTGACTCACTCATTACCACTGTTGCCTCACACTTCCAGGGTTGTGAGTTCAGTTTGCATGTTAGGTAATCTGGTTTTCTCCCACCATACAAAGCCAATAACATGTGGGACAATACAAGTGTGCTTGTGCCCTATGATGGGTTGGCATCCCATCCAGGATGTACCCTGCCTTGTGCCCTCATTTCCTTGGGCAGTCTCCAGGCCCCACTACAACTGTACCATAGATTAGCGATATGAAAGATCGACGTTGTCTTCTTCTTCTATTATTATTATTATTATTATTATTATTGCACTTTAAATATTATTATTACATTATTAAACTATTATTACAATACATGTTTTCAAGTAATATAGCCTAATTGTAGATTTTCATAAAAATGACTATTCAGTCATAAAGCTTCTTGAGAAAGGTTCCCTGAAGGATACCCCATAGGGTTCACCTCTCTAAAACAATGCTACAAACTGCTAGTGTAAATACATTGACTGTCCTGGATTTACACTCTGCTTGTACTGAACATCCTTTTAACACACTTGTCTTCAAACATGTGTAACTGGCTTATGATTCCGCTTTCTGGCACCACTCGAAAAGGATGGATGCCATTTTGCGATGCAATTCTGTTTCTTCTCAGGAAACCAGATGGAGTTTTTCCTCACCACAGTCACCACTGATCTGTTCACTGGGGATCAAACTCTACAAATCCGTTTTGAACTGGGTTCTTCATTTTGCGCCTCATGAGGACCCTTGGCCGTGTTTTCAGCCCCTAAAACCAGAAGGTTTCCTTGTACTGTAGATCACTTGCAGAACCCTAGAACTGTTTATAACACAAAGAACCCATGAGAAAACATTGCATGCACTCTGCTAAAATCCAGACCTTACTGTCTAAAACTCACTGATTCCTGATGGCCTCTAAAGCACATTTTACAAGAATGCGGGGGACCTGAAGGACTGATTTCCAGCTGCGAATCTTATGTCAGTGTCTTAAATAAATAGAAGATGAGTAAATGGGGAAACTATTCTATTTGCTAAGAAATCCCATGCTATTCTGTCTGCCACAATGTGGTCCACTCATTTATTTTGTCTTTCATAGGACAAGCTGTCACTTTACCTAAAACCAAAACAATGAACATTTCCAATGACTTATATGGGATTATCTTATCTCTGGTTAAGCAGAAAAAAACAAAATAATTGCCCCGGCATGTCTGCTGCTACATGCTGAGTTTGCACTTGTATATGATTCTTGGCCTGATTTGTCTATTTTAGAATCCAGATCTTATCAGGGTTATCTCTTCCACTGCTGTGATCAAACAGTCATTAGCTTTAAGGAGTAGCACATCATTTGTGTACGTGCAGAACAAATGTATTGGCCATTGTCCAATTCCCTGAGCTCCCTGTTCACTCTTCCTGTTTTCCTGGTTTAGGAATGTTCACCGTACGCCGCTCATCTTTTTGATGCCGAAGATCCCAACACACCCCTGAGATCCATTCCAGGACTCTGTCCAGATTACTGCTCCATCTTCTACTCTAAATGCAGATCCGCTGTACCTCTGCTATCAGAAGACCCACGTCTGTCACAACTAGAACACGACCCCACCAGACTCTGTCGGTATCTGGAGCTTGATGATCCAGACTACTGCTTCCCTCACGTCCTGAGCAACGAAGCTTTAAACAAAAACCTGGGACGCGTTACCGCGGATACAGAAGGCTGCCTCCAGCTGTGCTTGGAGGAATTCGCTAACGGACTTAGGAACCCTTTGGCTATGGTGCACGCCAACGACGGCACCCACAGGTTTTTTATCGCAGAGCAAGTCGGCCTGGTTTGGGTGTATCTCCCGGACAAGTCGAAGTTGGAGAAGCCATTTCTGAACCTCACAAAGGCTGTGTTGACGTCTCCGTGGGAAGGAGATGAACGGGGATTCCTGGGTCTCACTTTCCATCCCAGGTTTAAGTACAATGGAAAGCTGTACGTCTACTACTCCATAGAGGTGGGCTTTGACGAGAGGATCCGAATCAGCGAGTTTCGGATCTCTACCACGGATATGAACGTTGTTGATCATACTTCTGAAAGGTAAGATCTTCTACTGAATCATGCACATAACCTCAGAGTAAAAGAGACATCTGATTTCATCGGGAAGGAATTTTCTGTGCACTGAAAGCCACAAAACTGCATGAAATCAGATTTTTTTCCCCCTATCAGATTCAAGCCAAACCAGTTCGACCACTGCATGCAGTTTTCTTATTATTATTATCAAGTGTATGGAACTTCTTCACGTCAGTATTCGTGACCAGAACTGTAACATGGAATAGATTGTCAAAATATCTAAGCATTAAAGATACAATAGTCAACGTTCTTTATTTTTTACTTCTCCAAATAGCACTGGAAGTTACAGTATGTGGAACATGATTAAAAAAATAATAATAATGGACAGAGCTGTGGCCTTGGCAAAAGTTTATTAAGTCAGCAAAAAAAAAAAAATGCTTTCTGAAAAACACTTGGGGGCGGAGCTTCATGAACAGGAGTGAATGGGGGAGTTGTGTCAAAGGGTGTCAAAGTTTAGCTCAGAAAAAAAAATTATTTAACCTGATGTACCTTTAAACCATGATGGAGGGTGATGCCATGGGTAAACAATCAACACTGCGGTGTGTTTTGGAACTTGATCCTCATTTTCTGACCATTTATTTGCATAGGAATGAATTGTTTTTGGGTGTTTATATATATATATATATATGTACATGTACATCACTGACTTGCTAGCTTGCTTTCTCAGAGTCATATTAGAGATCGATGAACCTGCGTCGAATCACAACGGAGGCCAGCTGCTCTTTGCTGACGATGACTATTTGTACATCTTCACTGGTGACGGCGGCATGGCCGGAGACCCTTTTGGAAAATTTGGGAACGCACAGAACAAGTGAGTATGAACCAAAAAAAAAAATCCTCCTGAGTACTGGTTAATTTATTACAAACAAACAAGACAACAGAACATCCAATATTGTTTTATGTTTTCCTTCTGAATCCATTCTTTTCACTTGTACTCACTTAGCAGTGTTTAAAACCTTATGTTCAGCTATTTTTTGCATACTTAAAACAAACAAAAACATTCTAATTCCTGACTATCATAGCCCACCGCTATGCCTGTTGCTATGGTTACATCTCATATTTCAATTCATTTTCATCACTGTAGCTGATAAATAATAATGTTCTGCATAAATCCTTATCATTTATATTTCTGTATAATATAATGCAGATAAATAGTGGGGCCAGAAAGAAAAAATTATAGCAAATACTTTTTTTTGTTGTCATGGTTACGCTGTATGATTACAGTGGAACCTCGGATTGTGAGTAACATGCATGCGACTCTTATTATGACACCGAGCGGCAAGTGATCACAACTGAGCCAATGATTTTTCTCTCTCTTGCGCTGTGGGAATTATGGGTAATCGTCTCCCCTGCTGCGTCTTAGTGCTCGTCTCTCACTGGTATAATCAACATCTCTCTCTCTCTCTTCTGTGTGTGCGCGTGTAATTTGACACTGTGCCCCGCACACACCGACACACACACTTTACTCATGTGTACTATTTTTTACTTTACAGCAATGATTCCGTTAGTATGCTCACGCGAGTATCATTAGAGAGATTTCTTTTTTTTCCACATTAAAACAGTGTTTGCATTGTGTATGTTAGTTGTGAAACTTAAAAAAAAGGTGTGGGGAGGGAGGAGGTTTTTACTGTTTAAGACGAGGCGAGGGGCTAATTCCACACACACACACACACACATACAAATACACGGCGCCTGCGCGCACAAACGGAAACGCTTATCTGTCTAAATTTATTTGTACTTTTTTTAAATGTTAAGTGCAGGTTAATTTGTTTTATTTTTACTTTATATTTTGTATTAATTATTTTATGTATTTATTGTTTTGGGCTGTAGAATGAATAATTTGAGCTTTCATTATTTCTTATGGGAAAATTATATTTGGTTTACGAGTGTTTTTGGAATACGAGTCCGCTTCCGGAACGAATTATGCTCGTAATCCAAGGTTCCACTGTACATTTTTGAGTGGATTTGTCAAAGTGATGGAAATTATTATGACGTGTACATATACAGAGTCAGTGAAAAAAATGGCAAAGTATTACAGGGAATATTACAAATATTAAGCCTAAAACTGAGCTGAGGATTGAGCATCATGAGATAAATCATAGTGAAGTATTAAAGGAGTCTGTGGATGTTTTTTTATTTTTTTATTTTGAGAACCCTGCAGTTACAGAGCAGTTAATAAAGTGACATGAATTTAAAACTTAAGGCTGGAAAGCAAACTAATGTTATAAATTTAATAAAGAATTAACCTGCTCTGATGTCGCTGTGGTGTCTATCTCTAGATCTGCTCTGCTGGGTAAGGTCCTCCGCATCGACGTGGACGACAACGAGAAGGGGCCGCTGTACAGAATCCCTCCTGACAACCCGTTCGTGCATGAGCGCGACGCCCGGCCCGAGGTTTATGCCTACGGAGTGAGGAACATGTGGAGGTGCTCTGTGGACAGAGGCGACCCCGTCACCAAGGACGGCAAAGGACGCCTCTTCTGTGGCGACGTGGGCCAGAATAAATACGAGGAGGTAGATCTGGTGGAGAAAGGCAGGAACTATGGCTGGAGAGCAAAAGAAGGCTTCTCCTGTTATGACAAGAAACTCTGCGCCAACAGCTCTTTAGGTGGGCTTCTCGATGAAAAGGCTGTTCGAACCGAAATAGTTCTGCCCTGTTGTGTTACAGAAATCATTACAATGCCATTTCCTTTCTGTTTTCTCAGACGATGTGCTTCCGATTTATGCATATCCGCATAAGATGGGGAAATCAGTGACAGGAGGATACGTCTACCGAGGCTGTGAATACCCCAATTTAAATGGAATGTACATATTCGGAGACTTTATGAGCGGGTATGTTTAACAAAAAAAAACTTCTCACATTATACACGAGTGAGTGTCATGTCCGAGTGGGTGTCATATCCGAAGAAGAATTCTGTAATATCGTCATCAGTTAGTCCTTTTATCAACTATTAAATATATCACAACATTTAAATAAATTAATTTATCACAGTTAAATAAATGATATTACAAATCATCAGGGTGGCGTAGTGGGTGGCACTGTGGAACAGAACAGGTCAACAGTGTAACTAAACAGATTAGCACAAATGCAAGACCAGAACTGAACCAAGGACAAGACTATTTTTAAAGAAACTGATTAACAAATTTAGCTCAGGTTAGTGTCTCACCACCTGAGCCGAGGTGTACATCCTGACAGAGGGTCATGGTAAAACTTTTCCTTTATATTAATTATTTTATGAATTATTTTCAGTTTATTTTAATAGTTCATTATTAAAAATAAGTCATAATATAGGAAAAAAAACACAGAGGTTCACCATTCGTTTGGTTCTTTTTTTGCTGCTATAATTATTATTTTTCTGTTCTTGTTTATATCACGGATATGTGGTTGTCATAATAGAGGTATACAGTACATGCTCCTTTTTCACATAGGAATCAAAGGGCGTAGGGCCTCCGAGTGGCACAGTGGTTAAAGCGCTCGCCCTATCATCCGGAGATCGCTAGTTCGAATCCCGGGTGGTGCTGTAACCTCTCGCAGCCGGAGGTCTAGATAGAGCTGATTGGCCGAGCTCTCTCAGAGGGGAGGGATGAGAGGTACTTAGTGCTCCCACATTAATCACGGCTCTACAGCCAATCAGGGGCGTCTGTGAGCTCGCGCAACGGAGGGAGTGGATAGCGCCGCCCCCAACGGTGCGTGAGCGAGCAGTTCGAAAAGATGCGGTCGGCTGGCGTCACGTGGTTCGGAGGAAACACGTGATATTCTTCGGCCCTCCCGGCTGAGTGGTAGTAGTAGCCTTAATGTGGGAGCCCCCTAGTGACGGGGAGGAATTGGACACGACTAAATTAGGGAGAAAATCGGGGAAAAATCCAAAAAAAAAAAAAAAAGGAATCAAAGGGCGTATGAACATTTGCATGCCTAATAATGTACATTCTGTACTTTAAGTACTTGAGCAAACTTGCATGAGGGAGTAAATATTACTCAAGGCAATTTGTCTACACATTATATCACTGTAAAAACGTAAATCCATAAGCCATAATCGTGTGTGTTTCCTGCAGACGCTTGATGAGTCTAAAGGAGAACCGTAACACACGCCGATGGGACTACAGCGAGATCTGCATGGGCTTGGGTCAGACCTGCGCATTTCCAGGCCTCATTAACAATTACTACCCATATGTCATTTCTTTTGGTGAGGATGAAGCAGGTAGGAATACGAAACAGTCTGTACATCATTTCCAAATGCCACTCTGCATTAAGCCATAAAGATTTACAATAAGGATCACATAAACATCAGTGCATCTGCGTCAATTTTTATCAGTTTTTTTTATTTTTTATTTATGAAATAACCAGTCAGTCCTTTATTACAGTTAATTATTTGTTGGGAAGTAAAGAAAATGTTTTACTTTGTGTGATTTATACAGAAATATAATAATGAACAGTTTTGCAAATAAGCTTAAATTCTATCAACATATTACACATAATATAATAATACGATGTAAAAAAATGTGTATGTTCAGGTTGACCCCATTAAATAAAAGAAATTATAATTTATTGTAGTAAAATAGACACAATATCAATATTTAAAAGCTATACAATGCATGCTGTATATTTACAGTATGTGTGTATGTTGATATGTGTATATATTAACAGCCAGGGCCATAAATATTGGAACAAACCTTATTTTCAGAATGTAAGTGAATGTATGAAATGTCCAAAGTCCGGTATGTTGTACTGTATGTGTGCATGTGGGGGTGATGGGGAAATCAGTTCTTCTTCTCCATGGACAGGATTACAGGATGATGAGGTCATCCACTTTAGTTGACGTTTGTGCTCTTCCAGGCCTTTTGCTGTTGCTGACCTTGATGTTTCATTCCTTCTTTGAAAGAATGTTCCAAACTGTTGTATTGGCTCCTACCAATCTTTTTGCTCTTGCTCTCTCTCTCTCTCGCTCTCGCTCTCGCTCTTTTTCTCTGACGGGTTCATTTTAATGATAGCTAATGATGGCCTCCTTCATTCCAAGTTGAGAGTTTAAGTGAACACATACCAAATGCAAATGAAACGTTCAGAACCACCTCCAGGCCTTTCATCTGCTTCATTAGTCATGGTGTAACAAGGTAACAGGCCTTGTTACAAGTGGGCCATGCACCTGTATATCAGCCATTTGTTCCATTATTTATGAGCCCTCCAAAATGTGTGTCTATAAAAATCTTGAGTGTTTCATTTTATATTCAATTTGATAAACCTATCTTTGTTCCAAAATTTATGGACCTGACTTGTATGTATATGCATAAATATTAGAACCATTGATTAAACAAACGCTACACTTGTCCCCGTCTGTTATTAGGTGAACTCTATTTCCTGTCTACTGAAATTCCAAGTGCAACGTCACCCACTGGGGTCGTGTACAAAATAGTCGATCCGTCACGGTAAGGATATTTTTACAGCTACACTGCATGTACATGTAATTTGCAGAGTCAGCATAATTTTGCTTTTTGCAAAATGGCATGAAGCATGAAGTTTCTTCCCGGAATTTAGCATCTGCTTATGATTATGTTAAACAAATCACTACAAAAAGAAGCTTAAAGCATGTTTACAAAAATCTTAAAGCTTTTAATTTAGGCTGTTGAGTGAAATGCACAATGAATTTCTATCTTCACTTGCCAAATGCATTAAAAAAAATTGGCTTGTACAGACTGTCTGTGAAAATGTAAAAAAAAAAAATAAAAAAAAAAAAGTGAAAAACCCAGCTTTGGCAGCACAGCACAGGGCTGTCGTCTAAATCTTACTCTGTCTCTGGCACACGTCCACTGGCCGACTTCCACGCAGCTGTAACACTCTTTCTCTTCACTCGCTTTCTTTTTTTTTTTTTTTACTGTTAGCAGCTTTTCTTCTCCACTTTCGTTTCAATCCTCTTTTAATTTCTGCATTGAAGCCAAGATGAGTAAAAACACATGGTCATGGTGGTGGGTGAACAGATAAAAGAACTTTGTGTGCTGTATTACAGACGCGCTCCACCTGGAAAATGTCATTACACCCCCGTTCCAGTGCAAGTCAAGAGCAAGCTAAAAACGTTCAAGCCAAAGGAAAGTAGGTCTTCTGGCTTGTCTTTATTAATACTGTTCCTACGTTCTGTTTTGAAAAAAGTATATCTTGCTAATATATCTTGTTAATAATATCCATTACAATCCCTTATTAAACCATCTTTCCCAAGCATTAATTGGTGTTGAAACACCAACAAAACGACCATCACTCTCAGAGATTTTGGAAGATAAGACCACACCGTTTCCGACAACTACACCCGACACCACCACCACCACCGCCGCCACTCCTAAACACTCCCGGAAAGGCAGACGGAAAAAAGGTAAGAAGTATGAAAATGGTGCTGTGAGACTGATGGGAGACGAGCAGGGACGGAAAGACCGCGGCAGAGTGGAAATCCATGTCCATGGGGAATGGGGGACCATCTGCGATGATCTCTGGGCCACCCAAAACGCCGCGGTGGTGTGTCGACAGCTAGGATTCAGCTTCGCTATCAAAGCATCCAGAAACGCCGAGTTCGGGGAAGGGAGGAATCTGAGGATACTTCTGGATGATGTGCAGTGTGAGGGAACAGAGGAAACCCTTCTGAAATGCCAGCATTCAGGTGTAGGCAAACACAACTGCGGTCATCACGAGGACGCAGGCGTCATATGCAGCAATTAAAAAAACAAAAAACATCGAATATTAGCGTTTAGTGTGAAGTACGGATGGAGGAGGAGACGTAAACCATGAACAGGTAGCACGTAGGTCTACCCCATCAATGGAATTAAAGATTAACATCACAACATGTGTAACTTGGCTGGATCATGTTTAATGAAGTGAATATGTTTGTATGATTACCTGGATTTTGTGTTAGGTTTTAAAAATAAAGTAATTATATGAATTAACACACATTTCGATTGTGAAGTTCTTTCTATAACATGCAAACAATTTAACGCTATGCACAAAATCTTTATGGCTGTTTCAGAGCTGTTTGACAGTTTGTCTAATAGATTATTGAAACTGTGAATTATTTGATTAAATTTTATACAGGTGAACAATTCTGTCACCTTTATATTGTCAGTATCTAAGCTGGGTTTGCACTGTCTTGTTTGTAGTAAAACTTGTCACTATATACTTATACCTGTCACGGGTGCTGTACGTGGGTATAAGAAGAGGCATATGTGCAGAGGTGACGTGCGGGTGAAAAGTCTTTTAATGGACAAAAACACAACGGAAACAGAAAAGGAACTTAACCAGGAGATAAACCATACGTGACAGGCTAGGAGCTAACAAAAGGGCTAGGAAAAACATGGAACTAGGAAAACCTGGAGCTAGGAGAATATACATAAGGCTAGGAGAATAAACAGAAATTAACAGAGAAACAAACAAACCACTTAACTTTAGACAGCCAAAAACCAAAAATGAACAGCAACCCTAATCCAACTGATGCAAGACATAGACTGGTGAAACTCAAGAACATTTATAATCAAACTAATGAGCCAACTCGGTTCAGGTGAGCGCTCCCATCACCTGACCGAGGTGCATTCTGGGACATTGAGTCTTTCACAGAAAAGAACACAAAGAAAAAAGAAAAACAAAGGAAGTCTCTGGGTGCTTTGGCACCCTCTAGGGGTAATCCCTGACATTACCCCCCCCCCCCCCCAAAAGGCGCACCACCGGGGCGCCAACGGAGGACCCGGACACCCTCCCCAAGGTCCCAGAACGGTCCTCCCCACAGCGAGGCTACAGGGCATTTTCCCTTGGAGTGGAAAGAAGATTAATCCAAGGCTGGTGCCGAGGTCGGACGGTGGAGCGGGCACGGAATCCTTGAAAAAGGGCGGTGGAGCGAGCACGGCGTCCTCGAACCCGTGCAGAGGCGGCGGCAGGAGCACGGCGTCCTCGAACCCGTGCGGAGGCGGCGGCAGGAGCACGGCGTCCTCGAACCCGTGCGGAGGCGGCGGCAGGAGCACGGCGTCCTCGAACCCGTGCGGAGGCGGCGGCAGGAGCACGGCGTCCTCGAACCCGTGCGGAGGCGGCGGCAGGAGCACGGCGTCCTCGAACCCGTGCGGAGGCGGCGGCCGTGGCAGAGGAAGCTCGCCGTGCTCAACGAAGTCGCTCGGCGGCAGAGGAAGCTCGCCGTCCTCGGCGGCGCATGACGGCGGCGGCGGAGGAAGAGGCGGCTCGTCATCCTCGGCGGCGCATGACGGCGGCGGCGGAGAGAGAGGCGGCTCGTCGTCCTCGGCGGCGCATGCCGGCGGCGGCGGAGGGAGAGGAGGCTCGCCATCCTCGGCGGCGCATGACGGCGGCGGCGGAGGCAGCTTGCTGTCCTCCTTGATGCAGGACGGCGGCGGCGGAGGCAGCTCGCTGCGCTCCTCGATGCAGGACGGCGGCGGCGGAGGCTCATGCCCTTTGGGGCATTCTGGCAGGTCTGGGCCCGAAGCGAGGCGGACAGGAGATTCAGGGCCTCCACTGAGGCGGACAGGAGATTCAGGGCCTCCACTGAGGCGGACAGGAGATTCAGGGCCTCCACTGAGGCGGACAGGAGATTCAGTGTTGAGCTTGGTGAGCTGGTTCTGGAGCAGTGCGCCCATCTCCAGCAGGGCTTGCATCCGTTCTTGATCATTCGCGGATCTGCACACATTGATCTGTTGGATGAGCTCACCTGCCAGCTTTTGGAGCACTAGCCTCCGCTGTTGTTGCTCCTCGCTCTCTTCCTTTTGAGGACACACAGACTCCTTCCGAGGCGCTCCGCCGGCAGTTGCTCCACTCGCTCCGGCGTGCCCAGAGTAGTTCCGCCGGAGGGCAAGCCGACTCCCCACGAATGTCGCTTGCCCTGGCGTCACGATCATAGCCCTCCCCCAAAAATTTACCAGGGAAGGCTCCTCTGCTATGCCATTGTTGAGGTCTTGCATTCTGTCACGGGTGCTGTACGTGGGTATAAGAAGAGGCATATGGGCAGAGGTGACGTGCGGGTGAAAAGTCTTTTAATAGACAAAAACACAATGGAAACAGAAAAGGAACTTTACCAAGAGATAAACCATACGTGAGAGGCTAAGAGCTAACAAAAAGGCTAGGAGCTAACAAAAGGGCTAGGAGCTAACAAAAAGGCTAGGAAAAACATGGAACTAGGAAAACCTGACCGAGGTGCATTCTGGGACATGGAGTCTTTCATAGAAAAGAACACAAAGAAAACAGAAAAACAAAGGAAGTCTCTGGGCGCTTTGGCGCCCTCTAGGGGTAATCCCTGACAATACCTTAGTAAGTTGTGGCTACACCATAGTATCTCATTTTTACACCTTAGTAAGTGATGGACACCGCATAGGATCTTGTTCGCGCACCTTAGTAAGTTGTGGCCACAATAAAGAATCTCGTTCCCATCACTTATTACAGCAAGTCATTGCCACAATAGAGTATCTCATTCTGACACCGTAGTAAGTAATTTCCACACCATAGGATCCTTTTTCCACTCCAAGTCACAATATAGTATCTCATTCTTATGCCTTAGTAAGTTGTGGCCACTACATAGTGTCTCATTCTTACACCTTAGTAAGTAATGGCCACACTATAGTATCTCATTCTTACACATTAGTAAGTAGTGGAGACAACATAGTATCTAGTTCCCATGCCTTGGTAAGTCGTGGCTACAACATAGTATCCTTTTCCATGCCAAGTCATAACATAGTATCTCATTCTTACTCCTTAGTTAGTTTGGCCACTACTTATTATCTCATTCTTACACCTTAGTAAGTAATGGCCACGCCATAGTATCTCATGCTTACACATTAGTAAGTCATTGCCACTGCATATCAGTAATGCCTTAGTAAGTTGTGGCAACAACAAAGAATCTTGTTTCCATCCCTTATTAAGTCATTGCCACAACATCCCTTATTAAGTCATTGCCACAACATACCTGTAATATCTCATTCCAATGACTCAGTAAGTAATGGCCACAGCATAGTATCTCGTTACCATGCCTTAGAAAGTCATGGGCATCATACTATCTCATTCTTACTCCTTAGTAAGTCGTGGTCAAAATATAGTGTCTCGTTTTATTAGATTAGATTAGATTAGATTAGATTCATCTTTATTGTCCTTGTGCAGAGTACATGTACAGAGCCAATGAAATACAGCTAACCAGAAGTGCATAAGTGGCCTATTTACAATAAATAAATCCAATCTGATTATACAAACAGAAGATGCATTTGGTAATAAAATGATGGCATATATAGTGATATAGTAATGGTCAGCTGTTCAACATTGTGCAATGAATGTGCTATAGTAAACAGAAGGTGCAATAAAGATGTGGAATATATGTGGTGTACAGTGTAATACAGTGTTATGCAGAATTGTGCAAACATTACAGTGGATTACGGTCCTGAACAGTGCAAGTTGTGCCACACTGAGATGCAGGTTGTAAGAATGCTCTCAATGGCCCAGCGGTAAAAGTTCTCCAGTATCCTGGAACACAGGTGGGCCCTTTCTGATCGGGAAAGAAGAATTCGGACACCAGCTGAGGTCCTCTGAGATATGGACTACAAGAAACTTGAAGCCGGTTACATGCATAGGTAGGTACGCAGTCATGGGTGAAAAGGGAGTATAAGAGAGGGGACAGTACACATCCCTGAGGAACTCCAGTGCTGAGAGTGAGACTGGAGGGGGTGAGGTTATGCAGGCAAACAGACTGTGGGCTGTTTGTAAGAAATTCTAGCGTCCAGAGTGGGTGTCACAGGCCTTGAGGTGGGTGAGGATCTTTCAAAGCACTTTGCAATGACGCAGGGTAGCACAGAGTGCACAGAGTAGCACATACTTCAGAGGTGGACAGTGTGAGCACCTGCTCATCTAGATGTAGGTCTGCTTTGAGCATGGGCTCTGTGTTCCCTTTTCTCAAAACGACCGTAGAAGAAGTCGTGCCCATGGAGTATTGTGTGATCGAATCCCAGCCTCGGTGGTTACATCTGGTTAAAATGTCTTCAAAAAGTAAAATGTCAAAAGTAGCACATTATAACTTAATAATACAACATCTAAATGTAATCGTAAAAAAATTAGCCTTTGAACGGTCACGTTAACGTGTTTATGTCAAAAGGAGATCTGTTAGCGCTGCACGCATGGCTCCATAGCTCAGTGGTTAGAGCACTGGTCTTGTAAACCAGGGGTCGCGAGTTCGATCCTCGCTGGGGCCTCAACGTTTTCAATTTTGAAAATTGGGGGGGAATATATATATATTATGACCTGATAGCAGATATATTAGGTTGAGAGGCGGACTGTCACGTGACAAGCTGTAAATCTGAGTATATTTGCCCATATTGCATAGGAACAAGAAAAATATATAACACACTCTAGATATCAGTGACAAAACATTAATAAAATTAAATATAAAATACATTTTGGCACACACACCATCCAGGCATCATTTTTTATTTTTTTTTCACGGAACACAGCCTATAAGCATGACACAGCACCATGACTCAGACCGGTATCTTGATGAAGCTTGAAATTCAATCTTGTTAATCTGATGAATTAAAAGTGAAGTTGTAGCACCATCTACTGGTGAATCAGGAACACAGGCGGTTAGGCAATATATCACCAGAAGGTGGTGCTGTTGCACTGTTCTATAACGACGACAACGGTTTATTTCTTTCTTTCTTTCTTTATTTATTTATTTATTTTTTCCCCTCCCACACCAAAAATTTAGGGCATGAAGGACATATTTCTACCAAATGCACAATGATTAGGTTTCTTAATAAACTTATAACAAACAAACAGCGTTTTATTTAAATATATAAATATATACATTAGATTGATTATAGTTTTACATGATATCTACACAAGTATGTACAGTTTAAATTTTATACAAAAAATGTAATAAAAAAAAAACCCCAGCCTTTTTGAAATCACCTTTTAGAGTTTGTAATTGTTACTAAAATATTTTAAATGTATAAATGGATTTGCAAGAAAGCTCATAAAAGAGTGTCCTGGCATGATATAATTTATAACTATCAGATTGAAATTATATCATTATATTCCTCAGTAATGATCACATCTAAAAGCTCAGTTGGCAGAGTAAAATATGCCAGCTGAAGCAGCTGTTTGGATTCAGGCATTACATAAATTTTATACATCCACCCATCTGTCCATCCCTCCATCCATCTGTTCATCCATCTGCTCATCCATCCAGCCGACAAAGGGTTTCAGCTGCATGGTTTATGATTCATCTTCAAAATCTACAAGGGGCATTCGGGGCAAACATTTTAATGGTGCAAAAGTTTTAAAGAAGGCTGTATGTCCGTGAACGACTATCCCAGCCGAGGTGTCTCGGAGCCCACTGCAGTCGTTCTCATGGACATCCAGAAAGTGGAACGCCTGACCTCAAAAATTTTCACAGGTTTGGAAGAGGCATTAAAGGAGTTCCTGGGAGGCCGGCGTTTCAGATGTGAATTAGGCAGTCCGATCGATCATGGCTCCGGCGTCCTGAGAAAACTTTCTACCTTGATGGTGTCCAAGCACTAGTGATACACTGGGAAAAGTGCATTAGTGTAGCAGGGGATTATATAGAGAAATAAAGGGAGTTTTTTTTTTTTTTTTTTTTTTTAACTCCCATGATCTCTCAGTCTGTACAATCAGAAGTCTCGACTTGAACACCCCTTGTGTCATTCCAAAATTCTAAAAAAAAAAAAAAAGTTTAGGGATCCAAAAACTGGTGAGAAGATTTATATAACATTCAGTATATGTAATGCAAAATGCAGACACACACAACCATGTTTCATAATAATCAAGTCATAGTAAAATCCCTAAAGGGAAGATAAACTCAACACACAAAGGCAACTGGTGTTGCTGGTTGTACAGCCTGAAAGAAATCAATCATGATCAGTAAGCTTGGTGTTATTCTCCAGTTACAGACGGGAAACACCTGACCTACAGGATGTCTTTATTGGCTGCGATTCTGCAGAAGAGAACAGTATTAACACTGGGTCAGTCACATGCCGTTCACTTGGTGCCACTTTCTCTTTCAAAACTAAAAATATCAAATTATAGATAATGATCGCATCCCTTTTTTGGATTAAGTAAACAAAAACAAAAAAAAACTAAAAGTGGAGTAAAAAATTTTAAAGGGCCCCATCTTGCAACAATTTTAGTTTGAGTTGAGGTAATCCAAAAAAAGGAAAGCAATCAATATTATGCCAAATTAATTTTCTCATAACTTTTGGATGAGGCTCCAGTGTCTGTGCACATAGAAAGATTTTTTTTTTTGCCCGTAATACATTTGTTTAAAACACTGTTCAACCCTCCCACTATTTGCATAGCTCCTCCTCCAACTGGGTCCCTTTCAAGTGAGGTCCTTTTTCCTGAGCTCTAATTGGCTAGAAAAATGCACTTCTAAAAAGGGGTATTTGGAGTGGGGGAGGAGCTTATTTGCCTGAGTTGTATTTCATCTGGAAGTCTTAATTTGGAGAGCTCTTATATTAAGACTTATGTTAAACATTTTGAAAAAAAAAAGGATAACATGGGTTTTTAAAAGTAAAAGTACTTCTTTAGTTTTGTTGTTGTTTTTGTATTTGTTTTTGGATTTTGTCGTATTCTTGCCCTAACAGAATCCTGGCGAAGAGCACATTAATGAGTCTTCCTTAAGAAAAAGTTGTCTTGTCTCTAAAAGAAGGAATTGTACAGGTATTTTACAAAAGTGTCAAGCGCTTTACAACAAGTATTTTTTTGCAACATTTATTGAAAGAATTTAATGATTGCCCTTAAACTTCTGCTTTTCATATGAGTTCTCTATTTAGTTTTTTTCCCTTTAAAATTCTTTGACTGTATGTGTAAGGGAATCGGGAATAGGCTACAGATGCTACAGCGCAGAGGTTGTGTATTTATTTGCAGATGTTATAAGTATATGTCTTTGATTGTTGCAAGATCAGAACAAAATCGACACACTAAGCTGAGATAAAAGGCAAAGGGGCGTCAGGCGCTAAAAGTGGATGATGATGCTGACTGCTCTTAAGTCTTGGCATGTCATATTAGCTGATGATGATGACGAAGATTACATTCGGGGAGGAATTCGATGTCTGTGGCATGCCTGTGACTCATGTTTCTCTTCATATCGAATAAATCTTTCACCTGCTAAAGAATTACCCATGCTATTATCAACACCCATGTATAGGCATGTATTGGATCTGATCAGTAAAGAGTAGAGGTTTTTTATCATTTGAAAGCTCGTCTCATCTATAAATAGGATGAACAGTGACCGGACCACCGAGTGGGATTGGTGTGTTTGAGCTGATCCCGTCCCCAAACTGGAAGTCGATCCTACGTGCAGCTGTTCACTCACAGTTTGAAGTCCCAGTATCATCTCCTCTTCCAGTTAAAGAAGACTCCAGGTTAGTGAAGGAACAGTCGTGCGCACAACCAGGTCTGGCTTTTTTTTTTTTTTCTTCTTCTTCTTCCTAGCACAGAGGTCATTTGACGTTAAAGGAGCCCACCTGCTTTTCTCAAACGCTGCATGCTTGCTCACATTCCTGGCTGATCGGATTGGCGTGCGTATTCCTTCGGAATCAGGGGAAGGCTGCTGTAAAAGCTCGACAAACACAACCGTAAAGCAGCAATTAAGAAAACAAACAGTGCTAAGGGTCCGGGCCCGGCGTCGCCCGCAAAACACGGGGTCGACTCGGCTGGCGGAACAATGGGAGGTCTATGTTTTTACAGCCTTCTCCTACTCCGTCCTCTCGAGAAGCAGCTGAGTTATCTTCTTCAGAAGAATGGGAATCATCGAGGTCATCTGCGTATTGCACAGTGTGTGACGGGTCAACGATAAACATCTCCTGAGTGCTGGATTTCACTGGCGACAAACCAGACAATAGGCTGACCCTTCAGGTTTTAGCCGTTCCAACGAGCCGGCGTGTTTTTGCACGCCTCGTGCAAACTTTTGATGCCTCACACACAGCGAGGTCTCGCATCTGGGTGGTCAACAGTAGCGCACACTGTGGAAGAAGAGGCTAAAGAAACGATTACGCTTCATACCATGATCTGACGCATGACTTCCTCTTGACTGAGGAGAAAATGTTTGGAAGAGGGTTCATTCGTTTTTTTTTTTCGAGCACAGAGTTAGGAGTAAAGAACAAATTGTGATTAAATTGCATTCCACCTAAAACATTGCAGCTGTTAAGGAGTTTCTTTTGATAACAATCTCATTAATATTATGATCATTTTAATTCATAACTTATTTATTTACTTACTGCCCTTCATTTGAATGGAAAAGAACGTACAGTTTTTCTTTCCATGATCTATAGGAAATGCAGATGTTGTAAACTGTTGAACATGTGACTTGTGGAATATTCCAAATATTTCATAAGGTGATCATGTTCATGTTAGTGGGTTGAATGAATGAACAAACATTTTTCGTGACCAATAATCATAGAAAACTTTGTCTCATGTTAAACCAACGACAAAATAATCTACCTTTAGATATTTTATAATTGCAAAAAATCTGATTGACAGTACAGTCAGGATATCTACAGATGGGCCTAATAGCACATTTACACCAGTTGAATTCTAATTGATTATTATTGGTTATTGCTTTGATAAGCCAAAAGCCTAATTAATGTTGAGTCTGTGGAAAGTTCTGGAATTACATGCTCCTTGGCTCGATAATGACTCCATAAATGGTATTTAAATAAATTTTAGAAAATAAACAGTGGAATAGATGTATTTTATTTTTATTTATTTTATTTTTATTATTTTAACATTAATTAAAAAAAACACATATTTAAAAAAAACACATATTAATTAATTAAATATTTTATATCTTTAATACAAAAAATATATATAAGATTTGTATTAAAGGTATAAAATATTTAATTTTATATTTTATAATATAAAATTTTATAATTTTAATTTTATTATCTTTAATACAAATCTTTATATATATATATATATATATATATATATATATATATATAAGATTTGTATTAAAGGTATAAAATATTTAATTAATTAATATGTGTTTTTTTAAATAAAAAAATTATGTAAAATAAGTGCTGTAATACGTGAATTATCTTTAGGGATGAAGACATTGATTTATCTATCTTTTAGAGCTGTTTTTTATTTATTTATTTATTTTTTAAAGCTTAAAGTTTCTTAAAGTTATTTTTAAATGTATATATGTTTTAATTTGAGGTGGTAACATGTTGCCATTCCTCTGTAATCCTACAGGTGGCTCATCTTAATGATCTAAATTACTTCCACACTGCCAGGCAGCGAATGATTTGCTGAGTTTGTTTAGAATTGTAACAAAATCTAATAAATAAATGAATAAATACGCAGATATATAAGTTAATCAATATCATATCAAGATGAAAAGTGTAAGCAAGGCTTTTTAGGGGAAAGTGTACATTCAAACATTTACTATAAGTCCCCAGTTTTTACTGATCATATATGTTTTAATAAGATTTATGATATTTTTTTGATTAACAATAAAGAAATATATTTTTTAAATAATTCCTGTCCATACGTTTAATGTCGAAAAAAACGAAAAATCGAAGCCTTAAGCACTCGGAATTAGTGCTAGTCAGTGGGGTCCGAGATGGGAGGATGGATGAGCCGTTAGACATCTGTTTGAAGTAAATGACTAGACGGCTTTGTCTGGAGCCCCCAATGATGACGGATTTAGACAGGAATGATGGAGATGGAAAAGATGGAGAGTCACCTACGCAGTAAGTGAAGTGAGCGAATCAGCCGCTGACTCTTCGGTTCCAGAATTTCAGGATGAAGGAAACCTTGTTCTCTGATGCAAGACAGATCCAAAAAAGCTCACCATCTTTAGCTTTAGCAAAAAAAAAAACAAAAAAAAAAAGGCAGAAAAAGCTTTTTGTAGAAATTGATACTAATGCGATGGTAGTTTTAGTGGTGACTACAGAAAGAATGCTGGATTTTGCGGTCTTTAAACAATATTTTACCTTGGTATGTAGCTCAGATGTAGCTCAATTCAACCCCAATCATCAAACCTCCGATGGTGAACGAATGTAAACTTCTGGACACCAAGGGATTAAATTCCGACCCACAGTGGCTCTCTGGCTTGGTTAGAACGACTGTCGGAGCTGAAGCGGTGTGAAAGGCGAGCTGTGTGCATTGACATCGGCGGCCGAGGCCCTCTGCCAGCTCGCGGTGGTTAAAGACACGTTTACTTTCTCGAACCGAAAGAAATCCCAGATTTCCTGTGTGTGTCTTGCAGAAGAGCAAAAAAAAAAAAAGTCTGCCAGGTTCTTTAGTAAAAGAGCAGTGTGTCTGCGTCTCTCTCCAGCATCCTCATTCAACAAAGCTAGCACAGTCTTTATAACTGATATATATATATATACATATATCATTTCACACCCTCAGGGAAATAGGTGTGTCACTGCACCTAAAGGCTGACCTTTCAAAACATATTAAACTTCACGAGAATGACATGGACTCTCCAGTCAGGATGCATTTCATAGTTTCATTTAATCCGGCTCTGTGTTGCGTATAAATGTTGTTACAGGTATTTCCTATAATGTGATGTCCTTAATACAGACAGAGCAAATTATTTTAACTTTTTAAAAAAAATTTTATTTTGTACAAATATTTCATTGCGATATTTCTCCTTTCGGAAATATGTAGCAAAAAACGTTTGAATCCTTTTACTGTGAAAACCGAGCGACCAATGTACGCCCCAGCCATTTTTCAACTCTTCAAGCATTATCATTAAAAATGACTAAATTTATGCTCACACTTGTTTTAGATCCACACTGACACTGAGCTTTAGTAATTAATAAATATTTGTTGTTCAAGCGATCGTAACGCAGGAGGATGGCTCAACCTCAGGCATGATCTTTTTTTTGTAAATTATCTTTTAAAATATATATTTTTTACTTTTATACATTTGTTCTCCTTCTGTTTCTATTTTTTTCTTCTCTGACATCACCAAAGCAGATCAGTAGTGCACTTAATACTGTTCCTATAGTTCGTTTTTTTTTTTTCTTCTTAAAATGTTTTAATTCATCTTTTTTTATTTAGTTGAAAAGATTTTCTCATAGGAAGCTTGAACTAAGTCCAAAATTAGTTTCTGTTTTGCATCATAATAATGATAGGAACATTTTTGCATTATATATTAAATAATTTATTGAAAGGAAATGTATTACTTAAAGTAATTATCGAAGATTTAATTAATTAAATACAAAACTATTTATTTAATTTAGATTAATTGCTTTTAAAATATTAATAAAAAAAAAACATTTACTTGTTATTTTCTTTTGTACAGTCCTAAAGGTGATGAAAGTTGATATCCTGGTACTGCATCTTCAAACAAAGATTTGAAATGGAGTGATTTCATAAATAGGAAGTGACATCATCCTTTCCAGGGCACAACAACATAATTATGCGTTCTTAAATAATAAATAAATAAATAAATAAATAAATAAATCACGCCATCTTCAACTGAGGAGCTCCAGGTTTTAATACAGATAAAATCCTAGTTTTATATCCAGCATGGGGGAAAAAATATATATTTTAAAACATTTTAAAACATCATTTTAAAATAGTTATGAAGTATTAAATATAAAAATAATGTATGTAATTATAATGATAATATACAATCAGGCAGCTACATTACGACTCTAATTAATATTTTTACATTTATTATTATTATTATTATTATTATTATTATGTGTTTATTTATTTATTTTTATTTATTTGTTATGACTGGTAGTCTCTTATAGAACTCTATGTAAATGTTCCATAAGTGTCCGTTTCGTCTCAGATAAGAGTTCGTATAAAGCTAATAAAGGTAAAGTGTTACGACTATACTGTCCACGAATGAGTGATAATGACCAAACGTGTGGTGAAAGAGAGCCACATCACGACTCTGAAATCCGTTCCACTAAATATGACCCTCACACAGCTGCGGCTGATTTGAGCTCTGGCCCGTTGAGGATTCGAGGTTATGTGCTACTTCGAGATTGTGTGTTGCATGAACTCTTGAGAGAGCAATAACACACAGGTCAGTGATGTCACCAGCAATTATCTGCAAGTGTTCTCGGGGACTTGCCTATCCCCTAATGTTTAGGTTTTGTTATGATATATATATGTTTAAAGAGGTTCCTCACTCACTCAGTCGGCCTCTGTGCAATAAATATTTAAACACTAGTGCTCTTCTAGTTAATCAATTAAACCATTAAAGCACAACGCAGTCAGAAGGCGTTGGATCATTTTACATTACAGCAGCTCCGAAACGAGATCTAGCAAGCGTGGCGACTCACAGTTTTACATACTGTATATTAATGCAATTGTTTTTATACTATATGGTGTCTATGATATGTAATGGATCGTTCTCGGCCTAATAGTAACGGCATTATAAAACATGCAAAAACGTCAATAAGGAGAGGGAGAAAAAACATGACTGTTGACTGAACAACTGTTTATAGCTAAAATATGACATGTTGTTTTTAAATAAGTGAAATAGGGTTATCTTTGGCGCATTGCTGTTGTATAAGAAGAATAAAGCACTACAGGACATGTTGGTAATCTCCACAATGGTAACAGTAAAATATGCAAATGTGCTTCCTTTCCCCGTCCCATCTTTGATTAATTACTTATAGCTTCTCAAGCAGCTTGTGGGTGCCCAACAGCTATCTTGGCTTTTCCTTTAATTTGTCTGCATCCATGTTTTTTTTTTTTTTTTTTAGTAATTGAGTAGATCTGGATAGTTTGGCCTTTGTCTGACTCAGGAACGAGCTCCAGCTCGTTTCAATAAAAGACAGCTTCAGGGGAGAAAAGAGTGCACTGACATCATGCGTCAGTGTTTTCACTGCACTCTACACTTCACCTCACAGATACAGATACTCAGAACGCTGTATTTATATAAAATCTTCATTTTAAATTCATTTACTGGGGCATTAAGTTTGGTAAGGAGAACAGCCTCCGTGAGCAGGTTGCCAGTTGTAGCTGGCTTTCTTCTGGTCCTGGAAGTTGTCCAGCAGTGCAAGGAATAAATTATATCAGTTCTGGGAAGTGCTTATAGTGCAAACAAACAGAAATGTGCTAATGGCTAGATTTCTTCACACCCAGCGAACCTCTCCGGTGTGCCTGAGCGAGCGTTGGTGGTCATTTAGTGCCAGGCGTACACACACAAATACGCGAACAGACGAGTGTTAAAGTGGGAGACCGCACAATGTTCTCGGGTGTAACTGAACAGCGACTGCAATAGACTGGTGTCAAGGTGTCACGTCAACAGGGCAGAATCGCTCCTAATGGATACAGTATGATTCAATGGGAGAGAGTTATAAAGGCAGCTCAGAGAGCGAGTCGTTTGCTAAAGCCTGGTGTTGTGAAGATGCATTGTGTTAAGAAAGGCAAAGGTTTTGGCCAAGGAAGCCGTAGCAAGCTTAAACTAAACGCTTTGATCTCGACTCATCGCGGCGCGTTCCCCAGCCCCCATCTGGACTCACTTTTCTTAGGCCTGTTTTGCATCTCCCACTCTCGCTCTTTTACAGCCTTGAGAGTGATCGTAAAACAAGTCCTTCTTGAGCACCGTTCCCACTGACCGAGGGCCGGCTCACTTCTGCTCAACTTTTGCGTTGAAAAGGCAAGAAACACAATTAGAAACCTGAATGTTTCGACAAAATGTCCTTGAGGACCTCATATTATCTTCATGATATGAGGAAAAAACATTTGAGAGAAGCACAAAAGCCAAAGAGATAACCAATAAAATAAAATAAAATAAATGGAAAAAGGAAATGAAGTTAATGAGACAGGAATGTGAAAGCTTGCTTCTTTAGTTTTGCACAGAAGCAGCAATATTTACTGTACACCAATCATACATACAGTAACATTAATACCACTGCCAGGTGAATTGAAAAACAGTGATTTTCAATTATATACCAGGAAACTGGTAACATGATCATGGGCACCCAAAGCTCATTTGTGTCCATGAGGATCAAAGGCGAACCTGTTTGGTCTGATCCCACAGAAAAGCCAATGCAGGACAAATCTTTGTCAAAAAAAAGTAAATGCTGCCCAAGATAGGAAGTCACGAAAACACCCAGTGCACTACAACCTGCCCTGCTTAGGGTCCAGCAGGCAAACAGCTCAAGGTTACTGTACTGGCTTCCAAACTCCCTAAATCCCAATCCTATCGAGCATACACAGGATTTACCGGACAAACAAGTCCCACCCACAGGGTCTCAACCCCACAACCCAGAGCACCCAAAGGACCTGCCGCTAATTTCCTGGTACTAGACATCGCAACACACCACTAGAGGCCCTGCGGAACCACGCCCAAGGGGTCAAACCCACTCAGGTGGCACAAGCGAGACCCAAAATCTACACGTCAGATTGGTATCTATACATTCAGCATTTTTCATGCTGTATATGTCACTTTAATAGACCAGGTGTGTAAACTAACAAAGGAGTAACATACTGGTATTAGCATAAAACTCTAGCGTCAACCTTTGGGCCACACCTTCTACTCTTCGACATAGAGCTATGACTGTTTTTGTCCATATTTATGGATAATAGTGAGTCAGAAACCACAAATTCAAGTTACTTTAGATACTGAGATACTGAACGTTCCACTGAGGTGGACATGCTTATACAGTCTCTGTAATAGTAGCCTCAGCCTATTAGCATCATATCAACGCAAAACAAGCAAAGTTTTGGCGCTAAACTTTTTAAAAATCTTCTTTTTTCAAATATCTATTTAAAACTTGGTTTCGTTCAAGATTTTAACGCGTAAAACAATCTTTTCCATGCTCTATTTGCCAGAAGTGTTCAAACCGTTATGTCAATTCGTGAGACATGAGGAAGTGCAACGGGCATGTACTACATAAACGAAGCTGGCCTATACATAATGAATGCGGCGGTCACTCTCCGGAAAGCGTCCTTTATATTTGACCAATGTCCTGTAACCGCTTCCCCATTCATTTATTTTTGTTTCCTCCACTCGCCGGAGACAAAGGGCAGGCGTCCCCAGCCTCTCCAGGAGGTAGGGAGGGGGTGTTTTCACTGCAAACAGGGCCAGATACAGGTGGAGTTAGCTTTGTCTGGATCCCACCAAGCATAGCTGTAGCATGGGAGCCATAATGCCCTGACCCACAATAAATATTCTTCATTTTGCTCTCCTTGTTATTGCCACTGGAAGAAAAGCAACGGCACAGCAGGAGACGGAGACAGTTCAGACAGTTCTCTTCAAAGAGCGCATAAACACAGCTTTGTTGTTACTGTTTGAATGAGAAATATTATGCGTTCAATAAAATTTAAGTTATTTTGACTAGAGCGCGGCATGTAGCACTTGTAAATTATATCTAAAATGTGCTGTGAATGTGCATTTTCTTCAATCTGTGTGAGAAGTTCTAGCACACAGCCTGTGTACATCATATCTGTACATGGTGCGTACATTAGCTACAATATTTTTAGGTTTAAATGTTTACACAAATGTTTTTTATGATTTGCATGTGTTTTTTCTTTTTTTTTTTACATTCAGGTTCAATAACTGAACATTCTTAACAAACAGAAACACCAGCCATGCCTCGGAAGCCCTCGGATTGACCTCGTAGTCACCACAGGATTCTCTCTGCTGCTTTTTGAAGTTAAATCACAGCTTTTATGGAGGAAGGACAGAAGTGAAGCTGCCACAGAGGTCATGTAAAACGGGAGCGCTGTCTCAGCTTGCGTCTGCTGGACAAATCTGCCTCAAGATGAGGAAATGTGTAGTGATCCTGAATAGATCCTGAGGGCACCATAGACAGATGTAGACAGATGTAGATAGCTGTAATAGTTAAGATGACTGGATGTTATGTAACTTTAAATAGACTTTTTAAATTTGTCTGATCTACCTTACAATAGTGGGATAGATGGACGAATGGATTGGCTCAATTAATGATAATTAACGAAATGGCTTAATGAATAAATTGATGGATTGAGCGTGGGGGAGGGGGGTGTTAGATCAATGGATAAATGAAATGAAAGAAATGACTGGATGGAGGGATGGCTTAATCAATGGATAAATTGATGGATGTGTAGATGGATTTATGTATTTGTTTTGATTTTATGGATTGATGGATAAATTAATGGATGATTGGACTGGATGGATGAATGAATAGATAGTTGTTATGGATAACTAAATGGATGGATGGATGGATATATGGGAAAATAGACGATAAATGGTAGATGGAGTAAATGAAAGGACAAATTGATAGAGGGATTGGATGGATAGTTTGGCTTCACTCACTCTCACTCACTCATCTTCTATATCGCTTAATCCTGTATTTAGGGTCTTGGGGGGCCTTGAGCCTATCCGAGGAGACTTAGGGCACAATGCGGGATACACCCTGGACAGGGTGCCAAGCCATCGCAGGGCACACACACACTGTGGGTGGAAACCGGAGAAGCCGGAGGAAACCCACCAAGCACGGGGAGAACATGCAAACTCCATACACACAGAGACAGGAATCGAACCTGGACTCTGGAAGTGCAAGGCGACAGTGCCAACCACTACACCACCGTGCTGGCTAGTTTGGCTTTACGTTTGGATGCACGGATGGATGGATGGATGGATGGAGTGAGTGAATAGATGAATCATTTGGTTTGAAGAATGTGTGGATTGATAAAGGGGTAGATAGACAAAGGAATAGATGGAAGAAAAGATTGTGATATGCAAATTTAACTCGATTAATCAATGAATATGCAAAGTAGCCTGTGATGTCATTAGCTGACTTCTAGTGAGCTACTGAGCATATATCTTTCCCTTTTGTAAGCAGGTACACAAGTTACATAACAGTGGGAAGGATGGATGGATGACTAGACTGATGGATTTATGCAGGTTAAGATCCATCTGTAACTTTTATTTTCCAATTTCTTTTTTTTTTTCTTAAAGTATTGGACGGGAAGATGTTTTTGCATGGGTGCAACCACATATTTATACCCCAGGGAACCAGGGAAACACAGCATGGTTAAACCAACTTCAAAGGACATTTTTTTTTTTGAGAAAGACATTTTTTTTTTGCATTTATTTAAAATATTACTTGGCATCTCAGTTGATTTGCCACATGTACAGTATTTCAACAAGAACATGATCTTGCAGTTATATGTACCAAGGATACCAGATAGTTACTTTATCTTATTGTTTAAGTAGCAATTCTACTGTAATTATTGAGCACATTTTATATAACATCTTCTGCTCTGTTATGAAAGGTGGTAAGTATAAAGGCTGCTGTAGACAGATAGTCAGACAGACTCCACCAGCGACACCTGACGTAGACTGGAAGCCGGATGCATTATGTCTTAGGCAGCGCATAATGTGCAGGCAATTAGATCATTAGTGCACCAGATGGCGGTTACATCACTCAATAGTTATTCGCTGATAAGTCGTAAGAAGTGACTCTCGCTTTCTTTTTGTCTCTGCTGTTTCTTTTTGTTTAGCGGGCAGTGGCGGTGGTCACTACATGTACTGGGTTTATACTTAGCTTTTTTCTGCTGATGTCTTTGTTACAGCTAACAGACATCGCTTTGGATATTTATGAGGCAGTAAATGTCCTGAAGGCTTCAATAGTTTCAGTAGATCTTTATAAGGTATTCCTATAAGTAATAGGATTATATAATATATTATTATATATTATATAAGTCCAGAAAGACTGACAAGTAGGTAATACAATAGGGAATATGTATGGAATTAAGCACTTGGTGGAGAGCTGTTATAGAAAAATAATTAGTGATGATGATTAATATTATGATGTGGAGTTACTGTTACCACTCTGAGGTTATCCTCTCATACAACAGCATTTTTTTTTATTAATAAAAGAATGTAGAAACATTTACAAAACAAGTTAATTGCTTATTAATGGTATTCCACCACCTATAAATAGTCATTCCATCACTAGACACTTTTATTTCTCTCTTGAAGCTAATAAGACAAATATAGCATGTCATGTCAGCCATTCATTACATTACTATAATGGGATAGATGGATGGATGAATGAATAGAAGGATGGTGAATGAAGAGATGGATGGATGGATGGATGAATAGATGGATGGATGGCTAGATAAATACTTTAGTGACCTCTGACCACTGACCTCTCTGTCAGCACCATATTTAAACTGAAAGTGGAATAGATGGATGGATGGATTGATAAATGAATGTACTGGATAAAGTGATGGATTGGATGGGGTATTAAAGTATGTTTGACTGAAAATTGATGGCTTGATGGATGATAGATAGATGATAAACTAAAGAAATGAAAGGACAAATAGGTACACTGGATGATTGGACTGATCTCTCTTTTTCCTCTAAAAAAAAAAGGTCAACAAAGCAAATAATGCATCTTGAAATGTCATCCAATTCATTATATTACCATGGATAAATACTCGGGTAGTGAAAGCCCTCTACAACACTTATAAATAGTCATTCCGCCATCAGCAACATCACTACAGTGAGACGAACGGATGGACGGATGTATGGATTGATGGATAAATGAATAAGATGGTCAGACTGGCTGAATGGATGGACTGGGTAAATAAATAGATGGATTAATGGACTGGATGGAGGGATGGATAGATATGGGAATTAAAGTATGTTTGGTGGATATAGTGAATGGATTGTTGGATGGATAGATAGATGATACATTACATAAATGAAAGGATCTCTCTTTGTCTCCCTCTTAAAGCTAATAAAGTAAATAATGCCGCTTGTCAGGTCATGTATTCGTTGCTTTGCCATTGTGAGATGGATGACTGGATGGATGGATTGATGGATAAATACTTGGGAAGTAAAAAAGATGACCAATTAAAGTATGTTTGACTGAAACTTCATGGTTTGATGGATGATAGATAGATGATAAATGATAAACTGTATAAATTAAGGACAAATAGATGCACTGGATGATTGGACTGGATCTCTCTTATTTCTCTCAAAAAGCCAACAAAGCAAATAATGCATTTTTTCATGTCATCCAATTCATTATATTACCATGAATGGATAGATGGGGGGAGGCATGAATGGATAAATACTTGGGTAGTGAAAGCCCTCTACACCACCTATAAATAGCCAGCCACTTTTATTTCTCTCTTGAAAATAATAAGACAAATAACATAACATGTCATATCATTTATTCATACATCACTGGAGAGATACTGGGTTACTGGGTTCCTAACTTGGGAAAGTTTTTTGGTGGGGGGGTCAGGGGAGAGGGGGGGGGGGGATTAGTCCAAGTATTTACTACAGTGTGACGGATGGATAGTTTGATGGATAAATAATTGGGTAGTGAAAGAGATAACCACTGACCTCTTCATCAGCACCCATCGTTGAACTGAAAGTGGAATGGAAGGAGGCATGGACAAATTAATGGATAGATTGAATTAAGGTATGTTTGATGAATATAGTGGATGGTTGATTGATGGACAAATAGATAAAAAATGCTAAATGACTATTGAAAGGACAAACAGACAGAGGGACTGAATCACTGGATTAGGATCCCTCTATCTTCCCCCTCTTGAATGTACAGTAGTACAGCAAATAACATCTCGTCATGTCCTCAAACTAGCTGGAGGTGGCTGAGCTGAAGATGCTGCGATTTGCTTTGGGAGGGACAAGAACGGACAGAATTAGGAATGAGTAGGATGGTTCGGGGACAAAGTTTAAGATGGCCAGATTAAGATGGTTTGTGCAGAGGCGGGATATATCAGGAGGAGAATGTTAAAAATGGAGCTGCCACGCAGGAGGAAAAGAGAAAGGCCCAAGTGTAGGTTTATGGATGTGGTGAGCGAGGACATGCAGGAGGTTGGAGTGACAAGGGAAGATGTGGTAGAAAGAGTTAGATGGAAACAAAAAGTCCGCTTGGCGACACCTAATGGGAGGAGCCGAAAGATAAAGAAGGAACACATAGAAAGTTAATTACCCCCTGACCAATGAGAATGAGAATGCAGAATCTAACAGCAGTGAGACATAAGATGATACTGTAACTCTGATCTAAGAGCACCTTTAATTAGTTTCCAAAACCAAATAAAACAGACTACTCCAAATACAATGTTAAATTTATTATATTTTGGACAGAGGTGGTAAAAAAAAAAAAAAAAGAATGCATATAACTGATGTAGTGTGGTGTGTGGCGTGGCATGGTGCGGCATGAACACATTCCCTTTTTTTCACAAAGCATCCAAACCCAGAATACGAGGATTTCACTCAGCTTCATATATAGTGCATCTTATGGATCCTGGACAATAATAAATACTGTACAATAATAAATCTAATAACAATAGACATGACCTGACATGACATGACGTAACATCACATACAAAGTCCTTTAAGAATGCAGCATAGGAGGTGTAATTTATCCCTTTTACAAAACAAAAAATAATATTAATAATCTAAATTGTACATTGCAGGTATTATTTAATATAATGATAATATATACAAAGATATATATCCACTTTTCATTTAAATAAAGTGCCTTTCTTTCAGATGTTTCTTAAAAATCTTCAATCAGTCAAAGTTTCCTGAAAGACCATTTAAAAATACGTAAACTTCTACCGAATTCAGAGTTTGTTCATTTTATTTTTCAGCTGAATTCCTTCCCCCACCCGTCCCCCCGTCCCCCCCCCCCCCCCCTCTCTCGTTTACCTGTAATATCTGTCCATTTGGGTGAGCTTTAGACTGCTGTCCAGGGCTGGTGCTAAATTGAAACAGGGAGCGTAAAAGCCTGGCACAGCTTCAGAGAAATCCAGAAACCAAGGCCAAGCGCGCGCCCACCACCAACCCCCCCCCCCCACCCCCCCCCACCCCGTGTCCCAGGCTCTCGCGGTTCCTCAGTGGCCGCACGCACACCTCCTGCCCTGCGTGCATACCGCTCGGCTGGTGGATTCCAGGGCGCTGAAACGTGATGCGGACATGCCATGACATAGCAGAGTGCGCAGGATGCTCCTGCGCCGAGATTAAAGCTCCTCCACAGCTGCACCGTATGAGATCCTGTACGCTGGAATGCGGGGCTAACTCAACAGGAGATCCAGGTCATTTACGGGTGCTCGTGTTGAAAAACGTTAAAGACGCTTACTGAGGCAAGCCGTGACATCGCTGACATCCAGAAAGGTTATTAATAAACTTAATAAGCCTTTGTGCACTGATTATTTAGCTCACACACAGCATGAGTTTTTAAAATAATAATAATAATAATAATAATTCAAATCTCACTTAAACTATTTTCTAAACATTCCAAAAAATATTAAGTCACATGACATCTGCTGATAGATAGCTATTAGAGACCAACATGCATTGTGTGCAGGTGAAAAAACAATGTTGAACATACTGTACATACTGGCAGTCAAATGTTTTCGGACAATACCATTCAAGATAAATACTACATGATTAAAAACTTTAAGTAATTAACAGGCGAACTGAGAAATGTTTGTTGAGATTTCTAGATCCACTTCAAGTTAATTTGTCAAGTTAATTTGTCAAGTTAATAAATTTGTCTCATAGTTGATACTAAAAGTGTATAATAAATAAACTGTAAAAGTCATTTCGTAAAGCGTTCCCATTCAGAATGAAGAAGCCGTCTAGATTTAAATGCCAATAATGGGTCAAATCTATGGGGAAAAATAAACTCCACGCGTTCCAAATCTTTTGACTGTCAGTATATAAGAATGTGAGAACATAATGGAGGAAAGCCAGCCCGTGATGGGCAGCGGTGCACGCCAGCTTTTCAGGAAGGGTCACGTCTCAATTCAGTCGTTAAGACGTCACCCAAACGTGGATGTTTTCACAGCGGTGCGAGATTCGCCTGTCAACGCGCCTTCTCGTTCGCCAATCCCGAGGTGTTCTTTTTCAACATCTCACAAAGACACCGATCAAGCTAAACATCCAGGCTGAAAGGTGAGGCTTTAGCTCTTAAAACAACATCCCTGTACATACAAGTGGGCTTTGATACTTTTGGGATTTGCCAAGCACACCTTCATTGTTCTTTATAGAGATGCTCTGTTTGTTCCCCAAACGTCCCGACTGCCTTTAAAAGAAAGATAGAGCCTACACTACAATGACGGCATTGTCTCAGGTGTTAAATAACTAAATTAGTAGCGCCTGCTCGGTGGAGCGCCAAATACAGTGTAAATATATTCACCCTGCTTGAACTTTTCCATTATGAACTTTTATGATCAGCCCATAAAATTGAAGTGAGGGGAAAAAAAAAATCAGTTTTCAAAAAAGAATAAAACAGCATAGCTCTTAACATGATGCTTCCACCACCACGCTTCACTGAGGAGATGATGGACGATTTTGTGTAAATTCGTTCATGCCATAGAATCCCAATAAAAGTCTATTCCAGTTTCAGGTTCTAACATGACAAAAAGTTCACATGTGCTGAATACTCAGGTAAGACGCAGTACCTGGTTGCTCTGTATGATTTACTAGTTTTTGAGGTAGGTGAAATTTTTTGGTGAGAATTTGTGCTCCAGAGATAAACAGTAGGATAACAATGTAAAATGTAAATTGCTGCCTGCTTGGAATAGACAGGGATTCTACCTAGATCCTTCTTTGTAGTCTGGTGAAGAATCTCAGAACGTTCTCCCTGAAGGACAACCTAAAGAGGGTTGAGAGAGAGGAACCCTCTCAAACTGAAAGAAGTCTACGTAGACTTATGCCTGGACTTTAAGGATTCTTAGGTTTAACCCTTAAGGGTCTGGAAGTCAAATTCCACAACAGACAGTGCTGTTCAGAAAAGATTTCCAATAACACCCTTTGAGAAGACTAGACCTGTCCAAAGACCCTTTAAGAAGCCTTTTGAAGAAGAGTGTGTGCTAAAAGCAGAGGGTGTGTTCAATTTTTACTGATAAGATTACCATGGTCACCTTCTTAATAAACGCTCTCTGTAATCTTATATGGACATTTGAACGCAATTATTTGCTTTTCATCCAAGTAACTGTTGGCACCTGAAGTCTTCGGAGACCCCACAGGAAGCAATGCGTCTAGGCAGCTGACTTGTCTTTTGAATGCAACCTAGGATCTAAAGATCCTTAATTGCAGACACATTTAAAGAAACTTCATGCGCGCTTGTGTGGGAGAACGCAATCATTTTAGGGTTGACCTTGGGGAACTCATGTGTGATAAGATCAAAAACCTTGATAAAAGGTTTAACCAGTTTTTTTTTGCCCTCAATCCTGGTCCTGGAGAACCCCGTGTCCTGCACATTTCGCGATTTTTCCCATCTCTCAGCTAGTTAACAGCCTTCTCTGAATCAAAGTGGGCATGATCAAGGAGGAAAAAAACTTAAAATGTGGAGGACACAGGGGTAGCATGAGATGCACATGCTTAATTCTTGTGATGCAGGCTCCTTGTGAAGCAAAACAAGACCTGTTTGTAATTGTTGTGATCGAGAGGCATCATCTGTAAAACTCTGACAACTTTATATGACGCTGAAATTAAGTATATCTGGGGAAACACGTGGGAAGAGCAGTGAAATCTTTCGAAGCCACGTACACGTGGCACTCGGTTTTGTGTCTGATTTATTGGAATTGGTCTTGCCCGCGTTGGACTAGCGCAAACTCTGAGCTTCAAGGCTAAGATAACAACGGGGCATTCTGCTTGGACTCAAGTTTAGCAGCCTTACTGGATTCCTTTCATGACAAAATAAAGGAGTGTCGGGGATGTGAACCCGATAAATATGGTGAACCTGTTCCGGGGGATGGTGATGGAAAGAGTCCCTGATTCCTTCAACTGGCTCTCTGGGGGAAAAGTGCGGAAGATAAAAAAATGCTGGCTGTTTCGTCCTGGCTGTTTCATCAGTTGAGGTGTATGTATATAAACAGTGTACAATGCCGTTTTTTTTAATTGGTACATAACTCCAGTCGTAATCTGCAGCGAAATACTGTACAGTTCCGAGACGGGACAGCTTCGCCTCTCAGTACTCTCGAGCCTCCTCCAGTTCGTTCATATAGACGTCTTCCTGAGGGTTCTCCGTGCACTGCAGTCCATTGTTGGGCGGACGCACGGAGTGGAAGCGGCTCCAGTCTCCTTTGCACAGGATCCACGGAAGCACGTCCACCTTGTAATGAAGCTCCGGAGAGAACTCTGTGCTGATAAGGTTCGGTGCACCGGCACCTTTGCCCCTTGTGATCAGCTTCATGTTATCGTCGTAGCAGCAGTGCTGGGCGGCGAGCGTGGTGCTGTCGAACGACAGCATGGAGCGCACACAGAACCGCGCAGACGGCTTGTAGATATCCAGACGCTCTTTGGGTCCGCTGGCGTCGCGCCACCGGTAGGTCTTGCGCAGCTTCTCGTCGAAGATGTTCACGGCGCTGTAGACGACCTCGGACGGGTAGACGCAGGGACAGCTGGGTAATTCGGTCAGGACCTGATGGAGATACTTCTGCAGGAAGTCGTTCTTGCAGTTGAGCCACTTCTCACAGCTGTCCACATCTGCGAAGGAGGAATCAGTAACAGCGGAATCAATCACGGAGCTCAGTAATTACCAGAAAAACGCTGACATATGTGCCTGGGAAGTCTGAGATAGCACTAAGTTTCTCCCACTTTACCCGACATCCTCTATTCTGTAGAAAAACAACTTTAAATGAATGAGACAGTTCTGAGCATCGGCTCATATCGTCTGCCAAGGAATAAAAAAAAATCTATGCGGGAGGCGGCTGCCATATTGGAAACTTTTCATTAAAAACATTTATGTGATTATTTCAAATAAAAAATGTCCTGACATTGTATCTTGCTAGGTTTTCATACCGCACTTATTACAGTCAAATAAAAAGAGCGATCAGTTTCCTGCGCCCAAATCTTCAAATATCAAAGAACGGTTTTTGGGAAGCAAGCCACTCTTTCATGGTCTTGCTAACACTCTCGATGGAGCAATCCTGAAATTCTTAAATATGTTTTTGTTTCCAGTCCAACCGAACTCCTGCTTTCTCTTTGATTGCAGCCTCATGGGGGCCGTTCCCGAAAAAACGACAAGGGCCATTTCAGCTGCAGGAGAAACTTGAAGGGAAGATAATAAAATCTGTAAATATTTAAAGAGCGAAGCGGCAAAGCTTTGAGCGCAATCAGCTCGCGCGGTGGGAATTTACCCAGTCTCCCCAAGGAGCGTAACCTCATCAGCATGCGCAAGTACCGGTAATGATTATAAATCGGTCTCATTTGGTGAACGCTGACTGGACGCCCGACAAAAAAAAAAAAAAAAAAAAAAAAACACTGCCGCATGTGAGCTAATACACACAGTAGAAATCTGTGGGCTTCGATAAATACAGTAGTAACAAACATAATTAGTGTTACGTACTAACTGGAGGTTACCAACCTGTATCAAAGGCATCGGTGCCGTTCATCATCTCATGAGGAACGAGTTCCGTCACGGCGTTCAGGTCATCTAGAGAACACACACGTTACACACGCGATGACCACCATGAGCTACATGCTAGAACCACATCGTATTACATTATTGTAAGATAAGATGAAGAGTCACTACTCTCATTGTAGTGATACAACAAAACTTGTTTGATAGCTCTCAGAGACCAGCAGCAATAAGAAAGTGTAAGAATGAAGAAAAGATCATTGCAGTAAAATAGAATTAAGATAACAATATATACAGTACAATGGAATATATGTGAAGTGGGACTTGGATCATGGTGCAAACAGTGGAGTGCAAACAGGAGATACTAACGGAGATCAACAACAATCTTTCTCTTTTTAGGTTTTTATTATATGTACAGTATGCAACGTGATATTTAAACCTCATTAAAAGAAAAAAAAAATAGTCAAACAGGTGATTAGTGTTCCTGGAATCTAAGAACAGATTCATACATTTTTATAATCATAATGTTTGTGATTATAAAAATCATTCTCTTAAAAAGTGCCAAATAGTTACATTTTAAAAATCATTTAATCTATTTATGCTCTCATTGAATATCGCCACAGCGGACCAGCCAATCCGCACACAGTTTGGCACAGGTTTTACTCTGAACGCTCTTCCTGTTGGTAGGGGTTTGGGCATTGGGTGGGAATCAAACCTGGGCCTTCCGTTACATTCATTACCGAATGTAACAATAGGCAGCATCGTCATCAACTTTTATGTCATCTTTTTAAATTATGAGGTCAAATATGAGGTAGCAGGTGGACAGTACATTACTATAGGCTTGTTACTACAGTGTTGTTGGCTTTTTTTTTTTTTTTTCCTCGATTTTCTCCCTAATTTAGTCGTGTCCAATTCCTCCCCGTCACTAGGGGGCTCCCACATTAAGGCTACTACTACCACTCAGCCGGGAGGGCCGAAGACTATCACGTGTTTCCTCCGAACCACGTGACGCACCGTTGGGGGCGGTGTAACACACTCGGAGGACAGCACTATCCGCTCCCTCCGTTGCGCGAGCTCACAGACGCCCCTTACTGGCTGTAGAGCCGTGATTAATGTGGGAGCACTAAGAACCTCTCATCCCTCCCCTCTGAGAGAGCTCGGCCAATCAGCTATCTCTAGACCTCCGGCTGCGAGAGGTTACAGCACCACCCGGGATTCGAACTAGCGATCTCCGGATGATAGGGCGAGCACTTTAACCACTGCGCCACTCGGCCACTCGGCCGCAGTGGTTAAAGTGGTTAAAGTCAGCTACAGTGTTGTTGGCTGACTGTATTATTTAGTATTAGAAAACTGTAATACTTGAAAAAACTTGTTTCTGTTATTAATTAACCTGATGCTATACGTGAGTGCTGGCAATTAATTGAAAATTAATTGAATATGATGTTCATAACGTCTAAGCGATATAATCTTGCCCATGTTATTATTATTATTATTATTATTATTTTTATTACTTTTTAATTGTACTACAGTGGAACCTCGGATTGCGAGTAACGTGGTTTATGAGTGTTCCGCAAACTGAGCAAAGATTTTTAATACATTTTTAATCGGAAACCGAGCAAGTATTAGTTTACGAGCGGCGAATATCATGTATGACGCATGCGACTCTTATTTTGACACAGAGCGTCACTCTCTCATTTTCTTTTTCATAGATTGCATTAATTATTTTTATGTATTTATTTTTTGGAGCTGTGGAACGAATAATTTGAGTTTTCATCATTTCTTATGGGAAATGCTGATTTGGTTTGCGAGTGTTTTGGAACACGAGCCCACTTCCGGTACGAATTATGCGCGTAATCCAAGGTTCCACTGTGATTCTTTCCACACTTTGTGTGTTCATATATTATCTCAAATATTCAACCACTTTTAAACGCAATTTTAACCTTGATGGATTTAGCCATGTGGCAGGTCCTGATTCGGAGAAACCGTCTGATCGCATCACTGATCGAAAAAAATCTGTCCCGGTTCTGGCGCTGGTTCTCAACGGCCTCTCCTTCTTCTTCCTCACTGTCTTCCTCTGCGCTCTCCTTTCTTTCTCTTGCCCATGCGAGGTTAAGAAATCCCACCTCCCGCGTTATGATTGGTTACTAGAATTCTGTCTAGTCTATTATTGGTTAGAAACCCAGACAATGAATGTGGGACTTAAACAGTATTTTTAAGAGCAGTTTAAAAGACCCAGAATTATATCAATCATTTTTGGTTTTGCAAAATAATGTTGGAAAACAGTTGGATAGTTTTTTTTTCATCTATATAAGCTTTTTTCTTCTATGTACGAGGGGTGCAAAAGTCAAAGTCTTTTAAAACGTTTGTACCATTCAAATGTTAAGAACCTCAGCATGTGTCAAGTGGTCTATAGTCTTATGCTTTCTCTCTGTTATGTGGCAGCCTTTAAAGCATTAAAGTGGCATTACTCACAAATATATATATATATAAACATTCGTGAAAATGTGGAAATTTATAATAGCTCACGTTTGTATTTAACTAAAGTTGAAAGAACACGGACCAGCCTGCTGTGCCTCAATGCTTGAATGCTTAATGAGTGCAAATACTGTTACACACTGTGTACAACATGTGTAGTGTGATTTCAGGGTAAAAACTGCATTAAATCCACATCAGGTACAAAGAATATTTCAGCTATCTGTATCTCTGCTTAAACCAGCTGGATCACGGTCAGTGGAGCACAGATTTTACGTGTATATTTCTGTAAAGTCAACAGCACGCAAGAGCTGGACAGTGTGAATGCATATGTGTGTGTGTGTGCATTAATGCGCATGTGCTGAAATGACCCGTGTATAAGGTGTGTACTGAAAGACCTCTTTGAGCCTTCGTACACAGGCCAAGAAAGAGCAGTTTCTGTCCTGCATACAGTGCGGACACACGCACACACGCATGCACGCACGCACAGTGAAAGACTGTGTTTTCAGAAATCGGTAAATGTGTTAGTCCTTCCAGAAATCTGGAAGGATTGCCGTGCACACTGCCTTCACTCTTGCGATATTAGTGCTGTGTGTGTGTGTGTGTGTGTGTTTAGCAGGTGGAATGATGGGAGTAGACTCCCTCACCTGGACACCGTTGCAGTTCACACGTGCGAGACTCTGTAGCAGTGCAGGCATAGCCGCACGATCGGACCCTCTTCTGGGTGCCATGGCCGCAAGTGGCGCTGCACGGTGACCAGTCGCTCCACTCCTCTTCTTCATCCTCTAAAGGGTTTAGAGGGGGGAAAAAAAATTAATTGCTGAAGTTTGGCATCATGTTTCATACACACTGCTGTACACTTGGATGGCGATGTCATTAAAGCTACAATAATGTAGTGGGGGAGGGGGGGTGGGGTGCGTTCACGTGAAACTGGGACTTGTGAATGAAGGTATAAAATCAGTTGATGAGGCGCATCTGTCTGTGGAAACTGTACAATCAGTCATCAACACCATTTGCATGTTACCAAAACAGTTCGTACAGTCCTGACCTCGTTCCAAGCCATTTCCACATATTTGTGCAATTGTAGGAGCTCCTGCGTTCCCATCTCCTGCGCAAGTGCATTAGTGTAACAGGGGATTATATAGAGAAATAAAGGGAGTTTTTACTCTGTGTTCTGCTATTCTACACAATGAAAAGTCGGAACGTCTTGAACACTCCTAATACAGTTTATGAACGCACAGGCCGACACTAGAACTCGTCTGACACTGACATTGGTAATTAACATTTAAAAAAGAGTTTCTTACAGTATTAATATTTAGAGCATTTTCAGAGCCTTAACTCCGTGCGCCGTGTGTACGAGAGGCACTCGGACTTGCGCATTCCTCACACAGCAGGTGGGAAGGTTATGCAACTGAAGCCGGAAATGCTCGACACACATTAGAGCGTTCAGGGGTGGAGGTTTGTGCAAGACTTTATTTTTAAAATGCAACTTTTGGTTCATCATGAGGGGAGTTCTATCCTGAACCAGTCCTGTGGTTATTTTTCTTATGCACATGTCCGAGAGATTTTCCGGGAAGGAGTAGTTAGATTGAAAAACAAATCTAACAAAAAAATAAGCAAATAAGTATAAAGATCTTTTCACAGCAGATCTATGAACAAAGCATTCTTGCAGCCGCGTTTACTGTTTGAGGTAAATGAAATGGAAGAAAAACCAAGGACCACGGTTTCCCTTTATCGTGTCATTTAGCCTAAAGGTTTAAAGCATAATAATAAGAGGTTGTTAGTGCATCGTGTATCGTTTAAATCGAGCCAGTTTTTCACACTCATTAGTGTGTAATTTCTGTTTAACGCCTTGGCTACTGTTTCGCACTGAGGCTGGATAGGCCACGCCCCCAAAAGCGACACTATAAGCACACAAGACAAACTACAAGCAGTAGTACTCTTGCAAGCGTGAACATGGGGTTTGTTTGTTATATTCCGATAATCCAGGAACATCACCAGGACCTCGTTATGTTTCAAACACTTGTAGTTTAACCGTAACTGCAGTTGCAGCATCCCAAGAGAGGCCGTATTCCCGTTCAGGGGCCGTATTCCTGCATGTTAGCATAATTACAGGGAAAAAAAAAACAAAAAAAACATTACGTTACTAAACATTTAGAGATTTAGAGAGTCGTCTTATTAACGATGCGTTTCGATCGCATGGTTTTGTACGCCTCACTCTGAGTGCGCTCATTAGGTCAATTGCAGAGCCCAGGGCCACGAGCACAGAGGCCGTACAGTCATGAACGATGGGTGGAGAATGGTTAGAAAACAGCGGCGTTTTAGTTTTACTTCAGAAAATTAACCAACTAAATGGAGGGAAGTTAACCTGAAATCAGATGGCTGACCCGTGCTTTGTGCTGCTTTTGATGCAATATGTTGTAAGCTGAGCTCCAGGAACACTGTGTAACACTCTAACAGGGGTTTTATTGGGGTTGAGGGTTTCAAATATACACAGCGCTACCGGTATAATACTATGTGCTTTAACATGCTTTAAAAGTGTGTCAAATATAGAACGTGGCATTCACCGCAGAAGGCTACTCGAGCGATAAGGACTCGAAGTGCTCGTGGACCTACATTTGAGCTCTGCTTTTTCGATTTGATCAGTTTTATATTCCCAAACTCTACACTCTACATAAACCCGAATAAGGTGGCAAAAACTCAAAAGAATTTGGGGTAATCAGTTACGTCGATTTTTATAAGTAATGATGTTTCCAGTTTTAAACTCAATCAGCTTTTGAGTTTGTTGTACTCATTCATATTAATCATTCTTTACTTTAATTATTGAGTAGCCTAACTCATACTATTTAGTAGCAATTATCATTTTCTTAGTTGTTGCAAATCAAATAAATTGTTGTTGGCCAAAGGGTCGCCACAGCAGACAGGCCGGTCCGCACACAAGCTCGGCACGGGTTTTACACCAGACGCCCTTCCTGACGCAACCCTCCAATTTTATCTGGGCCTGGGACAGGCACTTCATCCAGATGTTGGGAATCAAACCCGGGCCTTTTCACATGGTAGACGAAACACCTCCCACTGAGCCACTTGTGCCCACTTGTGACATCAGACACAAAATCACTAGTCGGAAAGATTTTAAGTTGGTGGAACTTTAAGGTGACAGTTACTGTTACTTAAGTACTTACAGTTACTTATAATATCAAATTCGAACAGAACTCAATATGTTTAATTACTTTGAGCATTAGGGTTTACAGTGTACATTAAATTTGATTCAAGGACCGCGGTGATGCTTTCGAGCCACCTATGCATAAAACAGCGACTATAACCCGACCAGCGAGCAAATTTTATGATGGAATGCCACATAGCTGCTGGCATTGGTTTAACATTGAGGACAGTTAGGAACTAATTGCTTAAAATCTCATTCGAAAGAGAAGAGAACATGTGAAATGTGTTTTTTTGTGTGTGTGTGTTTTGGGAAAAAAAAGAAAAAAGTGCAGCAAATTCCTTGGCGAGCTCAAAGTTGTATGAGCCGTGTGAAGTGCAGCTCAGCGCCAGGGCTCGAGATGAAAAGAAGAGCCGAGCATGCTGGAGATGAAAAGAAGAGCTTGGACTGTCTGCCGCGATCTCGCAGCCTGTTCCAATCTGCCGTCTAATTATACACAAATATTAGTTGTTTAGCCAGGAGAGGAGAGGAGAGGCCCGACGTTGCCATTAGCAAAGCGCAGAGCTTCTAAACTCAGAGTTTTCCCAGACGCACCGTCGAGCACAAAGGAGTGTGTGCACAATGTTAGCAATGTGGGTCAAAACGAGTCTCTGTCCTGTGCGACGGATAAAAAGTGAAACGTTCACTTTTTATCCGTCATTCAAGGGTACACACGCATATCAGTATTGTGAATGTTGATGACGTGGATTTCCCTTCTGGGTGATAAACATGACGTCAAGAGAATCTCTGAAAGCAATAAAGCGTAGTCCTGAATCCTTACATCAGTTAAGGTCATTTTACGCACAGACTACATAATATGAACAGAGAAAACATCTCTCACAAGGTATAGGTAACTAAGGTAGAAGAAAAATGCAGTAATCTAACAATTAAAAGCCATCTTTTCCTGTTGTAATGTACAGTAACTGGCCGCCTTAAATAACGTAAAATATACACCGAGATAATGATAATCTGCACTGGTACGTCTTTTTTCTTGAAGGGATCAAACCAAGGGCTGAAAGACTGCCCATGAGAATTAGTGTGTGTATATAACGGTCCAACCTTGAATCATAAATCATGTCAGGACGACAGAGCAACAGAGCGGCCTTCTGCACTGCTGTTTCATACAAGAAAAGAAAATCAACTTAATGAAAACATAATGTACATATAAGAATAATTTCGATTTTTTTTTTTCCGACCCACAGCGCTCATCATTTGACATTGAGAACAAAATGCAGTCTATTTGATTTTAAATCGTCAAAAACACAAATGTCTTCCATCTTTCTTACCATAACTGTCCCACCCTGTCCACGGGCTGTCCCAGTCCCGTCCCACTCCGCTCAGCACGGAATCCTCTGCCCCGTAGCTCAGGTCGTCGCCGTTCTCCTCTAGACTGGCCTGGCCGGCGCTCTCCTCGCTGGAGTCGTGGTATTCCCAGAAGAGAGGCCAGAAGAGTTTCTGATGACCGAGCCATTCCTCGGAGTTCAGAGGCCAGTCGTTCCTGCCTTCTTTAGCCAGGTCCATCTCGACCTCCATTTGAGGGTCGTCTACAACCTCGATGGTGACCTGACACAAGAACAAAGAAAACACGGCATTTCCCGTCATGAAAAAAAAAAAAAAAAAAAGGTTCAATCTTCAGTAAGTCAGGAACTCACCACTTGTCATCTCATGAACATTTCTGCTTACTGACAGTGCATGGGTACAAAAGTTTGCACCCTACACCAAGAGTGCACACGTTGACTTCCTGCTGAACTGTATTTTCAAAGAAAACGCCCTTCATATCATCCCACATGTCAATTTACCAAAGGATGCTTAAATTGTCACAGGCTCAGCATGCCGTGACTTGTAGGAGGATAAAGATATTGTGTTCTCTCAGCAGGCCTAGACAAATAACCGGCTGTTTATATTGCTCACGAGGTAACAATCTGATGGCTGCACAAGCTGTTTATAAATACCTGTATCGTAGTGATTAAGCTACTGTAACAACCGAGATTACATCGGTCGGCCATGTCCTCGGGCAGGTTGTACATTCTTACATCCATAGAAAGTATATGGAGATTTAAATCTCAAACGTAATGCTCAGAGGTGCTGAGTACGGAAATGTTGCTTATGCAACACATCCATGGAAACAGGCAGCAGTCTCAGAGCTCTCAGGGTCAGGGGCAAAGCTGTAAGGTCTTCAGGGGCGGGGCTTATAGTTTAAAGACTAACACGTACAGTATTACCTTATAGAAGATTGAAGGACTCTTTGTTTCATACATGAGAACAGGAACTAGCTTGTTTATTTGTTAATGTCTATAGATTATGTGCTCTGAAATAAATAAAAAATGTTGGTGTGGTGTAAGGGGAATGAAAAGCTCGGATTGTTTTCCTTTATCACGGAATCTCAAAGCTACGTAACTCTTTTTCTATCCTTGGTGTCATGATTGTTGCATTCAGTGTGTGATTGAGCAATTGGATAAATTGCCATTCTTCCATGGCCGTTAAGGCATCATTAAAGGTTCAGTCTGCAACATTTAAGTTTCTATGACTATAATAATTCTTTGCTTTTATTTTCAGAGCTAATTAAAGAATATCTTATAAACTATAAGTTAGAATGGATGTTATTTCAGGAAATTTCTGGAAATTTCTCGTCCTGAAATGAGCCCCGCCCATTGCTGGAATAGAGCTCATCATTATACTGCAATTGCTCCTGCCTTTGCACAGAGTAGGGGGGGGGGGGGGGGGGGGTGAGTTCTCCCAACTGATGGATCTATTGGCTTTAGTTTCTCAAACCCAACTTATTTTAGTCTTATGAGCTGTCAAGTTTCTCGACGAGTAAACATTTACTAGCAACGGACTTCTTTGTCCTTGTAACGGATTATATTTACGGTGTATAAAATGACTTTAATAAAGCGAATAGAACAAATAAGGAGGCATGCAAATAAAAGCAGCTTTCTCTGGTATTCATGGACGATGAACCGTTCCCACTTGGACAGCTTAAACTTTTTCCCTGTTATAAAATTCAATCGTGTATTTTTTCCCAGAAGTCTAACATCATTTCCTTTCAAACCCTCATGAGCACAAACATCGTAACAGTACTAAAAATAAGAAAATAAGAGAGGACCTTTTTTTTTTTTTTTTTTTTTACCTCATTTTAAAGGCACATTTAAAAAAGATCAGGATCAGCTATTGCAGTAAACATTAAAAGGAGACTGTTAAAATAATACGCTGGCCTTTCACCTTTTGGATTTGCCTTGTTTTTGTTCCCATTTTATAAACTCTGCGGAGAGGTTTGAGCGAGACGGCCGAGCTGCGCTCCACCAGCGTAGAGGTCTCGCCTTGGGTAATTTAAGAGGCCTCTTTGCTTAAGAACAGCTGTGACACAGCCAATAAGTGCATAAAAACCACTTTCTTTTGCAATCACTTTGGAATAACAGTGTGAAACAATGAGTGCACAGGTTAATTGCATCCAGCACAAACTGGTGCCAAGTGAAGTTAATTAATTTCTCTGAACTGCTACAAGCTGATCAGGTAGGTGGGAGGTCTACAGGAACGATCACTGTCGCATAGGCACGTAATTATGTTTCCCAACAATCATTTGCTGTAAATGCCTTTCGCACGGATGACAAAGAATACAGATAGTCTAGGAAGAAAAGGTCTCCAACCCCCAAACTGCCAAAATGACAGCACATTAGCACAATTGTGCTAATGTGCTAAGCTATTATGTAAACGGTTCACTAAAACTTCACTAAAACTCCATTTTAACGTTTCCCCTGTTAAAACACACCATCCGTTTATTATCTATCCTGCTTAACCTGTGCGGCCCCAGAGCCTCTCCAAGGAAACTTGGGGATGAGGGCAGGTTGCACTCTCACACACCCATTCACATACTACAGACAGTTTGGAACCTAACAGCACGTGTCTTTGGAACGCGGGAGGAAACCAGAATCTCCGGAGGAATACCACCAAGCACAGGGAGCACAGGCAAACGTCTCTCACACACACACACACATCAATGAACCCATATATCAATTAAGCTGCAATATTAGCATTCTTGCAAATATGAGGATCAATATGAAATAAAATTGTAGGCAAATCCTAAAATGTACTTTAAGTGAAAATGGTGTTTATCTTATTTTGTTGTCAAACAGTTATTATATACATCTAGCACTATTTACTTTCTAAAATAATAATAATTAAAAAAAGACTAAGCCTATAACTACAAGAGATAACATTATAGCTTGCTAGAAGTCCTCAAGAGAGTAACTATCAATAAGAAATTTTACTATGGTATGTACTATAGTGTACTATCACTACCTATAGTATATACCATAATATACCACAGTTTTATCATGATAATTTAGACACTTCCATGGTAAACACAACAGGACTTTAATAGTGTACCAGAGTATGTACTGTGGCACTTCAATGGGTACTGTGTTGGTATTATGGTTTGTACCACAATACTTTGGTGAAGATGGTGAATATGGTACTTATATAAACACAGTGGCTACCAAAATTCAGCAGGTATCTAATATCTAGTAGCTGGTACGTTTGTTCATCTGTTACCATATATACCATACTGGTGTCATATAGTATAGGCAGTACCATATTGATATATGCTGAACATTGGTAGCCACTGTGGTACCCAATAATTACCATATTCACCAAAGTATTGTGGTACACACCAATATTGTGGTAAACACATCGCAAATAAACAGAGCTTTGGTATCCACTGTGGTACCCAATAAGTACCATTGTGTTCACCAAAATATTATGTGTTAACCTGGGGAGGGTACTACAGTATAACAGGTAAAATGGCACTACAGAGGGTACTATCTAATAATATTATTATACTACGTAAACATGTATAATATATTTTTGACAGGATCCTGGAATGTGTTCTATAGTACCATACAATGTACTATACTATAGTACATGTACCATTGTACCGGTGTATGTACCATGGTAGTACCATACCATAGTGTGGTACATGTACTATATGAGAAAATAAGTACCAAGGTACTGTCAAAATACCCTACCAAAATACAGGCATCATCGGACTACCATGGTACTGTAAGTATACCGTGGGAACATTTCTTGTGGGTAAAAGCAATGCAGGTATTATATTGCTTTCGAGTGCAAAGATTGCATTATAGAGGTATTTTGAAACATATCATCCTAACTAAGCAATACTATAACAACAATTTCTGGCATAATAAACAAAGCTTTTCTCATTAGCTTTCTTTGAAGAGACATATACGCCTGGTTTTACCTGGATATTAGGATTCTGCGAGCCCAGATCAGCATTAGCAAGGTCAGGGAAGTTCTTCAGGTCTAAGATGAAGGGCTCCTGTTCCTCGGGTGCAGGTTTGGGCAGCACTCCCTCAGATCGATACTGCTGCCATCTCCTTTTGTGTCGGCGTGGGGGTGACCTGCTCCTGCTCAGCTGGTTCTGCTCCTGAAGGTCCTCCAGGGTCGCTCTAGAATCTACAGAGCGGACCTGACCTCCAGCCTGCTGAAACACACAGCACTTTACAATCAAAAACGACAGCTACAAGGGTAAAATATAGGTAGAAATATTACACTCCCGTATTTCATACTTCAAAGACATGCATTTCAAACATATTTGCAATATCACACAAAGAACTACATTTTAAAAACACATTTAGGCCTTTAGATGTTTCAGCAGCATATATTATAAACATTTGCGTTAGTATAAATGCTTTAAATGTTTTTAAACGCTTTTAATAGCAAGTTAACATTATTGTAAATATATTATTATTAATATTAATATTATATCATTCACATACCTACGATAAATTAGCCGTGACGCTTGAACATTTATTTCTTATGAATTCTCTCAGAAATCTTGTCAAGTTAGCTTGTATTAGCCGAGATTAGCCAGGTGGCAGCAGTGGAAAATATTAAAATTACTTAGAAACAATCCTTTCAGAAAGCTTTTTAAGCTAGCTCATCATAGTTTAATCAGATGATTAGTCACATACTGTAGCTATTATTAATTAGCAGCTAAGGTTTCATAAATCTTCACATGAAAATCAGTTAGAAAGCTGAACGTAGCAGTAAGGTTTATGAACATTTTTAACTTGACAGAAATCTTGTCAAGTGTCTTACATTTATCAGACAGCCTTTGTTAGCAGCCTTTGTTAATATATGGATATATTGTTCATATACTGTATATAGTGGACAATTAGTGTAGTTTAGTGGTGATTTTGACAAATATTCTGAGAAAACTGGCTTGTATCTGCTAGCTAGCTGTTATTAGCCGGCTAGTTGATGTAAAATAATGTGTATAGAAAAGAAGGATTTTGCCATGTAATCTGTTACAACTTGTAAGAAGTATAGTAAAAAAAAAATGTTTTAATTAGTTTTTCAGCTGTATTTATTTATAATGAGATGTATAAAAATCTACAGAAATTCTGACAAGACTGAACTTGTTATAAAATGCACACCAGTGTTCTCTGTGTTAATGACAAGATTTCTGTGATAATCTTATGTTTATTATAAACCATGTTATATGTAAAACTAAAACTAGGTTTATATATATATATATATATATATATATATAAGTGTTATACCTATGTTAATAATCAATGCTAACTCCAGCTATATGGCTAATTTGTCTGGGAAGATTTATGAAAGGATAAATGTTTTGACACCCCACAATGCTAACTACTGTAATACTAGCAACTAGTACATAATTAACACAAGTTAGGATTTTCTTTTTCCAGTTTTAATTGTAAACATTTTCCACTTGGCTATCTGACTAATACAAGCTAACTTGACAAGATTTCTGAGAGGATTTATCTATATATGTAAAAATGCAAATTCTGTTTGTTTGTGTTATGGCGGTGTTGGTTCAAGTAGGCAGTAGGCAGCGTAATCATCAACTTTAAGCATGTCACCATCGAACAAGAGCTCATAGCTACTGAAACCGGCGGGTGATCGTGGTGATCGTGATTCTCTCCCTGTGTAAAAGTAGGCAGTGTCATTTAATGTAATGGTAGACAGCATCATCATCACCTTTTAGGTCATACTTTCAGTTAATAATATATCTGCCAAAACATTGGAGCAACATCAGCATCTGCATGCAGGTGGAGCCGCGGGTACCTTCTAGGAGGAAATAAATGTTCATAACCTTCATTGCTAACTAACACTAGAAACATTATGTGACTAATGTAAGCTGGCATTTCTAAGAGGATTTTTCTTCATCACCCAGAAAGTGATGTGCTTTCTATTTTGTGATTAAGAGTCTGCCCTCTGCTCCTCTATATGTCGTTTTATATCAATCTGTATACGAAAAGGTGCTCGGAAAATAAAACAGGCAGCTTTAATAGAACCCATAAAGAACATGATTCTTCAACCTTCTATAAAGCCTCCTGACAAACAGAAAGAATCAAAACAGGTCAAATAATTCCTGAAGCAATTGTAGTAAACATGCGAAGACAACTAGAAGATCTGTCATCTTCCAACACCATATCAAATCTATACAGCTGTGACCCTGAACCCTGGGTTTCAAATAAACACATCTGGAGTGAAATGTCTACCATATGACAGCATATCAAGAGGACTTTAAAAGGGGATTACTGGTATAACGTGTATGTTTTTTCATGGCTCAGGCTGAAATACAGGCTAGTTTACAGACAAGGTTACTGTGAAAACTTGAAGAATAAAAAAATGTAATCATTTAATTTATATTTAACAGTGTAACAGTTAACAGTGCATTAAACATTCACATTATACTGATATACTCCAGTTGCACAATCTGTTTGACATTGCAAAACATCTGATAAGATGTGGAGCTGTTGTTTTTAGTCCTCCATCCTACATAAGTTACTTATCAAACCCAAAGCCTGCATGATACAGCCCTCCCGCTAGCAACCAAACAAAACAGAGCGGCCGGAGAAACGCGGCCAGACACGAACAACGCGGCGCTCAGCTGCTTTTCTCCTGACAGCTGGTTGACATTAAGCGCAAACGCTGCATTGAACTGATGAGAGAAGCACTGCGAATTCTTGGAGGACGGCCCAAGATGGTGCATGCAGGTAAATTATTACACATTAAGGGATATGTATCTCTTTCATCTGGTTTACTTTAATATGGAGACCTGAAGTCTGGCGTAGGAGAGACGGCCTCCTGTTGTCCCGGATCCACAACAACACCGTCAGCGAGCTTTGAAATCATCTGCTATCTATCACCATTCCGGCACCTCCTGTCTCGCCGCAAAGTTAGATTCACGAACGCTCCGTCTGATGGCGCAGGGATTCTCTGTCACACTGATTTAATAGGTATCTCTAGATGATCTCATAATGCGTCACAGTGCTTTACACATGCACTCATCAGTTTAACTCTCTGTAAAACAGAGAAGTTTTTATGTCTTGAGGAAGCACAGATGATGTTTTTCCAACTTCAATGTCTAATCTGGAACTGGTGTTTCCATGTTTCCCGCCGCAGAAATAGCTATTTTGCTGTCAACTGCAACAAACTAAACAAAATCTTGAGCAGCTACATGCAGAACAAACATATATCTGTTGACCTATGTGTTGGCGCATAGCACCAATACTCCTAGGTATGAACGTAGGGTAATATTATTATTACAACATTATTATATACCATCTCTCCCTTGCTCTTCGACATCATCAACTCACAAACCTAAATTTAAGCCAAGTCCAATTTTAAAAACACAGAACAATATTGTAATATATAATCAAATATTAAAAAGTAGACACGCCCACTTCTCTGATTAATGCTATATGACATGATCTTTATTGGTACAGACCTCCTCAACGATAAACTTGTGCTATGTCATTAACAACTTACAATTTGCTGAGTAACTCTGTTCCTAAAACTTTTCAAGGGGGTTTGTTTTTATGCCGCGCACCCCAAAACTCCACCATCGGATCATGGAATGCTTAGGAAACGTGGGATCTACTGGATCCTGAAAGTCCAGGACAAACATCTTATCAGTGTAAAGTAGGTTAAACGCGGACCCTTCCTGAGCCTTTCATGAGCTACATGCATGCCTTAATAGCACCAGAGACCCAGTCACGTCGGGCCTCTACATCCTGGTTCCTACAACACTTCAAAGGGCTCGTGTTGAGGCCCTGTCTGTAAGCCACCAGGGACATCAAAGAGAAGCCAGCGAACATGATTGGCCAGAAACTGAGGGCCAAAAACATGGACACGATGGACATCGTCAAACATCCAACGCTGTCGATTCCATCGGAATCAAAATTCACCTTTTAAAATGTATCTCTAGGGACGAATAAGGTCAGATCATAATCGTAATTCCTCCTACGAGCTACTTCTTCCTATTTGCGAGGTCATTCTTGAAATTTTAAAGGACCTTTTGAATGCAGTCCATCATAACCACATCTGTATGACTCCCGTTTCCCTGAGCGCACATCTGGAGACCTGATTCGATCATCCCTTTCGTCTTCTGGCACAGAAACAGCAATGAAGGAGAGATGGGGGGAGAAAGAGTATGCGTGTGTGTGTCTATGTGTGTGTGTGGAAAGGGGGGGTGGGGGGGTAAGCGAGGCTGCTTGATCAAAGCCTTCCTCTGCTGATCATGTGTAGCCTGCCTTGTCTCACTTCTCTGAATCCGTCTCTCCCACACGCAAAGCAGATGTCCTCCAGTGCAGACGATAACTTCACCCCAAACAGACGCTCCATTGAATTTCACCATCTCCAAGGAAGCAAGAGAAGCACCTTCCATGTCCTTAAAACAATTATCACGGCCACAGTATGTCTGAGTCACCTAAGTTGAACGGTATAATGGATTCTCAAGCTGTAGCTGTATTTGTTTTTGTTTTAATCCAGGGCAACCGTAAATCAAAATTATAGTGATGCAGGGGATTTTTATATGTCTCACAAGTGTGAAAATGATTATGTCCAAGAAGCCCTGCCTATACTCTTAAAAACCTTTTTTTTTTTTCGTGGATTTTTTGAAGAGATGAGGCTTCTTAAGCTTCTTAGCTTCCTAAATAGGCTGTAACTGGAACACAACCTTAAGTGTCCCCCAAGAGCGAATGCAATTATGGTCAACCAGTCCTTTCTACACCTTAGAAGGAAAAAAAAGGTTCCTCAAGGGTTCTGTAGAGGGAGAAGGGTTCTTCGGTTTCCAAAACGTTCGTACATGGAGTCTTTGAATCAATGATTTTTTAATTTCATGAAGTCTGTAAATTATCTTTTTGCAATTGCACCTGTCAAGGGGTGGGGTACATTAGGCAGCAAGTGAACAGTTAGTTGCCTGACGCTGATGGGTTGGAAGCAGGAAAAAATGGACAAATGTAAATATCTGAGTGACTTTGACACGGGACAAATTTATGTCTAGACAGTTGGGTCAACGCAACTACAAAATGGGACGTCTTGTTCCTATAGTCCTGGGAAGATAATGGAATGGAATGCAATGGAAGAAGGTGGGTTGGTTATTTATCTGGTGAAGAGAGAGAGCTCCTGGAGGAGCTATGGGAAGAAAGTGGGGTGGCAGAGGAAGTATGAGCTATGGCAACGTTCTGCTGAGGAAACCTTGAGTCCTGCCATGTTGCTTTGACCTGTACATCCTACCTACACTTTGGTAGGATGATCAGACAGATCAACATCAACAACAGATGTTTCAAGAGTGTCAGTTTGTGTTTTCTGTTCTGCAGTTTACACACTCTGTCACACAAACTCTTTCCTGTTAATTTGTAACAAGAGCGATAGAAGTTCTGAGAAAGCCCATGTCTCATATCTTCTGTCTGCGTGATTCTGACATCGAATCTTAGAGAACAACATCCTTGTCAAGATGGGCCACTTGCTCACCATAGTGCTGTTAGGCTTTGTCTCATCCTCGACATCAATGCAATGACCTACCAGTTCGAGAGAGAGGAAAGGACAGCTCTGCTTTTGCATGAATAATCCAAGTTAAGAATGGAAAGTAAACGGCTCAGAAGACGTTCCTGTGGTTGCGCATCGCTCCACAACAACGGAGGGTAATTCAAAGTGCCTGGAGCCGGAATTCCTGACCGCTCACACGAAGAGGGGAGGAGCGGCTGAGAGAAACGGAGGATACTAAAAAACAGTGTCAATGCATGGATGGATGCCTGACCAAGCGCTTCTTTTTTGCCTTCCACATGCTGCATACCATTATATTGCAATCTGATTTGCTTGGCATTTTCCGACTGAGATCACAAACACACCAATGCCCCAAGAGAACAAATAAAACTTCATTGAGCTTAAAATGATGAAGTCATGACGAGTTCCACCACCAAGAAGACAAGAACATACAGGACTTGCTGTACAAACCCACAGCCATTCCTCTGAAGACCCCAAAAACCATTACTTCCTGGTTTGGAAACAGAACATAAGACACGCTTATTAAAACTGAAAACTGAGCAGCTCGGTTCGTAATTCACTGAAATGGATGGACCTGATTAGTTGACTCCAAAAAAATGGCCTGACGATTAATCACACTGTTGGAAGCCATTTTGCTTTGAAGGGCTGGTATTTGCTTAAACACCTTCATGTGCAGGTTGTGAAATCCAATGCGAGAACATTCAGATGACTGAAACCCACACAAACCAAAACGGACTGTTAGCATATGGTAAAGCAGGCCTTATTTTACATTTCAAGGTTTCTGGAATTAAATTCCCAACGGAAATTCTTGCTGACTCAGAAAAGCTATTCATTTTACTCAATACATTTTGAGGCACTGGAACCAATTCATTCTTAAATATAAAAAAAGAATCTCTAGGGGACCCAGTTTAAAGCTCAAATAGACCTTTTTAGGGCATATTATTGGTCAACTACAGCATGGAGACATGGTTTATTAAATTATATGTCTTTGGTGAACCACAATCCTGTAACATTTTGAGTTATGGTGGTTGGCTCTGCTATTTTACCATTTACACATCACATTTTACAGAGACATCAGCCAGATTCTTATTTGTTCTAAATAATAAAAGCTTGGGTTTATCTCCTGGACCCTAAGGAACCATTGATGTGTCAAAAAGTGAAGTGATTTATATTATATAATACATTCTATCAATCATGATCCCGTCAATAATTCTTGGTTGGGATTTAAAATAAAAACAACAACCCAGAAGCTATCTTCTGACCGCGCTTTAGTCCAAAGCATTTTACACGTTGGCCTGATTTATATCCGTTCCTCCATTCTCGATGGTATGTGTGTGTTCTCGTGGTTTTACTTAAACACAAGCTAGCGTTTTAGCGTTAAATCCTTGATATAGCATCTGCAGCATGCGCATGAGAGCACTTGCACGGTATACTTTCAAACATAGATTATGGTTTACGGTTTCAGCTTAACCTCAATTAGGGTGCTGGATATTTGAGCGCTTTCCAATCCACAGTCACTCAACTTGACAGGACTTAAAAAAAAAAAAAAAAAAAACAGGAAATGCAAAGGCTTAAGAATTTGGCGCCCTCTGTGGTATGCGGCATCAATGGGGAGCTCGCCTCTAAGAACAGGAAAGGCCGGCGATTATTTGGTTTATCTGTTACACCACTGGGCTCCTTCACTTTTGCTGCATGCCAATCTCACGTCTCAGGTTGCAGACAGGAGGGAAAGTAAGAATTGGTTGCCATAATGGTAAGCTTGGCTAAAGCTTAGCTATTGTTTCTTATGAGAATATAACCTACGAGGGGTGTTCAAGTCAAACTGGGACTGTGCAGAATGAAAAAAAAACAAAAAAAAAACAGTTCTGACAGTAAAAACTCCCTTCATTTTGCTATATAATCCCCTGCTACACTAATGCACTTACCCCAGCGTTTTACTAGTGCCCTTCATACCATTAATGTAGAACGTTTTCTCAGTATGCCACAGCCGTGATGTGATGGTTCACGTCTGAAACGCTGGCCTCCCAGGAACTCCTTAAACATTTGGAAATGCCTTGGAGAGAAGTCAGCACTATATGGATATAATGTAATATGGACCTGTAATCTGTAATTCCTGTAGTTCCCATAGACACATGCGTCTCTTCTACAGGCTGGCGACAAGTTATCCGACGATTTTCAAGGGTCAGGAATTTCACTCACCAAATGTTTATGGAACAACTAAAGTGAGCTCTGAGCCACCGTGTCCAGGGTCGTCTTTAAAAAATTCAAATATTTTAGAGCGAGTAATGCCCTTCCGCCCACCTAGACACCACTGACATTTTTCCTGATTTGTAGTGAAATGTCAGATTCTTAATCTTTCCAAGACACTTATTACCTATCATTTGTCTTCTTGAGGCTCCTCGGATCTAGACGACTAGACTGCAAACCTCACCACACTAATATGCTGTGATTCCTATACACATTAACCAGTGACTGACTGGTTCCAATCATCAATCACACGTTATCAAGCTGGTTATTGACTTGACAAAGGGCACAGGGGGGTGGAGTGGGGTGGGGTTGAATGGGGTGGGGATCCTTCCTTATCCATGAAGGAACTCTGCTTGTCATTCCAACCAATAAGGAGCCAAACCTGATTCCACCAACAGCTCTTGGAATTAAGTCAAGTCTCAGTTGAGGCTTCAGATTGGTTAGAAAAAAAAAAAAATTTACAAGCCACACCAACCCTTTTTGGAAGATTGGGATGTTTTTGGATGTGAGTGTATGGGAGAGAGGATTTACTCTTAAGACTACATTTTGATGCTTTTGCTTGGTCAAAGGGACTAGGCTAGATAATAGTTCTTAGCTTCTATGTATAAATAACTTGTTTCCCACTTTTGGGAAAAATATCTTCTAGGTTCCTCATTGAAAAAAAAAAAAACATCAAACCATTTTTTAAGATTAGTAGAAAGGAGGAGGTGACATTATCTATATTCTGCTTTAAAGCTTTTTCTTCCACCGCAAAGAGACTAAAATAATGAAAATCAGTGTTTGATACTGATTAATAAACTCAATTATGACCTACAAGAAACTCTGTTCATTCATTCCTCAGCAGTCGCTTTATGATGGTTGAAAACCGGAGAGGACAACTGGGTGTTAGGCAGGAACACATCTTTCATTGAAACCCAGTCTAACACAGGACACACACACACACACACACACACAATTACCTATGGGCAATTTAGCATATCCAGTTCACCTCCTGGCTTGTTTCTGGGAGATGCGAGGAAACCGGAGATCACGGAGGAAGCCCGCATGGGCATTAAGAGAAGTGCAACTCCACATTAGACAGTAACCTGAGTTCAGGGCCGAACCTTGGAGCTGTGAAGTGGCAGCCACTGTGCTGCCAAGGAAGGGAAGAGCAAATCCTAAATCCTGAGGCACTAATTGGCACCGAGTGAACCGCGACGCAAGATACGACATGTCCGTTCAGATCATGTTTTGAACAAAAGTCGAGGTTAGATGAGACCGGTCATTTGTTCAACATGCACAATATGGACTGCTGGGAGGATTAAAACACCCACCCACACACACTCACACACACACACAGCAGAGTGGTTTTCCCAGTCCGGCTTGTTGCTTTTAATCCTCTACATTTTAGTGTTTCCCTGATTACTGCAAGCCTTTCATTAAAGTGGGTGTGCTGGACTAGAAAACACTACCATGTGCTGCAGCCACCTCTCCTCTAATCCCAAGGTTCTAGCACGACACACACACACACACACACACACACACACACATGAAAAAGACACTAATGACCCCTTCCTATGAGAAACAGCTCCCAATTGTGCCATCCCATATGGTCTCCTTTACACATGGAGAGAGAGAGAGAGAGAGAGAGAGAGAGAGAAACAGAGAGACGGAGAGACTTTCATGCGCGTCCGTACCGTAAGAGCGGTGCTCCCTCTGGGTTTAGGGTCATTGATCTTCTGCTTTCTGCTGGGGAATCCATCCACTGACACTAGGAAGAGGGTAAAAAGAGCCACAGAGGGCAAAACTCCCCTCCGAGTGCGCATAACTGCAATACACCCTCACCAAAGCAAACACAGGAGAGTTTCGATGCGTGCGCTTTTTCTTCTTCTTTTATTAATTATTATTATTTATGTTTTTTTGGAATTGTTGTTTCCTCTACACGCTTCCCCTGGCGCGCGGCGTGGATCAGTGCCTCGCGCTCCCACAGCACCACTCCATTAGAGCGCGATCTCGAGTTCCATCCTCCTGTTCAGCACTGGCTTTCTGAAAGAGCTCCGGAAACATCTCAGCCGTTTATGGTCCTCAAGCACTCCTCGAACTTAAGATGCCATTTGTGAGCTGCTCGTGCTGCCCTGCTGCGGCTCCGCGCGTAAACGCTGCTGCTGCTGCTGCTGATCTGAAACTCCAGTGTGTGTGTGTGTGAGAGAGAGAGCGCGCGCGTGAGTGAGAGCGCGCGAGGCTGTGCGTGCGTGCGTGCGTAAATTCTACACTACTCCACACACCAGTTCGACTCGTCAGGGTTGCCAGATTCGAGTCGAGCTCCGAGTCAGGCTCTGTTTTCTTTAAACCCATCGCACAGGCTATCCACGTTGGAAGTTTTTTTAGCAGACATTCTTATGCATAAGTGCATCGTTTTATTAAACAGACTATTTTTTTGTACAAAAATATTTCTTATATTCATGTTGTCAATATTGAACCAATAAGCCCATTAAAAATAAATAAATAAATAATAATAATAATAATTCATACGTATATAAAAGTGTGTAAGTCTGGTGTTCTATCCATCATGTATTCCTGGCAGAGGATGAAGACACTGGGATGAACCTGACTTTAGAATAAAAGGTGTTTACAACCACACTGTAATCCCTAATGCTCAAAGTGATCAAGCATACTGAGTTCTGTTAACTTAAACCATTACAATTAGTTTCAATTAAACGACCTTGATGAGTATTTAGAACTTTTTGATATTTATGAGTTTGTAGAAATGACGCTTTTCAAGTCAGCTGAAAGAACTTGATATTTTAAGTAACCGTAACTACTGTCACCTTAAAGTTCCACCAACTTAAAATCTTTCAGACTAGTGATTTTGTGTCTGACGTCATCAGGGCAACAGGGCACTGGTGGCTCAGTGGGAGGTGTTTCGCCTGCCATGTGAAAGGCCCGGGTTCGATTCCCAGCAACTGGATGAAGTGTCTGTCCCAGGCCCAGATAAAATAGGAGGGTTGCGTCAGGAAGGGCGTCAGGAAGGGTGTAAAACCCGTGCCGAGCTTGTGTGCGGACCGGATCGTCTGCTGTGGCGACCCATTGGCCAACAACAATTTATCTGATTTGCAGCAACTAAGAAAATGATCATTGCTACTAAATAGTACTACTAAAAGAGTTAAGCTACTCAATAAATAAAGTTTGATATTTTGAGCCACAGTAACCGTCTCCTTAAAGTTCCACCAACTTCAAATCTTTCGTGTCTGACGTCATGTAAAGTGCCCATGTTGAATTTTTTGATCAGGATGGTGGTGGATTGGTCTGTCTTCACATGATGTTGTAAGTATAATCTTTACAAAGCTGGTGGCTCAGTGGTACAGTAGGTGTTTCGCCTGCTATGCGAAAGGGCCGGGTTCGATTCCCAGCCACTGGATGAAGTGCCTGTCCCGAACCCGGATAAAAATGGGGGGGGGGGTTGTGTTCAGAATGGCATCTGGTGTAAAAACTTGTGACAAACCGCTGTGGCGACTCATTGCCAGGGGCAGGTGAAAGACCAACAACGATTTATTTAATTTGCAACAACTAAAAAAAAAAAAAATGATACTGAGTAGCCGAACTCATACTAATGCAAGTAAAGAACGATTAATATGAATGAGTACAACAAACTCAAAACCTGATAGTTCTGTTTACTCAAAATTGGAAACACAATTTTTTTTTAAAGTAATGCTAACTGATTACCTCAAATTTTTTGAGTTTGCCAACTTATTTGGGTTTACAGTGTGGACAGTACCTTGCAAAAGTATTCATACCCTTTGCACTTAAAGAAATCCTAAAGAAGTCCCACTTGCAGTTTGTGACGAGCCATGTGGAACTGCAAAACGTGACTTCTTATGGCTTTCTTTCAACAATCACTTTCTTCTTGCTGCTCTACCATAAAGGTGAGAATTTGAGGCGTGCACGACTAATAGTTGTCATGTGGATAGATTCTCCTACCTGAGCTGCGGATCTCTGCAGCTCCTCCAGAGTTACCACGGGCCTCTTGGCTGCTTCTCTGATTAATGCCCTCCTTGCCCGGCCTGTCGGTTTAGGTGGACGGCCATGTCTTTGTATGGCTGTGCATTTTTGGATGATGAATTGAACAGTGCTCCATGAGATGCTCAAAGCTTGGATTTTTAAAATAAAAATAAAAAAATTTATGACCTAACCCTGCTTTAAACTTCTCCACAACTTTATCCCTCACCTGTCTGGTGTGTTTCTTGGGCTTCATGATGCTGTTTTTTCACTAATGTTCTCTAACAAACCTCTGAAGCCTTCCCAGAACAGCTTGTTTTATACTGAGATTAAATTACACACAGGTGGACTTTATTTACTATTTACTAATTAGGTGACTTCTGAAGCCAATTGGTTCCACTGGATTTTAGTTAGGGGTATCAGAGTAAAGGAGGCTGAATACAAATGCACACCACACTTTGCCGATTTTTATTTGTAAACAAATGTGAAAGGCATTCATAATTTTTCTTCCTCTTCACAATGTGTTGGTCTGAAATTTGAAATCCCAATAGAATACATGTACGTTTGTGGTTGCAGTGTGGGAAAATGTGGAAAAGTTCATGAGGTTTTTTTTGCAAGGCACTGAACTTACATCATCTTAAATTGAATTAATTGTGCAAAAACAATTAAAATCCAACACTGAAGCAAAAAATACAACAACATCCTACATTACATTTGGCAGGTGCCCTTATCCCGAGTGACTTACATTTTTATTTGATTATACATCTGAGCAGTTGTAGGTTAAAGTTAAGGGCCTTGATGAACAGCTGCAACTTGGTGGTGCAGGGGATTGAACCTGGAATATTCTGAGTAGTGGCATTCCAATGCCTTAGCAGAAATGTTTTTTGTTTGTTCAACCACAGAGGTACAAAAACATCTAACTTAAGGTATGAACCAGTAAGAAACAAGTGATCAGGCCGGTGATTAGTATACTGCTGATGCTGAGTGGCTGGAACAGACAAAAGAGGAAATGAAGCTTGAGGCTGCTGCTGAGGTTGTTAAACACACAACCCATTTTTTAATTGTAACTTCAGGACCTTTTCAGACAGCTTCTGTAAAATTTCATCTAAATACTTTAGACGACTGCAGCGGTTTTATATTCAAGTCTGAAAGGATGTCTTAAAACTGGAGCAACATTTGATTCCTTACAAGCAATCTGGCAACCAAGGCTACAAATCCTCTGCGCCTATTCCTCATTGGTCAGTTGCCCTCCGTTAGTGTGATGTCACAATATGTGGAGGAGGAGGAGGAGGAACTGAGCCGGACCTCTTTAATGCAGGAGCACACACGGGAGCCGTGCAGAAGTAGGACATGAACAGTAATAGTGTGTGATGGGAAAGTGCGTCTGGAGGGATTTGTGTAAGTGGATTTCAGCGGCACTCAGTGTGACTCGGTGCAATTGAGGGCTTAAAGGAGAATTAAAGACGTGCAGCTGTGGCCAAAAAAAGGAAAAAGGAAAAAAAAAAAAATCTACTTAAGTGCTTAGATTTGTAATGTCCCTGAACGGTGAGGTTTTATCAGGATTTAAGAAGCGTGTGTTGGTGGTGGACGGGGGAGAAGAAGCAGTTCTGCTATAAAGTTAAGGATGTAAACGTCACATGCTTAGATTTTTCTTTGGGGATTTAAAGTCATTATTAAGGGGAGTCTAGCGTTATCCTTATGAGAAGAACGTATTCTGGTCAGATTCCAGATTCCAAATGCAAAGGGAAAAACTAATCATGTTCTGAAGATAGTAGGTGTCTAGAAAAGTGTACAAAAAATATCAGATGCTCAGGATCTCTGTGGTTTTAGGATATGGCCCTGAAGACGAGCAAAGCTGAACTTGTATGTAAAGGAGAAATTACATTACAGATGTCAGACAACATGTCAGATTTGACCAGAAAATAACAAGATTCAGGTCGTATTAGATTCTAGATTGAGCTAGATTAAACTATATTTCTCACTCTGCCAATCCTGTGAACCTTATAAAGAACATTTATTCAATTATACAGTGAGCTGGTTGGTGTATGAACCGTGAATTTTGACCTTGGGACACTAATTTAAGTCATGCGTCATGATTCCGGGGGAAAAAACAAACACAAAAAAACAAGACATAACAATATTCTGCTTTTTATTATGTAACATGGTTTTATATTTATAGAACAGTCATACATCTTAACTCTTGTGTTTTACAATGTTTTTATTTATTTATTTATTTCAAGGACAAGAAACAACAAAACGACGCCATCTCCGACATTCTTTCGAATGAACGAAATTTAAAGACGAATGTGTTCATAGTAGAAGAACGACAGTGTGAGAAAGAACGAACGAATGAAGGAATACATGACGAGGCACGGAAGCCACAACTTGTTCATTTCAGCACCTTTTCTTTTTTTCCTTTTTTTCTTTTAATAATAATAAAAGTTCTGCATGAATTTGAAAAGGTTATGGATGAAGCTTGGCCATCAGTAGTTTTGCGCACTGAGAGCGCGCTCACCGTGGAGTTCCGCGCACATGTTTCTGGAGCTGCCAGAAACGTGGAAAATTTCTCTCTTTCTTAATTTTTTTTTTTTTTGTGAAAGAACAAAGAAAAAAAGTCACTATTCATAATAAATAAATATGTACACGGACACAGTGGAGAATCAGGGAAAGGGTGACGAAAAAAAAAAAACTTTAAGACTTTTTTTTTTTTTTGGTAATTCATATAATATAAAGGGCTTGCTAACTTGTAATACAAACCTTTAACATGTTCTTTTGGGAATATTATATTTTATCTGATTTTTTTAAATATTTATATACATTTTTTTCACCCCTAAAGTGCAACTTGATCGTTGAATTCTTCGAAACTGCAATTTAATGATGCACGTGCATGAGTCGAGCGTGGATTCCCCCCCAAAAACCCACAAACATCAATATGTAAGGAGCGTGGACTTTTTAAAAAAAACTGAAGCAATGAAATGCAAATATGTTTAAAAAAAAAAAAAATTTCTGCTGACAAAAGCAACAAAATGAAGAAGAAACGGGTTAACAAGCGGGCGTCTGTCTCTGAGACGTGATGGTTTGTTCCCGCCCCTGGTCTGGTCCCGCTTATTCAAAAAGAAGCTTTGTACACGTGAGAAGAACGGTTTGAGGGTTACAGTTACATATGGCTTTAGCGAGAGCAATAAGCGGTCCGAAGAATCTTGTGGTTGGCGGCGAGGAATTGAAGCGCTTTTTCTTTTCTCTTTTGGTGTGTTTTTGCTCTCAAATAAACGTCACAACGAGTTAAGGACAGATCCCGAATGTCAAAGTGATGGATGAGAACTAACAGAAAAGGAACGAAGGAAAGGGGAAAAAAAAGGAAAGCCGTGTAATAGGAGCTTCATGTGCTTAACAAGAACATGATGACATTAACAACAACAACAGACGAGAAAAGAGAAGACTTAAGATGTATTAAGTGAAGCTTGGGAAGGAATGACGGGAGAGAGAGAGAGAGAGAGAGAGAAAGAGAGAGAGAGAGAGAGAGCAGTGCACGTCTCCATCAAGGCTGGAAGGTCTTCAGTCTTCGCACTCCTCGTACGTGGTCTCGTCATAGGACCGGTCGAGAGACGGGAGGATTTTGTTGCGCAAGTATTTCACCTGCAGCAGATCTCCCACCTCGCTGATCGCGTTCAAGGCCTACACACACACACACACACACACACACACACACACACACACACACACACATAAGCACAAGATCATCAATATACACCACATTCACACCATCGCCGTCATGCAGGATCGCTTTACAAACTGTCACTCTAAACTTCAACTAAACTTTAAGGAATAAAAAGTGAAAAAGAAAGATGTTAATCGTTGTGGGTGTTGCCAAAAAAAAGGAAAAAGAAGAAATTCTTGGATCCGGATTTCTTGGAAATAGACAAATTCGCGTTGTGCGTAAATATATTGCTAAATTAAAATGCAAAAAGGATGGATAAGGATTTATTTCAAATCTTGAAAGAAGTAACATTTTTATATATGCATTTTTTAGACGCTGTACAAACAGCCCAAGTTAATATTATCCGAGTTATCATTATTATTATTATTATTATTATTATTCACAGTAATATTGCGTAAGCCAGGCTGTGAAACTCTAGATGTTTACCAACCCTAAAGCCCTAAACCCTAAGGTCGGGTGACGGTGGCACATGGAGGCGTGAGAAGAGGAGGAAGCTCGTCCCGGTCTCTCTCTTTCTCTCTCTCTCTCTCTCTCACACGCTCAACAGGAGAGTCATAAATAACACTGAGGTGATCATTTGCGAACGACGATAAAACGAGAAAAGAAAAAACAAGCACATAAAACACATAAAAAGCCGGAGAGCTTTCACACTTCCTGATATCCATCTGATCCCTGATTATGTCACAGCTTGGGTGGGGGGGGCCAAAAAAAAACAAAAAACCTGATATGAAATGATAAGAAGCGGTAGCATCAAAGTCTGCTCTGTTTTCTTAGTGCTGAGGAGGAGAAAGACGGTGATGGTGGAGGGGTGATTCTTCTCTTATTTTTTCTTCCCTCGTGCTTAAAATCAAGGGTCCTTGGGGAGGCAGATTAAGATGCTCTTTGATCTCCTGCCAGAGCAGCCCCCTGTGGCAGGCCCTTCTTATGTAAACCCGGCGACTGAGCGAGCCGAGAGAGCCGACACTGTCAATTAATTTACGGCGCGGGACACTTTGAAGACGCGGCCTCGCATTCCTTTTTCAGTGATTGCGTTCGGACAAAGACAGGCATATCGAGGTAAGGACTTGTAAAGCACGCACAAAACACACTGTTGTTATGAGACACAGTCTTTAGTGGTGTGTGTGTGTGCTTGTCTTCTCATATTTTATTGCCTAAATATCAGAGATAAATAAATTGTTCAGAATAATTGTTCAGGAAAACCCAGTGAACTGCTCCAAATTGTTCTTTTTTTAACGCAAATTTTTGCCAAAGCATGAAGCTTTCAAATGGATCTGGAATTCTGGCACAAATTAATCTCTGTGATTCAAAGTCTTGACAGCTGATCTGTTTTGGCTCGCAGCTGGAATGACTATCAGAGCTTCTGCTCTAGAAGATCAATCCCCTCCTTCTGGCCAATCAGAATAGAGAACTCAAAAGAACAAACAAACAAACAAAGATCTCACATAATCAGAGCTCCCAATCTGACAGGCTGCATGACTGTGTGTCTGTGGGTGTACGCATGCATGTGTGTGGACGTCCTGAGGTTATTACCGTGTCCAGCATTTCTTTGGTGTGAGCCGCAGAGATGCAGAAGCGTGCTCTGGACTCGATGATGGGCGTGGCTGGGAAACCCACGACAACCACACCTATGTTCCTCTTCAGCATCTCCCGACCGAACGCCCTGGATAGGACAGGATACACACACAACAATTAATCAGGATGTTAATTAATATGTTAATAAGTTAATATCTCAGCTCACTAACTAGCCTCACATCTTCTGTAGGTTGGATTTAGATGGGTAAGAATGCTGGTTTTGGAAAACAGCTAGAAAACACGGACGAACGTTAAAACTAAAAAACGTCTTAAATCTACTTATAACAAGAACACTTTGTCCCTTAGGTTTTTCCTCCCCAATCCGCAGCTGTCCATGAGATACGCTGGTGGTTGAGAGAGAGAAAAAAAAAAAAAAAAAAAAGGATGTCCTTAGAAAGCCGTCTTTTCAGATACGACTTGCTTCCTATTTAGGGAGCCTCTTCCTCAAGCGTAAGTGACCACATGATGTATGTGCTAAATCTGACCCGTTCTCATATAACTGATCATAATTATTATAATTTAATTCACAAATCTATGTTTGTTAAACTTATCTGGTATCCACTCAAGCACTAGACCGAAGCCGAGTGGCGAGCGCTTACCCGATTTTGGCAGGCAAGTAGAGCATCATGGGAACTACAGGTGAATCGTTGTTGCCGTAGATGATAAAGCCTATCTCCCTCAGCCTCCTCCGGAAGTAGTTTGTGTTCTCCGCCAGCCTCTGGATGCGATCCCTGCCTGGAAGGAATGTTTAAAGAGAGAGAGAGAGAGAGAGAGAGAGAGAGAGAGAGAGAGAGAAAAAAAACAAAAAGACATTTCAAACACATTTTAAAGGGAACGTTTTGGACTTGGCGTTAATCTGCTTTTTCCACGCCGCTTTCATGCAATCGGACAATTAAAAAAAAAAAGTTACCAATCCACAGGACCCATTAGTGGAGTTATTAGGAAACCCGAGCACCTGAGCTATAAACTTTATCCTCACGCTGGAGCGAAAGCCGGTCCTGAACCATTAAAGCGGGAAGATTTTATACCTGCTGATTTTATAGATCTTCTTAAAATTTCCCCTGTGATGTCATCGGGCCACGGCGCGTTTGCTTTCTAGTCATGTTTGGTCTTAGTGTGAGGTTTTATCGCACTCGAGCTCCGTGTAAGCCTGCGTGTCCTCGCCAGAGATGCTAATCAGAAGGCTAAATGTGACCCGCGAGCTACGGAGGAGCTCTTTATCTCAGCGAAGCTGGACGCAGTAAACAAACATCGACGATTCGCTCGGAGGGCAGGGGTTTGAGCGCTCTCGCTTGGAAGGAAGCGTGTCTGCTTTGTGATGTATCGAGAAAGAATTCGAAGCGTGAGCTGTTTGGGAAAGCGGGTCAAAGTTTCCGTGCATGCCAAGGAATGGCACTAAGGAATTTCCTCTTCTGTGCTAACGTCTGAACGTGGTGTCTCAACAGTGTGGGACGTCAGGTCGGGCGATGGGTAGGTCTTCGGTAAAGACTGAAGTGTCCACCTTGACGGAGTTCTCAGAGGTGAAATCTACCACCCAAGTGGTGACTTTTGCTTGTGAGCGAGTGTTGGGCGTTTCCTTCTGATGTGTTCTTGCAAAATGAGGCTTCACTTGCTGCGAAATGGGATTTTGTTTACACAGGCTACTGACACATAACGCAACCTGTACGAGTCATGACGGGTCGCTGGCTGGGTGGTAATGAAACGAGGTGTAACGTCTAACACTTTGTTTAACGCTCCTCTGCACTCACTTCCACCCCAGGCTATGATCTAAGATCCTTACTTTTTACTAATACCCAACCCTGTCGATTTATTTCTAACTCTACACCATCACCTCTTTCAGTGACATCACTGTGTGTATAACTGTCATCAAGTCTCATAGCATTAGAAGCGTAACTCCTTTCCGGCTCTTAAAGGTTAATAGAAAAATCATCGGTGCTTCAGAAAGCAAATTTCTTCAATAAGACTGCCAGTCCATTGCATGCACGGGAAGACTGACAAACTAAAGCTTTCCGAACTGCAAAAAAAAAAATAAAAGAAAAAAAATTCTTTCGTGATGCTTCACAAAGCAAAACAGATCGTGCAGCGGTCGCTCACAAATTCTTTCACAATAAATCACAAAACAGGCCTTCCATACGAGAGCTCACACTCATCCCCTCAGAACAAACTGTTGATTTTTTATTTATTTTTTTTTTAAAGGTTGTTTATCACATCCTGTATAATCTCCTGCCGTCCAACCTGACATGGATGTAGCTTCAAAAACAAACTCCGCAGAAACATCTCCCTGGACTGCTCACCTCGACAGGAATCCGATTACATCATCTCGGTTTCAGGACCGAACCTGGTTTGCTGGTTGAGAAAAACCTGAAGGGTTCTACTGAATTGTATTGTTGTAGTGTCCGCGCAAAAGTCACAGTCACTGCTGGATGCCGGGCATCTGCTCAGATTGAGATCAGAGACACGCGCAAACCGGCAGCCACGGGTCAGGACGTGATTATGACCTTTACCATGCCCAGTTCCTACGGGAGCTCTGAATTAATGGTGACATTCGCACCAGAGAAAGTGGCTACACAAACTACGTCGAAAAAAAAAAAAAGAGCATCTGAAAGTAATAAGGTTTGGAGAGGAACTTAAACTTCCAGAGCCTTGAATGGGTGAGCAGGTCCTCCAGGAGGTGGGGGTGGTGGGATGGAGAAAAGCTCTCCAAAGTAAATCTTTCTGGGGTACCCTTTCAACAGCTAGTTTCACAGCGCACACCCCCAAAGTAACTCCTTCCAGACACCGGGCTGTAGGACTGGAAGCAAGGGAAAGGCCGAGAGAGAAAGAGAAAGAGAGAGAGAGAGAGAGACCAAAAGAGCTTCCAGATGTGGGGGGCCACTTCACTCAGTTTTCTCCTTTTTTTTTTTTTTTACCTCAGAAAAAAGCCAGTTCCTCTGCACTTCCTTTTCATCTAAAAAGGGCGAGATAAGTACAAACATCCAAGTGAAGTTCAGGGTCTCTGGGCGAGGCGAGGTTCTGCGGCAGCTTCCAGGTTTCTCTGGAGTTTTAGCCGTCCGTTATTTTGCACCACACGAGAGCGGACCATTATCTCTGCAGCGATGCGTTTCACAGCCGTACCGCTCATTCTCAGCTCATCATGCGGAAGATTAACGAGCCTGGACGGGACACCGGATGCAATTCAATATAAAGCTTGGCTTAGTTACTGTTTTAGAATTCGGAGCGCTGCTTGCTTTATTATGGCTTGTTTGGGTTTCACATAAAATTCGATTAGAGAGCAAATAGGAAGACGGATATATATATATATATATATATATATATATATATATATATATCTTCCGGCATTCCCCTGCTGACAGACAGACAATCGGAGGCAAACACACTCAAGCACCTAAAACACATGTTCCTGAGTTCACTACCCAAGCTGGTCAACATCTTCAGACAGAGATGGATGGCTGATGTTTGTCAGGACCTTCTATACACACACAGAGGCCATTAGGCTCCACAATGATCAACTGATTCAACACTGATTCCACAAACAGGCAGCTGAGTGACCGGCTGAAAGTGGCACTTTTCTGGGATATTTAGGTTGGAAACCAAAGATAATGTCAAACCTACAAAAAGTATAGTATAACCACTGAAATGCTGTGTAAATTGTCTTATTGGTTGCTTAAATGTCATGTCTCGTACAAAAAGATTGAATTTTTCCTGACTGTTCTCAAGGCACAGACTGCAAAAAAGACGAAGAAAAAGCGATAACGTCGAAAAATGCGAGTATTTGCGGAAGAGGCAAAAATAAATAAATAAACATATATATATATATATATATATATATATATACACAGTACAGACCAAAAGTTTGGACACACCTTCTCATTCAGAGAGTTTTCTTTATTGTGTTCTTTATTGTGTTCTTTAGCCCAAACGCGTCTCTTCTGCTTGTTGCCTGTCCTTAGCAGTGGTTTCCTAGCAGATCTTCTACCATGAAGGCCTGATTCACACAGTCTCCTCTTAACAGTTGTTCTAGAGATGTGTCTGCTGCTAGAACTCTGTGTGGCATTGACCTGCTCTCTGATCTGAGCTGCTGTTAACCTGTGATTTCTGAGGCTGGTGACTCGGATGAACTTATCCTCCGCAGCAGAGGCGACTCTCGGTCTTCCTTTCCTGGGGCGGTCCGCATGTCAGCGAGTTTCTTTGTAGCGCTTGATGGTTTTTGTGACTGCACTTGGGGACACTTTCAAAGTTTTCCCAATTTTTCGGACTGACTGACCTTCATTTCTTAAAGTAATGATGGCCACTCGTTTTTCTTTACTTAGCTGCTTTTTTCTTGCCATAATACAAATTCAAACTCTTTGAATGAGATGCTTTTGTTCTGTACTGTATATATTTGTAAAAAATACTCAATGTTAGACCGTTTATTGCTTGTACTTCATTTATATAAAAAGCTTAAGTCATTTGTAAAAACGTGTGAATCGATCCTAAATCAAAAAATTATTCATCCAGTCATTTAACTGACCAACATAATATTAATTAAATGGCACAGCTCCAAATATAACCCTGAAACATTCAATTAAATAAATGAATTTTTAAATTGTATTACATCTTGTGTATTTAATTCCTTCAGATTTTTTAGACATTGTTTTTGTTTTGAACTTGGAGGGGGATTTCTCTAAAGTAAATTAATTAATTAATCAATTTAAACAGATAAAAAAAAAACAATTTAATAGTTTCAAAATCTCTAAAACTTAAATTTTTAAAATACAGACGACACAAATGACACCAATCAAGAAGAAAATATAGATTACATTTGAGAATTTTACAGATTCAAACATCTCAAAAAATAAATAAAGCTATCAAATGCCTCTAAAAAAAAATAAAAATCCTTTATAATATTTACCGAGCTAAAAGTGTGACATGATGTACCGTCATTCACAAGTATAACAATAACAATATATCGTTGTAGCTCTGTGTGTATGTAGAAAAAACTCTAAGAATTCTATTTAAACAACATCTGTGTCGAGTTCCTCATTCAGACTTTTCGAACCCAAGAATTCCTCAGCAGCTGTCGGCTCCTTAATCCTGACCTCTCACGTTAGTGAACAAGCATCAGCCCGGCACCGAATGCTAGCACGTTTGCTTTACCTCCCAAATCAAACGACGACCAAGTGTCCCAAAAATCACGTGGGCTCCATGCAGCTTTGAGGCTGGCGCCCAAAACAAACCTGACACCTGTGTAACAGCGGGGTTAAAGGTACACACCCAGACGCGAAAGCACATTTACAGCTGACGGCAAATTGACTCGGAGGATCTCAGCCTGCTTTGAAAGTGTTATTCAACCAGGAGTGGAACATGACCTGCTGAGCGAAGCCAACACACGCTCCTCCAAAGAGGAAAAGATCACAGATCACAGGACTGACCTTGAGGAACGCTGATTGAGGAATAATATATAGGTTTAATAATAAACGTGGATGACTGGATAACCTTTCGTTGCCTTGCAGGAAGATCCAAATGTGAAAACAGACCCTTTATTGCTATTCCAAATCGGATTATGAATATTATTCTTGGTTGATACAGTGTGTTGTTATACGGGACTGCTTCAAAAATGAGTAATAAATTGATCAAATTCAACTTAAGACAACAATAGTGCACTTTAAAGTGTTCTTTCTTCTCGTTTACCAATTTTAGGTTTCATTCTGAGCATATAGATGCTCAAGAAGTTGCAAATGCTAGTTGTTGGAATCACCATGTTAGTTCATGGGATTGTTATTACTACATTATAAACATTCAAAAGTTTTGCCTTGACCTTGTAGATGAAAACATCATTGGAGTATTTGTTCTGCTATATCGCTACTGTTATGTGAGTGAGTAATATGTCCGATCCCTAGTCCAATCCCTACTTCTTGCTTTCAGACTCGTGGCATTTTGGGAATCACTACTATACTCCTTAAATGAAGGAATGCGGCAGAGTTTACACTCCGGCTTTACGGTACTGTTAAATAGGTCGTTGGAGCCTGAGGAAGACCTGAACGCAAGGATGAATGAGAAGAAGTGAGCATTCCCATGAGGCTATCTACCTCGCTGACCTCCTCTTGATTAGTTTTGAGCCACCACCTCCTCCCGCCCAAACACACACTCGGCCAATTGTTCTTCATGCCCCCCCCCCCCCCCACGTAATCTTTCACAGATGCTCCGGGAGAAGTTAATCTGTAATGATGTCATTAGTTAATCTGCAACCTGCTCACTTGCTGTTAAACTGCAATATCGCTTCTGTTCAGCCGTGAAATTCGAAGACGAGTTGTCCTGAGTCAGCTAAAACATTTACAGCGAGAACATGAAAAGCTACATGTAAAAAACACACACACACACACACACACACACAAAGTCACACTATCAACAGATAGTGAATAATAAAGAATAGAAATTTTAAACTTCAGTACATTTAACTCGCTTATAATGGAAGTTTAAGGGCAGTTGTTGAATGAGTTCCATTATAATTGCAAACGCACAATTTAGTTTCATTATTTCGTCAGAGAAATTTATCTGTAAATGTAAATTTATCTGTAAAGTTTTATGCAATACACGACATTTGTCGCTATACATGACCAACTCTAAGTGTTAACTTAATTAGCACAACGTTCTAGGAAGCATTAAATCCCTCGGAGTATTTTAGTAAGAAATTCCTTTCATTTCTGTCACATTAACTTTTGAGTGTAAAAGTTACGTTATTTACTGTGCATTTTAACAAACGGCCCTTTAGATTTTTTAAGCTTTTTAAAGATTGGCAATTTTAGAATAAAAATATAGCAGTGGGTTATTAGGACAGTCGATATTTGAGGTTAAATGTTTACAGGTGTAGACTGTTTATTAAATTCTCTAATATTTCATTTTCATTTCATTTCATTCAACTCTATTGTTCGAGCAGAACAACTGTGGTTTCAAGCATTTAAAACATCAGGTTATTGCACTGAATTCAACTGCCTGTAAATATTTTAAAAGAATTTTAAAGTAAGAGTTATTGGGCTATGAATTTTCTGTTTTATTTTTGCAGTCAGGGTTATGTTTAGAATTTTCTTTCCATTCCTAGTCAGACCTATATCCCCTAGTCCCAATTTTAAGCATGTAAGTTTTTTTTTTTTTTACTGCATCAACCAAATTCAAATGAAACCTTCATCAACCGAATTCAACAACTGGCTCTTGTTTGCTACTACTATATGCAACATGAATTTTGCATGTTTCATATAGGATACGCTGGATGATATGCTGGAGTATTCCTTTAATGAGGAACACAAGCCTTGACCAGGACAGTCAGTCCTGCTTCTGAAAAAATCTGTCAATCAGCAGGTAAAAGAGAAGAGGCCAAGCGCGCAGGGGTTTTAGTCTGATCCTCTCCGGATCAGGAGAACCCACAGAGAATCATGTGGAACAAAAGGCTATTGTGGAACCCATATGCGCCAGAGAGATGGGCAAAGCCTCCTAAGCTGGCCTACTTTCGCTCATAATAGTCACAGTGAACACTACCTGAGCCTGGCAAGCCTGGAGGGCATGTTTGTTGTAGCTGCCGGCTGTGATTGAGTGGCGCAGGAGAAGAGAAGCCATTTGCAGAGTCCAATCAAAGGGCCGGATCGGGTCTGAACTGCGTGTCGGTAATTGTTAACACATTTCTAGAGTTTAAACTCCGAGCTAAATATTTTACCTGGACGCCGCCTGTACATCTGTAGAAGCAATCAGTCTTATTTCATGAGCAGTGAGAAATTGTACAAAGAAAAACCCCTTCTCCCTCCTCTTCAATCGCTCACTTTGAAATAGCCGATTCTGATTCGGGTCCAAGCTTATGTGCGGCATCTTGAGCAAATAAACGTCTCGAGGGCTGTATTTGCATCGTAAAATAAAACAGCCGCTAAAGCAGTTAGAAGAAAGGGAAATGTCTACAGTGCATGCAGCTTAGTCATGCCTTATCAAGCGAGCGTTTCTGGGCCAAAAACAAACAAACAAAAAAAAATCTGATTGCTTTTTTTTTGTTATTTCCAAATACTTAAAAGGATATTTCAGGGAAAAATAATACCCGTTTTCTCCCTCAGTTTTGAGCTGCAGATCTGAATATTTATAAAACTTGCTTCAAGCTGAATCGTTAACCTTTCATAATCACATTTGTAAATGAGCTTGTGTGTTTTAAGTTTGCTTCATTAGTTTTTTGCTAGAGATGCAAAACTTTTTTGCAGTACTGATGTTAAGGCTTAAATCACTAATTGATTAATTACAGTAAAAAAAGAAAAAAAACTACTGATTTAAAAAGTACTAACTAATAATGTTTGTTTTGCATAATGTTTCTCTGTAGCTCACAGGTCTATTTATTTGTAAGCCACAAGAGGGAGCAGTGTATTATCATTGTTATTATTATTATTATTATTAGGGCCCAAGCACTATGTCATCATAAGGTGTGAGGGCCCTCTTGTTCTTCTAAGAATTTTTCCCCAGCATTCGAGGCTTTTGGGGGGGTCTTAGCATGCTCAAATATCATGAAAATCAGCAGACAGGTTGGAATCTGCTCCTACTAGGATGCCTGAGAGTTTGCGCTCCGGATGTGGCCGAAAAAGTGGTTAATAACTTTGAGTGACATCAACTTGCATACAGTACATTATGCATTATTCCAGCACCTGGGGCTTTCTGGAGGTCTAAAACATAAAATTAACCCTTTTCTAAAATTATGTCATAATGGTATTGGTCTGTCCCCTTTAAAATGCATGTGCCCACTGACTTGCTGCATGATTAACAGCGTATTAACGTTCTGTATGATTACCAGCGTTGTTTTTGAAAAGAGAAAAATAATATTTTCACGGCAGCTTTACAATTTACAGCTACCAGTTTAGGATCATCATCAACTCAAGCAAGCTTGCATATGAGCTAGGTTTCTGGATTCTCATTGGCCAGACAGTCGCTTTTTTTTTTCAATAATTCGTGGTTTCTCAGTGACATCATAATGAATAACGTGTAAGAAAGGGAGCTTGGCGAATCAACGACTACAATGACTTAATCGATCACATTCCACTATGTTAAATGCAATCTGAGAATTTATATTTCGTAAATATTACAGCTTATCAAAAACGAAACAAGTAATCATAAGACATCAAGCATGACTATTATGATCCAACACTATATACACTTCATCATTGGCTCATTCGTCCTGTATAACAGATTACTAGGAAAGGTAGATGTTGTTTTTTCATGTACCAAAGCTACAGATAGGAACTGATCCAAGACGTGGAAGCAATCGTAACAAAGCCGTGTTTGTGTGTGTGTGTGTGTGTGTAGCGATGTGGAAACACAGGCACTTCAGCTTTCACAGTGAACTCTACACTTAAAAAAAATAAAGAAAGAAAATCCTCAAACATTTCTTTTTTGACTTTTTATGACCATATTCATATTACGTCCAGTCCTCATTAACTTTTTAGGTCATTAAACGTTTGTGAATTGGTTTGTATTACAAAGGAGGAACCGGTCCTTGAACCTAAGTAGTTCTCCTTTCTTAGAATACTGGAACATTTTAGTTCATTGCAAGGTGCTGAATGTATTAGGAATGCAAAGGGCAGTTCTCGTTCTGGGGAATACTGAAACATTCACGTTTATTATAAACAATCACTGATTGCTTACCTAAATGTTCTGAATGCAAAAAAAAAATAACCCGATGTTTTTTCCTCTTTCTTCAAAATACAGGAATACTTTTCCGTTCTTATATGCTGAAACATTTATCACTATGTGATGTGGTCTAGCTCTGTGTTAATCCTGCCCCCTAGTGGCATACAATATGAGGCACATGTGTGAGTCAAAAGGTATCCCAGCGGTTTGCTTGCCTTTTAATAAACACTACATCTCTGGCAAACATTAATTCCTATAACTAAGCAAGAAAACACTCCACATTCTCCTGGTCTAGGAGAATAATCAACATCAGGATGGTGTGATGATAAAGATTAAGCTATTACCACCCTGAAGTGTTATATCACATTTAAACCCAAGCGTGACTCTTACCTATCGTGGTTCCATCCTCTCCCATAATGCACTTCATAGAAGTGATAATTTGCTCCACAACGGGAGGCGACATAGAGGTGGCATACACCGCGCTGTGAGAATGAGCGCGCAGGTAATTGATCAGATCCTACACAGAGAGAAAGCGAGAGAGGGAGAGAGGGGGAGAGAGAGATGTAACCTAATATTTCCACACCATATTATGTATTCACCAACAGCCGTTTTCTGTTAAGGCTGGCGCTAAATAATTTGAATTCATAGGAAGCTTCATTTATAACTAAAATCACAGACCTTCCTCCCACCGATGTAACCCCCAGCTGCCCCGAAGCTCTTGGTGAACGTTCCCATCAGGATGTCCACGTCCGTGGGGTCGAGGTTGAAGTAGTCGACCACCCCCCTACCCTGGGAACCCAGAGCGCCGATGCTGTGAGCCTCGTCCAGGTACAGGTAGGCTTTATACTTCTTCTTCAGGGCGATGACTTCAGGCAGGCGCACAATGGAGCCTTCCATGCTGAGGAAATGGATGGAGTTAGCAACGTTTATGTAGGAGAACGCATCTAGGGGGTCCAAGCACTGAAGTGCCCTCCCATAATTGAATCAACTAAATACAAGGACATGCCCAATGTTATCCAGTTCTTATCCTTTAGAACACTGGAACTCCAGTTCTTTAAAGGGTTCTGAATGGTTTTCCTGCTACAAAAGAAGAACCTGTCCTTGAACTATGAGGTTCTCCTTCACTAGAATACTGTGACTTTTTAGTTTATCAAAAGGTTCTGGATGTACAAAGAATGCAAAGGAAAAACATTATCGTGGTAATGGATACTTCTGGTTCTCCTTAGTTACTAGAACGCACAAGATTAAAAGTACTGGAACTCTTCATTTCTTTAAAATGTTCTGAAGAACTTATTCAGGAACCTATGCAGTTCTTCATTATTAAATTACAGGAGTTCTTTGGTTCAGAACACAAATTCTAAATGTGCTGTCAGTGCAAAGGAGAATCTTGAATAGGATCTGCATAGTTCTCATTGTGGAGAGTATGGGAACTCTTTAGTTCATCAAAAGGTTCTTAAACCCAAATGAAAACTGAAACTATTCCTTTAGTAACATGATTGGAAAATCCAAATAGGAACATAAAAATAAACTAAATAAAACAAACCCCAAAACATCTTGTGCAATTAAACACTGCTCACAGACTTTTTCTCGGTCATGATTACAATGTAAAAGCTCAGGTACCTATAGATGCCCTCCACCAGAATGAGGATCTTCTTCCACGGCCGGTGGGTTCTGGGCTGGCCGTGCACTATAGCGTCTCTGAGCAGCTTCTCCAGGCTCTGCATGTCTGTGATGTGGAAAAAAAAAAAAAAAAAAAAACAAAGAAAAAAACTCAAATATTCAGAACTTCATTAAAGAGTAATAGTGACCTAATCATATTCAGCATAAATAATTTATCAAGCTTATGAATGATACAGTGACCTGAAAAGGCTGAGAGCACGGGACTGGAAAACACCAGCAATTACAGGGTACACAGAGATCCTAAATGTTACTTTCAAATAAGCGGAAATTACAACACACAAAAGCTACTGAGATGTGTGGCAGATGCAGGCCAGATGTGCGCCATATCTTTAAGGCCATTCTTGGTTCCAGTAGAATACCAACACACCTTGATTTTTTATTTATTTGATTTAACTGTTCATTTATATAAATAAATATATACTTTTTTTTTTTTATTCTGCAAGGTTCTGCTTATATAGTTAACAGCCGTTCCTTTAATTATAAAAATATTTCTCTATATTTATTAAATACGAAATGTTGATGGATATGAGAGCAGACAAAACGATTTAACACGTTATTGACCTCTTTAGCTAAACCTCTACAATCTTCATCGTTACACAAGGGATTCCTCAAGGCTCCGCTCTAGGCCACTTCTTTTTTTTTTTTTTATTATTAATTTCTATACTTTTTATGATTCAATCTTGTGTTGTTTCAGTCTTAAAGCATTCGCAGTGTTTGCTCTAAAAGAAATTAAACCCTGTAGGACATTTTTCTTAAGATAATTTGGTTTGTCTTAATAAAATATAATCTAAAACACTAAACACTGGCACCCATTCTTACAAAATATTTACGTATGACATTAATTTGTCCATTCTTTACTATATTCTAAATAGTACCACCAACTAGCTAGCTAATACAGGCTAGCCTGATAAGATTTCTGACAGGATTTTCTTTTTCTTTCCCTGTTTAAGCTATATAAACAAGATTTTTGATAAGATTTTTAAGTCACACAGTAAATGTTCACTGCTACAGCAAAATCCTCACTGCTAACACTATCCGCCACCAGCAGAGGTAGCTAGCTAACAATAACAGATGTGCATAAACCAACACTATCTGATGTACGTTCCCAAACCAGGATTTCTATAAATAAATATTCTATAGATAAATATTCATAACCTTCACTGTTGTTAGATTTCTGGGAGTTTTTTTTATGTCACTCACATCTATAACCCTCACTGATGACTTTTGATATCAATATCCTTAATAACTGATAACTTGAAAGCAATTATGCTAAAATATTTTTCTAATATACATTGTTGAAACATTTGCTTTAAAATACAGGATTTCTTCATCTTTTATTCGAGTCCTTATTTTTAGCTGTTTAAACTTAATTAAATTCAATCAGAGGCCAATATTCATCTGTTCGTCCCTTGTTTACTTCCCATAAAACATTGTGCACACTTAAAAAAAATTTTTTTTCCTTCCACTTACAATGTTTGCTGTTCTTCCTGTCTCTTATCTCTTCCTCAGATTAAACCCTGCACTAATTCCCAGACTCCTGAGCTTTTTTTATTTTTCAGTTAAATTTCTTTCCGAGCAATTCATTTTTAACCACAGTGCTGTTTTCTTCTTTATTCTGGTTAGTCAGAATCAGTTGATTTGATTAATTTGCTGTGATATAACGGCAGCTGTGACAGTGACGCAGCTGCAAGATAACACACATGCTTGTAGAAACAATGCAAGTCTGGGGATGGATGATGGATTGGGTGTATTTGTGGATATGGTGTTCTGTAAGGGGAAATTCCTCATGGATTAACTGATTAACGTTTATGGATACTGGTGAACTTATTGGTGAAAAGTTTAGAAATGAGAGTTTGATGAGAGAGCAAATGTTTAAATTCTCCTATACCGCAAGTAATAACAACAGAACTACTCCACAGCACCTTAACTGTAACTATTAAAGATGGGAGGAAATATCGATTCAGGAGAAAATATTGGTGCAGTTCCTCTATAATCCGGCAGGTGGTGAGCTGTAAATTACAGATTGTCCCGGATTTACGAATTACAAGTTTGTGAGTCGGATTTGTTCTTAAGTCAGACAAAGTGAGTCTTACGCTCCCCTTTAAGTGAATATACAATGTGAAGCATCCTAATCCATTAAACTAAATCGGTCCCCTGTTCCACACTCTGCCATCATGTGGCCAAAAACCATAACCACGCCTAGGGAAATTAATCTCACACGTCAAATGTAATGGTTTTGTGTCCGTGCCTTTATATCGCAAGGGGAATCCCGGAACAAATTATTTGCCAAGTTTGTTTACAATTATAACAATAATAAAAAAAAAAGAAATCAATTATATAAATTCAATAAATTCGTGATACTTACAGAATCGCAATAGAAAACCGAATCGGCACCTAGGTATCGTAATTTTCTTTAAGATAGAAAATTACGATAAAAGTATATATTCTAAAAGTATATATACTGTATAATATTGTGCCAATATTGTGCCATTGTCTCTAGCGATTCCCATTTCTAGGAACTATAAACGGATAAAAAAATAAGAAAATTAAAAAAAGAGTGTCATTTCATTTCCCATTACATTTAGCTTCTTTTGGATCGTCAAATATCTGTTCAGCCCCAGATAAACTCTCCTGACCTTCATATAAAATAAACACACCGGCGCGAGTCATTATCATTACAAACATCAGTTACTTTAGGGGTCAATAAACTGACTTGTAACAGGGAGACTTTACTTTCACAAACAGTGTGAACGGGATGGCAACATGCACGCGGCGTATTACGCATTCCCCTCAAGTTTCTCATTAATTTAGAAGGCGATTTACAATTCACAAGCGCTACTGTGCAAATTGACACTTTAAGTGTTTCATCTAGAGTAATGCGGCTAACAAATAATCATGACGGGGTGACTTTTCAAGCAAAAAAAAAAAAAGAAAAGAAAAGAACAAAACAAACAAAGAAAAAAAATCTAGTTTACGGCTTGTAACCGTTCCTTAAAAAAAAGTCACGGTGTTGATGTCACTCCTAAGAGACTGCAGAAAAACCGTTAACATCATTCTGGGGCCGAGCTGAGATAATAAACACGGCTCAGCTACGGCGTCCTGCGTTTCATCATCATTATATTGGGTGGATGCCCTATTGTGTAGTTTGGAGCTCGTCCAAGGAAACTATCCATCGGCCTCTGTGTCAACAGGCAAGAGAGGTAGGTGTGTGTGTGTGTGTGTGTGTGTGTGTCATAAAATGCACTGCAGGAATAATTAACTAGAACGATCAGGTTAAAAACTCAGCCGAGAGAAAGTGATTTACATTTTGACCTTTTTTTACAATCAGTTGGCATATATTCTAAAATCTGAGCATGCGCAAATCATATCCGTCAACAGAGCTCTCGTGATCACTCCATCACCGGGTTTTTCCTGGATCGAGGGTGTAAGGTCATTTCCCAGCACATTGTTGTATAATGTAACAGTTTTATTTATTTATTTATTTTTTTATACGAGTTGCATAACCTGCTCACACATTACCCATTAGCAACAACCAGAGCTGTTAGCCCCACCCACCCCGGACAACCTGGTGTCAAGTTTAAACAGGAACAAAAACCGGTACAACTAAAACATTCGGTGCTCAAGTAACGAGAAAAGCACGGTGTTTCAGTTCTAGTCTTTGCTGAGAACTGGATACGCTATTGTTGTGTTACTCACTGTTGTGCTTGAAAACCCGGATGGTGGAGCCAGATAAGCGTGCTCCCAGGACGAGAGAGGCGTGGTTCAGTTCGTCGCTCAGGATCAGACATCCCTGTGTGCGCACACACACACACGCACGCACAAAAGAAAAAGAAAAAACAGTGTCAGGTGGGAGGGTCAGAATGAACAGCTCAGGTGCCACAACAGACTGGTTTATATGGTACACTACATGCAGCCTCATGGGAGGTTAAGTGTCTTTTAAAGCACTCTTTCCTCCCTCCCAAAAAATAAATAAATAAATAAATAAAAATTCAGTTACAGGTTGCTTTAAAATCTATTTTCATTCGTATAACTGCAGAATAACCATTCACTTCTGCAACATGAGGAACTTCAGTGTGTGGAAAAAGGGAAGTAGGAATTTCACTGATTTTCAAACACACGTCTTGCATGCGTTTGTCCGTCCTTGTACTTGTTCAGTGAACTATTTTATGAACAAATAACTTTTCCGCCGCCCCCCCCCCCGCCAAGCATTAATATTCATAAGCAAACATCTAGTGCTCATAAAGATTCATTCCAAAATGCGATGTTGACGAGCAAAATATTTACATCAGAGAGCACAGTTCATAGTCCTCTCCAAGAGCAGTGTATAAATATCTAATTAATCAAGTCAAAATTTTCAAGTCAAGTCAAATTTATTTATAGCACATTTAAAAACAACCGAAGTTGACCAAAGTGCTGTACAATGATAATAAAAATAAATAAATAAATAAATAAATAAATAAATAAATAAAAAATCAAGTGAACACGATAAAGAACATTTTATTTCCAACTAGACTCGCCTGTGCCTGTGACTCCATTCACGTGGAATTTAACTGCACACTCATATGTGCGTAAAAAAAAAAAAAAAAAAAGGTACAGCATCATCTGTTGAATTCTGGAATTAACTAAAACTTTTATGTCAAGTGCACGAAATTAAGGTGTGAGATTATCTTTATTAAGTCGATTTCAATTGCATATTCAGAATAAAAATAAATAAATAAATAAATAAAAAAAAGTACAGTGCCATCTGTTGAATTTCAAGACAAACTAATGATTTTTTTTAAGCTTGATTTAAAAAAAAAAAATTTTATGATTAGAGTTTTTTCAATTTAAAATTCAAAGTAGCATATCTTCTCTTCCCAAGGGCCGAGTGTGATGAAACAAAGCCCATATGTTACCTCATGCTCAGCCAAATACAACTGTGAAAACCCCATTGAAATTTGTTTGCTACATTTTTACGTGATGCATGCACACACAGACAGACAGAAATTCCAAAGACCATCTTGATGTGTTCTATCATTCATCCTACATCCAGCTTATAATCTTTCCGCAAATATCTTCAACGTACAGCCACGCCCACTTTACAGTTTCATTATTAGCATGGATAGACTAGAGGGTATCCGCGGCCCTGCCCGCGTGCAGATTGTGATGCCCGTGCGCTACCATTACCCGTGAATGAAGTGTGCGGCCAATTTGTTGCCGCTCCTCACAATGCTCCAATGTTTAGGCAGATATATTATTACCTCACCGTATGACATGATAAGTGATGACGCTGCGTACTGTTACATAGTGAGGGACGTCCGCACACTGGACACTGGCGGCAAGCCAAACCAGAATTTTGTGTGAGGATCGAACTCATGCCCTTCCGATGAGGCGGCAGCAGTAGGTAGTGCTTCAGTCTTATAATCAGAAGATCATGAGTTCGCTCTTCACAGGGGGCAGCACAAAAAAAAAAGAAAGTTTAAAAGGGAAACGCAATACAGGAAATGTCTGAAATGTAACCAGTTTCAGATAACTGAAATGAAAATTTCAAAATGTCTCCGTTTCCAGCTCATCCATTTAAAAATCACACAGTTACGTGCTTTTGCACCACAGTACAGTGTAAATATGAGAGAGAGAGAGAGAGAGAGAGAGAGAGAGAGACACCAGCACAGGAGAAAGCTCACCTGGTTAATTAGACAGTCTGAAAGACTTAGAGAGGCACGACAGGGTACGAGAAATGTTCAGGGAGCAGCCTGGGGTGAAACAAACTGCAATTTGGATAGCAGTGGAGGGAAAACAGATCGCGTGTGAAAACATACTTCAATACTAGCAAGCAGCTCAAAAGCTAATTTGACTTGGAAAAGGAAAAGAATCCGCCGCGTTTGCTATTTTCTACACAGGATTATTCTACACCAGATATAACCCGGATATCATTTCTCCATTATGATTTGGCAGTAGCTATCTTTATCCCTAGTTTAGTTTAGTGACCACTTTTTTTCTTTTTTTGTTTTACACAATTGCGTACAAAAACTAACTCATTGCTTTAACCTCAATGTTTATTTTATGATGTATTGACACGTCTAGCCGACATTGAGCTTAGGATTTAAAATGCAAAACCTCCTGTTAGGTCGCGATTAAGCTTCTGCGTCTAAAGCCTTGTTTAGATAAGAAGAAGAAGAAAAAAAAATGACATTCATAGAGAACACGTGCCTGTTGTCCATTGCTCGTGTAGCTCTCTATGGCAAATAAACAAATTTGGTTTCATTTGACGGAAAAGGTGAAAAAAAGGAAGCGTTTCCCTGTAATATCCAGAGCAAACGAATGAATTCTGAGTCTCCGGGGTGCTTACTGAGTCATAAGGCAGGAAGGTTCATTTTGAGAAAGGCCACAGTCTCATTGGCATTGTAGCTAGGAGCTTTATTCTTCTGGAAGAAGAACTTTGCCACTTGATTTCAGCCAACAATGGAGGGTATGGTTGATTCGAATGGTCATGGCAGCCATGCCAGGGAGAGCATTACCATGATCTTACAAATTAATTGAAAGAGAAAAGATGAATAAATTTCAGGAATTCAGAAGAAGTTAAGATCATTTAACCCATAAGATTTCCATGACAGCTGTACCTTTCCAGTCAGTGCTGGAATGTTCATGGAATTGGTTGCGAAACCCATCCCGAACGCCATGGCCGACTCCACGCCCAGGAACCTCGCTACTAGCTTCTCCAGCTCCTCATGTCTGTCCAGGTTACCTAAACAAAAAGCACGGTGCAGTCAGCCAAGACAAACTACAAGCCCACTTCCTGCAGTGCAAACATCTACTACAGGGTGTGTGTGCGTGTGTGTGTGTGTTGATGAGAACCAGCAGCCCACAGTAACACCATAAAAAAAAGCAAATCAGTTCAGCTTGCTGTAATCCATCATGGTGTGCAGATAAATAAAACGCTGTGCTGAATGAACACGCACCCTTCTCCTGTCTGGTGCTGCACACGCCGACGCCGTGTTTCATAGTGGCCTCCGCTGCCGCGTCGGCGCACGGGCCCTTGTTCTCGGCGAAGCCCAGGTAATTATACGAGCCCATGTTGATCACGTCTTTCACCACTCGGCCTGTGTAGCTGTGGGGAAAAAAAGAAAAATCAGATCTGCACGCGTACACACCCTGCTCTAGCAAACATCAGAGTATTCGGCACGCACTGAGTGAGAAACCCGGAGTTATAAATGACCTTGTGCTGGCTCTGTATTTGCTCTATGAATTATCATGAAGGATAAGAGGCAGAAGGCTTTTAGAGACGCTAATATGGTGCTACTAGCCTTAAAGGTGTGGACGGTAACTTTAAAATGTAAATAAATAAATATAGTAGAAAATCACTATAGTTTTACAATCAATATAAACGCTACTTGGGTGAACTTTTGTTCAACTAAACTAACAATTAACATAAGACATTTAAAAAGTGAAGATATCATCGTAAGCAGGATGTCTGTTCCTTTAAATTCCTTTAAAACAAATTTTTACATCAAGATAGGTCAGTTTGCTAGCAATATCAAAACTAAACTCAAGTGTTTTCTTTAAAAAAAAACAAACGTAGCTGTAATTTGTAGTTAAATAAAACTTTTACCGTTTTTTGACGACCATTTTACAATTAATAAAAATTTGTACAAAACAATGACATAATTTCGGCTATAATTAAATGTAAGTTATAAACAGCAATTATATACTTAAACTTTATACTTTACAATGTTAAAACTTCATTCCAAATATATTTCTGTTTGAAATGATGTAGGAAAAAATATCTAATTAAATCATATGTTAACCCCACCTCATGAATTTTCATCTTAACTTCAACTGAAATTTTGCAAGAAATCTGCCTCGAAATACTTAACATTTTCAACATACGAACAAATGAACCGAGCCAAAGCGAGCCGCCCAGGAGCCGCTGAAAAGTTCTTTCGCGTCAGTGGGAAGCCGAGAAAAGCAAGTTTATATACTTTTTGCATTTGTTTTTTTTTTTTTTTTTTTTTTACAAAATTTAGTAAAGAAATAAGAATGTTAGCAAGAAGAAAGGGGGACACTTTCAGTTTCGAGAATCATAAATTATTTTCTAGCCTCCAGAACAGAGTAGATCGGTATGCTGCATTACAGTTATTAAAATTAGGAATTAGGAGCCACAACATCTGGGAAGATTTTAACAATTTAAGATATCGAAAGATATCGATATGGTTATCAAAATTCAAAACTAGTTTCTTTATGTTTAGATTTTTTTCTAGCCCAGAAATTATCCCTGCCCCCCAGACTGAAGAGAGCCTCACAAAACTTACTACACAAAATGTACCATTAAAAGAAATACATTTTTAATGTTTTCATTGCAATTTAAAGCAATAAAAGAAAACAATATCACAAATATCTTCTTTAACGTACACCCAGGGATGAGAGATGCTCACCTGAAGGTCCAGTTGTAGTCATGGGACACTCGCTCCACCAGGTCCATCTTGTCCGCAGGCACACTGCATATGGGCCTGTTCCAGTTGTCCCGGATCCTCATGTATAAATTTCGCGTGTAGAAATTCTCAAAGTCTTGATAAAGCGGGACAAAATCCTTAAAAGAGGAGTGAGGAAAATAATAATAATATGAAAAACATTATTCTGGAGGCCTTTCTTTGTGCATTTGCTCTCATATAACTGGACCAGTGTGGGTCTGTGAGATATTACAGTAGTGCCTTACACCGTGCTGTAAATTTGCACAGCATCTGCTTTGTTTATAGCACATAGGTGTCGCAAACGTATATCAGGTTTCAGCTAAGAGCAGGCAGAAGAAAAGCAGAGCTGTACTACAGTTTTACTCCTGCAGCTACAATTTCACAGGAACTACACTTTTTTTTTCCATTCGACTCACCATCATATCATTACACAAAATTAAACATACTGCTTAATTTCTGCATTACCCTTTGTTCCTCTTTGTCTCGAGCAATGTGACATTTTTCGATCTTCCACTGACGCAGGAAGTCTCTCAGGTAGCCGAAGATGGTGAGGATGCCATAGCCCATGTATGTCAGCACAGCCAGCAGCATCGGGGTCTCTTCAAACGACTCGATGAACGGTTTGCCGTACAAGCCTCCATTACACTCGCCGTGGTGAACCTGTGAGTCAGAAATCAAAACTTAAAAAAAAAAAAAAAAAGTTTCATTTCACAAAAAAATTTCACTTAGTAAAAAGCTTTAATTAGTACAAAAATTTCCTTAGCAAACAAATTCATTTAGCAAAAATTATTCAATTCACAAAAATAAGCTTAGATAAAAAAGATCCACATAGCAAAATGTTCTGAAAAAAAAAAACACTTTCATTTAGCAAAAGATCTGATTTGAAAAAAAAAAAAAAAAAGAAGAATTTGCAAAAAGATCTGCTTTGTCAAAGTTTTAAGTGCCGAAAAGATTTTTTTGGCAAAAAGGTTCAATTTTCAAAAGAAAAAATATTTATTTCAGCAAAAAAGATTAGATTTTCAAATTTTCAATTAAAAAAGATTTTCTCAGAACAAAAATTCACAAAAAGCTTTAATTAGTAGGAAAAAAAAGTTGGTAAAAAGATTAAATTTGCAAAATGATCTGCTTATTGAAGTTTCAAAAAACAAAAAGAGTAAATTGACAATCTGCGTATCCCTGTTTGCTTGGCTAAAAATAAATTTTTTCAAAAGATTAATTTATTTACAAAATAAATCATTTAGCAAAGAAAAAAAAGAATATTTTTGGTAGCAAAAATATCTGCTTAGCAAAATAACTTAAATAAAAACTAATTTAGCAAGAAGACTCACTTTACACCTCGTTTTTGCTTAGTAATAAGATTTATTAGCAAACAAGATCTGTTTATGTTATTTAACAAGACGCTGTCTTGAACAGCCGAAAGACCGACAACAACATCAACAACAACAATAAGTGAATTAAAGTTTTTCTGTTTAATATGCTTAAATAAAATAAAAATATATATAAAAATAAATGTACTTAAGCTTCTCTCACTAAGTTGTTATTATTAGCAGTTGATGTCAACACGAAGGTCTGACACAACCAGCCATAAGCTAATCTTTAGTTGTTTTGCTCTTCTTTACTCGACAAACTGGACTTAACTCATAAGCCCAGAACAATGGCACAGTTTCCAGCATTCACATTAAGCCAGGAATTTAAAACCACACGTCTCGTAGGAACGCAGTTAGGCATCTAGTCACGTCGCTAGCGAATATACCAAGGCAGCATGGCTAAACACATACTGTACGTACTGATTAGCCGCTCTCGGATCCTAATCATTTACAAAAGCAGCTTCAAGAGGTTAAGTACACATGTAAACACAAAAACAACCTCAAAAAACATTACACGATTACCAAGAACTACACTCAAATTTTAATTTCATTAAATCAAACTAATAATAAATTTTGTGCTTTCCCAAAACAGAAAAAAAATCACTGCAAATTAATTTATTCCCATCAAATTTTTTTTTTATTAGACAATACAAATTTGTACATTGAAAAAAATATATGTATTAAAAATAACAAATACATTTCAGATACAGCTATGAACTACATTTCTTGACATATTTCTGTGATTTCTTTTGCATGTTTACAATAACTACATCTGACTAAAACTAAAATGTTTTGTACTTCATGTTTATTTTTTATATATCCCCCTTTCTTTCTTTATTATGAACATTTTCATCAAAATTATATTTGATTTCCATCATAAGAAATGTAAATTTAGGAATTACAGATTTTTACTCTTTAAAAAATAATTAATAAAAATTGCCAAACTCATTTAAATATCAGGAGATGGCATCTAATTGATATCAGGATGGGCAGAAAAAGCATGTTGTGCAGTCATAATTCAGATTTTTTTGCACGTAAATTTCAATTTCCAAAATCTGAATTATGACTGCACAACATGCTTTTTCTGCCCATCCTGATATCAATTAGATGAAATTTTTCGACAAGAAGCATAGTTAATTTGCTGTTGATATTTCTTTCCTAAAAATATATATCACTGAGAATTTTTTATTGCCTAGATCATTTCTCATCCAGATGATTTACTATCCAGAGAATTGCCGGTGTGAACCGCCATAAGCATTTATTGTCCTAAAGGGTATCTATTTACTTTTAGACCTTATCTCTCACGTGAGTCATTGACCTATGCTTTTTATTTATCACCTTAGTCACATGATGTCACATCGTCACTTGAGGTCCTGTGTGTTATCTCAAGATAGAGGTTATTGAAATGGACTTTTACATGTGCGAGTTCTCACTTCAGCTTCCTGCACTAAAAGTTCTGTGAGCGAACAACAATAAAAACCCACCATGACGTAAACACATCTATCACCAATCTAGGATAAATCAGATAAATAACTAGTTTCTGAGCAAATGTGATGATTATTTGAAAAGATTTGCTGAGAGCTAGGTTGCCAAGCTTGATAAACACGTTTAAGGTGCTATGACAGTTAAAAAAGAAAAAGAAAAAAGAGAGAGAGAGAGAACCCAGGAGTAAATAAAGGGCTCTGGGGCTAGACTTTGAGTTTAAGTTGCTTATCTGACCTGAGATCAGCTCTAAGTCAAAGGTTAATTAAAAAATAAACGCCCTGAGAGATCCCAGCGGGTCTGGAATCAGCCCCAAGTCAAAGGTAAATAAAAAGCTCCAGAGCTGCGCTTTGAGTTGTTCCTGATCTGATCTGAGGTCAGCACCAAGTCAAAGGTAAATAAAAAGCTCCAGGGCTGCGCTTTTGGGTCGCTGATCTGGGGTCAGGTCAGTGGAGACAGGGGCAGGAAGTAGAAAGTTTTAAAGCAAGCATTACAGGTGTACCTGGGAGGTGTGGAGGGGTTACAAAGTGTTACGTAGTGGTCACGGTGAGCTCACCTTCTCGTCTCGTTTGTGGAAAGCCCTCTGGTGACAGTGCTGCTGGTCCTTCAGGGCGCCGTTGGTGGTGCTGCTGCTGCTGCTGCTCCTTCCCGGTTTCACGCCGCCGTTCACCGCCCGGTGCTGCTGCTGACACACGTCGCCGTTCGCCTCCTTGTTCACCGCGCTCTCGGTCATCCTGCTCTACAAAGCCGTGTAAGGACACATAGATAAAGGGCGAACAATTATTAAGCTTGAGCACTTTCCCCACAAAAACACCCTCTCGGAAACCCTCTAGTACATAGGAGGAACCTGAAATTCCAGCCTCCGCATACCGGAAGTCGACGCCTAGGGTAACCACAAGGATCAGCCAATCATAGCAGCCGCTTCGGCGATGTGGGCGTGGCTTCTGTGTCAGATTCCACCGACCGCCTGAGCGAAAGGGGAGGGATTTAAGAAGGCGCGTGATGAACGAGAGTAACCTCGAAATCGACCAATGAGGAGCACTTCCTGGATATATGACTCGTGCCATCTGGTGCGAGCCTAGCGGTTTGACGTGGTATTACACAACAAGAGTTGTCATGGAGACACCAGTAAACAGGAAGTCGATATAAGTTCCTATGGAAAAGTATATATATAAAATAGAATAGGTGAGATAAATGCCAAAATAGAATATTCTATTGTGGACCAGAAACAACTCAAATATGTATATATATATATATATATATATATATATATAGTGACACCAAATGTATCAGAAGGCAGCTTTATCAACTTTTATACCTGCTTATCGCAGGTGTTCCTCTTTGATTGTAACAGTAAGCGTCAGCATCAACTTTTATGTTATACTGTGAACATGCCACAGGTGTTCCTTGCTGACTTGTAACAGCAAGGAAATGGGTAAGCAAGGCCGAGCTACTGAAACCCCAGATCAGACTGCAGAGTGTCTACAGCGACAGTGTATAGGACATGCTAATGACACAAACGTAACCTCTAGCATATTGTTGTTAGTCTTTTGACTGCTTCTGTTGGGGGTCGCCACAGCGGACCATCTGATCCGCACACAAGTTGGCACAGGTTTTACACTGGATCCCCTTCCTGATGCCACTCTTCCATTTTATTCGAGCTTGGGACCGGCACTGCATCCAGTGGTTGGGATTCGAACCCAGACTTATACTATTGTCATGAAAATGTCAAGTTACAGGTAGTAAAAATAAATAAATAAATAAATTAATTAATTAAGAAATTAATTTTAAAAATCATGTCTTAAGTTGAGAAATGTAACGTTTTGGCACTTAGTAGTGAAAATATGAAAAATTAAGATTTTCTTATTTTAAATTTAAGATTTCTCTTCTCAGCATTAAAACATGAAAAATTAACAAAAAAAAAGCCCTCCATAATTAACTGTAAACATAATAAAGTACATTAAGTTATAGTAAATTAGTCCAAATAAAAAAGCCATGAATAAATTATAATTACAGAAAAAATAAATCAACAAAATGTTGGCACTCAGGCCGCTACTGACGATTACTAATTGTGTGTTTAAAGAAAAATCTGTTTGTTAATCTTTCTGTGTGTCCATGAGTTTGTCGTGATTGTTTTTGTGTCTCAGCTTGTTAGGACAATTCACGTCAAATAAACAGTCATAATTTGTGCAGAGTTTGTGAAAAGCACGCGGTAATTAGGCTGAGGCCTGCAGGCTGAAATGAGCTCAGAGAGCCTGATGGTGGCTCTCAAACATCATAATCCATACTACTGCCTTACACTCTGTGTATGTGTGTTTTAAACATCCTGTGTTTGCTTTGGTGAGGTCTGCTAAACCCCTGAAACAAAATGCACTATCCACAATCGAGGCCCTGTGCATGGACGTGTCTCTCAATTAGACGTCCAACCCCATGAGCACAACCATCCTACGAGGCTGCTCTCTGTTTTTAACATAATGGCTTCATTGTCAGTGGGAACTCGGCGGGGAAAGGCTCGGGACGGGAAAGCAAAGCACTCTCCTGCTGCCAAGACGAGATAAGGCGGCGCTTATGTTTTATTAAATGACGGCTGCCATTATTTTTATATTTGCACGCTAAATAGTTTCTATTCCAGGCAGCCGTCCTGCTGAAAAGGCATTAACCACATGCGTAAGGATGAAAAAAAAAAAAATAACACAGATTTTTCTGATGGTGAGTGTGAGACGGAGGATTCGATTCGTTCATACACAGCTCTTATGTCTGTAAAATGGTTTTCATATAAGGCCGGTAGTTTGGTGTTTAATGTTTTATGGAGCATCGTCATTGTTTATTACGCAGTAAATGTCTCTGTAATGCTTTATGTTTAATGTGCTGCACCAATTCAATTTACAGTCATGACAATTACAGTCGAGACAATCGTATCTAACGCGTGCACGTTTTAGTTTGCACGCCTGCATTGATTCAGTTCCGCTCATGGATGAAGCTGCACACGACGCTTTATGACAAAGTCATTTATCAGCGGCTTTGTACTGTAATAATATGTAGAAAAAGCAATTCGATCCAAAAACTACCAAAATGAAAAAACAAGCAACCAAATATATATATATATATATATATAGATAGATAGATAGATAGATAGATAGATAGATAGAACAAATAAAAATCAAACAAATAGCTCTGGAAAGAAATGCTTCTTCACAACTCTTGTCTTCTCACTGAGGAATTGAAACAGAAGAAAGGAAGGAAGGTTCTGCTTTTCTCTCTCTCTCTCTAGAGCATCTTCCTCTCACTCTTCATCTTCCTGTGCAGTGACTCTTTCCACCGGTCCTGGAACTGTGAGCCGGAGCCAGACTCGGACCGGGACTCGGGATTAGACAAACGTTCGGGTGGAATGTCATTCAGGGAGATTGGTGTCAGAGCTGATAAGAGCAGCAAAGTGATCGCAGTCTGAGATCTCAGCACATAATTACACAAGCTCTCAGCCGCAGCGCATCTGCAGCAGGGAGATAAGAAGAAGAGAACTGATGGAGGAGGAGGAGAGGAGAGGAAAGAAGAGGAGAGAAACAGAACATGCTCTGCTTTTTCTCTCATCAGACGAGAAGCAGGAGGAAGGCAAGGAGGGAGGGAGGCAGCGAGTTCTGTACTGATTCTCGCTTCTTCTTTTTCTGTCTATCTGTCTCTCTCTTAATCTCTGTCTGTCTCTATTTCTCTTATTGGGCTTTTCAGATGACCTGAGATGCAGACACCTAAATATGTCCTCACACACACACACACACACACACATACACACACACACACACACACACACACACACACGAGGCATGGTCACCTGCCATGTTTGACTTCAGTGATTCCATCACACGTACACGCGTAGCTTCCTTTACAGCCCCGGCTTTCACGTTTTTAATGAATCAGACATCGGTCACATCACACCGTATCACATCACATATTCAACACTCGATCACGTTATTCTCAAATCTCATTTGAGGAACCCGCGTCTGAGATTCATCTTCACATGCTGTTTTTCACACGCTCAGGTGGACTTTGAGCTTTTACTTCCCCCGTCCTTTAGGTGGCAGTACTGGACAACAGGGCTGAAACATGAATCGAGTTTATTTCACATTTATGGAATAGGACTGACTGGGAGGGGAATAAGGAAGCAAAACAGACAGGACAGGGAGAAAAAGTCAAAGGAAAGAGGAAAGGAAAATATTAAAAATGGGAAAGGGAAAGATGACAGAAGGAAAGAAAAAATAGAAAAAAGGAAAATGGGAAAGGGAATAGGAAAGGGGTGAAAAGGAAAAAAACATGTAAAGGAAAAGGGGGGAAATGAATAAAGGGAAATAAAAAAGATCAAGAAAATTATGGCAAGGGAAAATGAGAAAGAATGAAAATGAGAAAATGTGAAGGAAATTAAATAATGGATGCAAATAAAAATGAGGGAGGAAAAATATGGAATAAAAGAAAAAAGGAAAGGAAAGACAAAGAAAATGAGAAATAAGAAAAAGAAAGGTAAAATGAAGGAAAACAGTGAAGTCAAAGAATAAGGTAAAGGAAAATGTCAAGATAAGAATTTAAAAGAAAAAGTAAAAAAGAAAAGGGGCAAAAAAAAGTACAGTAGGGAAAGGAAAGGAAAATGGGGGGAAAGATTATAAATGGAATTGGAACAAAGATGGAAAGGAAAAGGAAACTGATAAGGATGGGGAAATAGAATATAGTAATAGAAAGCAAAGGAAATGGAAAAAGGGAAGAAAAAGAGAAGAGGGATAAAGTGAAAAGGGAAAGAAAGAAAAAGAAAGAAAAAAATATTGGAATGGAAGAGGGAGTGAGGGATTTAAAAAAAACGAAAGGAAGCAAATCTTAAACCAAGCTTCATTAATTAGTTCAGAAACTGTTAACTGGAGTCTCATTAATTGCCACAACACACACACACACACACACACACACACACACACACACACACACACACACACACACACACACACACACACGCACACACACACACAATCTCTGCCCTTTTTTTATACTGAACTCTAAACAGGAGTGGATTTTGAGGGGGGGGGGTGTGTGGGGGGGTTGGGTTAGCTTCACACCATAAACAACAACAAAAAGAACCTGACTTTAAATTCTATTTACTGTACTCACTGTAATATACACTATGTTTCCAAATGTAATACAGTTAAAGTGTACGAGATTTGAATATCACAAGCTTGCTGTATGAAACAACATCATTTCGATGTGTGTGTGTGTGTGTGTGTGTGTGTGTGTGTGTGTCCCTCACTGTGTCTAACCTGTACACAATTACGGGCCCTGGAACAATTTCACAGGGTTCGTCTGGCTACTCAGCAGATAGAGTTGCCATGGGAGCAGCAGCCATTGAAGGAGAAAAAATTACAGGCTGCCAAAAAGCTGAGAGAGAAACAAGAGAGAGAGAGAGAGAGAGAGAGAGAGAGAGAGAGAGAGAGAGAGAGAGAGAGAGTGAAGCAATGAGAAACAATAGCAGTGTCCTCACAACACAAGCAGGGCTTCTGTAAAATCTTAACAAAAGCGCTTTTCAGTCGCTGCTGCTGTTTTTTTTTTTTCTCTCCTTTTTAAATTCTGACTGAAAGTTTGCATTTTGGTGTCATAAGTATTCCCCCCCCCCCTTTTTTTTTTTTACTTTCCCACATGTTACAACCTGGAACTGAAACGTATTTAATTGTGGAACATGGTGCCTTATTGAGCTAGATATACAGTCTAAAGTCAATGTAATTGTAAATGCAAAAGTAATTCTATAGGTAGACATTATTTATAAAATCTAAAGCATATCGATGAGGATCAAAACTAGATAAAGATGTGATAAGTCAGAGAGGCGACCCGGTGATGCTGCCCTAACCAGTGTAAAGGCTTCATGAGAACATGCTTTGTGGCAAATGTGAAGCTGTATGCAAAGAATGTTAGCTGTTCCACCAATTAACAAGTTCAGTTAAACAAAACCATATGTTAATTTCTGTTAAATACAGAACCAATTTCAATGCCATTCCATGCTTTACTCAATCCCTTATTAGCTTTAATCTTATTCAGATCATTATTTCCTGTTTTCTTTACTGTTAGTCCTTACAATTATTCATTTGAAGAATAAAACATCACAGCTTAATTTTTACTTTCTGCATCATTTTATCCGGATCAGCCTGCCACATTTTGTTAAAGCATAACATCACAGGCAACATTTTGTCATTACTCTAGTTTTGCTGTTACCGTTCCCCATCCTAGCATCCGAGGTAAACGACCGTCCTCGAGCCGGCCCAAAGGACACAGTGCCCCGATGTTGGCGCTGCCATGGCAACAGGGGCAAGCCAATTAAAAACATTGTCGGTGCAAATAACATAATGGCCTGTAATCAACCCAGTGGGAAGCTGGCGGCGCTGCCTGCTGAAATCACTCATCACCATAACAACAGCAGCTGGTGCTGAACGCTCGGCTCACCTCGTCACCTCAGCGTTTTTTTTTTTTTTTTTTTTCATGACCTCAAGACCGTGCCGTCCTGACAGAATGATGCTCACGGCAATGTGAGGTCACATAGGTCATCGTGTTTAAGATCCATCACAAAGACCTCGGACATTATAACAGGTGAAGCCATTCCCAATACTGGCTTTAGCTGAATAAGATTAAAGCTGGATCTAGATCAGTATACAATGTAAGATTAAAAAATTTTTTTTTTTACAATTTTTGTAAAAAAATTTAACATCTGTTACACTGATGTTACATGTTATACTGTTGCATGCATTCCTCCTTATTGCTGCTCAGGATGCGTAATTACACAGTAATGAAGTAACAGAGCAGAAGCAGGGAAAAGGAAGAAGTGATAAAACGCTGCAGTAAAAAAAAAAAAAAAAAAAAGCACGAAAAATTATACGACTACATACATCATGGTGACTGTGTAAGTTTCAAAGGTCTCTCTGATGCAAGAGTTTCTTGGAAACTTCATCCAGGAGAACTTCTGTTCATAGCCTTAGTCAAATGTCTGCCTTGCTTAATATATAAATAAATAAATATATAAATAAATACATTTATAAATAAATAAAAATCCAAGATTGTTTATGGACCTCCTGCATTTCCTTCAATAATTGCCTTCTAATAATATGCACAAAGCTGAATTATTCACAAGACGCCTCGCAAATCTCGCTACAGTCACAGGATTTTAGTGTCTGTATATGGAAAAACAATATTTATCCTCTTCATACAGTATATACTGTATACACTTTATTGCCAAAAGTATTTGCTCACCCGCCTCCATATGCGTATGAATCATAGTGTTTAATATGATGTTGGCCCCGCCCCTTTTGCAGCTATAACAGCTTCGACTCTTCTGTGAGGGCTTTCCACAGGGTTTAGGTGGGTGTGTTTAAGGGACCTTTTGAGCGTTCCTCCAGGAGCACATTTGTGAGGTCAGACACTGATTTTGGACGAGAAGGTCTGGCTCACAGTCTCCACTCTAATTCATCCCAAAGGTGTTGAGGTCAGGACTCTGGTGCGCAGGGTTGTTTTTTAGGAGTTGGGCTCGGCCTCTTACTCACAGTGAAATGAACTCTTAATGCTTCAGAACACCAAGACATTTTGGGCAATTTCATGCTCCCCAACATTGTGGGAACAGTTTGGGGACGGCCCCTTCCTGTTCCAACATGACTGCGCACCAGTGCATAAAGCAAGTGAGTTGAAGCTGTTATACAGTAGCTGCAAAGGGGGCGGAGCCAACATCATATTAAACCCTATGGATTGGATTTAATATCGAGTGAATACTTTTGGCAATACATACACACACCTTTCACCTTTGTAGCAGAGACAAAGGGTGTTCAAGTCAAAACGGGACTCGAGAATGAGATGATGAGATTATTTTTAATGTGAATAAAGACATAATAGAGATTGATGTTTACAGAAGAATTCAAGCACAGTACAAGGATGAGACTCTTAGCTGGCTCAGGTGACTCGGAGACCACTGCAGTCGTTCCCGTAAACATTCAGTGAGTGGAAGGCCTGATCCTCGAACATCGACCCATAACTTATCACCAACTTGCAGAAGAGATGCATCGTCTGTGGGAACACTACTGATGTACTGTAGACACAATTATTCACCAACACCACTTGCATGTTACAGGAACTCGGCTGGGAGTTATTGCCACATCCCCCATACAGTCCTGTTTGGGCCATTGAAGGAGTTCCTGGGAGGCCAGGGTTTCAAACATGAAAAAGGCAGTCTGACTGAGAAAACTGGGAAACTATTTGAGTATTAAAAAAGATAGAGCTTCACTTGGTTACATATGCTTTTTATAAATACGTGATCACAAAGTAATATTTTTGGCCACCTTCGGAAGTCAAACAACCAGCTTAAGCATTTAGCTTAGCTGAGATTATTCTCTACACACTGGAACGATTGTAATATCTTTTATTCACATGCTGTATGTACAGCTTTTAAACACTAAATTTTGATCACATAAATACCCCGAAATAAAATCTGAAAATCAAGGTCATGAATCATTTTTCATCTTCTTAGCCATTCGAGTTTCCTCCTCTTCCTCGCCATACCCACGTCCGGAGTGTTCTGTCGCTGGAACAGGGTCCGAGTGTGTGACGGGGAAGGTCTGCCCTGGAGCTAGGACCTGTCTGACTGTCATGTTTATGCGTGAAGTCCTTAGATAAGTACAACACACGTCCCAGTCCTTTTCACACACAGTCTGAACGACGCTGTCGTTCCTCTTGTTCTCGTCCACGCGCTCGTCCAGGCAGGAGGGCAGGGGGTGGCCAGCAGGGGCGGGGACAATGCAGGGGACAGCGTGGTACAGGAGGCGACTGGAGCCCGACATCACCATGACGTCACCGCTGCGCATGAACATAGCGGTGGGCGGGTCCTGCCGTCTAGTCCCGCCCAACAAGAAGACAGACGTCTGCCCGAAACTGAAAGTAAAGCATAAAGCACTCGATGTGTCTAACTGCAATACGAGTGTATATACATTACATAAAGTTAAGAAGTCAAACTCCTCACCTGAACGACAGAAGCGGCTGAGTATGATCGAGCTCGGATTCGTCCACGTGGATGCCGAGAGAGGAATCGGAGCGATAGTAGTTCAGAATTCCGGCCTCTGCGTTAAAGCCTGGAAAACCGCAAGCTGCTGCTATTTTGTGGGAAAGACAGTGGAGATCCTCAGGGAAAGGAGTGAAGTGATCAGGGGAATAGGTCTACACACACACACACACACACACACACACACAAAACAACAAGTACTGCTTTCAGAACTGGAAGCGAATATAACTTTGTACTTTACAACATATGCCTGCTATCCAAACAACACAGATTTCAGGTTCTGTAGTGTATCTGCTCTTTAGCGCGCGCTCTTTAGCGCAAGCCTCCGCCTCTCACTGGAAAGGAAACCGAGACGAAACAGAGGTGCTGCTTAAAATTCGCAGGTTGTTGCCAGAGATTTGCCAGTATTAAACCCAGATCAGGGTTAATGAGACCTGAGTGCATCTCCTGATTGATTTAATAGGACAGAAGCCTAAATGTAATTAGCATATAAACGAGACAGACCAGGCAGCGGGTCTCCACGACTCCGCGCGGAACGTCCTGGAAGGAGGAAACAATGCTAATCAGATTTAGGACAGAGTGCACCTCATGTCTCTAACGGAAGCCGGCTTCGAAAAAAGGGCCACGGTTTCCCTCGGGATAATAAATCACACATGCGTTCACTTTATCTGTTGGTCTGTGTGGCGCTCCCTAGCGCGGCTCGACCTGGAAGCATACAGGTTATATAGGAAATAAATCAGACGGCGAGTTCCTACAGAAAGAAAGATTACTATATCATCAGGAGATCACGACTTCGAAGCACAATGACGTATACACCCTTTATGATTTAAAACGTGAAAGTGTGATGCTGCGGCGACTCGTTTACGGCAACTTTAGTACCTGCCTGCTCAAGTAGCTGAAAAAAGTTTACTACTCTTTGCTGGAAAATATCAAACACAAATAATAACTGCATGAGCAATATTAGAAAAATCCCAGCCCCGCCCACAACCCGCTTTGAGGTTGAGGAACTGTACTCATGACAGTACCTTAGTGTCCCAGTTGTAATGGTACCCCAGAGTCACCCAGCGGAGTTTCTCCAGCAAAGTCCTCGGCTCTCGCTGCCCTTTCTTCCTGCACAGAGTAAGAGTTACGTTAATACGTCCTAAAGCTAATCACTTTTAGAATAAAAAAATGAAAACATATTCAGTGTGAATTCAACACTTTTTAACATGTTTTACTAGGGATGCTAATGATTAATCCATAACTGATTCATTTCAAAATGCATTTATCAACTGATAATGTTTGTTTTGTATAATAATTCCCCGTTGCTCAAGTATCCATTCATTTACCCACCATTAGAGGGCGCAGTATAGTTCAAAGTTTGAAAGGAAGAGGATTTTTAAGGAACATTATAATGTCTGGAATTGATCTTGTCAGGCTGCGCAAAGTTGAGCGAGAAGATTGGGCGTTTAGCTCACCATATTTGGCCGGTTACTTTTAGGAAAGGTGCGTGTGTGCATAAATAGTAGCGATATTATTTGGCTGTTTGTTGTTATCTTATCAGAGTGTGCGGGTTTTTGGTCGCATGCTTATTTTATTGAGCTATAAAATATGCAGCTATAAAATAATACCTTTTGTTATTATTAATAAGTACTGATTAATTAATTATTGATTGTCAACATGTTCAACTATCAGTTAACAAAAATGTGGAAAAATGTGTGACCCTACTGAGATTTATATTCAGAGTTTTTATTTAGATATAACACAGATTTTAAATATATTCTACAGATTTTAAATAGATTTTATATTTAGACAGGGTAGAAACATTCCTGTCTTTCCAAATGTGATAAAAGCAACTACCAAGCAGACTCCTTTTATTTCTCAGTGCATTTACCGGATGCTGTCTACGCTCTTCTCCCAGATGTTCTCGGTCTCGGCAGGTGACATGTGCATGTCCAGGTTACACACGCTGGGTTTCTGTGTGTAGGTTTTCAGACACTGCTTGACCCAGTGGTGCTGTGAGCCAGGCAGGAAGGGATTGGAGATGAATATAAACCCTGGGGGCAAGGGAATAAAGAAATTGTTATAGGTGTGTTTAAATGATTATTATTATTATTATTAGGAGCAACTGGAAATAAAAAATAAAAAAATTTCAATAACAGTGATTTGTGATGTCCATTCTTTCTTCCAAGCAGGTCTCATTGTGTATGATTTGCGTGTAAACACTTCCAGCACAGAATCTTCACCGTCACAAGACATGAAACATGTGATGTTTAAAGATTAGGAAGCTCAGTACCTGGATATCCCTGAAGACCAAACGCTCTCCACTCTTTAACAGGTTGAAGTCCTGCTCTGAAAGCCGCTTCATCGCTAACACTGCCATGGTTTAATTCGGCTGCGTAAACCTGCATGAGCAAAGAGGAACTTGGGTTTATCTTGCATTCAGGGAGAGGAACTGCAGTAAAACATTAAATAAAAAATTATATAAATATGCATTATATCTATCTCAAAAAATCAGAAATTCTGTATGGACGGTGGGCAGTGTTTGCGCAGTGGGCTGTGGCTGACTAGTGTTTGCACAGGTAGTCACAAGTGATTTTCAGCCTTTAATTTATACTTCAGCATGTCACAGGCGTGGCATGCAGGAGGAGCTGCAGCGAGTTGACTGAACGCTTCATTTGCAAGTAATGGGAGCAGGCAAGTGTGTTCACACACATGTGACATGTGAGGATGATCTGGATTGTTCTGTATGACACACTGATAATGGCAGCAGTGTTGTGGATTGATCACCGAAGATCATCATGCACAAGTTGCAGAATGGTTTGACATTTTCTGGGGTTGAGCTTGTTGAAGGTCTTCCTGATCTCTCATCATCTTCTGAGTGCTCTGAGTGGCAAGCGTGCTTGCGAACACTCATTGCAAGATCGACACAAACTTCCCGAATCATGTCAAACATCTCTGTGGCAGAATATCACGCTCGGTCTTTCTTCCAACTTGCTGTTCCTGATGAAATAGCAGACGTGGTAATGCACGTGGTCAGAATAGCACCAGTCGCACAGCTCCCGATGTACACAGGACAATGTCTTTCGGCACACAGACTTATGAAGGTCGGTGCTCCCTGTGACTGTACGTGCAGCCTGGTGCTGCCATCTGTGAGCATATTACAAAACTAGTCTTGAAACTTGTTGATATCACCTCATATCCACAGCTGCTAAATCTCAACTACGAATAAAGAAGCGACTTGTTTCATGGACGTTTCATAACATTAAACGTAATTAGAAATTTGTAAGAGATCAGGCTTTGTTCTTTAATAAGTGAAGTGGTGTAATGACAGTCACATTGCTCACATTGAATCAAACACATCACAATGTGATCCGATCGAAAGATTAACAACTTTGGCTCCTCACATCATGACTGTTTTATTTCACAAATAACAAAACACACACAATGTCCATGTTAGACTATTCCATAACCAGACTACCATTACAGACCACTAAAACACATTAAATAATCTTTAATGAACTTATGTATAATGTATAATAAATGATGGTGTGTAAGTGCTGAGAAACTTCACTTTCTTCCCTGAACCTCACTACATAATGACAACAAGCCGACGCTGGGGGTGCGCATGCGCGATGCACGTACACCATGCTAATGACTCTTGAACGACGTAATCAACGACTCACCATGTCGTTTCCGACTTTGTTCGAAAAGTCAATGACTTCACAAAAATCCGGAGGCGGATTTCTCCTTTTGTAAAACTTAAAAAGCTTTCTAAAAGCATCCTCGCCTTGCTCCACCATGGAAGCCGCCATCTTGGCTGACATCATTTGACCTATGAACTTTCATCTCATGACGTCAAAACGGAAAAAAGTAAATAATCGCTAAATATAAATATAATTAATTTTTAAATTTATATAATGTGATTTTATATTGGTTTCAATTTATATGTAGAGTTATCTACTAAACGCTGGTTAAAAAAAAGTTATTTTTAAAGCAAGTATGTCACGTGATCCCGGGCACCGGCAAACACCTTTTCCCCTCCACAAGGACGAAACATGGCGGCTTCCAGCAAGAAGGTGTTCGAGCTGTTTGTCTCCAAAATCCCCTGGACTGTCGCAACAAGTAAGCGGTTAACACACATACTGTTGTGAGATTGTGCTTTATTCGACTTGTGTATGATTTATACTGTTTTATTATGGCTAAATATACAACCAACTCGTTTAATTGCTGTTTTTGGAGGAAAGCGAATTTATATTTCAAAGCACCCTACATCAGTTGTATACCCAATTAACTTCGAAACAAGTCAGTGCGTTTATTTAGAATATAAATGCAGAAAATCTAATGTACAAGCATACAAATATTTCGCGTGAGTCGATTCTGTAGATCTGAGAGTCGACTCTGAAGATTTGAATTCGATTCAGTGCGGCGAACTACGTTGATTTTAATTTGTAAGATGTATGTGCTTTGCGTTTTAAGAGCTCATTGTGTGTTTCACTTCTAAATTTAAATTAAAGCGTAATGCGTGAATTCCACTCCCAAAGCTTTGAATCGGAGTCAGAATCGACTCAATGAACAGGCCATGTGCCTTCTAAACACGAGCTCTGTGCTGATTGGCTAGCAGAGGGTAATTCTCCAATAGCGATAAAGGGGCGGGATTTGTGGGTTTTTAGATCCTCTCTGATTTTTGTTACATATGTAACTTGCCTATAGATCTTTTGATTTATTTATTTATATTTTTGTCTTTCTTTTCTTTCAGAGGAGATAAAAGACTATTTTGGGCAGTTCGGCCAAGTGAAGAAATGCCTCCTTGTTTTTGTAAGTATATGGACACATTTTTAGTTATTAACTATATATATATATGATTGTGTATTTGACCTTGTCATGGACTGCTTTTTTTACCAGGACAAAGAGACAGGCTTTCATAGGGGCTTTTGCTGGGTCGGCTATTCGTCAGAGGAAGGACTGCAGAACGCACTTCAGAAAGAGCCTCACATTATGGAGGGAAGCAGGGTATGTACTGTAGTCTCAGGAATAACCAAGTTTAAATGTTGTTTGTCACATAAATGACTATACATATGATGGGCTGTAAAGTGATTATACGACCGTTTATGACCTAAAAAGAAAAGTACTAAAGACATAGAGATAGAAGGCTTTAACTGCAATAGAGAAAAAATGCACTGAGACAAATGTAGATTTAAAAATATGGAGTAAGTGTACAGATTTTCAATATACACCTTACAAAAGTTGTATAAGAAAAATAAAATGTATGAATTAAATGTACAAGTTAAACAGGGTGTGCAGAATGTAAGAGTGCAGAACGTACAATATACAATACAATGTAGGTATGGCATTAACAGAGTGAAACATGAGGTATGGAATGAAGTGATGTGTGTGTGTGCCAGCAGCAGTGTTATCCTCCATGTTTTGTCCGTGTGCGAGTTAACTCTCTTGAACCATAAACTGTTCCCATTGAATTGTATGGAATTACATTATTAAACAGCACAAATGTATGTTGTTTTACAGAAAATATTTGCATTTCATCAAGGCATTGATGTAGCACACACAACATATTAGAGGTGTTTAAGTCAAACCGGGACTGTTGATTGTGCAAAACCTTTCTTTATTTCGCTTTATAATCCCCATCTACACTAGTGCACTTATCCTAGAGTTTTTCTGGTGCTTAGATACAGTACCATCAAGGTAGAAAGTTCTCTCAGTATGCCAGAACCATGATCGACTGCCTGCTTGGCTTTTCCAAACATGGGGGAAATGGCTTGGAGCAAGGTCAGGACTGTTCAGGGTATGTGGCAATCACTTCCCAGGCCAGCTTGTATAACATGCAAGTGGGGCGATGAGCAGTACGAGTTTGTGCATTGTCCTGCAAAAGAAAAAAACCAAACCCTTGGTCATTAAACATTCACTAAGTCTTTTGTAAATGTCAATCAATCAAATCCTTAAACGCCACTTTGTATATTCATTAGTATAATGCTGTTTTGTATATAAAAGGGTGATTTTTAAACTTGACACACCAACTCTTCAAATTGACTTACAAGAAATCCCTTTATGCACCACGTTTCTTGTGTAAGAGCTCAAGTGATTTATCACCAAAATAAACAGCTTGTACAGATTGATATTTTTGTATATGTATTGATTTTATTTTCTTCCAATACAGCTCCAAGTACAAAAAAACAGACGACCATTTTTGGGGAAAAAGACAAATAAAGAAGCAGATGAAAGCTGAACAAGAATGTTGACACTGTAATGTGAAGATTATTATTATTATTTTTTGTCTCGTCTTACAAATCTGTAACTTATGTCTAAAATTTACATTGTCTTTGTGGAAAGGTGACTTTGCAACATTACAATAAATGTGCTGTTGACCCAGAATGTGTACATGTGGCTGTATACGGAAACAAAAATGAGTGTTACATGCTGCCATAGCTTGATACTAGGAAAGGACTTTTTAGAAACCCTCAAAATTTGATTTGTCTTAAGTGCTGTGAAAGTCTTCTGCACAATATCTGTAGAACAAATTTTATGTACAGTCTTATGCAAAAGTTTAGGCACCCCTTAATAACAGACACCCTTAGAAATTGGGGGAAAAAAATGCACAATATTTTCAGACAAACATTGACGCATAGTTACTCCTTATGCCATAAATTGAACAAAACATTATTATGGCACTGTGCAAAAGTTTGGGCACTCAAAGAGTTCCAGAGTCTCAAATTCTTTTCACAAGGTTTCAGACCTTAATCAGCTCATTAGATCTGATGCATGGCAACAGCTGTCATTAGTAAATGCCCATTTTAAAGCTTTCCAAATACTTTGAATCTTCAAACCTTGTGCACACACTCATGGACTCTCAACAACCATCGGTTCCTCTAAGCAGCTGTGTAAGACTCTGAAAATGAAAGTTATTGATGCCCATAATGCAGGAGAAGGCTAGTAGAAGATAGTAAAGTGTTGTCAGCTTGCAGTTTCCACAGTGAGAAATGTAATTAAGAGATGGCAGTTCAGGGGAAGTGTGGAGGTCAAGATGAGATCTGGAAGACCAAGAAAACTGAGAGAACTGCTCGTATGCTGGTCAGAAAGACAAATCAAAAACCCCATTTGACTGAAAAAAACCTGCAGGAAGGTTTAGCAGACTCAGGAGTGGTGGTGCACTGTTCCACTGTCCACAGTGATGCTTGCACAGACAAGACCTTTATGGAAGAGTCAGCAAAAGTAAACCTTACCTGCATCCCCATCATGAAATCTAACATCAGAAGTATGCAACAGAACATCTACAGAAGTCTGATCTGTTTTGGAAACAAATGCTGTGGACTGATGAAGGTAAAATCGAACTCTTTGGCCACAATCAGCAAAGGCATGTTTGGAGAAAAAAAAAGGAGCAGCATTTCAGGAAAAAGAACACCTAGCCAACTATTAAGCATGGAAGTGGATCTATCTTGCTTTGGGGTTGTGTTGCAGCCAGTGGCACAGGTAACATTGCACCGGTGGAGGGAAGAATGGATTCCACCAAATACCAGCAAATTCTGGATGCAAACATCACACCATCTGTAAAAAAGCTGAAGCTGAAAAGAAGATGGCCTCTACAACAGGACAATGATCCTAAACATACCTCGAAATCCACTATGGAATTCCTCAAAAGACGCAAGTTGAAGGTTTTGGAACGGCCATCACAGTCCCCAGTACAAGAATTGGAAGACTTTTAGCTGGCTATAAAAAGCGTTTGCAAGCTGTGATATCTGCCAGAGGAGGTGTTACTAAGCACCGATTATGCCCAAACTTTTGCACAGGGCCACAATAATGTTTTTATCTTTGTTCAATTTATGACATAAAAAGTAACTTTGCACCAATGTTTACTGAAAATATTGTGCATTTTTTCCATTTCCAAGAGAAACTGTGTTAACATCTTTTCAATAATAAAAGAAAAAAAAAAATCACAAATTCAATTCAATTAAATTTTATTTCTATAGCACTTTTATCAAGGGTCATTGTCTCAAAGCAGCTTCACAAAAATGAAAAGAAAACTTATGGAAGTGTGTATGTGTGAGAAAAATGTGTCTAGAGATTGTCCCTGATTAGCAAGCCAAGGGTGATGGCGACAGTGGCAAGGAAAAACTTCCTGAGATGGCAATAGGAAGAAACCTTGAGAGGAACCAACTCAACAGGGAACCCATCCTCATTTGGGGGATAACGGATAAATTCAAATTCTATATGTCACATACACAGTCATACACAGTACGATATGCAGTGAAATGCTTAGGCGACTGCCCGTGACCTTAGAATAAAAGACTATTAAAGACTATTTATACGAAATTAATATAATAAAGAAAGTAGAAATAGATTTAACTAAGAATAAAATATATGTACAGTACAAATGTACAATAAGAAAAATAAAAACATAAGAAACGTATAAGAAAACCTGGGTGTACAATGAATAAAATATATATATAAGAATAAGATATAACATAAGAAAGCCTAGGTATACCTAGGTGTACAATGTAGAAAAATATAGAGTTTTGGAATTTTGTGTGGGAAGGAGTGGAGTATAAATAAAAATGTCCAGGGGGTGTGCAAGTATGCTGTAAAGTGTTCATACTTAAAGTGATTTGTGCATATAGAATAAAGAATAAATAGTAATAATGTAATGTGAAAGGTGTGCAGTCACCACTAGGGTCGATGATTGTCCCGAATGTCCAGAGAGAGGGCAAGAAGCATGAGTGTGGGTGTGTAGAGTGGGTCAGTACTATGTGGTGTGCTGGTTGAGAGACTGTATCGCCTGCGCGAAGAAGCTCCTCAGTCTGTCTGTATTGGCCTTCAAGGAGCGGAATCGCTTTCCTGACCTCAACAGAGAGAACCTTGGTCCAGCAAGATCGAGTAGATCGATTGTAGGTCAGGGAGCTCGGTGTGGATGATGCGCTCAGCTGATCGCACAACCCTCTGTAGAGCTCGTCTGTCCTGCATGGTGCTGTTCCCGAACCAGGTCGTGATGTTTCCCGTCAGGATGCTTTCTATGGTGCAGGAGTAAAAGTTCATGAGCACCTTGGAGGGCAGTCTAAAGTCTCTCAAGCGCCTGAGGTGGTAGAGACGCTGTCATGGTGTTGATGTGACAGGACCACGACAGGTCCTGCTTGATGTGGACACCGAGGTATCCGAAACTGTCTACTCTCTCCACTGGGCTGTTGTTGATGACAGGGGTCTGGTAGTTCCTCTCCTGCTTTGTACTAAAGTCCACTACCAACTCCTTTGTCTTGCTGACGTTTAGAAGGAGATTGTTCCTCTGGCACCAGTGCTCCAGATTTCCAATCTCCTCCAGGTAGGCCGTCTCATCATTGTCAGTGATCAGGCCCACCATGACGGTGTCATCAGCAAACTTGATGATGGTGGTGGAGTTGGTAGAGGCTACGCAGTCGTATGTGTACAACAGTGAGTACTGTAGAGGGCTCAGAACACAACCGTGTGGTGCTCCAGTGCTGAGCGTGAGGGAGGCTGAGACATGTCCACCCATCCTTACTGCCTGTGGATCCACTGACACAGAGATGAGCTGAGTCCTAGGTGCTCCAGCTTGGTGGTGAGTGTGGAGGGAATTATGGTATTAAATGCTGGCCTGTAGTCGATGAAAAGCATTTTAACATAATTCCCCCTTCCACGGTCCAGGTGAGTGGGAGATGTATGAAGAAGATGGGTGATAGCGTCATCTGTAGAGCGGTTTGAATGGTAGGCAAACTGTAGTGGATCCAGCGTGTCCGGTAGTGAGGAGATGATGAAGTCTCTGACCAGCCGTTCAAAGCACTTCATCACCACTGAGGTGAGGGCTACAGGACGATAGTCATTGAGGGAAGCAGGATGGGGTTTCTTCGGAACAGGAACAATGATGGCCTCTTTGAAGCATGTAGGGATCACCGACTGAGATAAGATGATGTTGAATATCTCGGTGAACACAGGTGCTAGCTGGTCTGCGCAGGCTCTGAGGACTCGACCTGAGATGCCGCCTGGTCCTGTTGCTTTCCTGGTGTTCACTCTCTTGAAGGCTCTCCTCACGTCATGCTTGGAAGTGATGAACGCGAATTATAAAACATCAGCTGAAAGTTCAATATAATAGAAGTTATTTAAACTAACATGGAGTCCAGTTCAGCTCAGGGATGAGTCAGCAGGTGCAGAGGGCAGATGGGGTCTGGATCACTGGGAGCTCAGGAGCAGCATGTGTAGATCCAAACCATCATGAAGCAGAATCCAGCTGGAGCAGGTCCTTCTCTGGGTGCCTCAGGGTCCTTGCAGGATTGGCCTCTGTCTACTGAAGCTGGCAAAATCTCCAGATGCCTCGGGACAGGTAGAAAAATAAAGAGAAGGGAAAGAATTAGCATAGTTGCCATTTAGGATAGACGTACTGTAGTATGAGGTAATGGGATGAATTATGTGTATGCCAGATTAAAGAGGTGCGTCTTGAGTCTACTTTTAAACTGGGAAACTGTGTCTCATCCCCAAACACTGTCAGGAAGGCTATTCCAAAGCTTAGGAGCCAAATATGAAAATGCTCTACCCCCTTTTGTATATTTTGATATTCTGGGAACTACCAGAAGTCCGGAGTTTAGTGATCTTAAAGAACGTGGTGTATTGAAACGTATCAGAAGACTGGCTAGATATGTGGGAGCTAAACCATTTAGGGCCTTGTATGCAAGTAATGCTATTTTGTAATTAATTCTAAACTGAATAGGTAACCAAAGCAGGGATGATAATATTGGGGTTATATGGTCATATTTTCTAGATCTAGTTAGTTAAAATCTGTTAATCAAGGGGTGCCTAAACTTTTGCATGAGACTGTATGTTTATCATGTATACATTCTACACATACCTTAAAAAGTAATATTTAACATTACAAAATATTTGCATGCCTGTAAAGAAAGCAACATATTACATTACAGACCAGTATTCAAATGGAAACGATCAACAAAGAAACCGCATATAGGGTCCTGGATTTTGCATTAAGATTGGAGCAAGAGGCTCTGGCTGAGCAGCATATTCTCCAGCATGCTCAGTAAAACCTACCAGCTGGTTTACACATAAACTGCACACATCTGAATCTAACTATACTGATTATTTTAAAGCAAATTGGTTTCACGCTAAATACTGACTATTTTATTACTCTTTAGTGCTCTTTATAGAGGTTTCTTTTATGTAGACATGTTTTTAAATATATCTTTGGTTATGGCTCTTTTTTTTGGAAGATGTTTGCACTGCACTGTAAGTAAAACAGCTCAAGAAAACGAGCAGCCTAAATTAGGTTTTTCTTTCCATCTGAACACTGATCTCTCATGTGATATGTTGCTTTCTTTACAGGAATGCAAATATTCTTCTGCAATGGTATTTATTAATTATTTTTTATTTATTAAGTTTAGCGTTCTAAATAACGGATGGTTTTATGATGACTACAATATTCTGGTTTCTACATAATATTGTAGTCATGATAAACATGTACAGTATAACAACATTTGTACCAAAGATACTATGGTGCCTAACACCTTTGCACAGTACATAGGTCATCTTATATGATATTGTATGTTGAACGCTCCATGTGAAAGGATGTGTGTAATTGTTGATTTGAGGAAAATTTATTTTGCCACACCTAGGCCTGATTACTGCCAGACCTGTTGAATAAAGAAAGCACTTAAATACAACCTGTCTGACAAAGTGAAGCATGCTAAAATATCTAAAAAGCAACACAATCTAAAGTACTTCAAGAACGGGTGAGAAACTAAGTAATTAACGTATCAGTCTGAAAAGGGTTTTTTCCATCTTTCAAATTAATTAAATAAAAGTAATTTTGTTCAGTGCTCGCGGACCTTGCAGAACATCACAGAGCATCGGGTAGTTACTCGCTGCGGCTCACGGTGCCCAACACCACATCTCACCGCAAGTCAAACCGCAACTGAGAAATATTGGAACAGGGATGGCTAAGCTACCAAAATTATTCCAAGAGCACAATGGCGACTCATGCAGGAGCTCATAAAATAACCCAGAACAACATCTAAAAACTGCAGGCCTCACATGCCTCAGTTGAGGTCAGTGTTCTGGATTCAACAATAAGAAAGAGACTGGGGTAAAATGGCATCCATTGAGTTCAAAGAAGAACACAAAGACTCATCTCAATATCCTGTGGACTAAGAAAAATGTAATGTTTTGAAAGGTGTGTCTGGCATAACTAACAACATGGTGGTGGTAGTGTGATAGTCTGGGGCTGCTTTGCAGCTTCAGGACCTGGGCAACTTGCCATAGTTGATGGAAATATGAATTCATCAGAAAATCCCAAAGAAGAATGTCCACCAATCAGTTTATGACTTCAAGCTTAAGTGCACTTGGGTTATTAACAGGACTATAAATCGAAACATACCAGCAAGTCCATCTCAGAATGCTTAAAAAAAAAAAAGGCTTTAAAATGGCCTTGTCAAAGTCTAGACTTGGCATAGGAACGCCCCTCCTCACGAATTTTAAGAACTGAAATTTTGCAAGGAATTTACCTCGGCATACGAAGCATTTTCGACATATGAGCTACCGAACAGAACTTGCATGTATGTCTGGAAGCCGTTCAAAACCCGTTTGCGTCGGTGGAAAGCCAAGCTCGCCACCAGAACAGATTAAATTCGTACTCTGAGGTACCGCTGTAAATCCGACTGAGATCCTAAAAACAGGCCATTTATGCTCCAAAACCTTCCGGTGGGGCTGAATGAAAACAATTCTGCAAAGAAGAGCGGGCCAAAATTCCTTCCTTTCACAGCGATGTGAAAGACTCTTTGGCAGTTACCGCAAATGCTTGATTGCAGTTGTTGCCGCCAAGCGTGGCACAACCAGTTATTACGCTTAGGGGCAATTACTTTTACAATTACGTTTACATTGAGGTATTTGGCAGACGCTCTTATCCAAAGTGACTTACTTTTTCACATTGCGCCCGGGAGGTTTGGATTTTTTTTTCCCCCTTCATAAATGAAATAATTTAAATAATCTAAAAACTGCATTTTGCATTTACTGGGGTTATCTTTCTGTAATATTAAACTCAGTTCAACGATCTTTGTGTGACAAACATGCAAAAATAAATACATAGAAAAATTCAGGAAGGGGACAAATACTTTTTTACAGAACTGCAAGTTATCAGTACTACATTTGTTATAGTGCCAAACATTAATATATTTTAAGGCGTCTTTTTGGTTATTGCGGTTACAGTGTGACACGTTCACGCCTGAGGTAAAACTCTAACGTATTTCCGTATTAGCTAACTATGCTAGCAGGCGCCGAACACACTTCAACTCCCATCATGCCTTGCGCGGGACGAATGCGGAAGGACACAATAACACACCGGTGAGTGAATGACAGCGCGTGCAGACCAGATAAAGGTGTATAACCAAGGAGTAAGAGGATTTCCGGTGACCTCAAAAAATCATAATTTACACTCATAGAATCAGACTGTCCCCCGCGGCAGCGTCTGTGGCTGACGAGTTTGTGGTACGACCGTCTTTTATCTTACGAAGCTGCTTGCATAACGCCGTGCTGTTCACACTGGGGTGAAGTGCATGCTTACTGCGTGATGATTTCCCAATAGCATTACCTCCTGAAGTTGCCTTTAATTCGTTCTCAGGTATTACAGTGATTCCAGATAATGTAGCATGTATTAAATAACCTTAATATGTTGAGTAATAACGTCAAAAAGAAGGAGTTTGTTTTTGTTCTCATGTGCATTATAGCAGCCTTATAAAACGGTCATTTTCGTTCCTAGACAAAAAGACAAGAAACACAGCTTGCATGTTAACAAGAAACCAGAAAGAGTAAAATTCTAAACGACTGGAACCTTGCACTGGAGACTCCTTCCTTCTCCACACGTTAAACAGACATTAAACATCTCAGCACAGTTCACAGTCATAGACTGTTAATATCGTTTTGAAGCTTTAAAACAAATATTTACCATGTCTGTTATTTACAGTGGGACCTCGAAATTTGACCCGGCATACAGTACGAAGCATTTGCGCATACGAGTGAATGAATCGAGCCGAACTAAGTTGCATGTACGCCTGGGAGCCTTTCAAAACTTTTTTTTTTTTTTTTTGCGTCAGTGGAAAGCCAAGCAAAGTAGGTTTACATTTTTTTTAAAAACTTTTTTTTTATTTTTTATTTTGTTTAGACATAGCACCTTGGGACCCAATGTTAGCAAGGAAGAAAAGGGAGCCACTTTCAGTTTGTTTTTTAAAGCAGCTAGTGCCAAGAGGAATCAATAAATTAAGGTTAAGTGAGGTTGACTGTCTATTTATTTCATATTTTACTTCATTTGCATGTCTTTTAAAAAAAAAATGTTTGATTGTTTTTATATGCAAAAAATGATTATACTGTTGGAAATGAATAATCTTGGTAATATATTTGGAAAGGATTATCTGCATTTACATTATTTCCTATGGGAAAATGTGTTTCGCAGTACAAACTTTTCGAAATTTATGAAAATATGCGAGGTACCACTTTGTCCATCTATAAATATATAAAAAACAGAACCTGTCAGGCATGTTACAGGTGTTCCTCACAAATGTAACAGTAAGCATCATCATCATGTCATACTCTGAGGGTGTCACAGGTGTCCCTCTCAGACTGTAAAAGTATGCAGTGTCCACCACAGTGAAAATGGGTACGTCAGGCAGAGATCATGGCTAAGCTATGTATCAGACTGCAACATGTCTACAGTGGCATCCATTTCTTTTTTTATAAATCAGTATCAGAGAATTGAGCATAATAAACACTTTAATATACTGTATTATTCATAACATCTGCAGTAAACAGTTCTTCCGTTACGCAACGTTGATTGTTGATGGACATTTTAGCTTCTAATCAACAGCACGGTAGGAAAATTTGAGTAGTTCTTAAACAGTACAGTGTTAGTATTCAACTTGTCTAACTGGAGTTCTTACTGAAAAGTCGATTGATCAGGGAATTAATTTTTAACAAATGTAATGTGGTCACAGGTGTGTGGGTGTGCGTGTCTGTAGGTCAAGAACAGAAAGTAAGCATCTATCAAGAAAATTACTCCACACATTCAGAGAGTCAGGTTCCACATTTCAGTACAACTGTGGTATAATATAAACTCTGCAAAACAATGATTATAAATTAATTTGTTATTTGCAAAATTTTTTTTTCTTCAAAAATATGCTGAGTCTAAGATATTTGGTTTACAGAGTGGTCAGTTATTGTTCATTATTATTATTATTTTTGTTGGTTGTTGCAGTAACTCCTTCACATGGCCGTGCGACTGCTGAAAGTCTCGTCTGCCGCGACCGCGCTCATCGCCTCTTCTGGATTCTACCTGTACTCTCAGAAAGTTGACCTCAACGACCTCAGCATCATCAGATTTAGCAGAGCGGCTGCTACGGTAAAATAACTAATACTAAGTATTAGAACGGGGGGAAAAAATCTATTCAGTTATGTACTGTGATTCTTTTGTATTGCAATTTATGGAATAAAATCACTGTCAAAAATAATCGTGCGTAAAAAAAAAAAAAAAAAAAAAAAAAGGTGTGTGTAATTCTGTGTTTTGTCCGAGTTGGATTCCAAAATCTACGGCCATAACTCTGAAATATACGACTCTGACCGTTTACAGACACAAAACTTGTTTTTACGTCTCCTCTGTTACACGAACGAATTGCGAAATTACACCTATGAATGTAGTGTGTTAAACCGCTGTCAAAAATACGTCATCAAGGCCACATGCACAGGCATTAATATCCGAGGGAAGAGGAATCGATTCGGCCACCGTTTTAAACCACCAAGTAAAATTATAGAGATGTTTTAACTATAGCAGGTAAGATTTTAGGAGTTTAAAACGGCGGCAGGGCGCATGCGCCGTATCGATTCCTCCTCCTTCGGATATTAACGCCTGTGCATGTGGCCTTGATGACGTATTTTTGACAGTGGTTTAACACACTACATTCATGGGCGTAATTTCGCAATTCGTCCGTGTAACAGAGGAGTTGTAAAAACAAGTTTTGTGTCTGTAAACGGTCAGAGTTGTGTATTTCAGAGTTGTACTCTTAAACACACTAAATATCGTATCTGTAAGCTGTCGTGGCCGTAGATTTTGGAATCCAACTCGGACAAAACACAGAATTACACACACACACACATCTTTTTTTTTGCACGATTATTTTTGACAGTGATTTTATTCCATACAATTCATGCATCACAACACCGAGTCCAAAATCCAAAAAAATAAAAGGTAGCTGATTTATAGCTTGATCGGCCATGAACGGTGATGTGCCGATTAGCCTTGTGAGTATAATTGATTCTTTGCTGAGCTTCCGAGTGGTGCAACAGAAACACGTTCTTATTGACTTCTATCAGACTTTTCCTACAAACCTGTGAGGGACTTAGTCCCAAAACCTACTCTTTATAATCCTACGGGTGGTGCTCAAAACTATTAATACATTGGCATCGCGTGTGGTAGGGATAGATCAGAGGTGAAGGTGTTGGTCTAGTGATGGGAAGGTCCCCGGTTCAAACCCGACCACCACCAAATTGTCACTGTTGGATCCTTGAGCAAGGCTCTTAACCGTCAACTACTCCGATATATAAAGAGATACAAATGTACGTCGGTCTAGATGAGGGCATGTGCCAAATGTTGTAAATGTAAAGTTTGTTTAGAAAACAAACAAACAAAAAAGTTAAAATATTAAACTCTTGTATTTGAAGTTAGTTTATTGTTATATGCTGCACTTGTTTGTAAAAAACTAATGTTATAAGGAATGGGCTACATTTAATTATTCATAATTATTTAATTATTCAATTCAGTTATGAAACCAAAGTATAAAACGTTCAAGTTATGACAACTTAAATTTTTTTTTTTTTTAAGGATGAAGGTTTTTTAATGAAATCATGATACTTACAGAATCAATATTAATCAAATCCCATCTAGGTATTGTGATAATATTGCATCAGGTGATGACTTGTCATTCCCACCCCTACTAAATATTAGAGACGAGGGGGGAAAATTGGACATAAAAGAGCCAAAAAAAGACTGAGGAACTTACAAAAGGTAATTCTGTAGCGCTAATGGAGATTCAGCAGGACCCACAGAGCAGGGACTCAAAAGCCAAGGGGGAAAATAATAGCTTAATTACACTGGGGGGGAAACAAGACACAGGTGATCTGAATAACCCTAACAAGGAAACACAAGGAAGAACCAAGGCTAAGAGGAACAAAGGACCTCTGGAGGCCTGGAGACAATCTACAGGCGGAACAAAATAAATAAATTAAATTAAATATATCTTTGTTTGCATTTGATGGAGTAAAATGTTGCAGATCCTTTATAATCTACTGAGAGCCCCTAGGGAGGGAAAAAAAAGGCTAACGGGATATGGGTGAGAAAAAAAAAATAAAAAATTTGTTGTTCGCGGGATCTCGCAAAAAGTCTTGGGGGGGCCAGATAATAGAGTTTAGAGTTACACGTGTGTTGTTAAACAGGCATGGAGAGAATTACTGAGTAAAATTATTTTTTACTTTCAGCTTGGCCTAAAATATAAAGACATTCAGTTTGTACTCTGAGCTTGCCCTCTCCGTACTTTGGTGCATGGTCTCGATTTATTTTCCTCCCATGTCCGTTTTTTTTTCCTTCCCCAGATTCTCCCAACACCTCCGTTCCCCCACCGAATTTTTTTTCCTTTCACAAATTCCCCCCCCCCCCCCCCCATCTATGTCCCTTTAGGTGCTCCATAATAATCCAAGTCTTTAAACAGTTCAAACACTGATGGGCAGCATGGCAGTGAATTGTTTGCTCAGTTTGTTTAGAATTGTAACAAAGCCATGGAAATATATATTGACTTTGGATATTCATGAAATCTTGATGCTTACAGAATTGCAATACAAATCTAATCAGCACATGGGTATCGTGATAATATTGTATCGGGTGCTCCCTGGTGATTCCCGTGCCTGATAAAAATATCTGCCTAATTCATTTTAAACCAAGATCTGCAAAGTAAGAGTCTGAGGAATCAGCAGGATGATTTTTCTGTTTCCATGGGGTCATGAGGACATACCGTATTATATGCTATAAAACAAACATGAAACGAATAGGTTATATGTCATTTTATGGCATAGCTTAAGTTAAAATCATTAAAAGAATTATTTTTAAATTAGGTGCTAATTCTCCCTCAAAAAAGAAGAATGTTGTTTAAAAGTGATGCATTATTAATATATATAATGTACAGTACTGTATATATATTAGCATATGTATTCAGTATAACTATATAAAATTAAAATCATAGATTCAATTCACAGTTTTATGCAACTCTGCTATATATAATAATACAATATACACTTTTTATACTTTTATAATTATGCATTATATACGGAAAAAAATCTTATTCTATTTAACAGAACACAATTAAATCTCTGTGTTTGATAATTAATTATTATTATTAATATTATTAAACACTCAACATCAGGAAAAATATTGTAAATAAATAAATGCACAAATACTGGAATTTATACTCTTTTCTAAACATTACAGATGCTGTATGAATATATTAAGATGTCAGAGAGATTTATTGTGTCTTCATGAATGTTATTTCATCCTCTTTCTCATAACTCTCATAATACTTCAATAAGCAATTAAATGATACATTAAATTCCTGCGTTCTTGTATCTAGTGAGTGTGTGTACTCTATAGTGTATAGAAAGCCTTTTTGAATTCAACCTCATTTGGCTTATTGATGCGTGAAGAGGAGTTAAATATGGCAGGACTGTTTAACCCTGTATTCTAGGGCACTCATTCATATATTTGGAAATTGAAAAAATAAATAATTACAAAACATTTTTTTTCCAAGACTTTTTAAACTTAGAATGATGTTGTAATTTTTATGTTGCAAATCAATATTTAAAAACACAGATATAGTGTTTTATTAATGTCTTATTGTGCTATGTTTTCTCTTGAGGTAAGTTCTTCATCCGATTAAGGGTTAAGAGAAGCATGCTTGCGTCTTTATGCGATGTCTGCTGACTCTGTTGTATTAGTGATGTGTAGATGTTTAACATGTATTTTGCTAATCTACACACACACACACACACACACACACACACACACACACACACACACACACACACACACACACACACACACACACTGAAACTGTTCATGTTGTAGACGGCGGTCATCAGTTATGATTACCTCATCACACTGCGAGAAGTCCAGTATGGGACAGACGAGTACTGGACCCTCAAATCAGAGGTAGGTTCTCCGCATTCGCTCTTTTAGTGATTATAGAGATTTTGTCCAAGCTCTCGCTCACACAGTTCTTTACTTTTAGCTTCCGTAGAGAAATGCAAAAAATGTAAAAGAACGAATGAAAAGTGACAAAAACAACAACAGTATATATCTGTTTGTTTGTTTGTTTTTTTCTTTTACTTTACAGACACACATGTACTGAAGATATAATTAATTTAGATAGAAAATAATTTATTGATTTTCCTTACCTTTAAAAAAAAAAAAAAAAGAAGCTTGGCTTCATCTGAAGACTACAATTTTTTTTTTAAACATTGTGTCTGATCTATAAACTTTACAAAGTTTCCACTGTTTATTTAACAACAATAATATTAGTAACCCCATTGATGCAATTATTTATATTCACTTTACGTTAAATTTAATGCAATCTTATTTTTCAGGGTCACATTTTGTACTGTAGAACAGTGGTTCTCAAACTTTCAAGCCAGCGACCCCTAATTGAAGATCGACAAGATCTCGCGACCCCCACTATCAAAAACAAGCAATAAACATAACAAGCTGTTCACAGTATTTTGACTAGATTTACTATACATCAAAATAAGTTTGGGTCACCTTTCATTGATATTTCCGATGCTTCCTACTTTGGTCTAACAGGGTTTTGTTCTTATGCTTGGTTGATGTACATGCTTCCGATGACTCAGACAAACTGTCCACAAGTTCCTCAACATTTTTAGATTTGCGAATAGGGCTATCGAACATTTTAGTAATCGAGTATTCTACCAAAACTTTAATCGATTAATCAGCTAAAATGTACTTTTGCTTAATCAAACAGCAGTGTAAAATATATAAGAGAAACAAAGATTAACTGGTTTTCTTTTTAGAAAAAAATAATTTTTTAAATGCATACAGCATTTGATCAAAAATAAACATTGTCATTATTCACAATACAAGGACTAGCTTAAAGTTGACTGAAATTAATTAAATGCATTACAGCCAAACATTCTTATTTTAAAGCCTTTTCTCAGATGCAAAAACAAAAAAAAAAAAGGTATTTCAAATGACTTTAAGTATCAAAAAAACTAAGATACACATTAAAATAAATTATAATATATTTTTATTGCTCCTTTCCATTTTGCAGCCCGCAACAGAACGCTCCCTCAAATCAATACACAGCTAACTGTTTGCGTCTCCTTCCGCTTTGTGGGTGACGTAAGCGATTCTTCTTCGTCTGTGTTTACTGGCGGCTTGCATCCGGAAGCGCGCTGTGTCACGCCAAACAAATAATTGCGCAAAAACATAACACAAGCTCTTAAGAGTAATTAAAAGAAGCTTTGAGGCAGGAGATATTGCCTCGATCATTTTTTGTAATCGAATTACTTGTTACTCAAGGAATCGTTTCAGCCCTATTTGCTAATAACAAATTTAGGCATCTTGGCAGTTTCGATTTTCACGCGCAGTTGTGCGCTGAAGCAATAATGAGTGAGCCAGTCGCTGCACAGTGATGTCATATCTTTGAGTAGTGAAATAATTTTTTTTTTAAACACTCAATCAGTAATATCTTTACAAATCAGAAAATATTTATTTATAGCATTTACTTGTAATACTGAAAAGTGTGTATTATAATCACAAAAAAAGACATAATTTTTTAATCCCTCTCGCGACCCCTTGAAATTATTCCGCGACCCCCAGTTTGAGAACCACTGCTGTAGAAAGTACTAAAGGAGAAAATGACTAAAAAGAAAAAATTACACTCCCATTTTCTGATGACCTCCCCCCCCCCCCCCCAAAAAAAAAACCCAGATAAAATGACAAAAATAAAAACTGCATTGTGTCAGATCCATAACCTGTACAAAAATTCCTCCATCTATTTCTTTGTTTGTTTTTTGTTCAATCATTTATTTTATAATGTATATTGATTTCATAAAAATAATTACAAAGAATAGTAATCAAAATGTAATGTTATTTTATTTTATTTTTCAGGGCCACATTTTGTACTCTTTTGCATGGTGGAATGTTTTAAAGAACAAAATGTCAGAAAGAATTTGTTGATTTTTTTGCTTTAAAAAAAAAAAACCCACACTGCCCTTTTTCTGAGGGCCGCAATAAATAATACTATGCAATGAAACCACTTGTAACAGATAGAGGAAAAAAGACGAGGAATTAAAAACGGAACACAAAACAAAAACACTCACCTCCAAAACAGTTCCATAAAACAAAACAATAAGTTAAAAAAAAAAAAAAAAATTATCATACAAATGTCCTTTAGCATATAACCCCGCCTTCTAGCTGTAGGCCACGCCTCCTATCTGGCGCAGCTGCTGATGCGAGTGAGTTCAGTAGTAAGCGATTCTACCTTAAGTGGTTTTTGTTTCTGCGTTATATTTTTATCCATTTTTACACACAGGCTTGATGCCAAACTGTAAGAAAGCTGTACGATTATCCTATACCTGTAGCTCCCGTGTTGAACGAAAGCTAATCTTCAACGCCAAACATCTTTGGGCCACGAGGAAGCCTGGGTATGTTTTATTTTGCTGCCTGGTCCGATCCAGGCTGGGGAAAGGTCAGTGTGTCTGAGCAGCCAGTGAAGCCTGACGAGCAAAATTCAGTCTTTCAGAGTGTGATAGCATACACACACACACACACACACACACACACACACACACACACACACACACACACACACACACACACACACACACGCGCACACACACTGTTTCCCCCTCGGGTCCTGCTGTCAAGCCTCACTACACTCACTGATTAGAATTAATGCAAGCCCCTGGTTTGATATAGAGAAGAGATTTGCTTCGTAATTATTATGAAGCCGTAGAGGTGATCCAGTTCGCTCGGTCGTATAAAAGGATTTTTTTCCCCCTCGTCACAGCTGGAATATTAGTTGTGGACAAATAAACAAATGAATGATTGCTGTTCGGGCGCCGTTAGAAAAAACATATCCGCCAACGGTCATGGACAGAAATGTTATTTCCTTAAAAAAAACAACAACAAATTAATCAATTATGTCTTGGTGTTTTGTGTACGAGCCAAAAACTTTGATATTATGATATTTAATAAATTGCAATGTGGAGTGCAATTATTTCAGCTGATCGGGGTTATTATAGATCATGTATTTAAACATTAAATTCCAAATCGATTTTTTGTTTTTTGATAAACTTACATACCCTGACATTTACTCACGTCTTCAACTTCTATTAGTTTGCGAGCTGGATTCCCAATTCTGATTGGTCAGGAGATGCTGATTCATAGCGCTCGCTCAAAACTCACTGTCGTTTCTATAGCAACAGCTCGTTCACAGGGATTTGTCGAGTGAACGCGCCGCATAAACTGGTTTAAATTAGTGCTTAATCATCAAGTTTATTTCAGTGAAGAGACATTTATTTAAGGAATATATTTAAGGAAGGAGTCTCCAGTGTCAACACTGCTTGTGCTTTGTCTTATTAACTTTAAGAGAGAAATATTGTGGATGGTGATGGAACAAAGTATTTTTAGCTGCTATAAAGTAAGTGCCGAGGGTTCTGTGTGTGTGGAGTTTGCATGTTCTTCCCGTGTTCGGTGGTGCTCCTTCCTTTCGGGTACTCCGCTTCCCTCCCACAGTTCAAGTGCTAATATACAATGAGTGAAGGAAGAGAGCACAAGACTTGTATGCAACAGTTCTATAGCAAAAACACCCGCTGCGTATTGTACTTTCCCTTGACCTTTATCCCTTGACAGATATTCAGCGCGGTCTCGTTTTTAGCCGTCCTTGCACCTCCTGTCATCTCACCACACCGTGAGCAGTGAGTACGGGATCGCGGGTCGAGTCCCAGCTGCCGCGCCGCTCCGACGGCCCATGCGTTACGACTGCTCTTGTAATGAGGGCCGTTCCACGCAGTTAACCATCCCTCGGCTCTCCGAAACCCGGGCCAGCTGCTCCTCGCACCTCTGAAAAGACTCTCATAGGCCATTAAATCATCGTCCACGCCCGCATTGTGTTCATCAGATGAGCCGGAGCGTCTCATAAGCCGGATTTAGCTTTGGCGCTGACCTGCTCTGGCTCGTGAAGATCGGCCCGTGTCAAGGATGGTCGTTAAGAAAGTCATAATCGTCATGATCATGACGATCTTTCGTTGTTAAAACATATGACTTTTATTGTACGACGTAATATTTTAATATTACAAGTTTTGGTTGGATTCTGTTCCAAGTAGTAGGCTGACACAGTGCTGTATGATTTCCGCATGCTATCAGATCGGCAAGCAGGAAAAGTCTTTTAGTCCTGGCCTGACGCCCCCTGCTGCGTTTCCCCTCACTCCATTTTCCCGCCGTATCATTAGAATGTGTGTGTATGTGTGTGTATGTGTGTGTGTGTGTGTGTGTGTGTGTGTGTGTGTGTGTGTGTGTGTGTGTGCGCACGCGGTTGTGTGTACAGGGCACATCAGCAGCCCGAGAAGAGAATTTCCACACTAGAGATCATGACAACTGTGGAATAAACAGTGACACCCGTGTTCCCCACGCCAGAATAAATCTGCTCGTCCACTTCCTCTGTACAAAAGCGATCGTGTCGCATCCGCAGGAGGCTGAGCGATGGCTGCTTTCCGGCCTGCTCTGATTACGGAGCGGGGAACACCTGCGGATTTAGACGACAGCACGGCTTACACGCTGCGTATGAATAATGTATGCGGCGGAGGCAGGAACCAGGCTACTCTCGCCATTTTCTCTCTCTCTCTCTCTCTCTCTCTCTCTCTCTCTCTCTCTCTCTCTCTCTCCCTCTCTAGCTCTTTTCTCCACACGGCTAACGTATGGAATCTGATTGTGTGTCTCTGCATGGGGTAAACAACACTCCAGCCTGGTGCTGTGGAGTCAGGAGTCGTGGCATTTCACACAGACGGTCCTCCTTAAAAGCACTACAGGGCAACATGCCTGTTCCACATGCAATATCACGCTCGCATCCTGCATGCGATAATGGTTTATATTCTTCCTACGATTGCTAGCGTTCATGTTCCTGCATTTTGCTGCTCTTTTCAGGCAGTCGTTGCGTTGAGTCTATTCTATTCTAAATTTCCCCTCCCTTTTTTTTCTTTGTTTGTGATGTCTGAATGAAATGACTGGGACTTATTATTATTTTTTTTTAAAGTTCTATTCATTCTCCACTGTTCTTCATTTTATTCCATCGCATTTCATTCCCACTCATCCCCACCAAATCTCATTCCATTTCCTTGCTTTCGTCTTTTGACACCTATTTCCATTCCATTCCATTTCCATCAAACCACTTTCGTTTTCCCTTTCCTTTTTGGAAATTTCTATCAACAGACTCGTCCACGTCTTCTCTTTCTGAATGCTCCTGTGAACCTGACGTTCTCCAAGCTTGTAGTTTTTACTTACTCAGGCATGACTTGGCTCCAGCTGCTCTTCCCCAGAGAGATGCCTTTCACCATTATTTCAGGTGGAATGCTTAAAAAATTTGGACAGTCAGTTTGTATTTGTTTATGTGTAAGTATCTGCACGTGTGTGTGTGTGTGTGTATGTTTGTGTGTGTGTATGTTTGTGTGTGTGTATGTGTCTCTTGCCCATCTGCTCTAGACCTATCTCTGAGTCCTTGACCAGCCCTCACGGAGCATTAGCACAGCAAATTAGCCGTCAGCGAGGGGTTTATTCCGCACGACTTCCCCCCAGAGAAGCGCTGATGGGCTCCTCATGGCTCTCCCGCTCCAGCCGAGCAGAACCGCTGTCTGAGATTCTGACGGCTGGGGAGCGACTGAAGTGCACGAGCTGCAAGGGCATCGGCGAACATTTCTCCTAAGTGCTGCTTATCCACCCTACAGACATTCCCGCAGTGCAGATAAGCGCTTGCTTCAGTTCTGGAGTCTGAACCGGTTATTAAAATGTGGTCCATATTTTGCCGATCAGAGGCGTGGCCTTAGTCAGTGTAATATTAAAAGAAAGAGGCGTGGCCTGCGCACATGCCAGGAAGAATTAAGCATGTAATGCCTGTTTATGCATGGGACAAGGGGACGTATCAAGTCCAAATTTAGAAGGCGTGGCCTGTGTGCCTTTCATTCCTAATTACATAGGAGACCTCTGATTGTCAGTTCAAATTAAGAACGCCTGTCAGTCAAAGGGAAGGAGGTGTGACCTATGTGTCTGTCAAAAATAAATAAATAAATATATATTATAGGACTGTACATAGGAAATGTACAGTGCTGTGAAAACGTATTTGCCTCGTTCAGATTTTTTTAAAATTTTCATTGCATATCTGTCCCACTTCAGATCAGTAAACAAATTTTAAAATTAATGTTGTTTGTCTTTCGGCTATTCCTGTCAAGGGGTCGCCACAGCAGGCCATCCGATCCGCACGCAACTTGGCACAGGTTTTATGCCAGATGCCAAACAAATTTTAATATTAATAGTGAATTAAAACAATTCTGCAAAGGCGAGTGAGCCAAAATTTCTCCACAGTGACGTGAAAGACTCACTGGCAGTTATCGCAAACGTTTTTGACGCAAAGGGTGGCACAACCATTTATTAAATTTAGGGGGCGATTACTTGCCCCCTAAATTTAAAAGGCCCAAAAAAATTTTTTTCTTTTTAGAAAATAAAAATCAACTGATGTGGTGTCTGTGCCCTTCAACGAATAGGAAGAAGGCGTGGCCTCTGTATGTGCCATAAAAATATGGAGGCACGGCTTATGAGCCTGTTGAAAAGAATCAAAGGAGGCGTGACCTGAGTGCCTGTCTGTTCAAATGAAACAGGTGCTGATATTCGGGCTGTCAAATAAATTAGTAAGGCAGGATTTAAAGCGTTCGGTTTAGCTTTTCAAGCTCTTTCAGTGCAGATCTGTGTGACATGAAGTGACACAGATTTATAAGATCTAGAACACACTGAGAGTCTATCTACGAATGAGTCGTTTAAGTAGATGAACAGCATGACGCCTTTTAACGAATCACATTTGTGCTAATGGTTCAGAAAAGTTTGAATCCTTTAATCAAATGCGTTTATTGCGTGTGCAGAAACGGTGTCTGAGTGTAACAGCTGCACTGTTCAAACACCTCAGTAACCGATCTGGACCCCCCGCATGAAGGGTCATTTGTTTCTCAGCCATATCCCACATTTCTCTCTGGCACCGTCCTGATCCAGCCCCACCTCTTTAATTGGGGTGTTAGGCTGTAATTCATTAACTCCCTCTAACGGCCCCGTGGGGGTGCAGCGGCACTGCCGGGCCCGATAAACAAACGTTAAAATTTTTCACAGTGATTTATGGCGACGACTTTGAAGGTAATCAGAGACTTATTTTTTCATTCACCTCAGCTCGTTTCCAAACCACAGGATTCATCATATTAAATTTTACTCTGAAGAAGGACGTGGGGACGATTTCAACAAGAGCTTCAAAAAGAGTTTCCAACAACTTTTTCATTTTGTATTTAGCAAACGTTACAGCGCTTTGACTTACGACCAGAATCAAAACCATTTTAATGATCTAATCTAAAACTGGGACTAGTTACGCAAACTTATTAACAATTTTTATGTGTTGTATTTAAAAGTTGTTAAATGGTTGACATTTAAAATGAATAAAAATTATTCTTTTTTGGGGGGGGATTTTCCCCAGATTTTCTCCCTAATTTAGTCGTGTCTAATTCCTCCCCGTCACTAGGGGGCTCCCACATTAAGGCTACTACTACCACTCAGCTGGGAGGGCTATCACGTGTTTTCTCCAAACCACGTGACGCCAGTCGACCGCCTCTTTTCGATCTGCTCGCCCACGCATCGTTGGGGGCGGAGTAACACACTCGGAGGACAGCGTTATCCGCTCCTTCCGCTTCCGTGAGCTCACCAACGCCCCTGTATATCTGTATATCTGATTATTTTTATATAACAATATTTTGACTTTTTAGTGTAAGATGGTGTCACTGTAACCGTAAAACCTGCACTTAGGTAACTTGGCTAACTTCTAGTGATTAGCAAAATGTGGGTTGTTATGATGACCTCATATTTTACAGGTGTGGCTGTATCCGATGATACAAATCGAAATGTTGAAATCTTTTCGAATGTGAGATGAATTGTTAACTAACGAAGTAGCGAGTCAGGATGGTGGAGTGGTTCAAAATTCATAGGCTCAGTAATGAAGTATTTTCTCAGAGATTATTTGTACATAGATTATTGTTAATTGTTATTAATTTTACCTGATCAGAGCTTTGAAATGATGAGTAACAGGTTGAAATCTCATCCTGTCGGCATCACCAAGGTATGTTGGTCGGTTCAAGACTCCATATCGAACCGGGTTTGAGAAAGATGAAATATGTCTCAGACATTGCGAGTGGAAAGGCGTTATTTGACTCCAGATTGTAATTTAATCCTGAAGGCTTGAGGGAACGGAGAAGGAAACAAGGGCCGGCACACAGAAATGGATCTCATGCATGAAGGAACAAAGCTGTTCTCATCAGTTTGCAGGTTTTCTTCAGCCGCAGAAAGCCCGAGCATACGGCAGGCGTCGGATCCCTTTTCCCCGACTCTTAACATGAGCTTCGTCCTCACTGCCTCAGGTTAAGAGTAAAAAAAAAAAAAGATACCTTCTGTTATTTATTTATTTTTCATTAAAAAAATTTATATTTTTCCTGTTGCTGTTTTGAAGCCATCTCTGTGAGAGCGCCGGCGCTGTCTGAAGGCCTGTGGGGAAATGCGAAAATAATTAGTGGCTGATTAGATGTTTAGAAGAATGTTCACTTCAAGTAGCAAGAGTTCAAATACTGCAATTAACTGCTAAATTACACTGAAAGGCCACCATTAGTGCAGTTTTACTTATTTATTTTTTTAAATTGCCTGTTTATTTTCTTTTTTTTTTTTGCTCAGAATAAAGTATCCAGCGTATATAGTGCAAAATTAGAAAACCGAATTCCGTCCCTCATCGAGTTTCAGCTCTGTCGAGGGATCAGATAGTTTAGAACGTTAAGGGCTGATTACTTGGCCTGTAAATTAAACATCGACTTATCACTTCGTGTCTGTTATTGAAAATTCCATTGTAGTCTAAGGGTAATTACTTTCTCAGCTATTGAGTTTTATATCACCATGATTGCTTTATCTTTTATGTCAGAAATAAAACTTCGAAAATAAGCAACGATGGGATTGTTTTAGTCGTCTTGTATTGCTAAATATATTCATTTATTGATAAAGTATAAAATGTATACAGTAGCTTGGTTGCTTCAACTTATGGTATAAAAAAAAATAAATTCAAGATTCCTTTAGAACTTTCTGGTAAAAATGAGGTACTTTTATTGTGAAAGTATTTACATTTACATTTAGGCATTTCGCACACTCTTATCCAGAGCGACTTGCTTTGGAGTGTCCGTCATCGGATCGATCCTTACACTGGTTACTAAGTTACTAACTATAAAGAACATCAGTCAAACTTTTTTGTTTTTATGTTAAGGACAAGGGAAAAAAAGAGAAATATTTATTTAAGAAACATTTTTTTGCATACTTACAATGAAAGTTTAACACATTCATAAGTATTTTAAAACATTACAGTACATTTTACATATAATTTATATATACAGTAAATGTTTAGAATGATGAGTAACAGGTTGAAATCTCATCCTGTCGACGTCACCAAGGTATGTTGGTCGGTACTAGACTCCCAAGATATTCGATATGATTTGACATAAAGGTTGTGTCTTTATAAAAAAAAAAAAAACACCATTGAAGTTTCTTATTAAGCAATGTCACACTCGAGGTCGCGCTGTATAGTGTAGCTTGAATACCGAAGGCATCACCATAGTGCTATTTCCAGTACGACATGGTGTAAACAAAAAAAACAAAAAAAATATATATACACGCTAAAATAACTGGACAAGTCATAATATCATATTATAGGGACAGATATACACACGTGGACAAAATTGTTGGTACCCTTCGGTCAATGAAAGAAAAACTCACAATGGTCACAGAAATAACTTTAATCTGACAAAAGTAATAATAAATAAGAATTCTATGAATGTTAACCAACGAAAGTCAGACATTGCTTTTCAACCATGCTTCAACGTAATTATTAAAAAAATAAACTCATGGAACAGGCCTGGACAAAAATGATGGTACCCCTAACTTAATAGTTTGTTGCACAACCTTTTGAGGCAATCACTGCAATCAAACAATTCCTGTAACTGTCAATGAGACTTCTGCACCTCTCTGCAGGTATTTTGGCCCACTCCTCATGAGCAAGCGGCTCCAGTTGTTTCCGGTTTGAAGGGCGCCTTTTCCAGACAGCATGTTTCAGCTCCTTCCAAAGATGGTCAGGGCTCATAGAAGGCCACTTTAGAATAGTCCAATGTTTTCCTCTTAGCCATTCTTGGGTGTTTTTAGCTGTGTGTTTTGGGTCATTGTCCTGTTGCAAGACCCATGACCTGCGACTGAGACCCAGCTTTCTGACACTGGCCTGCACATTTCTCTCTAGAATCCCTTGATAGTCTTGAGATTTCATTGTACCCTGCACAGATTCAAGACACCCTGTGCCAGATGCAGCAAAGCAGCCCCAGAACATAACAGAGCCTCCTCCATGTTTCACAGTAGGGACGGTGTTCTTTTCTTGATGTGCTTCATTTTTCCATCTGTGAACATAGAGCTGATGTGCCTTGGCAAAAAGTTCAATTTTTGTCTCATCTGTCCATAGGACATTCTCCCAGAAGCTTTGTGGCTTGTCAACATGTGGTTTGGCATATGTTTATGATTTGTTTGCAACAATGGTGTCCTCCTTGGTCGTCTCCCATGTAGTCCACTTTGGCTCAAACAACGACGGATGGTGCGATCTGACACTGATGTCCCTTGAGCATGAAGTTCACCTTGGATCTCTTTAGAAGTCTTTCTGGGCTCTTTTGTTACCATTCGGATTATCCGTCTCTTTGATTTGTCATAAATTTCCCTCCTGCGGCCACGTCCAGGGAGGTCGGCTACAGTCCCATGGATCTTAAATTTCTGAATAATATGTGCAACTGTAGTCACAGGAACATCTAGCTGCTTGGAAATGGTCTTATAGCCTTTACCTTTAACATGCTTGTCTATAATTTTCTTTCGAATCTCCTGAGACAACTCTTTCCTTTGCTTCCTCTGGTCCATGTTGAGTGTGGTACATACCATGTCACCAAACAACACAGTGACTACCTGGAGCCCTATATATAGGCCCACTGACTGATTACAAGATTGTAGACACCTGTGATGCTAATTAGTGGACACACCTTGAATTAACATGTCCCTTTGGTCACATTATTTTAAGTACTTTCTAGGGGTACCATCATTTTTGTCCAGGCCTGTTCCATGAGTTTATTATTTTAAATAATTTTGTTGAAGCATGGTTGAAAAGCAATGTCTGACTTTCATTGGTTAACATTCATTGAATTTTTTTTAATTATTACTTTTGTCAGATTAAAGTTATTTCTGTGACCATTGTGAGTTTTTCTTTCATTGACCGAAGGGTACCAACAATTTTGTCCACGTGTGTATATCCTGTCGTATATATATCCTGTCACATATCCTTCCACGACTGGCGGAGGTAACTAACCGCGACTAGTGGAGCTGGTGACCGACAGTTAATGTAATTGATGAATGTCGAGCACCTGTGTCACCGAGTGATACTTGTACAGTAGTCAAACATTCCAGTGCTGTTACCGTCTACTAGCACCACTCCTCGAATGCCCCTCGTCTAATTAGATTACTCAGTCGGACATAGCTTTTGTATAATATGCGTTATAATGCCTTTTAACATATTATGAAGGGTTTCATAGTTTATTATATGTAGGTAGAGAAAAATTGTTAAATAATTCAGATTTATTTCTGAAGATTTTCATAAAACTCCAGCTTCTTAAAAAAAAAAACACCACTGGAGCTCGTCATTTTTATGCTTCACTTTCACACTGAGAGTACAGATGACAATAGAGGACGAGTGGGAAACTATACACACACACACACACAAAAGAAAACATACAGGGTAATCCAGACATTCTTTACTGTACCATGATTATGCAGCTTGAGCCCCTTTTTCTCGCACAGGGACTTCTGCTCAGGGAATTGAGACTCTCCACAGCAATTAGCATACCATTACGGCTTACGCGAACAGCTGATTCGCAAATTAAATGTAGCTTACTTAGGCTTAATGAATAATGCATATCGCATCGGCGCGGACCTGCTGACGTGCAAGCATATAACGGAGGAGGTGACGCAGAGACGCCACAATGTCAGACAGGACGAGGCCAAGGCGTCACATTCGTTCCACATTTAAACCGTTATTTATTCTGAGTCAGAGGTAAAGGAAGTTTTTTTTTTCCCCCCTCCACTCTGTTATGTTCATGTCAATCACTTTTGAGTGGCTCAGGCCAAACTGAATGGACTTTAACCGAAAGTGAGGGAGGTGGAGAAAAATAGAAAACACTTAGTAAAATGGCTGATGTTAGCTAGCAAAGTGGCATCCATTCTGACAAAACTGACAGCGCAGCACAAGGACACTCATGTACAAATAGCTAAGCTTTCAAAAAGAATTAAATTGTGAGATTTTATAGCAAAAGCTTTATTTTTTTTATTTAATTTTTCTAGAAAACTAAGTTAATGGGAAGCAATAGATCAGCTTATCGGAATGGAAATCTTAAACGTACGGCTCGTTCTGTAAAATAATGTCTAAAATCATTTTTAGACCTTCAGATGGGTCTCAAATGGGTCTCAAAACAAAATTCTCCTATTGTGACCTCAAATAAGAAGATCCCTTCCCCCTGGTTTGTTACTCTCCAGTTCTCGTTTGAGTGTGGCTCAGCAATAGCTCATTTACATGGACACTGAAATGGTACTTTCGGAGAAGGAGTGACAAACAGGAGATGTATTTCTGCTGGGGTAATAACACACACACACTTTAGAGGAGGTAACTTGTTTGTTTAGGGAGTGTTGACCTGTTAAAATATGGAACCTTTAAGTGAAAAAGAGAAATTCTCACACACTTTAAAAGTCTTTTTCATGTTAGCAAACTCACAAGATGGCTTTTATAAAAAGAAAAAACCCAAAAAGGAAAAAAACATTTAAGCAACACTAAATCAACTTGAGTGCAGGAAGTGAATCAAATATGTGCATTTTTAGGATTAAAAATCAGAGCCACAAAATGCATAAAAAACATGTACTGTAAACACGGTGTATTTATCCTAGAGGATGATGTAGTTTCTCTGAAACTGTTTGGGAGTTACACTGATCTTCACGAAGCAGAAATACAGTAACCATATTGAAGATGATTATTTCCTGATTTAATTGGTTTATTCCATATACCAGGTATACTTGTATGCTAAAGTTTAGTGTTTTTGTTTATTTAAAAAAATGCAAATCTTACTTTTCTACCAATTTAATGTTGTGAAACATCTGCAAATCACTCATGTTATAGTGACCAATCAGAATGAATAATTTGGCAGCAGTGTGGTGTAAGCAGCGTTCAACTTACCTGAGGAACGGGATGTCGGAACTGGGAATTAATCAAGCTTTGATGTTGTTGTTTCAGTAGTAGATGTTTCAGTCAGATATTGAAAATACTACATCGTGAGTGGAAGTTAAGTGCAGCGTAAGCATGCACACATGTGCAATATGCATCTTCTCCATTTTTTTAGAAAGTGTCCTGAAATTTCATCAATAATAATAATAATAATAGTTTTATCACTGAATTCAGATCTTTTTCAAAAACCAGTCGGATTGACTCTGAGAACTCCAGATCACGTGAGCTGCTGGGGAAAAGCACCCGGTGGTTCATTTAGCTTCCCTGCGCTGTCATTAAACACCACTTAGCTGTTGAGAAACGGTAAAAAAAAAAACAGTTGCCAGGAGTCACACAGATGTTGCGTTGTGCACTTCTTTTTTTAAACCCTGCCAATAAAGAAGGAGTGAAGGCACGGGAAATGAGCATAGAGCGAGGACAAACAGTGCTGATTTTCTCTCTGCTTCTCAGCTGCACTGAAAAAAAAAATGCATGCGTTTATGTAACATGCTTGATTTTGTGCGTGTCGTTTTAGTGCTGTATTTAAAGAGCTCAATTCACAACACATCTGGAATGCGCAATCGTGCAAATTAACACCTAATACAGTATGTTTACTTTTCTTCTTACTAGTATTTCAACAATATTTTTGGCCTTCTATAAGTTTACTCTTAAATCAGTCTTTCAAAAAGGAACCGTTAAACCGCCTGTAGAACGTTAAACCATGCCCACAAACTCTCACAAATGGTCGCACCAAGACTCCCAAAATCTTCTGCCGAAAAGTTTAACCACCCCCAAAGTCTCCTGCCAAAATTTTAGCCACTCCCCCAGCCCCTTGCCCAAAATTTAACCACACCCACAGTCTTCTGCAAACAGTTTAACCACTCCCACAATCTTCTGCAAAAAGTTTAACCACACCCACAAACTCTCACAGGAAGTTCAACCACGCCCACAAATTCTGGCCTAAAGTTTAACCACTCCCTCAAACTTTCGCACAAAGTTTTAACTTTTCCTTAAACTTTTGACCAAAGTTTCACCACTCCCACAACATCCTGCAGGGAGTTTAACTACTCCCAGAATCTCCTGCAGGACGTTTAACCGCTCCCACAATCTCCTGTATGAAGTTGAACCACTCCCACAACATCCTGCGGGAAGTTTAACCACTCCCACAACATCCTGTATGAAGTTTAACCACTCCCACAACGTCCCGCGGGAAGTTTAACCACTCCCACAATCTCCTGCGGGAAGTTTAACTACTTTTCCACCTCCCAGAAAAGTTGAACTTCTTACCGTAGTAGCTACCTGCCAAAACCCTGATTCATAACCAGTCACAGAAGCACTTTCAGCAAGAAAACACATCTGTTAATGTTAATAATTGCTTCGAAGTCAATCTTAATTGTCTCTGAACCGTCCATATTGTTTTATTTACACCTAAGGTGAGCTACAACGTTAATTAGCTTCTAACACGAGGCTGAATCCCAAATCCCTCTCTAACCCCTGATCTGGGGCACTACCTGGTGTGTGGAACAAGCAGTTGTACACCCTACACAGCGCACTTGCTTTCCATTTAACACTGTTTGGGATTCAACTCCAGGGAATAAACAGAGCTGATATTCTAAAGTGGAATAAGTGGAAATATAAAGAGAAACTTAAGAGATTTACAGGACTGTTCACCACCTCCTCACCTTTAGGTTATATAAGTAAGAATTTAAAACTACTGTTAATTCCTGTTAAATCCTGTTAATTACACAAACTGTCAGTCGCCAGATCCACTAGTCGCGGTTAGTTAGTTTGTCCAGGCGCAGAAGGATATACGTATGTTGGAAAGGCAAAGTAACTGGTTAAATAAGCAATCATAATCTGTTGATAATAAATAGTGCTTGTGGAACTGTTGCATACTGTAAAAGCAATCACACTCAAGGTTGTGTTGTTGCTCTTAGGCTCCCCCCCTTGTGCCTACTGCTGCATCACAACCATGCTGATATTCATCACATCAGCACTCCCTTTCATGCAATACTGCTTAATTATACCAGAGAATTTTGATATTTACATTTTTTTAAAATAACTAAATAGCAATATTATTTAATCTGTTTTGTTTTTTATCTGATTTTAGCAAAATCTCCTGTTTTCACTTATAACTCACTTATTTCTCACAAAAGTGAATGCACCCCTCACATTTCAGCAACCACTTTATTATATGTTCTCTAGAAATGAAAATTGGATATGCCATAGAGTAGTATAGCAGTACAGACTTACTGTCCTCTAACAACAACTCAACATTCCGCCTTGATTGTCTAAATAACCGGCAACGAAAATGAGTACACCCTAAGTGAACATGTCAAAACTGTGTCCAGAGTGTTAATATTTTGTGTGAACATTGTTGTTATCTAGCGCGGCCGTAATCCTCCTGGGCCTGGAATTCACCAGAGCTGCACATGTTGTTGCTGGGATCCTCTTCTACTCCTCCATAATGATATCACGGAACTGCTATGTGTCAGACACATGGTGCTTCGCCACCTTCCGCTTTAGGACGCCCCGCAGGTGCTCAATAGGGTTCAAGTCTGGAGACATATTTAATACGAGACTTAATACTTAATACGTCTGCCGTGTTCACTGACAAACACATGAACATGATGAAGAGGACATGTGACTTCGAATGGTTAAAGATATACTGTATACAGTAGCTGTTATCATTAGGGTGTACTCTCTTTTGTTGACCGCGATTTTGACGATAATGGCTGTATGTTGAGTTATCTTTAGAGGACAGTAAATCTGTACTGTTATACAAGCTGCACATTGACTACCCTAAAATATATCCAAGTTTAATTTCTATAGTACTGTTCTATAGTATTGTTGAGAACACGTACTAAAATGTTTGTTGAAGTTAGAGGGGTGTACTCTTATATGGGTGTATATTATAGCTCATATAGCTCAGGTGTATGTTATGAGTTCTTTTCTCTTTTTCTGAGGCTTTCTTCTTTCTTGTTCTGTTGCAAAAAATGTAAAGAACACGTGACCCCCCTCTGTCCCAAAGATATGTACAAAGTGCTAAAACTGGAGACTCCTTCTGTAAACGCTAAGTAAACATCTTCACCATATAAACATTACACATTACACATTTAAAATCTGTTGATGTGGATCATCTGTTATTTATGTCCCTTTAAATGATCCATAACTATGCAAAAAATACTGTATTTGGTGCAATCAGAAACGAGAGTTTACTTGAGCACAGGAATTAGGATTTATTAGGTGATACCCGGTGACCTTGTGGAACTTGCATGTATGCAGAAAATGATCAAAATGGTTAGTTTGGGGAAAGATAATAACGGTGTTATTTTATAAAATAAATTATTTTAAAATAGTGATTTCTGATTGTAAATATTAGTAGAAACACTAGATGGCAGCACTGTCTAAAATCCCTCCCTCTCTCTCTCTCTCTCTCTCTCTCTCTCTCTCTCTCTCTCTCACAGTTGACCAAAGTCCAAAGCAAACACATCTACAATGTAAATGTGAGTGCGTATATAGGTCACGTCCTCCGAGAGCTTGAGTTATATATAAAACACGAGGCTCTCTCGGGGACTTGTGGGGGGAAAAGTGGAGCGTTTAGTATTTCTGTTCAGGTTTTAAAGGAATGCTGACAAGCCCCTTTTTCCAGCATATATGCTTAATACGTCTGTCGTGTTCAGTGTGAAGACAGACAACATGAGAGACCAGAGCAGTGACGACGATGATGTAATAGATTAGGAACAAGCCTGACATGGGTATATTGGTGTTATTTTGCTGATTAAAGTTATGAAAATTGGCAGTAAAAAAACAGAAAGTTGTCATCTGTAAAGTCTCTTTACGGTGCACTATAGTGGTACTTCTGCATACCACTATAGTATGAATTTAGTCCATTTCAGAGACGAGTCCTTAAGGCAAATATTTGTATTGCAAAGGAATTTTTTCCATAGGAAATAATGTAAATGCAAATGATCCAGCCACCCAAAAATATTACCACTGTATCAATATATATTGGTATCTTGACATACAAACACCCCGTCTCATGAATTTTTGCCTTAAGAACTGAAATTTTGCCAGAAAGAAGTATTATTACGGCGGAAATTCATGAGGATGACTTAACATGAAGATCATTAACATCAATGTGACAACTATAAATCACAAGGAAGATGAGAAACACATGCTGAGAAAGCGGTGAACCAATACGGTTATAGTATATAAGGTGATTTAAAGAAATGCCTAATCCTTCAAGATCAAGGATGGAACAAAGCTAGGCTTGCTGATTTGCCAACAGATGCAACAGCAAATTCTCCAGTACTTTCAGGATAAACATTTGTGTTGGAACACAAAATCGTCAGTAAATTTAAGGAAGCACTTAAAATCTCAGTGCGTAAAGGGCGGGGCTGCAAACCATTTCTAAATACGTGTGATCTCTGCTCTCTGACATCAATGTCATGTTTCTGTAGTGTATGCATATCATGATGCGGGCTTGGGAACGTTTCAGTAAACCATGGTACATTAACACCACTTGTCACTGCAAACCGTTCATCCGTACTATCCAGAGGCGTCCAAGATGTCTCTGGGTTCTGGAAGCGTGTCAATGTCAATAGTGTCAATAGTTGTTCGAAACAGCAGCCTTAATTTTCTTTAGGTCAAAGAGAAAAAGGACCGTCCAAGCAACGTCAGTCATGGTATGGGGGTGTGCCAGTACCTATGGCATAGGTAAATTGCATATGTTTGAGGTCAGCATTAATGCAGAACACACTGTTATTTCCAGAACAACGTTTGCAGTCATCCAAACATCATGTTTATTAGAGACATCTCTGTGTAATGAATTGCAAAATATACCATCAATGACCCTGTACAATTGCGCACAAGACCTGCATAAAGAATGGGTGAAAACTACCGCTAGCTAAACTTGTGTCCAAAGTCCTTATAAAAAGTGTTATTAACAGAAATAATGATGTTCCACACTGGTAAACAGTCGACCGTGCCAATGCTTTTGGTGGACGTTACAGCCAACAGATTAGAAATGAGTGCATATTTTCAACAAATAATTAAATTCACGGGAGTAAATCATCAAATAATGAGACTTTATAGAGTTTTTATACCTCAGGGTGAAGAGACTTTACAGACAACTCCTATTTAATTTTACTTTCAAAATTCTAATTTGGAAATGGGGTTGTTGAAATCGCTTGTTGAAATCTCCATCCTGATTAGTCGTGAGATGCTGATTAATTGTTTTTATTTTTATTTCCACGTTTGCGAATTGATCCCGAGCCTGTGCGATTCCGCGAAGGAATCAAAAAGAACAAAACGAAATAAATTGAAAGTGTGAATGGTTCACGCCGACTTACTCGTAGGTGGATCGTAACCATTGCTCGTGCGCCGTGATGATCACACTACGGTTAGCAGGAATTAATTAAACACGTGTTGTTAGTGGAAAATAACCTAACAATTGTACGACTTTGACTGTTTTTTATTCTTTAAATGTCATAGAGTTTTTATTATACGTACCTGAGAACTAATTCAAACAAAGCCTTGTTTTGGCGCACCGCGTGCACACGGACGGAATACAGAAACAGATCTCATCGTCACGCCGTTATTTCAAGCATTAAGACACAAACGCTTTACGGCAGCACTAATCGAGCGTGCTCGTTGCTGATTTATGTTTAACAGATGCTTAATGGTCATTTCTCTACCACGTGCCCGAATCATCCCTGCGAGCGGCGCATTACGACTCTGACAGAGGGAAACTGCGTGCATGTAACCTTGGATGCTTTGGCATTATTTAACCAAACGCATCAAATGTTCAAGCTTGATTCATGTGTATATTGGGCCGAATCCTGGGAAAGGAATGTGTACATGCTTGGCGGTTATATTATCGTGAATAAAATATTATATTAGATATAAGACGAGCGCTGTGAGCTGTGATCCATAGTCTTGAATTCTTGCGCATCCAGCCCGAGGGTAAATGTCCCGGATTATCAGAGCAGTGTTTCAGTGCTCCAGTGCGCATGCCTAACCGACTCCGAATTACTGAAGCAGGAGACTAAAACGCAGAGCATGAAATTAGCTGTGGCTCCGAGCTAAATTGCTCCTGTTCATCCACCCCCCCCCCCCCCCCCCCCACCCCATCTCTCTCTCTCTTACATGACATTTTTTTTTTCTGTTAATCTGCTAAATGTAGGTTCAGTTTGCTCACAAAGAATAAGACTAACCAAAGCACAATGCTCATGCAAGCTGCAGGTTTTTGTAAGACCTAACAATTTGATTTATATATTTATTTGTTCTATTTATTTGAAAAGCACAGTCGAGACACCGCATCCATCTGCACTCTCGGAATTTATTAACTCAGAGCCCGGCTGAAAAATAGGCAGATAATTGGCCGTGATGGTGCAATAAAGCACTCAGTGTAGGATCTGGCTTTTAGCTACTCTCAACGTTAATTAATAGAGATCTCTCATGATGGGAAATTTCGCAGGAGTCTTTTAAAACCCCATTTACGATCCCTGACTACAGGACAGCCATGCTGACCAGAGAGAGAGAGATTTACAGCATTTTGAAAGCGTGCATATTTAACCATACAACAGATTTCATTAGCTTTGAGTACACACCTGTCAGGAGGCTCTCTAAACAGCGAAAACGGCTTCTGATGGATATCACAATAACGTTGCACAGATAATGTTCTTCAGATAATGCAGATCCTACGCACATCCGGACACTTAAAGAAAAGTCACAAACTTCTCGTGCGAAATTTAGATTTCTGGTTTATACAATTGCCTCACGCATTCTGTGACTGACTGCGATTGACATGATTTATTTTTGGTGCCTCTGGGTACTCCGGTTTCCTCCCACAGTCCAACGACATGCAGATTAAGCTAATTAGCATTCCCAAATTGTGCGAATGTTGACCGGCGGGCGTACCACAGTCGTAAAAATGGGAATAAACACAGTGGTAATCACTATTGGTCATAATGATTCATTTATTTTTACAAGTAACTGTTCATTGACTTTGCCATACACATAACGATTTATTTAATTTTACACGCAATGATTAATTTCCAGATGCAATAATTCATTTATTTTTACATATAATGATTTGTATTTCAACATATAATTATTAATTTCTTTATACAAGGAACAATTCATTTATTCGAAAACATATTTATTGATTTATTAATAAATTAATAATTCATTTATTTGCACACACAATTTACATTAATTCGTTTACGTCCAGACATACGGATTCATTCATTCATTCATTCATTATTTATTTCCACATGCGGTTGATTAATTTGTTCATACAAGCAGTGATTAATTTATTTATACAAATTGCGATTGATTTTTCTTCACAAGTAAACGTTAATTTAATTCCACGTGCAAGGATTATTTTTTTCACATTATTATTTTAGCATGATTTAATTCCTTGTATGCATGATCTCGCTCTTCACACAATCTGTTCTCATGTGTGCCGATTTATTTATTCTCACATTCGATTTTTGCACTTTTTTTTTCATGTGGAGTTTTTATTATGATTATTTTTTTTACATGACCTGTGATTATTTCAGTTCATTTCAGGACATGACATAAAAAAATCACCTTGTGTAATTACTTATTTTTCTTCTATTGTGGAGCATGTAATTCGAAAATAGTTTAATTGTTTAATTAAAATATAACTGTTCACAAAATATATATAGCTGCACACAAGTGTTACTGTACTTTCACGTCTCTCTAGTTTAAAAAAAGCTCCACTGATTGGCAGAACATCATACTCCGGCGTACGGAATCAGGACACCCATCACTTGTTAACCGCTTACAGTTGTGAGCTTAGCCAGTGATGCGTGGCAAGATCAGATTAAGACCAGATTGTCATAGACTTCACTATTTAAAGACATGGAAAGACAGTCTTGTTAGGCTTTGTGTTGCGCTCACATGTAACTAAAGAATGTTATAAAATGCTTTAATGAAATTAAAAAAGATCAAGCTTAAGAATCTCCTCTTGATTGGATGAGACACAATTAGCATGTATCTGAGTTTGAATAAATCTCTCTCTCTCTCTTTCTCTCCCTCTTTCTCCCTCATTTCTTCTTTTCCCATTCTCAACACACTGAAGTGACTCTCTGTTTAAATGCCTTTACATGAAAATGGCTATACATTAATCAGAGCTAAAAAAAGATCTACAACAATGTCAGATTTTCAGCCTTTTTACTGTTTGAGTAATTGTGTGACTCAGGTATACTGTAGATCCACTAGAAGGTGTGCTGTAGTATGTGGCACCAAGACATTAGCAGTAAGTTCTGTAAATTGTGATGTGGGGCTTCCATGGGGATTTTCAGACTTGTTTGTTCCCAGCAGAACATTGCCCAGAGCATCACACTGCCTCCACTGGCTCACCTTTGTCGCATAGTGCATTCTGGTGTCATTTCTTCCCCACATAAATACTGTTATCCATGTGGAGTAAGAGAAAACCTGATTAATCAGACCAGGCCACCTTTTCTACTGCTCTATGGTCTAGTTCTGATGCTCACATGCTCATTGTAGCAGCTTTTGGCAGTGGACACGAGTCAGCATGGGCACTCAGATCGGTCTGCAGCCTCATACGCAACCGACTACAAGGCATTGTGTTCTGAAGCCTTTAAAAAAAAATCTGAACCAGAATTAATTTTTGGAGCAGTTTATACGGCAGTAGCTTTTAGGTGGAATTGGACGACACATGCTAGCATGCCTCAGTAAGCCTTGGGCACCCATGACCCTGTTCACTGGTTTTCTTTTTTGACCAACCATTGCATACCATTTTTTTTGACTAACCGTTGCATACCAGGAACGCCCTACAAGACCTGCTGCTTCAGGGATGACCCAGTCATCAACAGCACAGTTTGGTCGTCGTTGAAGTCCCTCAGACTCAGTACACTCGCCCATTTTTTCCTGCTTTATACTATACACATAATCTTCGGCATGTGATTGGTCACTTGCTGCCTAACATATCCCACCCCCCGACAGGTGCCACTGTATCCAGATATTTCCTGTTATTTAAACAGTCTAAGACCCCAGTTTAAGAACTAGTCAATAATTACATGTTTTGATGCAAAATTTATGAACTCCAGAGTGATAGAGTGGAAGGTAAATTGATATTAGTAAGTTACAGTAACTTACTAACGAAAACTCAGTATTGATGAATGTGCCAAAGAAGCTACATTATGCAACATGGAAGTAATCAATCAACCAAAGTTGCTAACTTCAGCTGCTTTGGAGAGATTATTTTATAGTACCCCAAAAATGGTCATTTTCATCTTATATTCTCTCGCTACAAACAATAATCATTTAGAATGCTAATTATTTATATTTCATATGCATATGACCTGTACAAATTGTTGCTTAAATTGTTTTTTGGTAAAGGCTTAAAAAGCAAAACATCTGTAGTGTCCGTAACCATGTCTAATTCACGTTGCGATATCTTAACAATTTTGGATTTTATAATAATATACTTTTTCAGGTTTATGTCTTTTTACATGAAATCTAAATTGGCCAAGTTTCACCTAAATGACGATTAAGATCATTCAAATGTTTGAATTTTAAAAAAGTTACAGGCTATACAAAAAAAAGGCATGAATTTGTATTTAGCAAATGTTTCAAATTTAGATAAAAAATTTTATTCATCACATACTGTATATAACCATACATTGTATGATAGCAGTGAAATGCTTACACAACCATTTGTGACCTAAAATGAAAAGAAAATGAGAGGCAAAATGACAATAGAAAAGAATGTAAAATAAAGTATAGAGTAGAAATATATATAAATAAACTGTATAAAGTAGAGTGGAACCTCCGATTGCGAGTAACGCTGGTTTACGAGTGTTCCGCAAGATGAGAAAAGATTTTAAATACATTTTGACTTGAAAAACGAGCAAGTCTTGGTTTACTAGTGCCGAGTATCATGTATCACGCATGCGCTTCTTGTTTTGACACCAAGCGTCACATGATCACAACTGAGCCAATGATTTTTCTCTCTCTTGCGCTGCGGAATTGTGGGTAATCATCTCCCCTGCTATGTCTTAGTACTCGTCTCTTACTGGTATAATCAACATCTCCCTCTCTGTTTCAGCGTGTCTCATATGTGTGTGTGCGCGTGTAATTTGACACCGACACGCACACACACTCTCTGCTTTACACAGAAAACTTTGCTCTGTCGCGATTTTTTTCAAAGATAAATGCTGGTTCATTTGTTATTTATTTTTTACTTTACAGTAGTGATTCCGCTCACGCGAGTGTCATTAGAGAGATTTATTTTCTTTTTCCCGTTAAAACTTTGTTTACGTTGTGTGTGTGTTTGTTGTGAAACTTAAAAAGCGAGGTCGGGGGAGGGAGGAGGAGTTTTAAACACACACACACACGTACACGCACGCACGCACGCACGCACACGCGCACACACACACACAATACACGGCGCCTGGGCGCACAAACGGTTACACTCATCTGTGGGGATTTATTTTTACTTTTTTTTAAAGGTAAAGTGCAGGTTAATTAGGGTCCTAGCACTATAAGCTGCCCAGGACCCTCTTGTTTTTCTAAGGATTATTTTTTAGAGCTCATTGAGCCGGACAACTTTTGCCCTGCATGTCCTGGGCTCAGCTCAACAGTAGGCCGGTTATTTTGGGTCGTTCACAAAATCACACCCGATGGATTTTGATATACTCCTGCTAGGTAATTTATACACTCACCACCAAACCGGGCCAATGTCATTAGATCACACCAAGCCGATGTGATCTAAATACATTGAGGATGCAAAATTGCGGAGGGATTTTTGATATCTCAAACGGGTCAGCCGTGATAATGCCTTAAACTTGCACTGAAAAATTATTAATAACTTTCTGTGCGGCATTATATTGAGTGGCATTATATTCAGTGACACGTTCAGTGACATCACGTTCAGTGACATCACATTGAGGAACATCTTAGTGTGATGCGATTTTTCCAGCATCTGTGGCCTATTTTACACACATATACATCACAACTGTTAACACTCACACACACAAACACATCTCACACACACAAACACATCTCACACACACACACACACACACACACTCATACATCACACACATTCACACATACATACACACATATTACAAATGTTAACACTCTCACACTCACACAGACACACGCATGCATGTACACACTCATACACACGTGCACACACATACATTCACACACGCTCACACACGCAAACACACATACTGTGCATAAACACACATTACACACGTTAACACTCTCACACTCAACACAAACACTAACATACTCAACAAATATTTAGGGCCAAAACCAGGGGTGTGCAATTATTTTTCCCCAGGGGCCAAATGAGTAGCAGAAACTATTGTAGAGGGCCGGATGCTTCGTCTCGTAATGCCGACTCCCATTGTACTCCATAAATACGGCGACCTGCTCTCCACAAACTAAACACACCGGCTTACCCCCGACTTCAGTAAATAAATATTTAGTAGTCCATATTTTCTTGAAACCACAGCCTTCAGTGTCCACCTTTCTTTTTTAGGCATGTGCAAACATTTTGAAGGGATACCATTACAATGACTTGTTGCTAATCACATGCACACGGACTTGTTTCAGAGTACCTGTACGTAAACGACGCACGCACACAGTAAACAGGTTCCAAAGTAAACGCACTGCTGTTTTAGTCCATGCATTATGCAAAATTTTGAAAGTAGGTTTTATTTTCTTAATTCTAAGCAACCTTTCGCGGGCCAGTCAGAGTCGGGCCATGGGCCGTATTTGGCCCCCGGGCCTTAAAATGCCCGGGTCTGGCCTAAACTGACATCAGCCCTATATAGTATCTGAAATGTGCAAGTTGTGCAGTGCACCCAGCATTGATGGCTTTTTGTAGGTCTTAACATGCTCAAATAACACACAGGTTGTGCGGTGCCCCCAGGGTGGGTGCACGCAGGGTGCTTGGGCCTGTCATCATTGCTTGCAATAATATTTTGTTTTATTTTTACTTTATATAGTGTATTAATTATTTTTATGCATTTCTTTTTTTGGGCTTTGGTTTGGTTTACGAGTGTTTTGGAATACGAGCCCACTTCCGGAACGAATTATGTTCGTAATCCAAGGTTTCACTGTATATAGAATGCGCAATGTAAAAAAAAAAAATCAGTCGGTGGTTAGGCCGCTCAGCTGATCGCACCCCTCTTCTGAAGAACTTGTCTGTCCTGCATTGTGCTGTTCCTGAACCAGGCTGTGATTTTCAAATCAGGATGCTCGGAGTAAAAGCACCTGAGAGAACAGTCTACAGTCTCTCAAGCGTCTGAGGTGGTAAAGACGCTGCCGGACTCTTTCACCACGATGTTGATGTGACAAGACCATGACAGGTCCTGCCTGATGTATTTGAAGCTGTCCACTCTCCACTGGGCTCTCGTTGATGACGGAGGGGGCTCAGAACACAACCCTGGGGGGTCTCCAGTGCTTAGGGTGAGTGAGGCTGAGACATGTAAAGTAAAGTAAAGCCTTTATTTTTGTCACATATACATTACAACACAGTGAAATTCCCATCCTTACTGCCTGCGGTCTGCCAGTTAGGAAATTGGAGATCCAATACCATATTATGGCCGTATGTAAAAATCGTGATTAAAAAAAAAAATTATGTGCACTTTTTCTGTCCCAAAACTATAATTTTAACATTTTTTAACTGTATAATTTTTTTATTGTGTTTAATTATAATTTTTAAGGCATTTGAAGCAGGTTGATTTTTAACCGTTTATTTTTGTAAATTAAGTTTTACGATAAGATTAAAGATTTAAAATGAATTAAGATAATTAATTGTGTCTTTTAATTGTTATACAAAATAACCTTTTTATAAATTTTTATACCTGCTGTATAAAAATCTCTATCATGCGCCAAACACCTGAGCTGCTTTACATAACAGCATTTAGTTTAGTCTCCTGGGGCTTCAGTCCATCAGTGGACTTCATTATAGGCCATTATTAGCCCACGACGTCTTTTGGAAGACACAAATGTCGACAATGACTATTAGACCTTTAAATTACAAATCAGCCTTGAGTAAATGCTGTGTGATGAGCGGACGGTTTTGGCCATGGCTGTGAAGCATTTTCTTTTCACCTGATTTTTGCTGAATCTGTGTGGGTCGCTAGAGTTGAAGATGGTGGCCGTCGCTGCTTGATTGTAATAGCTTGTTCTGCAAAGCTGAAACAGGAATCCGTCTCCATTTTCTGCCGTGGTGTTCGTTCACCGGACGGAGAGGACCAGTAAATCAGTCGGTGGTTAGGTTGCAGCAGTGCATGAAATGGCCGCCGTAATTAGCACACTCAGGTGCAGAGCAGGTGTTAAAGCAGCTTTTTCTTCCGAAACACAATAATTAATTAGCTACTTTAAGGGAAAAAACGTGATTTCAAACCCTGGATCAGTTGTTTAGTATTAACACTTAACGTTAACACATGTTAAACATAACAATAATTAAGGAATAAAAACCTTGATGTTGTGCTGTTAGAGGAACACAATCAAGGAAAATAGTTTGATGAAGTGAAGGCAGTGTCATCACCCTGAAGTTTATTATTTTGCACTAAAAGTGGTTGTTGGGTTCCTCAAATACCTCGCACAGTTACAACGGAACAGTTTGACTCCAAAATGAATTTTTTTTTTCAAAAGAAGCAAAAAGCAATACAAGCTGTTAGAGAATATTTTGTGGATTGTTTATCTGAGTCACAAGAGTTTGAAAAAGCACAAATGTCAGAATAGTATGTCAAAATTTTTGGTTATATTAGTGTGAATTTTGTGTGATTTTGCAACTCCATCCCTTACACTTTTATCACAAAGGATGAATCAGCCCGCAGTTGTGTTTGTGGCAAGATTAATACCCAATTTATTATCAGTAATATGCATGTTAAGTTTTAATAACCGAATATAGCAAACACGTTGTTCATATGTCTCTTGTTCTTTGTAGTTTTATCTTAATAATAATAATAATAATACATTTTATTTGTAACGCACTTTTCATTCATTAAATCTCAAAGTGCTAACATTAAAGAAAAATAAAGATAGAAAAGGTTTAAAGCAATAAAATTAGACCACATCAAGGCTAAAATAATAATAAAAATTAAAAATAGAAGAGGTATAAAACAATCAATTTAAAACCAAATCAACAATTATAAACTTTCTTAAATAAAAAGGTCTTCAGGTTGACTTTAAAAGAGTGTTTTTTTTATAAGCTCTGAAGGCTTTAATTCTGTCCTTTAGCTCTAAGAGCTGTTCTTCCTGCCACACGGCAGCACGTGTCCTGACCCGCGGACCTTCAGCTCGTGCACAGATTAGGACGAGGAAGAGCCCATGCCATGCACTCACGGCTCTGATTCTTGTAACCACCCCATAAGAGTCAAATTTTAGACATTTCTGAAGGTCACAATAAGCTCTCAGAGCTCTTCTGCTTCCATTTTTCTGAGAGACGCGTTTGAAATGCTCTTTCCTGAAGAGGTTTCCTGGAGCGCTTTTTTTTTTTTTTTTTTTTTTTTAAAGATTAAAGGGAATTTGTCTATTTCTGCTTCATGTACTAAACCTCAGGCCATTGTGGGTTGGGGAGCATTTTATTTCATGCTTATTAAGAAAATGGAATCCCAAGAAATGAAAAAAAAGTACTGCATGTTAAAGTGCCACTTACTGTATTGGTTGCAATGTTGAGAAATACTGACATGTAAAGGAAAAAACTATTTTTTACAGTTGAAATTAGAAATAGCTGGTTGAGAAAACATTCAAAGCTAGTAACTAAAGTAACTAAAAACACATTAAATAAGTTAAATATATGTAAATGGTTTAATAAATCAGGGAATAATAAAAAAAATAAATATATATATATATTTATACAAAACTAAAAATTTAATTAGAGGTAACCCATTGCTAGTGTAACTTTGAATTTTTTGTCAGAATTAGAAATAATGCAATTTATGCAAATCTGAATTAAATAATAATGTGTTGTTAAATATATATTTTATCCATAAAAACAAAACTTAGCTAAAAAATCTGAATCTTTAATTTTCAAGCTCTAATTTATTATTTAGCAGCGTTTTATTAATTAACCTTATTACTTAAACTCTTCTTGGGACATAAATAGTTCATAATGAGTTCATAAACAAGTGCCTGATATTCATCACAACAGTATGACCTCGTGGGAGTACATTTTTGTCAGCAAATATTCCCTAAAGATAGTTTTAAAAACCCGGAAAATTTTTAATTTCTGAGTTGTATTTTCTGTAAATTACACTTATACATTGCATCTGGAAAAACTTGAATATCATAAAAAAGTAAATTTTCTTTCATAATTTAATTGGTTTTAATTTAATCTGGTATTTCAAAATATTTAAATATTACTATCCATACAGTATAAATACCATCACTCAGTGTAGTTCAGTACATGCATGGAAAAGACTACTGACTTTATAGTTGTCCAGAAAATGATGATCAACACCCTCCACAAGGAGGACATACCCCAGAAGGTGTGTATGGAAGCATATTCATAGAAAGCGTGGTCGGAAAAGATGCATAAGCAGCAGCGAGGACCACAGCCTTCAGAGAAGATTGTCAAGTACCAGTGATTCAAGACCTTGGAGAGCTTCACAATGAGTGGAGTGAGGCTGGAGTCAGTGCATCATGAGGCACCACACATACATCCTTAGGAACTGTTGCATTGCTAGTATCAAACTACTCCTGAAGAAAAGACAACGTCGGAAGTGTGTTACCTACAAACAGTCCAGAGTTAAGTGCCCACAGTGTCATGGGTCTAGCCTGGTGGTGCTGGCTAGACCGGCTGATGTTGTTGCCATGGGCATATATGTTAGGCATATGAACGCAGAGGGGTGTGCAAACAGAAAGAGTCTTTATTAACAAAACTCAAAACAGACACAAACAAACAAAGGAACCAAAACAACAAACGTAAACTAAAACTAGGGCTCAGGAAAAACACAGGGAACGGAGCGCTAACACAGGGACAAGAACTGGGCACAGGGAACCAGGAGCTGACACAGCGAACCAGGAGCTGACACAGGGAACCAGAAGCTGACACAGGGAACTGGCATAAGGAAACACAGGGAACTGGGGATGAGGAAACATGGAGCTGAAGCTAACTAAGACACATAGGGGAACTAGAGATGAGACAGGGCTAGACAGGAGAGACAGGGCTAGACAGGAGAGACAGGGCTGGAGAGACGAGGCTAGACAGGAGAGACAGGGCTGGAGACACCGGACAAGACATGGGACAGAACACAGACTAGAGACGGGACCAGGGACACAGAGACTAGAGACGGGACCAGGGACACAGAGACTAGAGACGGGACCAGGGACACAGAGACTAGAGACGGGACCAGGGACACAGAGACTAGAGACGGGACTAGAGACGGGACTAGACTGGCTGGGTTAGTGGTTAGTTGGGTTAGTAACTATATGGAATATGGGGACACTGGATGCTGACCTAACCAGGTTAGTACCTAAAGGGGGTAGTGGCTAACCGGGTTAGTCCTGACCTAATAGTGGGGAACTGAACACAAAAGGCAACGCACACATGAGGCTACACACAGTCTGTGATGGTTTGGGGCGTCATGTCTTCTGTTCATGTTACTTACTGCGTTTAATCAAATCCGAAGTCAATGCAGCTGTATTGTAAATAAGATTTTTGATTTTCAAGAGCTTCAATGAAAACTATTTAATATTAAAAAAATTTTCAATAACTATTCAAATTTTTTCGTTTACATTAACCGAATTGAGAAAATCTGAGCGATTCACTTTTTGAATGAAATTATGACAGAAAATGTAATGTTTCACATTATTGTAATTTTTTGAGATACATTGTACGCTGAAGTACTTTTTTTTTTTTTAGCAATCTTTTTAGCAAGCTATCTACCATGAGAGTTTAGAGCACTTCATGCTTCTATCTGCTGACAAGTTTTATGACTCCAGGTTTTCTTTTCTAAACAGACTTATCACCTGCACACCTACACACACCTGCGCCAAAACAACCATTAATAAGTTTGCTTAACCCTCAATTGGTTCAGATGAGATCAAACTAAGTGGCCCTGGATAAGGGCGTCTGCCAAATGCTTAAATCTAAGTATAAAGCAGTCCTGACCGAATGTTGCATGCATAAACTAACATTATTTTTCAGAATCTTTGTATTGTACATTTTTGGTTGATCTTAGAAAATATTCTAATATTTTGGGATTTTTGATTTTTGATTTTCATGAGCATAAATGAAAACTATTTGATATTAAAAATTTTCCAATGACTATTAAAATATTTTGTTTACATTAACTGAATTGAGAAAATATGAGCGATTCACTTTTTGAATGAAATTATGAAATTATTAAGACATTTTTTATGAAATTTATTAAAGAAAATTATTATGAAATGATTATTTTTTTTACATTATTGTAATTTTTTAGATACATTGTATGTTGTAGTACTTTTTTTTTTTTTTTTTTAGCAATCTTGACAGCCAACAAATAGAGTAGAAATACATATTTATATTCAGGTGTTCATTGCTGCTTAATACACTTTTTAAACTACAGTTTGATCATCAAAATGGATTTTGGTTGGTAGTTTATGTAAATACAATACATGAACAAGTATTGTTGGTAAAAGCCTTAAGTATCTATATTAACTATATCATGAAATTAATAGGAATAATATCCAACAAGCAAAGTTAACTTTGTGTTTGTATCTGTGTCCAGCCAGTAGAAAGCCCCTTAATCACTTATTTAGAGTGCGCTAGGGTAGTGTACATGCTTCACTGGGTGTGACCCTGCTGTCCCAGTACCCAAAACTCATTTATCCTGAGATAGAGAGAGAGCAAGAGACAGTTTAATTTAGTCCGATCGCTACAAGTTTCCTTTAAAGGTGGCAGTTGGAAGGAAAAGTGTATCGATTAGACTTGCAGAACAACTCGAGTGTAGGTTTGCATCACTCGCCCCTGATCGTATCCTGTGATGTCTGATTTCATTAATACGAAATGTTTGCTCTGTTTTCTTGTGAAAGCTCGTTATAAGACGTGTATAACATTTGGATCAGTGTTTATGATCAGCAAGAGTCCTGGGATGCCTGGATTATAAAATAAACAAGTATTAACATATCATGTGATGAAAACTAATATGAATATTTAATCATTCACTGTGTCCCCTAACTCTGCCATGTGGTTACATATTTAATTTACTGGAATGAAGCTACACTATCTGTCTGCGTCCCACCCGATTAAACCCTCGGCGTGTCGTGTTTCTTTCCGTCCGTGCCGCTTGACCTCGGTGTAATCAGGCTGTCTCGGCAAACAGGTTTCAGTCTGATGAAAGTGAAATCGCAGGGGCTTGTGGAGAACGGGAACGAGCTTGCGTAATTGTTAAAACAAATTAAACAGAGCAAGGGAAAAGGCGGAGTCTTATACCCAGTACCAGGGAGCTGAGATGAAACAGATTAAAAAGCTTAAATCTTCCCATAACATATTATGAAGATTTAAGCAGATTAACTTTTTTCTTTTTCCTCTCTCTTCTTTATGTTATTTGATGTTATTGGCATCACAATGAGTTAAAAATAACATCAACTTGTGTATTTCAGCCGTTTCCCTTGATTAATCATTTCCTGCTTCTTGCTGTCTCTACTTGTAACCTTTTATGAAGTTTTGTGGGCGTCAGTACATGCAAATGATCTGTGTTTTGCATTTTATGAGTGACCAACTGAGACATTTGAGTAGATGTCACTACATCAAAAAAGTGACCACTTTGGCATTGATGGATTTTGGTTGTCATGGATACATGGACATTTTGGAGAGATAGATCTATGCGTGTAGAAAGCTTAACTGAAATAAACCTCATACCTGCACATAGCTAGATCCTGCATAAACACGACGCCCCTTAGTGGTTTGGATGTCCTCTGCAACCACTTAGACCACTTCTAACTAGCAATGATCCTCAAAATCTCCATTCCTGCTACTCAGGATGCGAATGCAAACGTTTCATGGTCAGTAGACTTTCCCCCCCCCCCCCCCACTCCCCTTTTTGTCCAGAGCGAGCTTTGAGCAGGTTTGAGCACGGTACATAAAGATCATCTGGAGCTTATCTGTATCTCTCAGCACAGACATCGCTCTTCTTCCGCTCGGCTAGATGGGATCGCAGCTACAGGGATAAGAGCATCGGCGTTCCACTCGGGCGACTCATTACTTTATGTTAATTTGTTGTCACGGCCAGGAGCAAGCCAAACAGACCCCACAGCCCTCCATCTGGCTGCACGATTTCAAGCCGACGTTGGAGGTGGCTGAATGTGTGTGTGTGTGTGTGTGTGAGAGAGTGCGTTTTTGTAGGGGGTGAATAAGAGTGTCTTTTTAATGGTCTAGTGTGCATTTATTGACTGCTGAGAATTCCCTGAGATTGGGCAGCCTCTAAATTGCCTGCTCCCTGGGGTTATTGATGAAGTCACAATGTAAAGCAATAATTGCCTGGCAATGCTAGATGCAATTTCTATGAAAGCAAAATCCCCCTCGATGTAGAAAAGGAGCGAGCAACTGAACGGCACGCTGCACCCCAGGCACCTTTTCACCGCACGCCCGTGTGGCTACAGGAGAAGAAAAGCAGTCGTCTCCTTCCCAGAATTCTGTAGTGCAGTCTAGACAAAAGAAGCATCACAAATAAATCACCTCGTTCACACTGGAGACTCCTTCTGTAATAAACATCTCCTTACAGAATCTCTCACCATATCCAACGTTTCCACTTAAAACCAGCAGATTGTTGATGTTTATTATTAGTCATGGATTTACTGGAGCGGTCTCGGTTCACGTCCGTGCGTAAGAGGACGTATTTGCAGGTATTTCACGGTTTAAACACGTCGTAGTAGCGCCTCTCTGCGTCTCTCGGGAGGTTTGATACTGCAGTTTCAGATCGATAGAGCTATAATATGAACGCTGTCCCGTTTACAGCAGGGACATGTTAGAGGTCATCGATTAGCGCTTTTGCCTTGGGCCGAGCTCGCTGTACGAGGAGAAAGTCGATGTAAGTCGCAGTTAAAATGAGCGGCTCGGGAAGCAATAGCAACAGACAGTCCTGGACTCAAAGGCTGTAAAACTGACTGATGGACTTTTGGTTTTATCTTCACATCGACTCTGAAATTTGCTTTCGGTGATAACCATGGAGCTAGCAAAATAATTTAACTGTAACTCAGCATCTGATGAATCGAGTAAATTAGGGCTGTAGAGATTTACGAAATCAGTTTTCAGCGATAGCGACAGGATTTTGGCGTCTCTGTTTTGCTGAATTCTACTGAAAGAGACGAGGTCTCTTGGAGGTCTAAAGGATGTGGAAAGGAGCCATGACTTTTGGATTGGTAAAAGAAGTTTTATATATATATATATATATATATATATATACAATGCGGGTGGTATGGTCTATGTATTTGTTACGGTGAAGGAGGTGTGGCCTCTATATTGGTGACAATGAAGGATGTATGGTCTAGTTGTTGAGTACATTAAAGGCATCACTGTCGCTTATCTATTGGTTACTGTAAAGGAGGTGTGGCCTATTTATTGGTATATTGGGTACAGTGTGGAAGGTGTGGCCTATTTATTGGGCACAGTGAAGGATGACTTAGACCTACAGTTGGCAGTAATGTTACTTACTGGATTCCAACCTATATTAGGCAAAGAAGAAGAAGGCATGGCCTATTTATTGGGTATAGTGTGTAAGGTATGGCCTATTTATTGGGTACTCTGAAGGCAGGGTGTGGTCTATTCAATGGGTACAGTGAAAGAGGTATGGCCTATACATTGAGTAAAGTGCAGGAGGCCTGGGCTATGTATTGGGTACAGTAGAGGAGGTAGTGCTTATTTACTGGTTACAGTGAATTGTGCATGACTTATTTATTGGGTACAGTGAAGGAGCTGTGGCCTGTTCATTATGTACAGTAAAGGAGGCATGGCATGTTTATTGGGTACAGTGAAGGAGGCGTTGCCTGTTCATTGGGTACAGTTCAGAGGCGTTGGCATGTTTATTGTGTACAGTGAAGGAGGCGTTGCTTGTTCCTTGGGTACAGTTCAGAGGCGTGGCATGTTTATTGGGTACAGTGAACGAGGTGTGGCCTATGTATTGATGTAAAATAGTTTGAATGGAAAAATCTAAACTCAAGAAATTGTACAATTTTATATGAAAAGTATAAACATAGGTCTTTGAAAAAAAGGGTTTTAAAATGAGAAAGTAAAAACACAACAACAGACCAAATTATCTTTATTTTTGATATTAAATACAAACTGGTTGCATTACACGGGTATGATGACAGTAGCCTTTTATAATTATTTATGATGATGATGGTGATGAGGTGCTCATGTAAGTTATTTGTGTGTTATGATGCCGTGATGGTGGTTATTCTGTGCTCCGGAGAAGCCGGATGGTGTTGAGTAACCTTTGCCTGCACCTATTAGTGCTCTGGCAGCAGCTCGCTCAGGCGATGGCTCTACAAAGCTTTTTCAAAGGCCATCTAATGGCTTCTGCCTGCTGTGGAAATATGTCATTAATGCCTGCGCTGCTTATTAGGCTGGACAGACCTCGGGCTTTGTGCTGCTCTGCGTGCGGATGAAAAGGATGGAGGTGGCGAGACAGAGGATGTGATGGAGAGGAAAAAACAGATGAAACAAATTAGTTTATTTATTTATTTAGTCATTGAAATATGTCTATGTTGAAACATTTCAATATATATATATATATACACTGTACATAGTACAAGGAAATACAAAATAAAATAAAGGCATTATCTGTTATGTTTTCTTCACAGTGTCATAATGATGATAATAGAATGTTGTGAAAATACTCCATGTGGCAACGTAATAAATTTTTTGGAAGGTTCAATTCCTACCCAATGCCCAAACCCCAGCCACTGAGATAAGATGGGAGCCCGGATAAAATGGGAGGGTGGCATTCGGCGTAACACCTGTGCTAACTGCCAGTTTAAAAATTGACAGGGTTTTTGCCTTATTTCCGAAAATTATTTTTTGACAACACACAAATGTTTTTTTTTTTCCTCACAGTAATGGACCATAGCTTTTTTCATGAACATTTCTTTTTTATTTTTATGTAAAAAAATAAATAAAAAATACATGCCGTGATGCATATCATGTATCATAGAAAATTGCTGTGATATGATATTTTTGTCATAGCATCCATAAACATGTTGAGCAAGTTATTTTCCTCTTATGATGCTAGACACTCATATTGTTCAACCGGTCATTTTTTTCCTTCTTGGAGTTTAGCGTAAGTCTAATTTCACCCTCGGCTCATTCTCTCTCTCTCTCTCTCTCTCTCTCCTGTCTCTTTTCTTCCTGGTCACCTTGAAGAACTTGCTTGCATGAAATTAATCATGCAGAAGATAATCGTGTTCTCTGATGTCTCCTTTTGCGTCCTCTTGTCCCGCTGCCCTGCTTTTCCGTCCTCTATGCAGCGACATCCTTCTCTTTGTCTCCTCTTCCTCTCTGGTTGGTGTTTGGTGTCCTCGCGTCATCCAGACTGTCACGGCTTGTGTTTGTCACAGGTATTTTACTCCGTGTGCGAATGAGGCGATGCTCCGTCTCACAAACAAGGAGGAGCCTTGTTGTGCTGAGACAGCCATTCTGTCCTCCAGATTGACCTTCTAGCTTGCTTATTTCCCTGTTACATAATTTCAACGGTGGGGATTTTTGAGGGTGAGATTTGTGGTAATTATTTGAGCTGCACTGCTGCCCCTAGTGGAGGATCTTCGCACAACACTTTGATTCCCCAGATGGGAAATTTGTTTCGCAGGATTAAAAAGGGATCATACTTGTATTTTTATTCCTTGTCGTCACACACACACACACACACACACACACACACTGAGCTTTGGGTGGAGTGGAGCTTCTTTTGCAGCCAGACTTGAGAGACAAGAGATCATTACTGTTATTAGCGCCTCGCTCCTCTCTCATTAGCTCAGCCTTCCTCCTCAACCACATAAAGCCTGTTTGGGCCACATGTTTTCTATCCAACGAAATGAAAAGTGTCATCTCATCTTCCCTCATAATTATCTGCCATCCGTTACATCCTGTTGGCGCGAACGTGCGGCGAGAAAACTCTTTCTCGGGAGCCTGAAGCGGTGGCAGAACGGCTAAAACAGGAGGATTAGGATTAAATCCCGATGCTCTACATTGTGTTTGCGTTCCTTATAAAGTTTTAAATCGAACATGTTAACGGATTATACAGTGGAGATTTTTTGGGGGGAATCATAGCCAAGTGGCCCTGGGAAACTCTTGAATATGGCGTGTTAACCCACTTTCAAATGATGTGTTAATCCTTTTTGGATCTTATTTCTTACATTTAAATGGTTACGATGCCATAAGAAGAAATCATTTGGTGAAGGATCAATTCACCAAAGAGCAAAGAATGGAGCTTTACAGTTGAATTGATGCTACAATTTAATGGATCTTTAGTTGAATCGATGGGTCAGTTTTTGATCATAAATCGATTCACACTTTTGATATTATTTAGGGCAACTTATAAAATGTTAAACCATCAAAAATGGATGAATTCCTTTAAATAATATGCAACAGCGTTTGCAGAATATACAAACGCCTCGCATCTCTCGCAGATGCTGACTTTTGCAAGAGTATCACGTCACCTTTTGATGTTGAGCGCTTGGTGCAATATCGCCACCTATTGGACTGGAGTGTGGAGCAGAAACTATCAAGTTAGCGTGTCTGTACATTAAAGGTACTTTTAATTATTTGCGGGATGTAAGATGGCTAATAGAATGTTTTTTGGATTTTTTCTTTTTGTCCGTTTGCACGAATCACGTAAAAACTACTGAACGAATTTTAACTTTTTAATATATAGGCTTAGTTTCATCGCAGTTGGCCCACGGGAAGAGAAGATATGCTAATTTGAAATTGAAAAGGAAAATATCTTTATATTGTAAAAAAATGGGTCTTTAGTTCCTCTCAAAATTTAACAGATGGCGCTGTACATTTTATAATACACGCTTATGAGTGTGCAGTTGAAATCTACTTAATAAACGCAATCTCACATCTTCATTCCGCGCACTTCATAATAATTTTAGTTTATTCCAAAATGTAACAAATTGTGTTGCGTTTGCTTTGACATTGAAACAATTGGCAACATAACAATACAGTGTTTAGAAGTCGACGTTAATGCTCGTAAGAAATTTAGCTGCATGAACAAATGAGCAAAAAAAAGTCCCGTTCAATCGAATTGAAGAAAAAAGATTTTAATTGAATTTAAAGTCTAGCTCTGATTTAAAGCTTATTTTTATGACAATCCATATAATCTAATATTAATAATAAAAAGATAAAAACCATTATTTAACAACAAACAAATAAATAATCGTTGATATGGTTAACTTTCTCCAAAAGTAAAAAATTTTTTAAAAAGCCTTTTAGTTCATGTCTTTTTTTTTTGTTTTTTTTTTTGGATCAAATGAGTGTAAACGGATATTAAATAAATATTCGACACATCATTAGAGCGCGCTGACACTTTGGTTTTTACTTAACTTCCTGGAGATTTTTTTGCCTCAAGGTTTCATTTCTGATCTTTCGCTCATCACAAAGATATAGATTTGACTTCAAACTCATTTTAATTGCCAACAAAATTTTACAGTCCTTTAAAAACATGCATGTTTCACATTCCTCTTAAAGACATGTCATGATTTTTAGGTTTGAAAACAAACTGCCCGCAATACAGTTAATGCTGTATTAGTTATTTACAGAAATTAACGATGTAATCTATATATATATTTTTTTCATGAATAACATTTTTATTAATAAAAATATATATAAGCAGGAAGAAAGAAATCCACAAAAATCTGTTTTTATTTTTTCACATTTTATTAGATTTTTTCAGAATCTAGTTTGTAATTTCTTAGACATAAAATGTAAAAATAAATAAATAAATTATTAATATCAAGTTGCAAATTTTAATATGAAACTATATTTCTGAAGTAGGAAATATTATTTGAATTGCTACATATAGGAGGAAAAGAGCTAAACAGTATAGAGATCTTCTGCTTCATGCCATCAGCAAAAGCACCGCTATTACAGTTTAATTCTTAGTTTAATGTCTAAGAATCTTTCACTGAGATTATGTTTTAATTTTATGAGAGAAAAAACATGTACAAAAACAGGGACATAGCTATTAGTCTCTTAATGAGTTATTTTTAATAATTGTTAATATGGTTCATCTTTTGATATTAGCATGATTAGGATTTTTCTCTACATAGATCAGGATATTACTAGATTAGTTGATGATGACTTGTTAGTATACAGATCAGGACACACACACACACACACACACACACACACACACACACACACACACACACACACTCCAGCCTGTTTTAGCATAATTAGCTATGTGAGGTCTTTGTGGTTTAAGTGATGATTTGAAAGAGGAGCGTTTGGATCACAAAGGGAAGGCCTTTTGTTGGGGTGAAGGGTTAACAGAGCTCATTTCACGCCACTTTATTCGCTCTGCTCCCAAAGGGACGTCCCTGTGTGAACGCCATCAACTCCACCAGCTGGCACTGAGCGGCCTCCCGAAACCCCGTCCCATTCACTCACAATTTAGGACAGATGAGGCCACTGTGTGCGAGACACATGGGAGAGAGAGGTGTTTGTGATATTATCATGTAGGTCACTGCATGGAATTTCACAGATTTGTGTGTGTGTGTGTGTGTGTGTGTGTGTGTGTGTGTGTGTGTGTGTGTGTGTGTGTGTGTAGGTACACAGGCGCTCGGCTGAGAGGCTCAGAGACCTGTGCTGTGCAAACCGAGGCACGTTCATTAAGGTGGGGCAGCACCTCGGCGCCCTGGACTACCTCCTGCCTGAGGAGTACACGAGCACGCTGAAGATCCTCCACAGCCGAGCTCCAGCCAGCACCATGCAGGAGATCCAGCAGGTCATCAGAGAAGATCTGGGCAAAGAGGTCAGCTTCTGCCTTACTGCACACTGACGATCTTCTGACGTCTCATCGTTCATTAAAACAAACAAGCAAACACACAAGCCACCCGAAATATACTACATGATTAAACACCTATTTAACTAACTAACTAACTCACTAACTAATTTACTAACTAAATAAATAAAGTGTAATAAAAAAAACCCACAATATTAAGAAGCATTTGTGTAAAGCATACTTATGTTTTCCTTAATAATAATAATAATAATAATAATAATATATTTGGTTTATATATGTTTTATATTATTAATATTTTTAAATGAAGAAAAAAAAATAATTCAACTTATCCAGCTAAATCAAATAAGTTAATCAATAGAATAAATAAAAATACAATTAATGCTGTTTTTTATCATCTTCACACTGTTGTATTTAGACCATTGTGATAATAATAATAATAATAATAATAATAATAATAATAATAAATAATAATCATAACATTTTAGAAAGAACTTGCAAATATAAGAAGAATAAAATGATAAGAAATTATAAAACAAAGGTAGTAATCAAAAAGAGTGATAATGTAGAAGTAATAATTGTGATTATGTATTTTTGATTATATGATCATGATTCTAAATGTGTTTTGATGCTGTTTAATTAAAAAAGAATAGTAATATGAATACCAAAACCAAGTATAGCTATCCATAATTACATAGATTTAATACTGCTATTAAGTGTTAATGTGATAAGTTAAATAAAAAATAAGCACTAAATACATTTAATCATAAATAATCATAAATAGAAATTATTATTGTTATATTTAATATAACATTAGACAGTGTAGACAGTAGCTTGAGAAGCTGTCGGCTTATTTAAAGGTTCTTTTCCACCCCTATAGTATATATAACATTACAGTATAGTAGATTTGTGCTTGTTCCTCCGAATTCCTTTTCACCCTGTCCACACACTTGTCTCTGCTCCGTGTATGAGGTGTTCTCAGCTCTCTTTCTGTCCCAAATCGTCAGCGAGCACGCTATCAGAAAAGGCGGGAAAGACGTCCTCTTCCGACAGCCATTTTGCTTTTCGTTGATGGCGCTGCTGTGTAGAGTGCGTAACCTTCAAAATGTTTTGACTCGCTTTTAAACGTGTTTTTGTACAGCTTTTGTGATGAGGATATCTCACACACACACACACACGCACACACACACACGCACACAGATTACATCGTACCTTACTTCATTAATTTTTTCCCAGTGCCCTTCAGACGACCTTGAAGGACACACAAGCTCACACTTTGTCATTAAAGCTTACTGGCACCACTCTCGCCACCCGCGACCTTGACATGTCGTCTTTCTGGCGTCTCACTGAGATGATCACATCTTTGCGCTTTTATTATCGTAATTATTAGCTCTAAGTGATCGCTCTGTTTCCGCTTCCCTTCCCTCCTCCCATCTCTCTCTCTCTCTCTCTTTTTTCTCTCTTTCTGTCACACACACAGTGCCTTGCTGGCTGGCTGCAGGATTACGTAATCGCAGCCCGGTCACAACTGGTTTTGGAGTGTTTTTTTTTTTTCTTTCTCGCTGTGTGTTCGTGCTGTGAAAGAAAAGCCATTTTCAGCCACTCGGCATTGTGGGTCGGGAGGAGAGCAAGAGATGGACCCGTCATGGCTCGTTGAGCTCGTCGCAACCTGAGAATAATCTGTCTGTCCGACTGCCATAATAAAAGTCCCTGCTCTTCCTTTTCCTTCTAAACCGTTTTTTAAAATTATTATTATTTACAATTTTATCTTCTCTTTATTGACTTCCTCATCTTTTGTTGCCATCGTATGTTAATATTATATTTTTGTTGGTGTACAACAGATTAAATTCATTCTTCATGAAAACTCATGAAGGCTCCTCAGGGGGAGGGCGTGATCGCTTCCACAGCTTTGGGTTAAAAAGAAAGAAAGAAAGAAAAAAAGGCACCCCGCTCAGGGATAATCTCCAGCATCGTCTTCCTCCTGCATGTTTATGTATGAGCGGTGGCCCGACCACACACCAGCCCAAGCTACTGCTGTGTCCTGGATCCATTTAGATAAGGAATTATTGCTATCACAGGAAAATGTGTGTAGGAGCAAATGAAGACTCGGGTTCAGAATTTTACCCTCTCGCTTCAGTTCACTTGTTTTTTTTATTTTATTATTTTTTATTTTTTTATTTTGAAACCATGAATATCATTTCTGTAGAAGAGTTCAACTGAAATTATAAAGTATAAAGATCATAGAGATTAGCCTGCTTAGAAGAGCAAGGGGACACGACAAGAAGAAGAGTAGCAAGAAAAGAAATAAGAAAAACACCTAAGACTATTATAGAAGAAGAATAACCATAAATATCAATTTCTACAAAGAAATATCAGCAAAAATAACAGCAATTGCAAATACAATATCTAGAAAAGAAGAAAAAATCAATTAACAATTAGAATTTCTAATAGTGCTAAACCTAAAAACAATAAAAGTGCAAGAACAATGACGCAACTTAAACATGCAACTTAATTTTAGCAAAAACAACTAAAATAGTAATAATAATAATAATAATTTAGCAAAATTAACTAGACAGTATCACAAAATGATGAAGAATAATTTACCCACACAAGCTACGTTTACATTACCAACCACATTGTTTTATTTAGATTTTTTTGAGCAGATCGGATTTGCATGTCGTTGCGGTTCACGTTCATAAAGTGACTTTTGTCTGACTCTAACATGGACGAGTCACATCAGGTTTGTCTTTGTTCAGTGAAATCATCTTAAACACTGTGAAATTCCTGTAAATTACCTCTAGCTTTGCTTGGACAGACCTGTCCACCACTGTAGAAATGAAATTCCCACACCTCCGGTATTGCCTGACGTCAGTGTTCTACGCGTGGGCAGAAACAAAAAAGTCACCTGAATTCCGATCTGACTGTTCACATTCATGTTTTAGACATAAAGTAATTCAGATCTGATCCGAAAAACATCGCATTTGTTTGTTCAGACAGCCCTAAAAAAATGTCGCATCAGGGTAAAAAAATTTAGTCACTTCTGGTTGGTAACGTGCACGTAGCGTCAAATATGGTAACATCAAAGAAAAAGTACAACTCTGAAAAAAATAGACATAAAATAAAATAGTAAAAAGTAAAATCACTGAAAAGTAAAATAGACATAAAGTCTAGAAAAAAGTAAAAAAGAACAATAAACGATTATGAAAAACAGCAATTTTATTTATTAATTTTATTTATTTTTACCCCGATTTATTTGGCCTAATTTAGTCTTATCCACATCTCATCCATTACTCGGGGACAGTAAAAATAAATAAATAAATAAATAAATAAGCAACACCCCCCACCCCCCACCCCCATTTTCAAGAAAAAAAAAAGACCTTTTAAATCTACCCTTATTGTGTAAACAATAATAAGACAAAAATCTGAATAAATAGAACAAGGCTAATTTCAAGCTCAACAGTGATGACAATAAAAAGAAGGAAATATTTGAAAATTTTAAGACGATGAAAAGAATTTACTTACAATCACAAGAAAAATGATAAAAAATTACAACGAGAACAGCAATAACAACAGGGTGATGATGGGCGAGGGGAAGGAACTCCATGAAATCTAACATAACAATAAAACTGCAACAACAATAAAAATAAAAAAAAATTACAAACAAACAGCAAGAAAACCAAGATGAAAAGAAATCACTTTCCACCACGATGGCAACAAATGCCAAAGACAGAAACAACAATGTTGCAAAAATAAAGCAGCAAAATTTGAACTACATTTTTTCGCAGAATCAACGTTGCCACCCAGACAAAACCAAATTCTCATCCTTGTTAACAACAACGTGAGCGAAATTCTATGAACCTCGTAAGCTACCAGCAGGAGTTTCTCGAAATCGTTCGTTCAGACAATAACCGTATTGTGCGTAATTAAAATCGTCTCGTTTAGCGTGATGAATGTTAAGTAAAGCACTCTTGCCATTCTCGAGTATTTTTAGCAGCTTTGTCCTGACCAACGTTTCCGAGGCGGTAATTTGCCGTGCGAAGGAGAAAGCAAGCTTCGCTGGACTGATTATATATTTCCCCGTGCTTCTGGAGCACGTTGTCTTCGTTCCAGGATCAGAGCAGCAATTACAGGCGCAGATTTGTATCACTCAGCAGAGGCGTGAAGCTTTACGACTTTTTATGGATTTCTCCAGAAAGTTCTAACGCCAGGCGTGCACAGAGCTTTTATACTGCTCGTTGTACGTTATAGCTGATTGAACCATTTGAGTTAATTGTATATTAGCTTTGTGCCACTTTAAAGCCATGATCTTTAATTCTTAGACGTTTTTTTTTTTGTATTCATACCATTTGTCAAGAATGACAAAGTATGATACTTTTCGATATGTTTGTACTTACTTTTAAGCGATCTGCAGCGCTAATAGTAAGTTACGGAATAGCCGTAAATCATCCTCCGTCTAAAACTATAATGGAGCATGCTGTGACGAAGCAATTTAGATCAATGTGATGCTGAGAAAATGTTTGAAAAATTCCTGATGTTTTTTTTTTCTTCTTTTTTTTATTTAATTACATTTGTAAGTGCATTTTATTGTTCAAGTTATTTTTATTTAAGCTAATTATTTAAGACACCATTTACATTGCCATGAAATTCAGGGAAAAAAACAAAACAAATTACTTTGTTTATTGTAAATAATGATCATCTTTTTTTAACAAGATGTGTGAATGATGTATTTGCATTGCAGTGGTTTGATTTATTATTACAGTTTAAATTGAGTAAAATGTAACTTTTATTTATTAGTGAAACCTGTATCATGCTATGTCTAGTATCATGATTTGATTGTATCATCTCATGCCTAGTGTGATTTAATTCCTTTTGCAATTGAATCGATCTTTTCTTGGTCAGTTTTTGATTCGGAATAGATTCCAGCTTTTAATGATTTAGGTAAATGTTAAACAGTCTAAAAAAAACACACACATAGCTTTTGCAGAAAATACAAACTGATTGCATTGCTTCTGCATTTTGCAACAGTAGCGCTTTTTCATCTTTGAGTTTATGTGCGGTCGGTGCACCTACCCACCTACCAGACCGTAGTATGAAGCAGAATGTTGGCAGGAAGAACACATTATCGCTTTGTTCAAGACACGATGTTTAAACAGCAAACAACAAAAGTTAGTCAGCGTTTCAATGTTTAATAAATACTTTTTTGTAGCTCCTAATATTTCAAAACCTGTAAGAAATATAGCTGCTTCAGACAAATCAGACGATAAACGTTAAAGTGATATTGATTTGAATCGAATCGAATTGAAAATCAGAACGGCAAAAGATCTAATCAAATCTAGCTCTAGCGTATAGCATACGGATATTTGAGAGCACAAAGCAGCGATAATGCTCTGCCGATCATTACCAGGACTTCCTGTTATCACTCTGACGTCCTGGAGTGTTATAATGTGACTAACGTGTCTCACAGAAGATTGACAGCATTGAATGGAGCTATAAATGGACAAAACGTGTGACATATTGAAAGATAATCAACTGGGGGATGTTAACAGTTATTCTCCTTCATCACACCAACTTGTCCACTGATTACTTTCGCTTAACGTTGTGTGTTTCAGAGTTTGATAGTAATGTAATAGTTAAAGCTAAACCACAAGATGACTTTCAGTTCCTGTGAGGCATTTTGGTGATTTTTTTTTTTTTTTTTTTTTGTGGTATCTTAGCAGGACAGAGCACAGTGAGGTGTGTAATGACAAAACGCTCGGTGTTCAATCACCGTAGCTGAGCCAACACTCCATCCGAGCAGGTGGATCAGACCTTAACACTCACTTAACCTTCTGGGAAGAACCCATCAGTCACTTCCTTAACCTCCGTCGTTGGTTTTTTTCTTTTTCTTTTTTTTTTTTTTCTCCGTCCTTCTGAGTGTAAAAATAAAAACGTGATCTTCTTGATAGACAAAAAAAGAAATGTTCATGAAGCGGAATAACGACTCATCCGTGCCTTCGTTATTCCCTGCACCTCGGATGTGATCTCCTGTGAGGTCATTTCTCTAGACATGTAAAACACGGCTGCGTTCGTGCAAAGCAGCAAACAACAGATGGCAGACGAGCTTCAGCCTCTGATCACCGAGCGCTCTGCCTGGTTATATAACTGAGACGCGCGGGAGGCAGGGGCGTGTCCGCGGGAAGCTTCTCCAGTCGCCGATGCTGCATTTTCAATTACATTGCAGCCAGCTGAGCATGTAAATGTGCATAATTTCTCTAATGATGCGCAGGACGTGCGGATTCATACGGGGCGTTTACTTCAGCGGGCCACCACGAGAGCTCTGGCAGCTCACTTTCAGGGCAGACTGATGCATTAAGTCTTCTGGCAGCTGTGATTAATCTCTCCTCTTTCTCACACACTATCTCTTTCCCTCTATCTCTCTGTCTCTCACAGCCGAATCTGTCCCCCTAGGCATGTGGCCTGTTACTGTAGCTTTTTAAAACACATCTGATGTGCTGCCATTGGTAATATTTTTAATGGTGATAGTTATAAATTCTTTAAGATTGCTTTATGGCTAGGAACATCTTGACCGCTTTATTGAAATAGCTACAGATTCTAAAAAAAATGTATCGTATGCAATATGGGTAGTTAGCCAGCCGGTTAAATACTAATCAATTGAACAGGAACAAACTTCTGAGAGTTAAAAAAAATATATATATATCTATGTTAGCAAATGGTTAGCAAAAATATCATCTTAGCCCTGATGAGCTAGCCAGCAGTGATGGTTGACAGGAAAAATTCTTAGGACGAAACCTTGAGAGGAACAGGATCAACAGAGCGAGAGCCCATCCTCATTTGAGTGATACCAAACAGTATGACCTTAACTCAGTCCCTTGGATATCTCTGCACTATAAAGCTGAAAGTCTGATACAGTGGAAGAAGGTGTTCAAGTTAATATACAGTAAAGTCCACTTTTGTGGTTGAGGATTCAGGTACAAATGTGAGCATTTCGTTCCTATACTATTCACAAGCCTTCACTGAAAAACTGCCCGCATCAGCCGAGTCCAAGGCCATCTTCATGGTCACTGAGTGGAACCGAGCCCATTCACCACACACACATCCCCAGCAGCAGACACGGGACCATCTACAGCAACTGCCAGAAGCCTCCATGCGAGATCTCCAAACAGAAGCGGGGCACTGTGTCGGAACAGGTCAGGATCGCTGGCAATTCAGGTGTGCCATGTGTAGAAAGAGAGAAAGCATTATGACTATTGTCCACAGGGACCAAAGCCCATCCTGTTTTGCCCGAACCCACAGTGAAGCCAAATTGCTGAAGCAAAGTAAATTCTGGCTATGATAGAAAGGTTTCAAAAACCTCAGTGCGTCACAGCTTGCTGTGAAAGGGGCTTAGCAAGCAAAGAGTTCAAGGTGGCTGGACAAGCCTCCAAATTCAGCAGATCCCATGAGCATCAATGAAATCCGTCAGACAAACATGTCTGATCCCTGGAGACCCCACCCCACAACACACAGCGCTCAAAGGATTTGCTGCCCCCAGAGGCCTTGTGGAGTCATGCCCCCGAGGGGCCATAAAGTGGAACCTACACAATATTGGGGTCAATGTTTTGCATTATAGTGTTATGGCTGATTGGTGTGTGTGTGTGTGTGTGTGTTTCATCTGTTTGCTTCAAAAGAAATATATATCGTTCAAACGAGACGTATACAGTAGCTTACTTACTTTAACCGAGCAAAGAGGCGAAGACGTATAGGAAACTTCAGCATTTAATGACGGCATATGTAGTGAGAAATGACTTTCCAATCTGTGTGCTCAGCTCACAGCTGACAGAAAATGCCACAACGCTGCACTGTGCAATATGCTGCTCAACAGGAGCGAAGCCAATTCCATAAGGATTTGCTTCCCCGCACGGAACACCGCCTCAAGTCTTCACTTTTTTTTTCTTTCTTTATCACATTCTAAGTTTGCAAATACATGGCAGGTTATGAAGATAGGAGTGGGTGTCATTTAAAAATCATGCACGTGCTTATTTGTTATAGCAGAAGGATGTGGAACTCAACAAATGCAGAATGAAGTATATTTTTCTGCATGTTAGAAAATGTATGAAAAAGTAGCGAATTAATTGATAGTTGAACTGATAGTTGAACACGTTAACAATCAATAATCATTAATTATAAATAATTACAGGGTGCAAATTTCTTCTTGTTTTATGTTTTATTTAAACAGTTCTAGTTACACAATTGCAACAAATTACTTATATGAGGCAAATGATAAATATACGGGAGCGATATCTCAGAGATCTGTTTTCTGTTCTGGCACTTACAGTAGGTGGTGGAATGAAGTTCCTGTAGATGTCTGTACAGCCAAGTCACTGGCAATCTAAATTAAAGACTAAAATATATTTTTGGGGAAAAAAAAATTCCCAACATTGTTTGACTGATGGGAGGCCAAATGCCTGAATGTAAGTGAAGCACAAATAGTTTAAACAAGCAAAAAAACAATAAGTGCTGGGAATTTTGCTCTTGTCTCTCTGTCCTGTCTCCATGTCTTTCTGACTGCTGCTTATACTGTATAATGTGCAATATGGCACCGCAAGTTCACCTTCACAAGTGAATGGATGTGTTAACTACAGAGAAATCTTATGCAAAACAAAAAAACATTTTCTGTTAGTACATTTTAATCAGTTGCATACTTAATGGTGATTAATTAAAAAATTATAAACATCTGGAGTATTAACATCAGTGTGAACATAAATCAGGATGTTAGCTTGTCCTTTCCAGTGTTACATATGAACTTAAAACACTAACTGTTCAAAATGTAGAGCAGTCGAAATTAAAGCAATAAGAAAGACATGAGAAACGGAAATGGTGTAGATTCCATGAGTGACACAAAAGTCACATTTGTTTCTGGTAGCGGTTATGCCTTGCTTTGAGTTAGTCTTGGTGACGTTTTGTGTTTTCTCAGTTCATAACATCTGCTTGTGAGCCAATATAAAACAAGGGGGTGGGGCTTATTAATTATTCATTATTCAGTAGTGATCAAGTTTGTCGGTTCTATTCTCTTATTGTTACAATCACAATATAGAATCCTGTCTTGGTTATCGACACTTTCTAGTATTTGTGATTTCTGTTTTTTTTTTTTTTTTTTTTTTTCTCTCTGTGTGCCATCAATCATCTGTGTGTGGCTGTTCTTTGACCTGTTCTCCTGAGCTCAGAGGTGCAGTGCAGACGGACCGGCTTGCAGAGAGAAACTAGTAGAGAGAGTACTAGTACAGAGAAACAAAGAACCCTCACAATGTTCTTGTTCGCAAAACGGTTGTCACTTTTCTACTTTTTTCCTGTCTGATTGTTGATCTGATTGTTGATCCGATCATTTTCATTAGACACATTCTTCCTTACCTCTGCCTCCAGGCACGTATTATCTGTTCTTTTAAAAGCGATGGCTGCTGATTTACGTCGTGTTAGCACTAGTCCGTGTTCACTATAAACTTTTATACCCTGATGATTTATGATCCATTAGTCTAATGCAGTAATTCAGCTCAGAGGGCATCTCAGATCATCCCTTCGTCCCCCGTCCCCTATTCCCTCCACCCCCCAGTGCACTTAATGTTCAGGAATCTAAAATCTAAAAGCTCCATCACTATTTATTATATCATTAATGGCACACTCAAATATGTTGCTTATACAAGTCCTAAAATTACATTTCAGATCAACTCCAGGGCGTCTACTGGTTCTGGTTCTGGTTCTGATTTGAATTGCCAGGTTTTAAACATGCTTGATGTTAACGTAACTTTTTCAAGGTTTGTGCAGGATTTTGGGTTGAACTTTTGGAGCATGTTCTGACAAAACAGAGAGAAAAAAAAACACTTCTGTATGATTCATCCATATCCAGCTTAGAGATTTCTTTTGTAAACCTCTGAGTATGCTTTTATTTCAATATTTAAAAAAATATGTATCATGCAAGTCATATGCTTCCTTTTTTTTCTCCATAAAAAATAGGATGTGTTGGGTAAATCCTGAAAAAATGAAAAGTTTACAAATTCAGAGCAAATTATTATTATTTTTGTCTGCATATTACAACATAAATGTTAAAATAATTCTAGTATTATTAATATTTTATCTTCAAGTTTTATGTTAATGTTTTAAGTTGGTAGGACTTACAGGTTATTTCTAGCTAATTGTTTTCATCTTACGATATTGAGTTTGTACCTTAAAAGTTTACATACAATTTTATTTTTCTCTTTCGCACAATGTAAGGAAATATCCAAAATTTGTTCAAGTAAAAACTTTGTCAAGTTTAATATCACACTCTAAAATGGAATTAGGCCTTTATTTTGACCCCAGATATAATGTTAATGATGTTACTACAGTAAATAGTTTTTAAGTTTATGTATTTTTTAAAATACGTTTTATATAAACCCAATATGTACCTAAATATGTACATACCTATTTACTTACTTTTTTGTTCAACGTGCAAGTGAAAGTTCTATCCTTAATATGAGTCAATACATGAATACATATTTGAATATAGTTCACAACAGGTTTATGAAGTGAAATCTTGCATAATTTCTTTGTTGTTGTGTGAAATGAAGTTTTCAATTATGTTAGAAGTATTACTGATAAAGTATTTAACTTAAAAATATGATACCTGTGCAGACGTTCCAACACGTACAAGACGCCGTAACATTTACAGTTTTGACCTCATTTAACTCCACCTCTTCTGATGTCTTAATAACTGTCGATTTTAAGTAGCGAAGTCCGAGCGAAGCGGTCATCTTAAAACATGAGAAGTCTTTTGAAGTCCTCTTGATTTTTTTTCTTCTCAAAACTCTTGCTTTTTCCCCCCCTTTTTTTTTAATAATAAATTTTTTTGCTAATTGTAAAGAAGGAGTTGCTGGTCCAACTTTCGGCACACTGACATTTGGAAAATCAAAGCAGAAACCATTTGGCAGTGGATGATAAAGAGAAAAAAAAAGTCTGTGTTGTGGCTTTGTGATACCCGGAGATGGGACGGAGGTTTTTGGAAACGGTGATAAAAATGAATAAAGAGTTGGTGCGCCAGTTCAAAAGATGATAAATACCATTTGGGGTTCTCTTCTATAGCACGATAAGAGATTAGGATATTAGCATAAACACGCAGAATTTCTCCCTCATATCCCCCGCAGCAGAAAGTTATCTCTCCATCTCTTCAGCACGAATATCCGCTCCATTAACAAGCTATTCATCCACTCTATATATTGGCACTGCTCTGAATAGGAGCGTAGCACGGCTAAAAGCGATTGCTCGTCTTTTCTGTGTGAATGCGAGCGCCGGATGAAGTCGAGTCTTATTGAGAGCCGTGTAGCATCACACTCCTGTACAGGGCGCAATCAGATCGATGCTTGGATTGGGACATTTTCTCCAAAATTCTGACATCCACATTGGGCGTGTAAAAAAAAAAAAACACAAAAAAAAAACCGCAGGTCTTAATTTTAACAACGAGCTTCTTTACTCTTCGGACTACAGTATATTACTGTAATTACTGATGCCATGGTCGGTGTACAATCCTTTAAAACAGGCAAAAAATAAAGCATCATGTGAATTGTGATGTTATTAATCCTGATTGTACAAACTGTAGATGTTCTGCATCACATGTACGTGTTTGTGTGTAATTGTTGGCAAATCAGTGATGTAAGAGGAATAAAGCACCATTAGTAAGGAAGTAAAATTATCCAGCATTTATCCAGCTTAACTTTGCTTTTGTTGCTATTTCTCTAAATGTTCTCTGTAATGTCGTCTGTTCTTTCTATAAGATCTTCACCGCAAATGCATCATCAAACCCCATTCCAGGCTGTGTGGGTGTGTGTGTTTCTAATCAGCATCCCGATGGTGCGGAAAATGAAAAGTCAGGTGACAAGAAAAAAGGCCGCCGGAGTCAGGATTTTTTCAGGACCTTTTTTTTTTTTTTTCCCCCCAAATCTTTGCTAAGTGAATGCATCCCTAAATGCAGCGTGCTTATTTCACCCAGTGAAAAGATAATAATTAATCTTTAAAGTGTGAAACTGTTTTTTTTATTTTTTATTTTTTTTTAACACCCACTCTCTGATTATAAGCATCCCAGCTGTGCCTGCTTCCTTATTCATACAGTGAATTTCCGTGACTTGTTTTACAGTTTCTCGTAGCGTGGCTGAGATTATAAACAAACCCTCGCTGTCGCTTTGGCTCAGCTGACACTTTCCCGCTTTGCACGCCGAGGTCGGAATGTTTTCAGCATCCCCCTCCGTCGACGCGCCGCTGCTTTTCATTCCTTCTCGCTAATCTGATCCGATGCTCGGCGGGAGGCAACCGGCACAAGATGCTCCTCTTAAGCAGAGTTATTTACTTTGCGAACTCAGATGGTGATTGATTAAGTCACGCTGATACTCTGTGTGTAAATGCAGGCCATTAATCTTTTTGTTGCAAAAATGCAGACTCGGTGTCGAAGACTTAATTGCACTTAAGGCGGCGTAAAGAGACGCTCCGCATTCTGTGACATTTCTCTTAATGTTTTATAGGCTAGTGCTGGTGTCATGGCAGGGACACGTCGGCGTCTTTTCAAATTAGAACAAACAGAATGTGGCGATTGTGGGACAAAAATTGTTGGAAGTTTAAAAATCACTGCGGGAAAAGATTGCAGAAGGGGAATCACCTGATGCGATATTATCACGATACCGAGGTGCCGATTCGATTTGTATTGTGGTTCTGCTAGTATCATGATTTTATAAAGATCCCGATTCAATATAATTTTTTCATATATATATATATATATTTTTTTTTTGTTCCAACTCTAAACAAACTTTATAGTTTAGAGTACACCTACAGGATTATAGAGAAACTGGAGTACACAGTACAAGATGTGCAACAATGTGGTCATGTGTGGAAGTCGATTTCTTTCTTTCTTTCTTTCTTTTATAACCCTATGTTTTGAAATATTTTAGATGTTTTAACCCACAGGAAATTCATAGATGATTTCAAATTTTCACTTGAAGACAATTTTAGTGTTGCAGAACATCATCTAGTTCCTGTTATCACTTGCGCTAGAGCAGCTATAAACATTTGTTTTTCTCATCAGCTTCTCTTGAACAAAGACATTTTTACTAAGAAAGTAATTTTAATATGCAGAATGTATGTTTTAAAAAAGCCTTAATGAGCGTATATGGTCAAATAATTTTTTGCTCTATCACTGTACGAGTTTATCCATCACCCATACTGATATAATGATGCTCTACAACATTTTACGATGAGGGCTGGGAACTGAGAGATCGGATGTATTGGTTTTATAAAAAGGAGCACACTACCATGCTGTGACAAATATGTGATGATGTGTGGCGTATTGTCTGGGGTTGAGTCGTAAAATCCTGAAAAAATATCAGTTATTTGTTGTACTATGTAGTTATTAGTATTTTTTTTTATTGCATAACATTTTTACTATGTAACTTGTTTCAAGGACGTTTTCCGACATAAACAGAATGACGTCTTGTTATTTATGAAATACAAAAATGTTTATATTTCCAGCAATATATATACTGTACACTCGGAATCAATTCCCTTTTTTAAAAAAATCACTTCATTTTATTTTGTAATTGCAAAAATGTTGCAGATAAAAAATTTAAGCAAGCCACAAAACAGACAATTATAGCATTTTAAATTAGCATTTCAATTTAAATGGTCAAATCCCCATTGTATAAAATAAGTAAAATACAGTAAGAGGTTCGTGTCTTGTGTCGGTTATTGTGTCTGAGCTTAGGTTATTGCTGAAATGTTTTGGCACCCAAAATTAACATATGTCAGTTTTGTGGAAAGGATCATTCTTAACCCAGCTAAAAATAAAAAAATCATGTTCAAAATTGTATTAGATGAATATGTAGTGCTACATAAAGTAAATTGAAATATGCTAATGTGTTCTGTAAATTTTTTTCTTAGTTGTACATATATTAAACATGCTTATTTAATGTTGTTTAACACTGAGAATGAAATTCAAAGAGTAAAATTCCTCGGGTTAATGTGCAACACTTGTCATGAATAAATGATGTGCAGTGGTTGAAAAACATCTGTCCCGAAAAGCAGAGGAATGGAAGGTGTAAAAGCATTACAACAGAGATTACGTGAGGTCATAGCTCATAAACTTAAGCTGTTTTTAACCCCACCGATTATTAATGATGTGTACGAGGAGGATGAGGATGATGCTATGTCTGGAAGAAATGAGATTAATCGGTCTCCAGACAGACAGTCTGCAGTGACTTCATACTGTTTCTGAGGAATTTGTCTCCTGACCAGTGGAATGTTTGGGCACTTTAAATAAAATAAATTATTATCGTGTTCTTAGATTGGACCTGTTGAAGAGAGGTTATTTTAAGTTACAGAAAAAAGCCTTAAAAATGTTAGGTTATGCTATGTTCTCTGGTTTGTTAATTGAGGTTGGAATTTTTTGGGACCAACTGCTGGATGATGATAACGGTGATGATTAATTACACAATTTTTTTTTTACTGTTGTATAAAATTCAAGATATTTGGCCTTTTATGCCTTCAAATATAACATCTAATTTAGTAAAAAAAATTATAGGTTAGCGTTGTAGGCATGGCAGGGAAACATCAAGGCTTTTTTAAAAATATAGAACAATCAGAATGCGAGCACTATGGGGAAAAAAACTCTTGAAATATCTCGATTTCATATTCATTTGTTTAAATTTATTTTGTTCCAATCCTAAAAACAAACTTAGAAAATAGTTTGCTTCTGCCACACAAGATGCTGTTTTTTTTTCTAAACCACCTTAAAAGTGAACATATATACATTTCTTTATTTAAATAAACTCATTTACCTATAACACAAAATTGAGCTTACAGTAAAAAAGAAAAGCATTCATTCTTTAATATAAAATTATTATATATAACCATGTCTGCAAGTTAATTTATCAGTGTGATTTAAATAACATTCACCCTCGATAACATTTAAGCCAATTCTTCTTGATGTTACAACTTTTTACGCTTTCAAGAAGAAATTTGCTAGGAATGTACTGTAAATGTTTCGAATTACAGTGATTATTGTATATTAAATTGTAGAAATATCGACACTTTGTTGGACAGTTTTTTGAACGTAAAATTGTTTTTTTAGATAAACAAAATAATTTTTTTATTGTTGATTTGTAGAGATTTTTGTGAGACGACGGCCTTTTCTTTTTCTCCTCTTATACTGACAAAAGGATGCCCACCCAGAAATGTGGCTAATTTTCCCGAACATTGACAAACTGTTGAATCAATAAAAAAAATCTCCTGACAATTTGTTTGTACGAGATTTAAGGGGGTGAGAAAAACCTTTACAAATTTCGCCTTTGTTCTGAAGCTGATGTAGTTATCATGCAGGAGTCCACACAAAAGGTGGAGTCCATTTTCATGATTACAGCGTGTTTAATTACAGCTCAGTGACATCAGCAGCGCATTGGACCAGCACCACCGCTATTACATCGTCACAAGCGGCACAACAAGCAAGCTAAAACAACAGAGTCCAATGCTTCTGATTGCACATTACTTCACACGCCTTTGTGTTGGACTAGTTACAAAACTCCTTATTATCCACCAAACACCACCATCACCCCGTACGGTTGCACTGCGAGATTAAACTCGAATTTTCTTGAAAATGGAAACGAGGAGGACGTTCTGCGCGTGGAATCCATTTGAAATGGCAGAGGGCGGTACCGAGGTTGATTAGAACGGACTCACTGGCGTTATTAGCGTTCTACCTTGATTTTGAGTGTCATCTAAATAAATTCTTCTTCAATATGGTTTCCCACTTTTGTATATTTTGATATGTACTCCGAACCTTCTGAAGTGTACGGATTTGTTACCGAGTGAACCTTTTCAATCCTGAGCGCTGCAAATGAAAACATCAGTATTTGGCCACTTTTGTCGCCTCAGCATTTATTTTTATTACTTTTTGTAATGACTTTCTGAGAGACCCCTAGCTCTGATAGATGTGCTATCAAACGCCGGGTCTAAGAGCTACTTAGAGCTTCCTATTAAAGCCTCGCCATTTTTCAGAGCCGAGCTTCAACCTCTCATGCGCCAGAGAGACGATTCGCTTCGAGGGCTCAGTGTTCAGTCTTTTGTGTACAAAACAGTTTGTGTACAGACTTTCTTTGGGAATGGGTGAAATAGAAATGAGAGAGAGAGAAAATGAAAAGCATTGACAAGCTATGATACTGGATAAATGATGCTGTTGTATTTTATTCATCCTGGGCTGTTACTGTTGCGTTGAGTTAACGACTGGAAAATGCTTTGCCTCTCAGATGAATTAGAAATCTGATTACTCACTCACTCACGATGACCTTCTTATCAACTTGCTTTCGTTCGTATACTGTAAATGCTCGGATTAAAATATGATAAAATATAAACCTTTGCAGATATCAGGTTACCAAACTCCTCTGGAGGAAAAAAGTATTGACAACGCCTTGGAGACACTCTGCCTTTGTGTCCAATGTCGCAAGTCTGCAGTAAGCGCCGTCACGTCATCCTCGGCGCAATCCTTAAGAGGATTGGCTGAAAAGAGCCGGGCCTACTGGAGGCAAGGAGAACAGGGCAAGGTTAAGCTACACACAAATTGCTTTTTAAAGCACCCATCTGTGTTAAGCTGCCAGTGTGGGTTTGTGTGATAACACTCAGCGCAGCATTTTGATTGCGGGTTGAAGATTGTTTGCTTGCTGCTGATCTCGAGATCTCATAAAGGAACGTTTAGAAATGTTGAGTTTGATCATACTGTATATAACTTATGTTGCTTTCAAGTCTCAGCCTTGTTTTCAAGAGACCAGGCCTTAAGTGGCCTTAAGCCAGTTTGGACAAAACCGTTCTTTTGAAAGTGATAAATATAGGATGTAGTAATTACTTTTATGAAGATAACAGTGCACACCACTGTGTCTCCTTTGGGTGAAATCAGTATATTTTATAAGGTTATAGTCTTTAGGTTATATAAAAAAGTTTTTTTTTTCTTTTTCTAAAAGATGGGTAACTTTGTTGTTTCTCCTTAACAAGGAACGACACTAATCTTGATCCGGTGTTGCCAAGGTGCCATGACATCAAAAGTATAAAACTCTATAACAAGCTTTGACATTTGAACTGTGAACATTGGAGATGCAACAACGAAGGAGGAGCTGTAAAATGTACCACCACGGAGGATTTTATTTCCTCACGGTCTATAATGCAGGTATCAATCCTATAACTTTGTAACATCTTGTGAAATCATTTGTCCTGGCTGTAAGTAAACTAGTCCTTGTTTACTCAGACCTGACAAGCTTTGCACATTTTGTCCAACTTAAATTGATCCCCAAACGATAAAGGAAGTCCCCGAATGCACCAGATGAGCCAATCGACATGCTAATCTCAAATAACAGTTGTAGAGGTGTTTAGAAATTTTAACCCAATTGCCCCTTGGAGGCTCCGCCACTTTCCTCCGCATTTCACATTAGGGATGATAATTATACATTAGCACATTATATCTTGATTGGGTGCCCTGCCAAACCACGTGACCAGAGCTTCAACATGTGGCTCAGACCTTCACACATTTGTAGAATGCCAAAGATGAGATGTAAATGACTGACACCTTCCCCTCTAGAGGTTGCTTTGACAAGGCTGAGGGCAAATATATATTATATTTTTGAGAACCAAGCAACTTGGAGGTATCGAAAAAAAGAAGTAATTTGTGGAGCTTTTGCTGGACCTTTATTACAAGATGGCCTTTTTTTTCAAAGGTATAGTAATTATTGCAAAAAAAAGGATTAGCATGAGCTGCTCAAATGAACCCAGGCAAAAAACAATTACACAATGCTTCATCATGTCTGACTAGTATGATCCACGGTCCATTATCCAGAGTGCAAACTCGAGCTCCCCAGGATTACCATCTCTGTATTTGGAATGTCTCAACAACAGACAAACTCTATGTCAGGGCCATGGTTTTTTCCTCCATGGTGTCTGAATTCCTTTAAAAAAAACAAAAGGCCTTGCGATGGTCTCCTGAAAAGCATCCTCGCACTGAAAGCCATGCATTATTTTTTTCTGTCCGTTTTCCACCCTCAGACGCTGGCATGAATAATGCAGATGTGCTAACATCCGAGCTGTAGAACTTTTGACCCCCATACTCCAATGGTACGAGTGAAACTTGAAAACTACACCTACCTGCCCTTTCAGATTAAGCAGTGGACCAAAGATAAATAAAATTCCCCTAGGGCATCTGCTACTGATTACTTTGACTCCTGACTTCATGAATCCCAAGCTTGTAAGTTCTCTTTGGTAGTTTGTTAGCTCTTTGCAATCTGAAAATCCCGTCTTGTCCCGACCTGACCGATGCAGATTAAATACTCCTTTCCACATGTTAAGAAAATGTTTTTTAGTGTCAAGAATACTTATATAACTTTGACATTTTGGCTCCAAGCTCTGTTGGAATCATTCCACAGTCCCAGTCCTTGCTGAGATTACTCTTGGTGTACCAGCAGTTGGTTCAGAGGTCATGCTGTGAAATCAGGTCATCATAGACCCCAACAGATTGCTGTTCCTTCAAGTGTGGCTTTAGATAAGCCTAAGCAAAATAGCACACAGCTCAGATCACTTATAGAGGATACTGTAGGATGGACTGCTTTATTGGGACGCACAAAATGACTCTTGAAAGGAGGACAAGACATCAAGATTATCCTTGTGTGTGGGTGGGTGGGACATGACCTGGACCTGCAGAGTACTTCCCAGAAGGCCACTGCGGAGTCATGTTTTTGCGAACATGCTGACGTAACAGCGGCTGCCTTGGTCTCCTTGTCTCTCTGTGGGACAAACATATTGCATATGACACAAAACCGGGCTTCACTAATGACTACAGCTCTCCAGGGATTCCTCCTTAACCTCCCCACTGTCTAATTGCCTCCATTACCCCAGTCCCATAAGAGGAGGGGCGCATGTTCAGAACAGAGAGACTCCATGTGGGGCTGCGTCGCTGCTCTCTTTCAACTCTGCGTGTTACTCATTTGTTATAGTAACATATGGTCTGATTTAAGCTTTGTTTGAAATTACTTAGTATTCTGCGCTTGCTGAGAAGCTCAAAGCTTGTTCTGAACAGCGTTCGTCGAGGAAGAGCTAATTTTATCCAACAGGTAAGTGAGGCAGGAGAGTGGTTCTGCTCACCCTCTGGGTCATTACACGTGATGAAGTTGCATAACCGCACGGGGTGAGAGCTCTGGGGTTCCTCTCAGCTGGAAGCCATTGCGATCAGACAGCATCTGTCAAAATGTGTGGCTGTTCCTTCGGGACATGGGCTTCATAGGCAGGTGGGAACCAGACACTAAAATTGAGAGCCCATCTGCCTGCTTATCCAAAATAACAACCCTAGCGTGTACCCAATCGTGGAGTCGTTGGTGTGCGTGTTATATTGCAGCATTCAGCAGGATTGGGCGATATGATCATATATGCCTGGGAATACCTTTAGGATGGCAGTTGTACGTTAAATAAGCTTTTAAAGCATCACTACATTTACATTTTGGGGTGAAATGACAAGCAGTAGTACAATTTTTGTATCGTTTTTTTTTTTTTTTTTTCCTCTTAAGAGTGTACGTGAATGCTTCACCTCCATTGGATCATCTATCCAAATATCTGTTTCTTCCGTATGTGTGTTTGACAGTTAATTTTACCTCCTGAAATGGATTGGTTCATACATACACCAGTGTAGATACTTTCTTGCACCCCAGGAACTACTGCAGGAGAGCTTGGCATACTGTTTTTAGTTTGTTTGGCACAAGTACAAATATGGGATCAATCCAGCCACTAGTTAGCAGCCAAAACATCTCGTGGATGTTTGAAGGACATTGCCACCCCCCTCCCCGTTATCTGTAGTAGAGTTGTTTTCTGCAAAGATGCAGCTTCTAAGCAAGAAGGGCAAATGCTTCCTACGAGACATCCTGCCGACCTCATCTTTTCGAACTGCTGCTTGCTCAATATCAGTGAGCAACGCAACACACTTGGAGGAAAACGCTATCCACCCTAACTTGCAGTCTTTTCTCCCTAGGCAATGGATGCTATGCAGAATTGCCCCCGCTCTATGGAAAATTATTTTACTACGAGTGGCATTTAAGTCAAACCGGGAACTGTGAGGAAAGTTGTCGTAAATTTAAGCTGTAAAGGCGATCGACATTTTCAGAACAGTACAGTGATGAGACTCTAACATTCAGTGAGTTAAACGCCTGGTCCTTGAAAATCAGCGGATAACTAGGGGCGAACTTGTGGGAGAGACACAGCTGTCTCATTACTCAAAATCATACACCCAAAACACTTGCACATTACAGGAACTCAGCTTGGAGTTATAGCTACATGCACCATATAGTCCTGACCCCGCTCTTAGTCATTTGCGCATATTTTGACTATGAAAGGAGTTCCTGGGAGGCCAGGGTTTCAAACTGCTTCACTCAGGCAGTTCGATCATGGCTCGGATGTACTGAGAAAACTTTCTACCTTGATGGCATTCAAGTGCTAGTCAAATGCTGGGATACTGTACGTGCATTAATGTAGCAGGGGATTATATAGAGAAATAAAGGGAGTGTTCAGGGAGTGCGTTCTGTTATTCTCCGCAATTAAAAGTCCAGGTTTGACTTGAACGCCCCAAGTATGGTGCATAAAACATAATGGTACTCATGAACATCTGCAGGAACTGTGTAGCCCATCATCTAGCTACATAAGGCTTGTTTATACTGAGGGTAAGTAGCTGCTTAAGGACTTAAGTGGTTTGGGAAACAGAGCTACAGAACATAATTTCTGGACATTTTCCTCGATGCAATTTCACCACACTGCATAACTTGCTCAGAAACCCTGCAGTTTTTTTCTTTTTTATTTGATATACAACCAGAGTCCATCCTAGGAGCCCATTAAAAAGCAGATGCTGTAATCTGATGCAGGTCATACACAGAAAGGTTAAGGTTGCTGTGTTACTAATTCTGACACATTTGGTCTGGACCACTGAATCAACCACACACTGTTGTAGTGACATTTAATAAAATATGAAAGGTCGGGAAAAGATCAGCATTTCTCCGCTGGTTCTTTTAATATAATAACCAAATAGAGTATATAACAAGTATTCTGGAGACACATGGAAAGTTGAAGCATGGTGAGCATTGTGCATTGAGCAGTGTCATTCACTCGAGTTTGTGATTCTTTGACAGACACGTTTTCATGAGTGTATTCCAGTGTAGTAAGGTTTGTGTGACAGCTTCTCCATCTGCACTGAATATGCGAGGCAGGTCTTGTGTCTGCATGCCAAACAATGTTACTCACCCAGCAGTGTGAAGAGAAAATAAGGAAACCCAATCACAGGTGTTAAAAAAAAAAGCCATGTAAATGACCAAATGTGTCATTTATCATCCTATAATCAGATACTCCAGGAGTAAATATAGACTATAGCGTAGAAACATTTTGCACTTGAAAGCTGGAATTTGGCCCCAGTTCCATACTAAAGGTTGCAAATATATAGTTAAGTACTTTTGACAGGAATTATTAGAATTTGTGGGTGGGGTTTGATTGTTTTTGATCATACGTGCATATTACTTTACAAATTACCATGCGACGTACAGTACAAACTAAAAGTTTGGACACACCTTCTCATTCAAAGAGGTTGAATTTGTATTATGGCAAGAAAAAAGCAGCTAAGTAAAGAAAAACGAGCGGCCGTCATTACTTTAAGAAATGAAGGTCGGTCAATCCGAAAAGCTGGGAAAACTTTGAAAGTGTCCTCAAGTGCAGTCACAAAAACCATCAAGCGCTACAAAGAAACTGGCTGACATGTGGACCGCCCCAGGAAAGGAAGACCAAGAGTCACCTCTGCTGCGGAGGATAAGTTCATCCGAGTCACCAGGCTCAGAAATCACAGGTTAACAGCAGCTCAGATCAGAGAGCAGGTCAATGCCACACAGAGTTCTAGCAGCAGACACATCTCTAGAACAACTGTTAAGAGGAGACTTCATGGTAGAATATCTGCTAGGAAACCACTGCTAAGGACAGGCAACAAGCAGAAGAGACTTGTTTGGGCTAAAGAACACAATAAAGAACACAAGAAAGGAAACTCTTTGAATGAGAAGGTGTGTCCAAACTTTTGGTCTGTACTGTAGTTCTGGAGTCAGTGGTGCCTCAGGCAGTTGAGGCTCTGAGTTACTGATCAGAAGGTCTGGGGTTTTAAGACCTGGCGCCGTCAGATTGCCACTGTTGGGTCTTTACGAAATCGCTCCACTGTTGCTGATCCCAAAGCCCGGATAAGAAAGCAGGAGGGTTACGTTACAGTAACATTTAGGCATTTGGCATATATCCTTACACTAGTTCAGTAGGTCACTAGGTTCACTAACCCAAATACCTAAGAAAGAGATAGGGCTTCAGTTTTCACTTAAAGTGATGGCCATCTAAAGGAAGTTAATTCCACCACCTAGGAACCGGAACGGAAAACGAAACAAGTTGGGTGTCCACCCTGGTAAACCACTATTTCTGTCGAAACAACAGAACCCATTGGCCGATGTGCTCAGCAATGGGAGGAACAAAAAAATAAAATAAAATGCATTAGTATAGTCTGACAAAGGAATGATGTAGCGTAAATTGCAAAGAAAAATAAATGTTTGCATGGTGGCTTGCAATGGACTGGTGTACCAATTTTGCCTTTCCTTGTGAGAAGAAGCTCTTTAATGCATGCGCAGTAACATTGCAGATGTCCCCAACTTAAGCATTTTTTGATACCGAGCTTTATTCCCGCTGAGATCGTGCCAATTGAAACGTCTGAGCTGTTTCTCACTCACGAAACGTCTCACTCCACGGTGTTTGGACTGAATTGTCCCCTGACAGAGCCGTGAGCTGTGTTTTCTTGCCTGGTGAAGAGTGCTGGATGGCTGAGTTCCTGCTGTTCCCGCTGGGCCACCCTGTCTATTCAGATAGATGGCCTACAGTCACATGGGCTGCGTTGGAAATGCCCAGAGAAGCGGTGAAGCCAAGCTTTATGATTGATAAGTTTGTCCTCTTTCTATCACAGATATTAGAGTGGTTGTAGGCCATGGCTTTAGGATGCTCAATCTTCTGGAGAAATGCAGTGGATAGAGTGAAAAAGTCAATTTATGAATTTCTGGTGGTTTGGTAGTATTCTGGCTGGATAGTCTGGACTAACAGCATACATTTTTAACACTTAGCGTGTGAAGGTGACTAGCCGAAGTCTTATTAGTGTTAGTTTAGGGAGCTGAACCAGTAGTACAGTTCTGAGCCGGACTGAACAGATGACATCTTGGCTCATTTTGTATCAAGGGAAGCAAACACATGGTTAGAGTAACTGGGAAAAGAAGTTAAATAAATATGCATCAATGCAATCACATTGAATCTTAGCTAGCATTAGGTGTGTGTGTGTCTGTGTGTGTGTCTGTGTGTGTGTGTGTGTGTCTGTGTGTGTGCTTTAACTTGATAACTCCTATAATTATGCTATGAGAAAGTGGTGTTTTTTTTCCTTTAATGTAAGGTTTTGTCCACTATTTTTTCTTTATTAGCCTGTGTGGCAATGTTTCTGGTTTGGGAAAAAAAAATGTCCAAAAAATGTTTATAAACTTTTAATCGTAATGTGTTATTTGTGTGTGTGTGTGTGTGTGTGTGTGTGTGTGTGTGTGTGTGTGTGTGTGTGTGTTTAAAACTCATCATTTCATTTCTTATTCTTGTTTTACACTTATTTTCTTCTCCTGGAGGTTTGTTTGCCCAGCCAGGGGGGTTGGGGGGGGGACAGTCTAAATGGAGTCACTTGACCTTCATTAAGTGCTGTTCACACTCATTTAAAAGTGGTCTGTGCAACAAAGTGCCTCGTTTATTTCATAAATAACTACGTTTTTCAGAACGTTTCATGCGGAGACAGAATGCTACTTAGAAAACAACACAGCCTGCTGATCACTGACGTGGATGCGGATTTATTAATGCTTTATTATTTCCCAGAAGTTAGGAGACACTGGCCTTTCTTTCGTATGGTGGTTACATCACCAGGACCTGTCAGGTTCACGGAAATATTTCCAGCATTGACAGCCGGTGTCATGAATTATGACTTTCTGCATAATGCTAATGCTCCCTGTGTTGTTTTACTATCAAGGTCCAAGTGTGTGACATTATCCATCTTTTCAGTCTACCTGCTGATCATGCGGTCATGTTGGGTATTGTATTGTATAAAAAGAGCGATATAGCATCAGTAGTGCTCCTTTTCCCTTTTTTTTCTGGAAACGTTATTGACTAGGCTAAAAAGTCTAGGATCAGAAAGTAGCAGCACTGAGCTGTGTACGGCTACAATATGGCTGATTGTTCCCAATTTGGCCGTAATGTGTGTGTGTGTGTGTGTGTGTGTGTGTGTGTGTGTGTGTGTGTGTGTGTGCCCTGCGATAAATTGGTGTACCCTGTCTCTTGCCCCAAGTCTCCTGGGATAGGTTCCAGGCCCCCTGTACACAGGATAAGCAATATAGAAGATGAATGAATGAAAATTATTTACTTTCTCTGTGGCGTATAAACCAGTGAACACAATTAAATAAAAAGCACATACACACCAGTACAATCCACCATGACACACATTTCTCAATGCCCTTAGCCATAAATCAACCAGACCTACATATATAACACTTATTCTTCCATTATCTACTTTATATCTTAGTAAAAATCTTTATAAAAAGTTCGACCTATCTCTCCTCCCAACAGCTGGGCGAGTTGTTTGTGAGCTTTGAGGAGAAGCCACAGGGGGCGGCTTCTCTCGCTCAGGTCCACAGGGCCGTCCTGCCGAACGGCACCACGGTGGCGGTCAAAGTGCAGCATCCTAAGGTTCAGGCTCAGAGCTCCAAGGACATCATGGTGATGGAGGTGAGTGTAGTGCGTACTGAACTCTGAACTACTGATCACTTCATTTGAGTCAGTATCATCAACTGCTTTTTAAACCTGTACAGTATATAGTATACGGTATGTATGTTTAATGCATATAGCAGCCTGTAGTAGTTCCTCATTCCCATAGTTTAACTGTAGGTAAAAATACTTGCAAAAATTATATATACATTTCTTAATCAAGAAGTTTTTTGAAACTTTTCCTTAACATTGCAAATAGGTGCTGTTTTTTCCTCCTATTTAAAGTAACTTAAGGAAGTAATGTAGGAAGAACAGTCCTTGTGCAAAGTTTTGCTATCTGAGCAAATTTCTATGAATGTAATTTAATATTTTATCTGCAATAATAATACATTAATTTAAAAAAATTAAGAAGCATAGGGAAAGTATTCGTTTAAATAATTACAATAAAACCTATGTTGGAACAGTACAATCTTTTAGATTTTAACTGGTTTAATTGCTATGTTTTAGATTTTTCATGTAATTTTTAGCAAATTTTTTTTAAAAATTTACAGTACAGTATAAAATATACATGATATTTAAAAAGAACAAAAAATATTTATTGAAATGCTTTTCTAAATTTCGTCCTAACTCGATTAGCTTCACCAAGACTAGTTTCACTTGCCTAATTTAACCTAGCATGAATTTCGTTGCACTAATATTATGGTTTAAATAATAATAATAATAAAAAAAAACGTTAAAGAATAATGAGCAAGAATATCTCTTTACGTTCATGTAATAATAAGAATCGTCTTGAATGTAATTAATGAGTAGCATTTAAATCTACAGAAACAAAGGGGAATATTGATTTGTATTTTCAGCTAGAACTGCAAAAAAAAAAATCTGTACTTTCATTATAAGTCCTAAAACACAGTGCTGTATGAATCATATCCCTGGATGAGTCAGTGATTCCAGAGAAAAACATGAGCTGAAAACATTTGCTGAATTCAGTTTTTCAAAAGAACCTCTAGCCAAGACATGTTAGGCTTCAAAATTTAAGCTAAATATGCCATTAGTAAATTATTTGCTTTCAAACGTGTGTTATTACATCATAAACTTTAAGAGCCAATCCAATTACAGTATGCAAATACAATCCATGCAACACTGATTTCATAAGCTTGGGGGTATTTCTAATTTGCAAATACCTAAAAAGTATAAAGTGAATTGTGTGTGTGTGTGTGTGTGTGTGTGTGTGTTAGTTCCTCCTGCAGGTGGTTCATTGGCTCTTTCCAGACTTTTCGTTCATGTGGCTGGTAGAAGAGGCTAAACGTAACATGCCTCTCGAGCTCGACTTCCTCAACGAGGGACGAAACGCTGAGAAGGTGTCCCACATGCTCAAGCACTTCGGCTTCCTCAAGGTTTGAACAACGCACCCGTACACATTCACACACAAGTATCAAAAACTTAAATTGAGCATTTATAGATTTTAACTTGTTGCTAGACCAATATGGGAAAACTACATACTGTAACATTTATTTCTTTTTTTTTTCTATATAATGAAGATAATTCACCAAATTAGACCTCTCACTTGCAAACTGATAAAAAAAAAATCTCAATAAAAGCTCTGTGGGGCACTTTTTCAATTTTTTGGTAAAAAAAAAAAGAAAAAGACTTTTGTTAAAAAGAATTTGTTGAAAAGAATTTGTTAAAAAGTTGGAAAAAAAAGATCATGCAAAGGTTTATACATTAAAGATAAAGATTTCTCTGCTTTTAAACATCATGTTATTGCATATTGAAAATATAGAAGCCGATCAGATTCCATTTGAATTAACTTGTGAATTTAAAAATAAATCTGGGTTGGTTGATTGACTTTTGAAATAAATTTAAACTGTGTATCTCTTTGGAAAAGTTTTTGTTATTACATCATAAACTATAAGAGCCAATACAGTTTCAGTATGCAAATACAGTCCAGGAAAAAGTGCTCGAGGGGCTAGAGGTGTTTTCTAATTTGCATCTAGCTTACAGTTATAATTTCAGAATGCTAATCAAAGCAAACACAGTTTTTATCTTCTATCGGTGTGTGTTTGTGTATCATGCAAAATCGACTATTAAGCATAAAAAAAAAGCATGAAAAGTTTTTACTTTTGTTATCGTCTGATTAGACACACCAGCTCCGTGTTCATTCCGTTCATGAGTCGAGTCAGAGATGTTGGAGCAGCATCTTGGTTTTTCCATTAAAGCAGCTCGATACATGCGGTCTAAACTACAGCCTGGGTTGATTGGATTGTGCGAGGAAGGCACTCGGACTTTCCAAGACGGTTCTTCGAGGTTCTCATTATTCATTTATAGTTCCAGTACAATTGAATCAAAAAATCAATAGTGTTTTGTTTAATCCACCCCTGCGGACGTGTCCTCTTCCAGACTCGCCGCGTCCGCGGAAGCGGAGATTCTGAGTGTGTGTGTGTGTGTGTGAGCGTGTGTGTGTGTGTCTGTGTGAATCTAAAAAAAATCTAGGATATCTTTTATTTCTGTTTTCTGATGTATGACTATGCCTCTATAAATGGATCTCTTCCTCCAGGCAGCGCTGCGTGCTTTTGATTGGGTAGATGTTAAATATTTTCTCTGTAGTAAATTCGGGTTTGGGCGAAGTTTTTACGTTCTCTCTTACACTTCACTGTGTTTGAGTTACTCCTCATTGTGAGTGTGAGCAGCTCTTTGTATAAACCTCTGACATTGGGAAGTGTGTGAGACATGAAGTTATAGCTCAATGTTTACAGTATACTTATATAGAATTATCACACGAGAGGGAATGCTGTCATAGACATCGCATTCAGTCGTAGACATCACAGCCACTCGTGGTGTACCCCTCGTCCAATCAGATTGCTTGGTCAGAACTAACTATTGTATAATGTCCATTGAGTCGCCTGGTTCCCGATTGGTCTGAAGGTGATGATTAATACATTTTTTATTAATGTAGTCTGAATTTTTCTGACAAGATTTTTATTTAAGCCGTATCTAATGAGCCTCCAGTGTGTGCGCTTTATCACAGTCAGAGGTAAAAGCTGGAAAAATGGAGGTAAAAAGGTACTGATACTATAATTACTGATACTGGAGCCATGATTCTTAAGACAAACCCAAATGACAAGGTTTCTTTCTTTCTTTTTTCTTTTTCTTTTTTATTACGTAGGGTATAAAATTTTTTTTTAGATTACAATGACAGAAAGCAGAGCAGTCGGGTGATATGAGGTGGGCGTGGATGGGCAATGCAATTAAGTTAATAGTTATGCAAATATTATCTGTGTTATTATTATTATTATTAGTAGTAGTAGTAGTAGTAGTAGTAGTTTAAATTCCCTTGTTTGATAAGTATCACTGTGAAGTAGTATTAACATCATACACGTCATATAAGAACAAATACTTAACAAATAACAAAGAACAAGCAATATCAAAAGGTTATACTGTAAGTCCAAATTCCTTTTATTTCTCTATATAATCCCCAGCTACACTAATGCACTTATCCCAGCGTGTCACTAGTGCTTGGACACCATCAACGCAGAAAATTTACTCAGTACGTCTAAGTCAACGATCGGACGTCCTGCTTCATGTCTGAAACGCTGGCCTCCCAGGAACTCCTTTAATGGTCCAAACATGTGGAAATGGCCTGGATGTGTCTAAGTGAATCGGTGAATGATTGTGTCTTTTGCAAGTAGAATTTTTTTAGTAGGATTAGGCTTTCCACTTACAGAATATTTAAAGGAACGACTGCAGTGAGCTCCGAGTCACTTCTTCCGGGATCATCATTTCATGTCACTAACATGATTGCGGGATATTTTGAATAATGCGTAATTTGTTTTTCCCAACACGTTAGCAACAATATACGGGAATAGGAGACACGTGACACTTACCAGGATGTTCTCAGATCTCTTCTTCTGCTCCTGAGATGACAAGTCCCAGTTTGACTTGAATACCTCTTGTATAATAAAAAAGATCTCTGCTTTGCTTCAGCCATGGTGAAGCTCAGGTTAGTCCTGGAAAATGTAGAACGTATGCAAAGTATTTTCTAAATGAAGTCAAGAAGCCTGGAAATCTTGGAAGTCAAATCTAGAATTACTTTTAACCACATGCTTAAATTGTATCTCATATATTAGTCAATAATATAAGAATCATTATCAAGACGTGTATGTACAACCAAATTTTTCTTATCTTATCTGAATTCTAAACAACGATTCTCATCTGTTTACCCTCCACGCCTAAGCTCCTCATTCAGGATCACGCCTGAATCCAAATGCAACCTTTCATCGTCACCGTCACCATCATCTCTGTTATCCTCATCCCATCGTTTTATCTCTCAGACTTTCAGCATCACAATAAAAGCAAGATTATTTAAACAGTCGATTAAAAACAAAAACAAAAAAAACAATCAGTTAATTATTCTGCCAGTCAAATTTCTTGCTGAGAGGCAGGAAATATGACAGAGATCAGCAGTGTATGTTTGAGTCCTGCCGCTTAGTGAATTAGTTATGTTTCCCACGGTTCCTTGTGTCAATGTTTTTTTTTTGTTTGTTTGTTTGTTTTGTTTATTTGTTTTGTTTTGCTTCAGGTACCAAAGATCCACTGGGACCTTTCAACCAAGCGCGTCCTGACCATGGACTTTGAGGACGGAGGGCAGGTGAACGACCGCGACTACATGACGGAGCGCGGAATAGACGTCAACGAGGTTAGCGATCTCTGCTTATCACGAACAAACCCCGAGGCATCGGCGCCAACGTTTCTAATTGCCTCGTGTCCCGCTGCGCCAACGTTAGCGTTCGTTTTTTTTTTTTTTTCCAGAATAAAAAGCGCTTGTGAATATTAATGAATGAGTCATGTTTGTTCAACAAAGCGCCGTGCAGAGGGCTTTAATTTTAGTGTCTCAATCTCGAGTTATCTTTGTTCTCTTGTCTATGCAGGAATACAGAACGTTTCAGAGTCAGATATTTAAGTTTTAAAAGTTACGCCGTTTATAAAGACGTACACGGGGAAAGTTTGTCGCGTTCAGAATCGGATTACGCAGCAGCGTGTTGGAAGTCACATGCGCGTACTTTCCTGCTTCCAAGGTTGCCAGATTGTGTCAAAGACAAGGTTTACATATCTACGGAGCAGGAATAGAATTTTTTTTTTTTTTTTTTTTTTTGCTATCTATGGTAATATTAGGTAACATCAATCCAGATTGAAAACGAAAAAACAGAAACTATGATGATATACAGCCATAATTATTGGCATCCCTAATAAAGATTAGTTAGGACAAATCCTCGTTTTGGTTGGGAAAAATATAATGACAGAAATAAATCCAAACTTTAATTGAAATTATTTTATTCAGAGTGAAAAAAAAAAAAAACAACTCAAGATTTTTTTTTCTCCCACAAAGGAACATTTACAATTGGGGTGCCAATAATTATTGCGGACACCTTATGGGTAAGACAATGGCGTCTTGGATATATCGCTCTGTGAATAGTCCTATAGTCCTGACAATACATTTCTCACTGGTTTAATTTAAGAATCTTTATAATTTCATATCATTTGCTGCCATTTCTCATGCACACATCTCACTCATTCGTACCAGGGTTGATTTATTTTATTTTATTTTATTTTATTTTATTTTATATCTCGAGGCACGTTTATCTGTGTGCATGTATGATGACGTGGACATGCAGAGTGACCTGACAGGAAATGGTATAGGGAATCACAGGAAAAAAAAAATGTTAATAATGCGGGACAAATGAGGTTTTATATCTACGACCGAGCTGATAAGAAAACGCAGGAATAACACAATGCAAATGAGACAAAGCCGGGGAATATTACTAGCACTGAATCCAGAGCGTTTGCTTTGCTGAGCCTTGAGCATGACGTATGGGATGAACCTTAACTACATTACGCCGTATGTTAATGGCTCTGCAGCTCCCATGGACGATCGCATGGACGCAGTGCTTGGGTTCGAAATTTTCACAGAACAAAGCATTAATCACCGAAACAGAATGAATAATGAGTCTCATGTTCTTCATGAATGCACCACAGGTTGGGTTTTACTTCACGTGAAAAACCAGCAGCGGGTTCGCTTTTGTGTAACCGTCTCAGAGGGAACAAAGAAGAACCGAACATCAGCCTGGGGACCCGGGGTCTTCCAGGGAGAGTTGTTCAACACAGCGTCTGGATTATAATATTCTCGCTTAATCATCACGTGGCATGTGTTTAAGACTTCTGCATTAGGTTGTGGATTATTTATTCATTCATTTTTTTTTATATTTCCCATCGAAATCAATGAACAAATGATTATTATTATTATTATTGTACAAAAAAAAAAATTCACAAGGCCTTTGTAAGGTTAATTGTCTGATGTCTGGCTGATTTTTATTTTTTTTGTGCACACCCACATTACGTCACTCAGTCACAACAACACAGAAGTACAAGAATCATTAGTTAGTGTGTAAACGAGGATGAAGGAGGAGCAATGGCTGAGCCGAAATATGGGAGGCTTCAGGAGATTTCTGTAGGCGTGGCTAAATGCGATTCGCTTGTGCCTTAAAAACTTTATATATTTTTTTACTGAGTATGGAGCATAACGATGTGTGGAGAATAATTAAATTCAGTTTAGTTTTAACTTTACTTGGATATTATTTTGTATAATATTGTGCTAATAAGCGGCGGCACAGTGGCTTCGTGGTTAGCACTGTCACCTAGCACGTCCAGGGTCTGGTTTGATTCCCGGGCAGGTTCGATTCCCGTCTCTGTGTGCATGGAGTTTGCATGTTTTCCCTGTCCTTGGTGGGTTTCCTCCTGGTACTCTGGTTTCCTCCCACAGTCCCGAGCCATGCAGATTAGGCTAATTGGTATTCCCAAATTGCGCGTAAAAATGGCACCCTGTCCATGGTGTACCCCGTCTTGTGTCCTAAGTCTCGTGGGATAGACTCCAGGCCCCCCGTGACGCTGTATACAGAATAAAGCGGTATAGACAGAGTGAGTGAGTGAGTGCATATCCTTCTGCGACTGGCGGAGCTGACGACAGGACTGAAAGTAGATTTTAAGAAAGAGAATAAACCATGGAGGTGGTGGACAGTCCTGTAAATAAGTAGTGATAAGTTTATCTTAATATTTCCACTTATAAGGGCGGTTTAAAGGTGATTCGGAACGATTTAGAAGCGATTGCGAAGTAGACATTGTGTTGTTTGAGTTGACATAACATTATCAAATGTGTTTTCTTGCTGAAAGTATTTCTGTGTCTGATTCTGAATGTGTGTTTTGGCACGCAGCTGTTCTCTCCTCAGTGCTGCGGATCTTACAGTGTATTTAACGGTTATTTGGTCATGATGTTAAACTGATTCTCTACAAACAGTACTTGGGCATTAAAGGGATGACTGGGATGTATAAGAAGAGACAGAGAAATATAGCCTAATGGCAGAAGATGAATGCTTGAACAGGATAACAATTGCAAGCATCAAATCATTATAACACTTCTAACTTAAATTCCAGTCAAATCTATAGACAATATTGAAATTGTGAGTTGATTAGAGTGATTCTCACAACCTTGCAGAACTGGAGCTTTTTTTTTTTTTAAAGAGCAATAGACCATTTAGCGTGCGAATGTTTTTTGAGTTGTTCATTTCTGGTGTCCAAATGGTGCTTTTTTTCCCCCTCCGTATTCTATTTATTTCATTAAAAATATCTCTTATTATGTAAATAATAAGAATTAGAAATACAGAATTTTAATTTAAACTGAACTGAATCCGTGCGAGTGTTTTAGTATTTGTACCCTGAGACAATTGTCGAGACGGTAGAACAGATTCGGATGAGGGACGTCCGAACGCTTTTTAAAGGATAAGTGACTGGAATTTATTGCTTTAGCGTGAATCTGCCCTGCTGGTTTATTTAATCAGACTCGTTCCGTCCGACTGAAATTAATATGCACAGGCTGCGTGCGGATTTGTTTAAACAGCAACTTTCCTTATCGCTGCGTGCGCAGGCATCACTGGACGTGATGGACAGGTAAATATGGACACAACGCACACCTTTAAATTATTGGTCAGAGTGAGAGGGAGTGAGATACAGAAGGAAGAACACACTCTGTGTTGTTCCGTTATTAAAAAAAAAATCAACAGCTGGTCGGCGTGATTGAGGAAGAGTTTGTGAAAGAGTATCGTTAGGAAAAGTCCACACAGAACACGTAACCTCCTGGTTCCAGAACTACGTCCAAAGCTGCTGTAAGAAATTAATGTCCAGTTGAGAACAGTGTTGACGTGTGAAGCCGTATAACTCCGCCCCCTCAGTCTGACCAGAAGCATGTCCACCCCTAACCTCACGAAGCCATGTTGGTCTTCATCGGCATCCAGCGTGTCCTGCGTGACCCCTACCACACTCCGCGCAGGTCTCATTAGTGATGTCCAGCGTCTACAGTACAATAAATAACGTGAATGCTGTAGCCGTGCGTGTTAGCAGGCCTGGAGCGCAGCCGGGGCATTAGCCAATGATCAGCGGCGTTATTAGACAGCTGATGAGATAGATATGGAACCTAATAAATGACGGAGTCCTCCTTTGAAAATGGATAGAATTATTAACCGACTGTGGCGTCTCGGAGCCGCCGCGTGGGAGCTGGCGTGTAAGTAATCAAAAGATTGATGATGGCCGAAATAGACTTTTCTCTCTCTCACTTCGCCGCCATGCTCGGAATGCGTGAGTGGGTGTTTTTTTTTTTTCTTTTTTCATTTATCTGGACCTGGAAGAAAAAAAACTTTAAAAGGTTTTTATGTTTGTTTGAGACGAATAAAATTAGCAAAGGAGGGTTTTATTAGAGGCTGTGTCACACTGAGGTCTGCACTCTTTTGGGTTTTTAAAATGATGTTTAAATGTTAAAATATAAACATTTAAAATTAGATAATGATTTGTATTTATTGTTTACTTATGAATGACTTGTTTCAAAAATATTTAGACATAAACCACATCGTTTATGCTGTTCTAGTTGCTCTTGCTTCTGTTGGTTCTGTTGTTTCTGCTCTTGCTGCTACTGTTGTTGCTGTTGTTGTTTCTGTTGTTGGTGTCGTGGATGTTGTCTTTGTTGCTGCTGTTGTGCATGCTGTTGTTGTTGTTGTTGCTGATGAGGTTGTTGTTGTTGCTATTGCTCTTCTTCTTCTTCTTCTTCTTCTTTGCTTTTTTCTTCCTCTTTTTCTTCTTCACTGATCAGGTTGATTTTTGAACCATCGATGCCTCATAACCCAGCGCTCACACTTCCTTCCTTCCTCTCAGCGAGGTGCTTCTTCTCCACTGATGACTGATGAATGCAAAAGTTTTCATACCCTCGGGCCAAAACGTAGCTTTATAGCAGGAAGATCTATAGTAATATCATTTATATTTAGTGTGGCACAACTCACACATGTTCCTTTCTTATCACAAGTAACAAAGATGGTCAAGTAGCACGTCGTTTTTCTGGTAAGAGCCCCCAACAAGACGTGGAGGGTGGGAAACTGCGTGTAAACAGTCCCTGAGTCCCAAGAAACTGATTATATACTGACTAGAGTAAAGATCTGTGTAGAATAACATGATATAGTAACTATTTCTGTAAGGAGACATTATGAACCTTTTCTATAAGGTGTCTCCAGTTTGCAGAGTGCTCATTAAAGCTGCAACTTTAGTTTTCTTTACTCTTTACTGTATTTCTCTTTTATTGTTTTAATGCTATTTATGTTTATACACACATCAGACTTTATTTGTTCTAAAAGTATTATTTATTATGACGAGTTCTTATTCTAATGACACTACTGCTACTAATAATACTAATACTAATGGGAGTTAAATAATGAGAGGGCGTTCTGTTTAAATTTAGACCTACACTAAATCTTTCCAGCTTTAAGTCTCGAATGAAGTCATCCTTAAAATGTAATATTTTTTTTTACAGCTGCCCTTGGCTCTGACCGACTCCGAGACACTAAACTTAACCACGCTGCGTTCTGCTTGTAAAGTTCCCTTGCTTTGTTGTGAGCGAGGAAATTAATCTGCAATAATAGTCTTGGCTGGAATGTCACGCAGGGCGAGCCACACACACACACACACACACACACACACACACACACACACACACACACACACACACACACACACACACACACACACACACACACGCGCGCGCGCGCGCGCACAAGGAGTAATGACTCTCAGGCTGGTGTACAGGTGTGAAGTGTTGGTGTGTGTGCGCAGCATGGTGTGTGTTCGTTTTCTGTCACAAACGTACACTCGGAGGGTGATTCATGTACACAAGAGAGAATGGTGTTAACCTCCTACAGAGCCGCTTAACTCGCACTTTCTCGCCTTCCTCGCTGCTCTCATCTTTATTTCACTTTTGTTTTTGTTTCTTTCTTTTTCTTTTTCCACGATACTTCACACCAAGAACGCCACACATTCATAAAGTTCGGATCTGGCTTTTATTTTGGTGTCGGTGATGAGAAATTAGTAATTTTTTTTCCTTTAGATTTTTAACTCCAAACGGAAAGGGGCCGTCCTTATGGATGTGCTCGTTGCTGATTGGACACAATGTATTCTAACCACAAAGACAAACATTTGCATTTTTTTTATATGCAATTTGGACATGGGGTGTTCAAGTCAAACCGGGACGTTTGCTTGCACTTTGATATCATCAAGGTAGAAAGCTTTTTTAGTACGCTGGAGCCGTGATCGGACTGTCGGCTTCACATGTGAACGCTGGCCTCCCAGGAACTCCTTTGATTGGCCCCAAAAATGGATTGGAGCCCTAAAATGGTCAGGAGCATACAGGCGATGTCGCAGTGACTCCAAGCAGAGTTTCTGTAATGTGCAATGTGTTTTATATTTTTAAAAAATTTTATAACTTAAAAAAAAAAATTACACTGTTTTTACAAATCTAAAGACATATCGAAAAAAAATCACACAACAAAATAATTGTTAAATAACTGTAGATTGCAAGATCTCCACAGGGAAAAGATTTTTCTAAACCGGACTCAACATCAAAGCGTGTGCAAGACCTGCTTTGCATAATGTAATGTTTTTTTTTCTTTCTTCAGTATCTCTAACTGCATGTGCGATTTATCACGTCAGTCTCATTTTAAAGCGTCTCAAAATCCGGAGACTTTATAACACGAGCCTGGGAAGATCGTCGGTCCTGTACGACACGTCCTCGTTCTTCACCGTGACACGTGATGACGGTGATGCAGATGCGTCTGACAGCGCAGAATTGATCGTCAGTTAGGGAACGCTCTCGCTCCTTTTGCGTACACAGCACCACCCGGATGAGTGTTTTTGGCCTCGCTGAATGACAAATGGAATAGATGTAATTAATTGCCATTAGGAAAGGCAGGCATCTCTTTGAGATAATTTGTTTGCCGTGCGTGTTGGCGGCTCGCGGTGCCGCGCGCTGATTAATGGGAAGCGTGGCTGCAGCTGGCCTTGACGACGCGCTCGCTGTTGTTTTACATTAGCCGTGTGTAATGGAGGGGTTTTGTTAGATATTCAGTGCTGCAGGTATTCCGTCTTGTTTCTTTTCCTCTTGTTGCATTTTGCAACCGGTCAATAATACACGCCGGAGTGTAATTATGATTATTAACACCAGTTTTTATTTTTATTTTTTTTAACTTAACAGCGCCGTGGTGTTAGAGTGGGTGGGTCCTCTTGCCAAGCACTTGTCAGAAAGGCTCGCGGTTGTCAGTATTTGGGTCAAACAGAGCCGTCCTAACAGGAAATCCCAGCTGACAAGTGAAGCTGAGGTGAGATATTAAAGGAGACAGCTTGCCAGAGATGGGATGACATGTGGACATATTGAAACAAACACTCTTCTGAGTGTCTGAAATTCAGTGAAGGCCATTAACACAGCTCCGGCTTTCAGATAATACGTAGAGTATGGAGGTGTAGCGATACGATACATATAGCGATCTGTGAAGAATGGAGATGGAGCGATATGATAATGTACTGTACATATAGCGATACGTAAAGAATGGAGATGGAGCGATATGATACTTATAGCGATCCGTAAAGTACGGAGGTGTAGCGGTACGATACATACAGTATAGCGATACGTAGAGTATGGAGGTGCAGCAATATGTTAAAAATCTCAATACATAGAGTATGGAGGTTTAGCGATACAATACATATCGCGATACATAGAGTATTGAGGTGTAGCGACATGATGCATATCTCAATATATAGAGAATGGAGGTGTAGCGATAAGTTACATATCGCGATATGTAGAGAATGGAGGTGTAGCGATACGATACAAATCGCAATACATAGAGAATGGAGGTTTAGTGATACAATACATATCGCGATACATAGAGTATTGAGGTGTAGCGATATGATACTTATCTCAATACGTAGCGTATGGAGGTTTAGCGTTACAATACATATCACGATGTGTAGAGTATGGCGGTGTAGCGATACGATACATATAGCGATCCGTAAAGAATGGAGATGTAGCAGTATGATACTTATAGCGATCTGTAAAGTATGGAGGTGTAGTCGATACTTAGAGTATGGAGGTTTAGCGATACGATACATATCTCGATACGTAAAGAATGGAGGTATAGCGATATGATACATATCTCGATACGTAAAGAATGGAGGTATAGCGATATGATACATATCTCAATACGTAGAGTACGGAGGTGTAGCGATATGATACATATCTCGATACGTAAAGAATGGAGGTATAGCGATATGATACATATCTCGATACGTAAAGAATGGAGGTATAGCGATATGATACATATCTCAATACGTAGAGTACGGAGGTGTAGCGATATGATACATATCTCGATACGTAAAGAATGGAGGTATAGCGATATGATACATATCTCAATACGTAGAGTACGGAGGTTTAGTGAAATGATACTTAAATTGATATTTTTGTATATCGAGGTGTAGCGATACAATACATATCGTGATACACAGAGTATGGAGGTTTAGCGTTATAATACATATCTCGATGTGTAGAGTATGGAGGTTTAGTGATATTCTACATAAGTTGATATTTAGTATATCGAGGTGTATTGATACTATACATATCTTGACATGTAGGATATTGAGTCATACGATATTCACATTTTATATCCGTATGTATATATACACACTCGTGCAAAACTTACAGCAGAGGTAAGTTTTGGTCTTGCTTTACTAGGAAGGTCTTCATGAGAGCCAGTTTCATCATTGTACTTGATGGGTCTTGCAAATGCACTCGACAATACTGTTCTTGCAAGAACTCTTCTAGAAAGGCTTACTTCTGTGTCTTATAGTAACAACTGACTGTTGTTGTTGTTACTTAATTACCTAATATGTGTTATTTCATAGTTTTGAAATCCCCAGTATTGTTTCTGCAGTAGAATGTAGAAAACAAATCATTAAACAAAAACAAAGAAATTTGCATGTGATCCCAAACATTTGAGTGCTAGTGTATATTAAGATGCAGTTATACAATACATATTCTGATGTGTAGTAAACAATATGTGGTGATATAATATGCATCTCGATATAGTGATATGAAACATATCTCAGTATGTAGTTTATTAAGGTGTAGCGATACGATGCATATCCTGATACTGAGTATTTTTACTTATAACGATTCAATACAAATCTTAAAACATAGTATATTGAGATGCAGTGGTACTATACATACCTGGAAACAGTATATTTATACTATACATGGTTATATATAACCCGATACTGGATAAATTTACTTATAACGACATACTTTCACACAACATGCATACTTCTGGAAGAGTGGTCAAAAATTCCTATAAACTCACTCCTAAACCTTGTGGAAAGCCTTCCCAGAAGAGTTGAAGCTGTTGTAACTGCAAAGGGGGCGGGGCCAACATCATATTAAACCCTATGGATAAAGAATTGGATGTTACTCAAGTTCATATTTACTTTGGAAAATCCTTAACAAGTCACAGTCCAATACAGTGGAAAACAACTCTAAGACAAAATGGCGTCTGGGATTCCCCACTCAATTTAAGGCGCAGAGACGACACTGCTACATTTTACAGGTGCGAGATTCATTTCCTTAGGCGTGGTTACGGTTTTTGGCCACATGGTGGCAGTGTGCAGAAAGGTGACAGAGATTTAGTCAAGTGGATTGGTATGCTTTACATTCAAAGGCGTATACGGCCCAATTTGCCGGACTTAAGAACAAATCTGAGTTATGAACGTGCTACTGGAACAGAACTCAAGACTACCTATATTTACCTGTAACGATACAATATAAATCTTGATATGTAATCTATTGTGGTGTAGAAGTACTATGCATGTCTTGCAAGGTGCAATGATACAATACATATCGCAATACACACCATATCGAGGTGTAGAGAATCAATACATATTTCAGTAGCGATACAATACATATATCGATACGTAACATATTGATGTGTAGCGATAAGATATATTTACCGATACTGTGTATATTTACTTGTAACAATATGAAATATATTGTGTTGATACGTGGTAAATTGAGGCGTAGCGATACAATAAGCATGTCTATACGTATTATATGGTGGTATAACAACAGTGTCTCAGTATATCAGCATATCTCTTGGTTCGATACATCAGCAGACAAAGATAAAGGAGCTTATTATGTAAAAATACTGCTTTTAGTACAAGACAAGTAATAAGCATTGAAACTTCATCAAGCTTGCCTGTGCTCTCTGCTCTGATAAATTAGCTTATGCTTTATCTCGAATCTCGTGAGGCCACGGAGGTTTAAAATAAGCACGCTTCTCTTAGAGACCCAGCGTATCGTCTCAGATGCGTAATGCAATCAGCAGTAAGCAGGAGCTGGAAGATTCTCCCGAATCTTTACGATCTGTTGTGTGGGTGGGCGATTCGTCTTTGTTCGAGTTTTACCCCCAAAAAAACAAAACAATGATGTGTTTCACAGAAAACAGGAACTCACAGGAGTGTGTAAAGAAAGGTTTTGGATGCACATGTTTTTTTGTTATTTTTTAGATGTGGAAGACATGTAAATACCTGTTTATTTAATATTTAACACACACACACACACACACACACATACACAGACGTTGTGGACTTATTTTTCAGAATGTGATTTGTTCTTTCCATCTTTCCTCCTGTCACTTCCCACCAAACTCCGCTGTTTGTAAGTGAGACACGAAGCCTGAATTGTCTCAGACGGGGCAGAAAGCTGATGAAAAAGGCATTGTTTGGGTGTGTTGGCTGGAGATGGAGTATCCGCGCTGACCCACGCTCCCGTATCTCCCGCTCAGATCTGCCAGTTCAGCCGCTCATGTGCCAACCTTGGAGCGCGTCTGATTAGATTTAGTGTCACGCTCCGGTAAAAGCCTTTCTTTCCGTCGTGCCCGGTATCGATCAACCTGCAAACCAGCCAGATTACGACAGGAAGGCAAGAATAAATCTCCTCTTTTGGGGGGAGAGGGAAAGGACAGTTAAAGCCATGACAGTGACTTTCTAGTGTGTGTAAATAATGACACACAGGCATTTCATACAGAAGCAGCGAGAGTGCCCGAAACCTTTGTGTGTGTGTGAATTTCAGAAAAAAATAACTCTTTATCCTGGGGTTAAGGGGCTTCCTGCTTATAGTTTAGTTAAAAAAAAAAAAGAAATCCTTGGGGTGACACCTGACAGATCGAACCTCTCGCTGCGGGTAGCTTCAGCTTGATTAAGAAGCGGAGTGGAAATATTTATCGATATTTAACGTTTATGTTCATGATAGCCTTTATAGAATGAAAAACATTTAAATTCTTAGTCAAGAGGCATAAAGATACAACAAGGATCGTCCAAGTCAAACCGGGCACAATAGAGAAACTGTTTGACATTTACAGAAGACTTTGAGCACAGTGCGGTGATGAGACTCTGAGCCTTTGTTGAGTCTTTGAACAGTTTTAAAGAAGGCCGAATGTCTCCTGCCAAGAGGTGCCGTGAACATTTTGCAAAAGGTGAAAGGCCTTGTTCTTGAAAACATGCGTAAGAGACGGATCTGCACACATTACACAACTCGGCTGGGGGTTATCGCCACATCCTCCTTAGAGTCCTGACCTCCCACCAAACCATTTCCGCATGTTTGGTTCCGCATTCCTGGGAGGCTAGTGTTTCAGACTTGATGCAGATCATGCCCTCTGGCGAACTGAAAAAAACTTTCTACCTTGATGCTATCCAGGCACTAGTAAAACACTAAGATAAGTGCATCAGTGTAGCAGGGGATTATACAGAGAAATAAACATATGATTTGTTTTAAAGAACTCCTCACACCGCTTGTAAGTAGACACACGACTGGGTCCTGTCGTTTTAAACCCGCCGCGAGAGTGAAGTGGAGCGCAGGTGCACACCTTCACACGTGACCCCGCGCATCCTGCACTCCCTGCGCTGCGTCCTGTCGAGTCCAGCCGGCCGAATGTAAGTGAGAGAGCGACTTTTCTTTATAATCCTCTTTTGTGGACTGAACATTGTCCTCGACACAACAGCCCCGGTCTCCACTCGGGTGGCGGAGGAGAGGAGGACGGAGCGGGAGCGCTTTTATCCCGCGTAGCAGGCCGCAGCAGGTGTAATTGCATCGTCCCCCTTCGCAAAAAAATTCAATCTGGCGCGATGGAGCGGGGCCAGCTGTGTTCAGGTAGAGCTCAGGGAGAAATGATGTGCTGTAGGACGAGGTGGCTGTTTCTAACAGAGTCTCGCACACCCACACCCACGCACACACACACACACACACACACACACACACACACACACACACACACACACACACACCATCTCTCTCTCTCTCTCTCTCTCTCTCTCTCTCTCTCTCTGACACACTTTTTGCAATAATGGTGTGTCAAACTGCTGCTCCCGTGGTTTATACTGATACCAAGCACAATCTTCTCTTCTACTCTTCTTTTCTAATCTCTTCTCTTCTCTTTTTTCTCTCTTCTTTTCTCCTCTCCACTCATCTCTTCCCTTCTCCGCTCTTCACTTCTGTTCTCTTCTCCCCTCATCTCTTCTCCCCACTTCTTTTCTCATCTCTTATCTTCAGTCTTCTCTCTTCTTTGCTCCTCTACTTTCATATCCTCTCATCTCATCTATTCTCTTCTCCCCCTTTTCTTCTCCTCTCCTCTCCCCTCTTCTCCCCTCTTCTCTTCTCTTCTCTTCTTTTCTGCCTTCTTCTCTTTTACTTGTATCTCTTCTCTTCTAGTTTTATCTCATCTCCTCTCCCCTCTTCTCTTCTCCTCTCCTCTCATCTCCCCTCTTCTCTTCTCGCCTCCCCACTTCTTTTCTCATCTCTTCTCTTCTGTCTTCTCTCTTCTTTTCTTCTCTACTCTCATCTCTTCTCATCGATTCTCTTCTCCCCCTTTCCCCTTTTCCTCTCCTCTTCTCTCCTCTGCCCTCTTCTCTTCTCCCCTCTTCTCTTCTGTTCTATTTTTCTCATCTCATCTCTTCTTCCTTCTTCTCTTCTCTTCTCCTCACTTCTCCTCTCTTTGTTCACCCTCTTCTTTTCTCCTCTCATCTCATCTCTTTCTCATCTTCATTGTTCTCTTTTTTTGTCTCTTCCATTCTCTCCTCTCCTCCACAGTTATGTCAGGTCATAAAGGAAGAACAGATGAAGCCATGCTCCTCTTCTTCTCCTCCTTCACTTCTCTGCACTGGCTATTTTTAGCCCTCTGTTGAAAGGAAGTGTCCTGCAACTGTTCCTGTCACTACGCCTCCCACCCCCAATCACCCCCTCCGTTAGTGTGTGTGATGCATGTATGTGGCTGCGAGTATGCAGCTTGCATCGGTCCAGACATTCGGCCATTAATGTGAAGCTGTTTCTGTGTGTTTGTGTTTGCAAATCTCTAGTGTCTCTTTCTCTCTCTCTCTCTCTCTCTCTCTCTCTGTACACACTCTCTAATTTGTTGTGTGTCTGTGTGCATCTGTGTGTGCGCGCGCATGTGTGTATGTTTTGGTATGCGCTGCCAGGGGACTTGTCAGAGTGTACAGATCATCCGTCTGGGAAACGGACTCACCAGCCTGGCGAAATGGGACAGAAAACATGATTTATTCTCCGCATGCACAAGCTGACTCACTCCAGAGCCGCTCGAGACACCGAGCAGCGAACAGACGAGCACAACCGGCCTGGAAGGTCTCTATAGAGGGAAGGGACAGGGAGGGAACGCAGAAGGATGAGAGGAGTGAGGGAAGGAGAAGACCTTTGTCACAACATTACAAGCTAATTTCGCACTTCATTGATGCACCCTCTAATCAATGGCCAGTCGTTGCAGCCGCCTCCCACTGTGCGTGCCGTGTGTGTAGGAGAGTGTGTGTAATGTATAGCGTGCTCATGGAGAACCACGTGGAACCTAATTGTGTTGATTTTTTGCAATAATTCACACACATCCCAAGGATATTGTTTCATAAACTGTTACATCCAAATATTTAGCCATATATCCGTATTTATATCAAATCCCAAAATGGGCGTGGTGTATAGTGGAACTTTCCTTCTTGCTTTCTTTCTTTCCTTCTTTCTTTCTTGTGTGTCTATGCTTTTTTTTTTTTATTTGAATAAAAAAAAAAAAAGAATCTCCTAATTTCCTAATTTAGTCGTATCTAATTATTTTTACCCATCATTAGGGCACTCCCCCATCAAGGCCACAACCACCAGTCAGAGAGGGCTGAAGACTATCACACGTTTTTCCCCGAGCCACATGACGCCATCCAACTGAATCTTTTCGAACTGCTCGCTCACACCCCGCCGGGAGCGGCGTAGCACACTCGGAGGATAGCGCTGTCCTTTTCCTGTAACGCTTGCATGAACTAACACACGCCCGTGATTGGTTTAGAGTTGCGATTGATGTAATAATGCAGAGTCTCGCCCATCCCACCTCTCTGAGAGAGCTCGACCAATCAGGTTACAGCATCACCTGGGATGCGAACTGGATGATAGTGTGAACTCATTCCCGCCGCGCCACTCGGGGACCAAATGTACGTGTCATGTGATTATTTAAAAAAATTTTTTATACGTTTCCATACAAATTTATTTTTAAAGTAGACCAATATTTGACTCTTTCTATAACAGGTTAACACAGATTTCTGTGTGCTTGTTGTGTGTTCATGCTCCACCTAAAATACATCCAAGATCATTTATTTGTTTATTTTAATAATGAATGAATATTCTAGTTTATGTAAATGCTCTACTGCTGAGCCACACCCCTTCAGAGAATAGCAGAGATGAGTCACAAACCAGGGGAAGGGGTCTTTTTATATAAGGTCACAAAATCGAATTGGCTTGTTTAAACCCCGGACAATACAGAAGTATTAATATTAAAGTATTAGGACAAAAAAAAAAAAGCAGAATTTTGTTCTCATGTTTTTTGTTTGTACACACAAACTAGAGATCTGAATGTTTAAACTATAAAAGAACTAAAAATGTATTTAACATAAATAAATTCATATAAATGAAATAATATTCCCTTACAAAATTGAAAAATATTAAGAATTATTAATAAATAAACTAAAAAAACTAATTTACATTTTTTAAAAATAGCTTTCTAGGACCATATTTTTTTAAATTGTTAAATTATTTTTTACATTCTAAAAGTGTTAATTACTAGTATAATTTCATTTAATAATAATCCACATCCTTCTTATTTATTTCATCTTTTGTTTATTTTGAGGTTTTTTTTTTTTTTTAGATATTTAAAAATGTCATTCTACTTTTCCTCCAGGTCTGCTCCGTGCCCGGTTTTTAAGCTTCCTTGTACGAGTCTTTAGCAATCCAGGAATAAAACTCTTCCTATAAAAGAAATCCCGAAGTGTGTGATAGTGGTAGTGTATTCAAACAAACAAATACACAAACTGACCTGAAGAAACTAAAGCAGATTTCTATCGTTGCAGCTATTCGTCTTGTCTCCACACAGCAGGAAGATTTTTTTTCTTATTCACTCGCTATTAATCTTTTCTTTTCTTTTTCCCTCTCTTTCATCGAGACGTCTGACTGCTCTTTTTTTTTTCTTTCTTCTCTCCAAGGACGTTGTTGATGAGGTCCTTTAAAGCCGCATTCTAGAGTGTTTATTTGCATACTAAAACTCCTTGCGCAGCCTCCGCATGCTCAATCAGGCCCTCGGGCTCCTCCGCCGTCCCAGCATGCATCACTGTTTTCTCTGAGGCTACCGTGGGGAATTAAGGACAGCTGACTAATACTGACTAATGCCACACACTTCGGTTACGCGGCGCTGATTTGGACGTGACTGCAGCCGCGAGTTGTTAAAGTTGAAGTGTTCAAGCGGTCATGTGACGTAACCCGAAGCGGAGCATCTACAGTATATACGTAAAAAAAATAAACAGTTATGTGCCACATTAGAAACCGCAAGGTTTGACAGCGTACTGCGCATGCGCCATTGGCGCGTCTTAAATCGACCGCTGGTCAAAATTGATTGAAACTCTTGCAGTACTTAGATATCAGCCTCATGTTTAACCTGTACCAGAAGTGAGATCTAAATGTTGAGTAAAAGCGATGTTATGAACAGCTACTGTAAATGTGTACGGATTTTATAATCTACTTTAAAATAAGCTGCTAATGCGCTACTTTCTCAATGTAAACAAACACATGCACCTATAGATATTATTTAGAAAATGTAAACTGAATATTTTTACTGGGATTAGTTCATATTTTGGTATAAGTTAATTTTAACGCGCTGGAGTCGTTTTAAGACAAAACTTTTTAAATTTCCCATCTGTGATTCTCTCTCTGATTACCGATCAGGGAGAGTGTATTTGGCTGACGACAAACAAAGTGTAAACAAGGCATAAAATATTTAACCTTACAAAATTGTATTTCTTTATATTAATAAGTTAGGCAGAGAGACAGGCAGACATGTACACAACCTGAAATAATACTATCACTCATTACATCATCCTGAGATTGCGAGTTCGATTCCCAGGCCCGGACAGAGCTGATTGGCCGAACTATCTCTCTCTCTCTCTCTCTCTCAGAGGGGAGGAACGGGATCTCGCATCAGTTACGGCTCTAAGCCAATCACGGGCACCCGTGAGCTCATGCAAGAGGAAGGAGCGGATAGCGCTGTCCTCTGAGTTTGTTACACCAGTCACATAGGCTCTTGGCTTTCAAGCAGCTGTGACTGGCTTATCATTTTCCTTTCCGTCATAATAATCTTAATTCCCGCTCTTACACCTCATAAGCGCTTATTACAAAGAATTAAAAAACAGCAAAGGCACTTTCAATCATTCTGATAAATCGTTGTGAGCTAAATGCTGTGTTTTATAACATAAAGTTATAGCATAGCTTTTAAGCAAATACATTGTCTGCCTTGTAACTAGCGGTGCTAACAGTGTTAACCACCGCTAACACCAGGAATCAAAGCATACCAGAGATTTCATACTGTGAGACTAAAAAGGGACAATGGAGGCACTGTTGATGAATCATTCTCACACATGACCTGGCTTTTGAGCAGATGAATAGTCTTAGCTAGCAGTGCTAATGCTGGGGGATGCAAGTTTATATTAAGTCATGTTTTTTAGTTGTCACATGAAAAATGTGTTGTTAATGAGGGTGTATATGCAATAAAATTTGACGTAATTAAATTGTTAACATTACTTGTGATTTATTTATTCTATCAACTTTTGTTTGTTCAAGTTCTTTAAAGGAGGTTTAGTTGAGTTGATTTACAGTGAAGGCGTAGTGGTTAGCATTGAGACCTTGCACCTCCACATGCTTGGTGGGTTTCCTCCGGGTACACCGGTTTCCTCCTATATCCAAGGACATTGTGTCCTTGTGTCACTGTGATGGAATGGCCCCCGGTCCAGGCAGAGCACCCCTCCTCGTGCCCCGAGTATCCCAGGAGACCCGGGGCACCCCGTCCCGGCTATACCCCAGAGTATGTTTCTAACTTTTGCCCGTTTTTGCTTCATTTGCTTTATCAACACTTCTGTTATGCCAACAAAAAAACTCGTAGCATATCAGAAATTCCTGCTGTTGTGCCAGTCCTGTGCGGGTGACGTCCGAGGAAATGCACCTAATTCTTTGGTAATTCCTGTGTAATTTATCGTCTCCTAAATTCGGCGAGGTTCGAGTGAGTCACAGTTGTTTTACATTTTTCCGAATGACATAACAGGTCCCCTGAGTTCCTCTGTTCAACAAAGCGGGCGTGCGTCACCGCTCGATAATTAACTGTGAATCATGTTCTCTGCTTCGGCACGGACTTCACAATAACGCCGCTCTGAGCTGTGTGTGTGTGTGTGTGTGTGTGTGTGTGTGTGTGTGTGTGTGTGTGTAAATGTGTGTGTGTGTGTGCATGTGGCTCTACAGCGTGCTGCCTGTCACAGTGGACTTCACACACAATGGAAGTCCCGTGAGTCAGCATCGACGTATCGTTTCTTTTTTTTTTTTCTTTTCTTTTTTTCCCCTTATTGTTTATTTGAATTGATTTCGACTCGGCTTTTGGAACAAAGCAGGAAAATTAGAACATGACACCGGATGGAGCGAGTGACGGCTGAAAGGACGGCCTCTTTCACTCATCCTCCTCCGGCATGACATTTCCATACCGTGCTCCTCTACGGTCCTCGTTATTACACACTCTAGAGAAGACGCTTATCGGAGCCTTATCTTCAGAGCCGGGGTGTGGGCGGAATAATTGCACCGTGGTTGTTTTGTAATAAACTCACTCACTCGCTCGCTCACTGTCGACTCGGTGTGTTTTTGTGGAATCGAACACCCCGTGTCGTCTCACACCAGTGTTTCGACCACGTCGAGGATGTCCTGTGTAAAAACACGGCACCAGGTTCCATATCCGATCGTCTTTCTTCCATCCATCGATTTTGATATTTTTACATTTTTACAGATTTCTTGAGTAGTTCTGTCAAAAAATTATCATGCAATTGAAAAATTTTGTGAAAAAATTTTTTTGTTTTTGTTTTGTTTAATATTTTTTATTGCATTAAAAAATATCATTTATTAAAAAAAAGATATATATATATTTTAAAAAAAACAGTATTATACAGTCGTGGCCAGAAGTTTACAGAATGACACAAATATTAGTTTTCACAAATTTTGCTGCTAAACTGCTTTTAGCTCTTTGTTTCAGTTGTTTCTGTGATGTACTGAAATATCATTACAAGCACTTCATACGTTTCAAAGGCTTTTATCGACAATTACATGAAATTTATGCAAAGAGTCAGTATTTGCAGTGTTGGCCCTTCTTTTTCAGGACCTCTGCAATTCGACTGGGCTGCTCTCAATCAACTTCTGGGCCAAATTCTGACTGACAGCAACCCATTCTTTCATAATCACTTCTTGGAGTTTGTCAGAATTAGTGGGGTTTTGTTTGTCCACCCGCCTCTTGAGGATTGACCACAAGTTCTCAATGGGATTAAGATCTGGGGAGTTTCCAGGCCATGGACCCAAAATTTCAATGTTTTGGTCCCCGAGCCACTTAGTTATCACTTTTGCCTTATGGCACGGTGCTCCATCGTGCTGGAAAATGCATTGTTCTTCATCAAACTGTTGTTGGATTGTTGGAAGAAGTTCCTGTTGGATGGTGTTTTGGTACCATTCTTTATTCATGGCTGTGTTTTTGGGCAAAATTGTGAGTGAGCCCACTCCCTTGGATGAGAAGCAACCCCACACATGAATGGTCTCAGAATGCTTTACTGTTGGCATGACACAGGACTGATGGTAGCGCTTACCTTTTCTTCTCCGGACAAGCCTTTTTCCAGATGCCTCAAACAATCGGAAAGAGGCTTCGTCCGAGAATATGACTTTGCCCCAGTCCTCAGCAGTCCATTCGCCATACTTTTTGCAGAAGATCAATCTGTCCCTGATGTTTTTTTTGGATAGAAGTGGCTTCATTGCTGCCCTTCTTGACACCAGGCCATCTTCCAAATGTCTTCGCCTCACTGTGCGTGCAGATGCACTCACACCTGCCTGCTGCCATTCCTGAGCAAGCTCTGCACTGGTGGCACTCCGATCCCGCAGCTGAATCCTCTTTAGGAGACGATCCTGGCGCTTGCTGGACTTTCTTGCACGCCCTGAAGCCTTCTTAACAAGAATTGAACCTCTTTCCTTGAAGTTCTTGATGATCCTATAAATTGTTGATTTAGGTGCAATCTTAGTAGCCACAATATCCTTGCCTGTGAAGCCATTTTTATGCAATGCAATACTGGCTGCACATGTTTCTTTGCAGGTCACCATGGTTAACAATGAAAGAACAATGATTTCAAGCATCACCTTCCTTTTAACATGTCAAGTCTGCCATTCTAACCCAATCAGCCTGACATAATGATCTCCAGCCTTGTGCTCGTCAACATTCTCACCTGAGTTAACAAGACGATTACTGAAATGATCTCAGCAGGTCCTTTAATGACAGCAATGAAATGCAGTGGAAAGTTTTTTTTCGGGATTAAGTTAATTTTCATGGCAAAGAAGGACTATGCAATTCATCTGATCACTCTTCATAACATTCTGGAGTATATGCAAATTGCTATTATAAAAACTTAAGCAGCAACTTTTCCAATTTCCAATATTTGTGTCATTCTCAAAACTTTTGGCCACGACTGTATATATAAAAATTTTTTCTGTTTTTGTCTATTTTGATTTAGTCCAAGATTAATTAATAAAAAAAACATATTCAAAGCCAACAATACCAGTCGTGCATATTTGTTTACTCTGAAAAAGTTATTTATATCCAGAGCTGAGAAATCTATTAGTCACCTCCTATTAGTCAAGTTACCCAACCCGCAACTCAAACAGCAGCTTCAGTTTAAAGTTAAAGTAAATATTTACACTTTGAAAAAAAAAAATTCATATTCAGGACGGGTGACTTAAAAAAAAAAGTTATGTACATATTTGCGTTTCTGTTTGAAAGTTACTTGTGTTCAGAGTTAATATTTCCATGTAATCTGGGAACATTAACTCGTATTCAATGTCAACAGATTAGGGGAAAAAGTCGTATTGACATTTACAGATCTTTCTAACTTCTTCCACATTCGTGAAACTGTCCATGATAGCTGAGAGAGACTTTCCAAATCGTAGGAATTCTGAATATTTTCTACAAGTCTACGGTCCATAGAAGAGGCATGAACCAACAACAAATTCCTGAATAATCGCTAAGATCAACCAAGAGGCAATGAGCCTGAAGTGGAAGTTCCAAATCATGCAGTTCCTCAAATGACCACTAGGGTTCCGAAACAGAGCCAATCCTCTTAGACCTCCATGTTAAAAAGTCCAAATTTATCACTGAAATAAACGTGTTTCCGGCCTAGAACACAAAAACTGTTTTGGTCTCCATAGCTACTGTACTGTAGATTTCCCATTCATGACAATTGTACAGAGGTAAAACTGTAAAAATATATATTATTATGCGCATCAGTAGCTTGATGTTGGCTGTATGGATGGGTAGGGTGTGGGAACCTGCTAGGGTATGGATGACCAAGTCCAATCAAATGCTAAGTAATGTTACATTAGCCACCTTCTAACATCTGTATGTTATAATTTGCTTCTTGTGGCGTTACATGGTACTGCATGTGCGTATCGTAGCCCTGAATATGACGCAGTGTGCTTTAAAATAAACACCTTCATAAAATAAATAACCTTCTAACCTCTTTGTCTTTCGTATTCTGTTGCAGGTCTCCAGGAACTTGGGCAAAATCTACAGCGAGATGATCTTCGTGAACGGTTTTGTGCACTGCGACCCCCACCCGGGCAACGTGCTGGTGCGAAAGTGCCCGAAAAGCAATAAGACGGAAATTGTTTTACTCGATCATGGCTTGTATCAGGTGAGACATCGTCTGAGCCTCTGCAGCTCGCAACAAAGCGACTCCGTCCCATATTACAGGCCATTATTCACCGGCTGCCTCTGGGCTCTCAGAGCCACCGGTGCTGCGGCGCCGTAAAAGCATTTCATTAGAGACGACCCGCAGCTCTGCCATGTGTTTTAGGACACCACTCCTACACACACACGCACACACACACACACACACACATGCACGCTCGTCCTGGCTCGCTTGCTCACGGCGACCGAGCGCAGAACCCTGTCCATTTCACGTCCCCGTGCAGCATGTGTGTGGGAGCGGTAAATGCATTTGTGAAGATAATTCGGTGATAAATATGCACTACTGATGCTCGCGTATAAAAGGACAGAGTGTTGGAGAGCTGCTCCACTCGTTCGCCTCATAATGGAACCAATTTGCGAGTAATGACTTCAGAGTTTAGCGCTGCTTGGCCCCCGAATGTTAATTCCTGGCTGGAGTGTTATTTTTGTTCACAGCCAGCTTACTGTATGTTGTAGCCATATTAATTAAAGTGTTGAAGTGGTAAAGTGGTGCTATCCTCATGCTGCATGTTAATGACATCTCTCTTTCTCTCCCTCTCGCTGTTTTTCATTCTCTCATTCTTCCTCTGGCCCTCTCTCTCTCTCTTTTTTTGTGTTTCTCTCTCTCTCTCTCTCTCTCTCTCTCTCTCTCTCTCGTTGTATCTTCCTCTTTCTGTTTTCCTGTCTCTTATTGTCTTTCTCTTTTTCTTTCTCTTAGTCTCTCTTTCTCTCTCACTCCCACTCTATCTATCTATCTGTCTCTTTTCTGGCACCACATCCTCTCTCTCTCTCTCTATCTCTATCTCTCTATTTATTTCCTAGTCTCTCTCTTGCTTTTCCTTTCTCCCTCTTCTTTCATTCTTTCTTTCTATTTGAGTGTCTCTCTCTTTTCATGACAGCTTCTCTCTTTCTCCTCCTTTTCTTTCATAAAAAATGTCTCATTCTCGATGTTTTCTTCTCTCTCTCTTTCCCTCAATGTTTTTCTTATTATTTTATCACTTTGTCTCTTTTTCTCTATCTATCTCTCTTTCACTCTTTATTCTTCTTTGGCTCTTCCTGTAATCAGTTTCACTATAATGTTTGAGCTGCTGTGTAATTTTTCAGGCCCTGAAATTTCTAAGCTGCTCAGCCCTGCCTGGTTTCCTTGACATTTACGGTTCAGCTCATAGGCAGCAGAGGGTGCTAAAATGACACACTGCTTCTTTAAAGTTTTTTTAAATGGGTTACCGTCTCCAAAAACATTACAAATCTAATATGACTATAGTTTGAGATCAGCAATTCTAGTATTGCAGTTCTACTCACTCACTCTCATTCACGCATCATCGCCAGGGGGGCCTGGAACCTATCCCATGGCGGGGTACACGCTGGACGGGGTGCCAATACATCGCAGTGCACACACACACACACACACATACAAACACTCGCCAAATCATTCACACTAAGGGCAATTGTGATCGGCAATTAGCCTAAACCAGAGTACCATGCAAGAGGATAACATGCAAGGTCCATGCACACAGAGGCGGGAATCGAACCTGTACCCTGGAGGTGCAAGGCGACAGTGTTAACCACTAAGCCTCCGCGCCACCCTATTGCAATTCTACAGTAGCTTAATCTAATGATGATGATAATTATAATTTCTTATAAATATCAATATTTTAATAAATTAAAACTTTTCTACCTCAAGCTGATTTTTGATGTTGTGATAAAAGAAAACGAAATGTCCTTATTTAGTTTCTAAAAATCTGAAAAAAAAATTTTTCCTCTCCAAGCTGCTGAAGCCGGAGTTCCGAATGGATTACTGCCGACTGTGGCAGAGTCTCATTAAGGGAAACATGAAGGGCATCGAGCGCTACAGCAGACGTCTGGGTGCCGGAGACCTGTACCCGCTGTTTGCCTGCGTCCTCACGGCTCGCTCCTGGACCTCGGTCAGCACCGGAATCAGTCAGACCCCCGTCACAAGCGCTGAGGTACATTACCACGAGTCATATACAGTACGCACCCACCCATCCGCTTGCTAATGATCTCGCTGGTAATGCATCAGTTCAGCGTTTCCTGAATTTGACACTCACTACTTGGTATCATCCTTTGTCTACCTACATAAGTAGCATCACAAAGTTACAGTAACAAAGTTAACAAATTTAATTTAGGAAATGTTTGTACTTTTACTCCACTACATCCTACGGAAAACATCTGTACTTTTACTCCAATGCATCTTACAGGAAACATCTGTACTTTTACTCCACTACATCATACGGAAAAAAAACATCTGTACTTTTACTCCACTACATCCTACATGAAGCATCTGTACTTTTACTCCACTACATCCTACATGAAACATCTGTACTTTTACTCCACTACAGCCTACGGAAAACATCTGTACTTTTACTCCACTACATCCTACGGAAAACATCTGTACTTTTACTCCACTACATCCTACGGAAAACATCTGTACTTTTACTCCACTACATCCTACGGAAAAAAACATCTGTAATTTTACTTCACTACATCCTACGGAAAACATCTGTACATTTACTCCACTACATCCTACGGAAAAAAAACATCTGTAATTTTACTTCACTACATCCTACGGAAACCATCTGTACTTTTACTCCACTACATCCTACGGAAACCATCTGTACTTTTACTCCACTACATCCTACGGAAAACATCTGTACTTTTACTCCACTGCATCTTACAGGAAACATCTGTACTTTTACTCCACTTCATCCTACGAAAAACATCTGTACTTTTACTCCACTACATCCTACGGAAAACAACATCTGTAATTTTACTTCACTACATCCTACGGAAAACATCTGTACATTTACTCCACTACATCCTACGGAAAACAACATCTGTACTTTTACTCCACTGCATCTTACAGGAAATATCTGCACTTTTACTCCACTACATCCTACATGAAACATCCGTACTTTTACTCCACTACATACTACAGGAAACATCTGTACTTTTACTCCACTACATCCAACGGAAAAAAAACATCTGTACTTTTACTCCACTACATCCAACGGAAAAAAAACATCTGTACTTTTACTCCACTGCATCTTACAGGAAATATCTGCACTTTTACTCCACTACATTCTACATGAAGCACCTGTACTTTTACTCCACTACATCGTACATGAAACATCTGTACTTTTACTCCACTACATCCTACATGAAACAGCTGTACTTTTACTCCACTACATCCTACGGAAAACATCTGTACTTTTACTCCACTACATCCTACGTAAAAAACATCTGTACTTTTACTCCATTACATCCAACGGAAAAAAAACATCTGTACATTTACTCCACTACATCCTACAGGAAACATCTGTACTTTTACTCCACTACATCCTACATGAAACATCTGTACTTTTACTCCACTACATCCTACATGAAACAGCTGTACTTTTACTCCACTACATCCTACGGAAAACATCTGTACTTTTACTCCACTACATCCTACGTAAAAAAAACATGTGTACTTTTACTCCATTACATCCAACGGAAAAAAAACATCTGTACATTTACTCCACTACATCCTACAGGAAACATCTGTACTTTTAATCCACTACATCCTACATGAAACATCTGTACTTTTACTCCACTACATCGTACATGAAACATCTGTACTTTTACTCCACTACATCCTACATGAAAGATCTGTACTTTTACTCCACTACATCCAACGGAAAAAAAACATCTGCACTTTTACTCCACTACATCCTACGGAAAACATCTGTACTTTTACTCCACTACATCCTACATGAAACATCTGTACTTTTACTCCACTACATCCTACATGAAACACCTGTACTTTTACTCCACTACATCCTACATGAAACATCTGTACTTTTACTCCACTACATCCTACATGAAACAGCTGTACTTTTACTCCACTACATCCTACGGAAAACATCTGTACTTTTACTCCACTACATCCTACGTAAAAAAAACATGTGTACTTTTACTCCATTACATCCAACGGAAAAAAAACATCTGTACATTTACTCCACTACATCCTACAGGAAACATCTGTACTTTTAATCCACTACATCCTACATGAAACATCTGTACTTTTACTCCACTACATCGTACATGAAACATCTGTACTTTTACTCCACTACATCCTACATGAAAGATCTGTACTTTTACTCCACTACATCCAATGGAAAAAAAACATCTGCACTTTTACTCCACTACATCCTACGGAAAACATCTGTACTTTTACTCCACTACATCCTACATGAAACATCTGTACTTTTACTCCACTACATCCTACATGAAACACCTGTACTTTTACTCCACTACATCCTACATGAAACATCTGTACTTTTACTCCACTACATCCTACATGAAAGATCTGTACTTTTACTCCACTACATCCTACATGAAAGATCTGTACTTTTACTCCACTACATCCTATGGAAAACATCTGTACTTTTACTCCACTACATCCTACATGAAACATCTGTACTTTTACTCCACTACATCCTACGGAGAACATGTGTACTTTTACTCCACTACATCCTACGTAAAAAAACATCTGTACTTTTACTCCACTACATCCTACATGAAACATCTGTACTTTTACTCCACTACATCCTACATGAAACGTCTGTACTTTTACTCCACTACATTCCACAGAAAAAAAACATCTGTACTTTTAATCCAATATATCTTCTATACATTCTACGGGAAACATATGTACTTTTAAAACTGTGGCAGTGTTTGAAATCAGAAAGGGAGCTGGTTGCAGAGATAAAACAGCAAGTTCACAGTCAGGAAACATAAAGAAAGAAAGTGTGTGTGTGTGTGTGTGTGTGTGTGTGTGTGTGTGTGTGTGTGAGAGAGAGAGAGAGATTGATTTTTAAGGTGCATACTTTTGTACTTTTACTCAAGTAGACATGTACATGCAGAACTTCTACTTTTACTAACTATTTGACCTTGGGTACCTCCACTTTAACTCAAGTACATGATTTACTAAAATCTAAAGCTATGACACTGTTGGGCTGTTCGCCTTTGGATGGATGTTGCATCGTCGTACTGAGTTTATTTTTGTGTGTTGCAGTTTGAAGCAACTTATTTGTTTATACTTTAATTTCATTTAGTTGGACATAAATGTTTTCTAGCAGACATCTGCCATTACGGAAGTGAAGAAGAATCCGAGACGCTTCTCCACCCTGCTCCCGGTCTGTCTGAAAGCAGCTGTAGAGTGTATGGGTTTATCAGATTGAACTGATCCCCACCTGTTGGAGTTGGAGCGGCTCTGCTTCCCCGCTGCTCCGAGCGCTCGTGCGCGTGATGGTTAGTGAACGAGTCTTGGGCAGAGAACCGCGCCAGGGCCGGAGCTTGGCCTCTGTGGGGGGACGATGGGCCATCTGTGGACTGGCAGGGACATTTATTTATACATGCGTTACGTAAGAGCACTCAGCTCTGTGTACTATATATTAGTAAACTGAGAAATATTAACAGAGTTCTATCAGAGCTGTTCAGGTGTCCTGGTCGGTCCACATCATTTCGTCCTTAAGGTGATTCAGTCAAGTCGGAGATGCCTCAGAGCTCTTCCCTGCAGGTGCCGTTTTACCAGCAGATTACCCAGAAGGCTTAGCAGAGATAATTATGGCCTGGTCCATGGCTCCTGGTGGTGAATGTGCTTTTTAGCAAGCCGTGCTACCTTCCTTCAAGCGTCGCTTCTCTCTCTCTCTCCGCCAAAGCGCAGCGTCTTCTCACTAACATACTTGGCCCCCCTTCCTCGCTTCCACTCCATCAAATTACCAGGATGTTTTGAAGTAGTCTGGTCTCAGATAATTACAGGCAATTATAAAGGCTGTTTCCAAATGTACAGCTGTGACATGCGCGAGAAAAAAGAAAAGAGAGAGAGAGAAAAAAAAGCGAGGCTGTCTCATTTGCATAAGAAAGCAGAGATAAGAACATATTCTATCTACACGTGCAGGAAAATGGTGTGATAAAAACAACAGACAAAGAAAAGAACCCTCTGTGTGTGTGTGTGTGTGTGTGTGTGTGTGTGTGTGTGTGTGTGTGTTATGGGAGGCACTTGCATTCTTTCACACAATATAATATAGAAGACAAAAGAAAAAAATGATAGACAAAAGCTTATTTTATGTAAGTAGTCATAGCTGATGTAGTATCTGTCTGTCTATCTGCATAATTATAAATCTCTCTGTCTGTTTGTCCGTCTGTCTATTTATGTCTGCATCTTAGTCAGTTCCTCCATCCATCCATCTACTGTCTATCTGTGCTATCTGCCTGTCTGTCTCTGTCTGTCTACAGGGTGGGCCATTTATATGGATACACCTTAATAAAATGGGAATAGTTGGTGATATTAACGTCCTGTTTGTGGCACATTAGTATATGTGAGGGAGCAAACTTTTCAAGATGGCTGGTGACCATGGTGGCCATTTTGAAGTCGGCCATCTTGGATCCAACTTTTGTTTTTTCAATAGGAAGAGGGTCATGTGACACATCAAACGTATTGGGAATTTCACAAGAAAAACAATGGTGTGCTTGATTTTAACGTAACTTTATTCTTTCATGAGTTATTTACAAGTTTCTCTTTGTTCACAGCCATTGACATGTCGAAGAGGTTAACACGTGATGAGCGGATCGAAATTGTGTTGATATCTGGTGAACGCAGTAACCGGGTCATTGCAGCAGATTTCAATGCAAGACACCCTACGAGACCACCCATCTCCCATGCTACAGTTAGCAAACTGCTTGCTAAGTTTCGTGAAACTGGTTCAGTGTTGGATTTGCCAAAATGTGGACGCATGAAAACTTTCGATAATGAACATCAGTGGCTGTCCTAGCTTCATTCAGCAAGAGCCCACAGCGTAGCACTCGCCGCATGTCACTGGAGAGTGGCATTAGTCGAACATCCCTTCGGCGGATATTAGCTACTCACAAATGGCACCCTTACAAACTCCAGCTACTGCAGCATCTCAACGAGGATGACCCAGATCGGCGCACACAATTTGCAGAATGGGCAAAACAAAAATTGGAACAGGACCCTCAGTTCACGCAGAAGATTTTGTTCAGTGATGAGGCAAACCTTTATGTGAATGGTGAAGTTAACAAACAAAACCACCGCTATTGGTCTGACACTAACCCACATTGGATAGATCCCTCCACGACTGTTGGAACAAAAAAAGTGATGGTATGGTGTGGTATATGGGGTACAAAGATAGTGGGGCCATTCTTCATCAATGGAAACCTCAAGGCCACTGGATATTTGAAATTTCTACATGATGATGTGTTTCCCTCTATATGCACTGAAGCTGGCACGTTCCCCGAGTTTTTCCAGCAAGATGGTGCACCACCACATTATGGGTGTCAGGTCCGAGCATTCCTAGATGAACAGTTTCCTGAAAAGTGGATTGGTCGTCGTGGGCCAGTTGAATGGCCCCCAAGGTCTCCCGATCTGACCCCCTTAGACTTTTATCTGTGGGGTCATCTGAAGGCAATTGTCTATGGTGTGAAGATACGAGATGTGCAGCACCTGAAACTACGGCTACTGGAAGCCTGTGCTGGCATTTCTCCTGCGGTGTTGCTATCAGTGTGTGAAGAGTGGGAGAAGACGGTTGCATTGACAATCTATCACAATGGGCGGCACCATTTTATAAGTGGTCAGAAACTTGTAAATAACTCATGAAAGAATAAAGTTACGTTAAAACCAAGCACTCCATTGTTTTTCTTGTGAAATTCAAACAAAAGTTGGATCCAAGATGGCCGACTTCAAAATGGCCACCATGGTCACCACCCATCTTGAAAAGTTTGCCCCCTCACATATACTAATGTGCCACAAAAACAGGACGTTAATGTCACCAACCATTCCCATTTTATTAAGGTGTATCGATATAAATGGCCCACGCTGTATATATATGCATAATTATTAAACTGTCTGGCTTTTTATTTGTCTGTTTGTGAGTTTGTCTGTTCATCCCATCCATCCATCTTTCCATCAATCCATCCATCCTACTGTCTGTCTGTCTGTCTGTCTGTCTATCTGTCTGCCTATTTGTCTGTCTTTGTTTCTGCCTGCTCATTCATCCATATATGTATGTATCTATCTCTGTCTATATTGCTGCATAATTATTAAACTGTTTGTCTGTCTGTGTATTTATCTGTCTTTGTGTCTGTCCGTCTATCCATCCATCCATCCATGTCTGTCTGCCTGTCCATTTCCAGTATCTGTATTTTCATCTGCCCATCCATCTATCTATCTATCTATCTATCTATCTATCTATCTATCTAATAATAATAATAATAATAATAATAATAATAGTTATAATTGCGGTGGCACGGTGGTGTAGTGGTTAGCACTGTCGCCTTGCACCGCCAGCGTTCGATCCATGGCCAGGCTCGATTCCCGTCTCTGTGTGCATGGAGTTTGCATGTTCTCCCCGTGCTTGGTGGGTTTCCTCCAGGTACTCCGGTTTCCTCCCACAGTCCAAAGGACATGTAGGTTAGGCTAATTGGCGTTTTCAAAGTGCCCGTAGTGTGTGAATGAGTGTGTGAGTGTGTGTATGTCTGTGTGCCCTGCGATGGATTGACACCCTGTCCAGGGTGTACCCTGCCATGTGCCCTAAGTCTCCTGGGATAGGCTCCAGGCCCCTGTGACCCTGAATACAGGATTAAGCGGTATAGATGATGAGTGAGTGAGTGAGAGTTATAATTGCTATGATGGTGTACCTGATTATTATAATTTGTCACAAGCCCAGCATTTTCTTCTCTCCTTACTGTATATATCACTCACACATACTCATACCTATGACTTTTATGGAGAACGGCACCATCAGCGTCAAACCCCCGAGTGGAAACTCTGAAGTGTGTCTGATCATGTCGTAACCTTCAGGCTATTAGCAGCAGTAAGTTCAGTGTGGGATCTTCTCGCCTCCTGAAGCCAGGTGTGAATTAACAGCAGGTGTGTTTCTCACAGCGCTGTATAGCCAGCGTTGCCAGATGCACGGCTTTCCCACAGACTCTCCGAACTCCTGCACAGGCTGTTGTTTTCTTTCCCATAAATTAAAGCAGTTTTATCTTACTAACAGCCGGAGGTCTTTTTCTCTCACACATTGGTGTTCTCAGCTGTATTGTGGGAAGAAAAAAAATCTGCTTGAGTAAATTCTTATAGCCGTACTTTATATAGATATATTGTGGATGCATGTTTTAATGCCACTTGTCGATTGAACTGGTTTTGTCTCACAGATAATTATCACTCACTCACTCACTCATCATCTATACCGCTTAATCCTGTATACAGGGTGGCGGGGGCCTGGAGCCTATCCCAGGAAACGAGGCAGGGTACACCCTGGACAAGGTGCCAATCCATCGTAGGGCACACACACACACGCATTCACACACTACGGGAAATTTGGGAACATCAGTTAATCTAACCTTCATGTCTGTGGACTGTGGGAGGAAACCGTAGTACCCAGGGAAAACCCACCAAGCACGGGGAGAACATGCAAACTCAATGCACTCACAGCCGGGAATCGAACCCAGACCCTGGAGGTGCAAGGTGACAGTGCTAACCACTACACCGCCGTGCCATCGAATTCATTTTTCTTTTTAATTAAAAAAAAAAAAAATTAAATGTGGTAAAAACAAGCTAGGAAGAAAAGAATTGCAAACGAATAAAACATATTTTTATTGTTATATTTTTATTGTTTTATTATGTGTTGCAGTCACAGTGGCACAGGATCCGGGTTCGATTTCCGCCTCTGTGTGCATGGAGTTGGCAATTGTCCTCACAAGTACAGTCCAAAGACTGCAGATTAGGCTAGTTGACGTTCCCAAATTGCCCGTAGTGTGTGAATGTGTTCACACACAGGTGTGTTACCTGTGGTGGATACCCCTCCTCATGGCCTAAGTGTCCTGGGATAGGTTCCAGGCCCCTGAGAACCTGTATACAGCATACAGTATGGAAGGTTGCAGTCATATTGTCTTTCGAAGCATGAGAATGGTAGCATGTAATAAAAAAAAGGAAACAACAGTACAGAACAACAATTTACAAACAACCCGCTACTGCTATTACTAATTCAGTGTTCCACCTGTAAAAGTACATGTGTGACGGGCCGACATACCAGCGAGACCCCACAGCATGTCCACACCCTCTCACTCTCTTATTCCCTACAGTATATCGCTTATCCTGTACGGGGTCGCGGGAGGCCTGGAGCCTATCCCAGGGGACTCGGGGCATGAGGAGGTGTACACCCTGGACGGAGTGCCAGTCCATCGCAGGGCACACAAGCACACATCGAACATAAATATGTCTCCTGTCAGTAATTGTCATGAAATATTATAAGTGGTGCTGAACATATAATTACTGAATAACAGGCTTGGACTTTGCAAATCAGCATGACCCTAATGTAGTACACTTATAGAATGATACATATTAGACTCTATTACAGAATGAAACCTCCCGTGTAGTTGTGAAAATCAATAGAACACAAAAATTGCTATATTTTCGACTACAGTCGTATAATAGACAAGGTGCTGCTGTAATAACGAAGGGCTCGGCCTCTCCAAATCAGCACTACTCTGTAGTACACTCATGGAAATTACCAAGCAAAAGTCTTGTGCTGTGCGAGAAAAATAAATAGCCAAAGAATTTTAGGTTTCTTGCCTCCATTCCTGATTCCTGAAAAAAATATTCTAGAGGAAACACTGTAGTAATAATAATAATAACAACAACAATACTATATACTGATCTAGGTGTCATCATCATCATCTCATTTTTAACTTATTATTATTTCTGTATGTAATTTTCTCTTTAGTCCTGCTGTTTTTTTTATCTTAATTTTTTACTACCTCAGCACTTTTAAAATCCCATCTTACTCTGTCCCTAGGCAAAAAAAAAAATATATATATATATATATACACACACACACACACACACACACAATGCACACACACAATGCTACATTAATGTCCAGAGTACAACAATGAATGCTTCCTGTTCATCAGAATCCCTGTTAGCATTAGTGGTACAATAGCAGAGGCTTCGACTGATCAGATGAATGATGACACGTTAATGCGGGAAGCGTAAGGAATTAATTAAAGTGCCTCGGAAAAGCCTTTATTATTAGCGGGAGATTAATTAATGTGATCATATGAAGAAAACATTTTAAGGCAAACGCCACGATGGATTATCATTATTCATTAGATAAATCAGTGCGGCGCGGGCTGATGGACTTCCTGAACTCGCGTCTGCGGGAAACATTCTTCTCCAGGAGTCTTTTTTCAAACGCTAATCACTCACGTATCACAGCTGCATTTAGTCACATGCTCACTGCGCTGACTCCTGTTTCTGGAGTTTGGGTAAATTCGACTTAGCTTCAGAAAACTTTCTGCATAAGAGCGTCTACTAAGCGTCCAGCAAATGTTAAAGCTATAATTGATATTTGTCATAATTTTGTCGCTCGTAGTCAGCCTCTTGTTAATGTGTACAGTATATATATATATGATAGATAGATAGCTATATATATATATATATATATATATATATATATATATATATATATACACACAGTGGAACCTTGTATTACGAACATAATTTGTTCCAGAAACGGGCTCGTATTTCAAAACACTCGTAAACCAAATTGTATTTTCCCATAAGAAATGATGGAAACTCAAATTATTCGTTCCACAGCCCAAAAAAATACGTAAAAATAATTAACACACAGATATAAAGTAAAAATTTTACAAATTAACCTGCACTTTACCTTTAAAAAAAAGTAAAAATAAATCCCGGCAGATAAGTGTTTCCGTTTGTGCGCGCCGGAGCTGTGTGTGTGTGTGTGTGTGTGTGTGTGTGAAGCTGAAGTAAGGAGCCCCTCCCCTCTCCCTCTTCTCGTCTTACGCAGTTAGACCTTCCTCCACTTTTATTTGAGTTTCACACACACACGTGCTGTTTCACACACACACACTGTTTTATCTGAAAAATAAACAAGAAATCTCTCTAACAACACTTGATTGATCGACACACTAACGGAATCACTGCTGTAAAGTAAAAATAAAATAAATTAACCTAAAACAAATGTGTGTGTGTGTGTGTGTGTGTGTAAGGGGCACGGTGTCCAATGACGCACGCGGACACAAAGTGCAGGCTGATGCAGAGCGAGAAAATGGATCTTTAACTTCTCTAATTAGGGCCCAAGCACTATGACATCAGCCATATGTCGTCATAGTGTGTGAAGGGCCCTCTTGTTTTCCTAAGGATTTTTTTTTTTCCAAACTTTTGGACTTTTCGGGGGTCTTAACATGCTCAGGGCCCTGGGCCACGAGACCCTCAGGCATCCTGATTTAGAGCTCATCGAGCCAAACAACTTTCGTGCTGCATGTCCTGGGCTAAACTCAACAGGAGGCCAGTTATTTTGGGTTGTTCACAAAAACACACCCGATGGATTTTGATATACTCCTTCTAGGGAAATTATACAATCTTTACCAAACTGGGCCAAAGAGATCTAAAGACATTGAGGATGCAAAATTGCGGAGGGATTTTTGATATCTCAAATGCGTCAGCCATGCTAATGTCTTAAACGTACGCCAAAAAATGATTAATAACTTTCTGTGTGGCATTATATTGAGTGACATTATATTCATTGACACTTTCTGTGACATCACGTTCAGTGACATCACATTCAGGAACATCATAGTGTGAGGCTTTTCTTCCAGCACCTGCGGCCTATTGTATACACATTCACATCACAAATGTTAGTACACACAGACTCACACACCATACACACAAACAAGCACAAACACAAGCACATTTACTCGTCACACACAGACTGACACATCCACACGTCACACACCTCTCTCCCTCACTCTCTCACACACTAACCCTCACACACTAACGTGCGCGTGCACACACACACACACACACACACACATTAGCCCTGTATAGTGTGTGATGTGTGCAGGTTGTGTGGTGCAACTGAGTGGCGATGGCTTTTTCGAGGTCTTAACACACTCGAATAACACAGGTTGTGCGGTGCGCCCGAGGTGGCGATGGCACAGGGTGCTTGGGCCCGTCATCGTTGCTTGCAACTATATTGAGACTTGCTTTTGCTTTACACGCGCGCACACACGTGTGTTATAATAAACAGTACATGCGCGCTGTACATACACACAAAATCAAATATGTTTTAGGCGCACACACATGTTCACATTGTTATAGTAAACAGTACATGCGTGCACAGATGTTGATTATACCAGTAAGAGACGAGCACTAAGATCGAGCAGGGGAGACGATTACCCACAATTTCGCAGCGCAAGAGAGAGAAAAACGGTTGGCTCAGTTGACGCCAGTGTTCACGTGACGCTCAGCGTCAAAACCTGAAGCGCATACATGATACTCGGTACTCGTAATCCAAGACTTGTTCATTTTCCAAGTCAAAATGTATTCAAAATCTTTGCTCGTCTTGCGGAACACTCGCAAACTGCGTTACTCGCAATCCGAGGTTCTGCTGCTTCTGTCCAAGCTTTAATTTTCCTTGTAATCCCTTTATACTTTAATAAAAAGTTAAGTTGTAGATGACAGGACAAAACGATAATTTTTCTTACATTTTTGTGGAAGTTGTTAACAGGGAAATAAAGAAAGTTCAGAAGGTGTCCGCGACCAAAAGATCATTCATTGCAAAAATTACATCTTAGCAAGGGAAATGTTCTCGATTCTAGCCGAACCTATTCATAATTTATTAAAATATGATTACAACACACAAAATATAAAGGTATTAAGCTTATTTATAGTCAAATGTTACAAAAATTGCAAGCGAAAAGTGTCTTGTTCTGTGGGCAGATAATTCTGCTTCTTTCAAAAAAAAAAATCTAAAAATTATCTGCAATGTGTTGCAATTCTAATAACATTTGACTAGAAATAATCTTATACTTGGTGTGTTGTAGCCATGTGTGAAAATGATGTCCTATACGCCCTGAACCACTCTTTCACAATTTGAGCCTGAAGAATCCTGGCATCATCATCTTGGAATACTCCTGTACCATCAGGGAAGGAAAAGATCCATTGATGGAGAATATACATTCAGTACATTCAGGTCGTCAGCTGACTTCATTTATTGCCACAGAATGTTGCTGAACCTACAGTACAGTAGACCTGACCAACAGAAGCATCCCCAGATCAAAACACTTCCTTCAGAGGCTTGTACAGTAGGCACTATGAATTATGGGTGCATCTCTTCATCTGTCTCTCTTCTTACCCTGATGCGGCCATCACTCTGGTACAGGGTCAGTCTGGACTCATTAGCCCACAGGACCTTTTTTCCAGTGCTCCACAGTTCATTCTTTGTGCTCCTTAGCAAAGTTTCCCAACTATCCTCACTGATAAGTGGTTTTCTTACGGCTACACAGCTGTTTAGTCCCAGTTCCTTGAGTTCTCTTCGCATTCTGTGTGTGGAAATGCTCTTACTCATTATTAAACATGACCATTGTCTCACTTTTTTTTCTCTTTTTTTTCTTTAATGATTTGATTTTTGAAGTCTTTAAGTGATCTTCCATCACACTCATTCAGGATGTTTTTTTTTTCTGTAGCTCTTCTTGTAGAGCAATAGCAACACATATTTGTAAGAGTGCGGCTCAGAAACGTGGCCATAAAGAATGCGGATTAAAAATCGACAAAGGAACAAAAGAAACGTACAGACATATTTATGGAGAGCTGCCCTGAAAACAGGTTTTATTTGTTAATTACAATTTTTTAGACTTCCCAAATTTTACTTAATGATGAACGTATTACGGTATTATGATTAACAATAATAAATAATTTTTTTAAAAGGTGTAATTAGCAAATGAAATTATATCAAATGTGCAGGCCTGATATTCACTTTTAACTGCCTTAAATCACGCAGCTCGGCTTTATTTCTCCCTGCATGCCTCCCACTGCAGATAAATGCATTGTAATACAGTACGGTGAGCTAAAAGCAGCCGCACAAACTACCTCTCACCCACAAGGCCGAGCGGCGCCTGTAATTGAAAAGATGATGCTGAAAGCACGCACAGGGCCGGGAGATGCCCCCGTCAATCAAACTTCAAATCGGCCCCGAGCTCTCCTCGGCTGCCGGCTGCTCATTATGGGGATTTGATGTCTACAAAGTACGTCTCGTCTGAGTCAGTGCCGTACTTTCGACGTGGATGTTAAATCTGCGTTAGGATGAAGAGCAGAGAGAAAGAGAGAGAGAAATGATTCACTCCTTTCTGTTCTCTCGCTCAAACACGAGCGGCCGTGCTCCAGTGGAACGACCAAGATGTCTAGAGCAGATTCAGAGAGCAGACTTTTCTCAAACAAACAGACACACACACACACACACACTCAACAGAGTATGTGGAGTATGTGTAGAGCTTTGAGTTCATAAGACTTTCAAATAGATTAATTTCTGATCCCTTTTGCTGAGGCTGAGAGGGACAGAGAGAGAGAAGTAGAGATAGAGTAACATTTAAGGAGAGATTTTTTTTTTACTTCCTGATATTAAATTTAACTATAAATGGATTTAAAAAAAAATCTCTGATGAAGTATATATGACAAAGTGTAATAAAGTACTTCAGGTCATAAACGTAGCTCTGCTTCATCACACCGATCTGTCGTTCCTGGAACAGAGTGGTTGATTCCTCATGTAAGAGCATATAACTCGTTCTATTGCTTCCCAGGACTTTTATGTAATAAGGTAAACTTTGTGTGATGAACCATAAAAAAAAAAAACACTCGCAGAGAGGTGACACATTTATCCAACATACAGTAAACCATCAGAACAATAACTGAATATCAGTGAGCTCGCATCGCAGTGAGATCACACACACTTCTTCTCGTCCCTGAGCAGTGTTAAGCTCCAGCTTTCCTTAACTAACCTAAACAGGAGTGCAGGTGGCACGAGGCGGGACCACTCCAACCTTTTTTAATAAACACGTGCCATTAGCGTCGTAAGGAAAAGTGAAGCTCTGGTCAATATGGAGCTGCCCTCTCGTTAGGGCCGACTCTGCTTTCCCGTCTCTTGATGAAAGGCTCGTCTCTTTCCATCATTCGGTCGGGGCTGCCTTGGCAATTATCCCTCAGCTCCTCTAGCCTTGGTTCTGTAAAATGCGGCCTCATTAGCCCTCGGAATGACTCCCGGCTGTGCGCGCTGAGTGCTCGGGATTGCGGCGTCTCACTCACGCTCTGCCTTTTACATTCATCCCTCCATCTGTTTGTTTGTCTTTCCGTGCTGTAGCTACAGTAGACACATAATCAAATAAAAACGTTTGCATTATTCATTTTTTTTTTTTTTGTTGCATTTTTCACTTTTGTTGAAAGTGCTTTGCTTTTTTTTAATTTTATGCAGGAATCAGATATATCAAATTCCTGGTGCAAAGAAATAGCACATTCATTAACATTCGTGTTAAGCACGCGTTACAGTGATACAGTTATAGCTGGTTGGTCTTCCTTAGTAACTGCCTGTTTATGCTGGTTTGATTAATTTAAAAAAAATTTTTGGTTGTATATTTAACTTATTTAACAAATGTCATGAAGAAACGGTCAGCTTGCGAGCGTGATTTAATAAAATAGAAATAAAAGGCAAGAAAACACCTCTTCAGGTTTCAAGCAAATACAGATATGGATATTTAAAGCGGTAAACTTGTATAAACACTGGTATTGTGTCACACACAAAAGCTACAAGTGTGTGTAAAAGTTTTGGCAACCCCCAGCAACAACAAAAATATTTCATCTCTGACTTCGCGAAAAGGACGAGGAAAAAACAAGCATGCTGAGTTTGTCACCAAAGAAATTCTTTTCTTTTTTTTTTATCATCTTGTATTATTATATAGAATGAAAATCAGTGTGAACAATTCTATGGAGATGCACAAATGAGCTCATTTCACAGGAGTGAGTGCTTCAATGAAAAAGAAAACTCAATTTACGGTTTCTACCACACTGGGGATTTTCGTGGTAAAATGCAGCTTTTTTTTTTTCTTTCTTTCTTTCTAGGATTTTCCTGTCTCTAATTTTGTTATCTTTGGACTTTGGACTTCTTCATCGATCAGTCATAATGTCATCACCAACACCAGGTCTTTGGTTACCAATTATACACCAGTATACAGTGACAGGATCATGGGCACACAAGGCTGTCCAGTCCCATCCCACGGAAAAGCCAATACAGGCAAAGAGCCCAAGGTCACCAACTCCGATCTCCCGAGACTCTAATCCGATCAAACTCACATGTGATACGCCCAACAAACATGTCCGATCTACAGAGGCCCCACCCCACCCCACAACCCACAGCACCCAAAGGTTGTTAATGATTGATTGGTGTCCATATACCTGCTTTCAGTGTTAAATTCCCTCTCTTATGCATCTTTCACGCATTGAGTTATTCCAAGCAAAGGCAAAGAAGAAAAAAAAAAACACTTTTCAATCCGTGCAGCATTTTCCATTTTGTTTACTCACTTACGGAAGTCAGGAACAAAAGTCAAAAACATTATTGGTGCACTGAAATGAATGTGATTTGCATTCATTGTGGCTTGTTTCAAGCTTGAAAAGCGAACCGCAATCAGTGGTGCTGATGGTGGTGGTGGTGGTTGGGGGGGTTATGGGAAAAGAGAGACAGAGCCAGCGAGATTTTTAGTATGAAGTCTGTTCGAAACTGTTCGCTGTCTGATTAATCTTAACTCTTACAGTAACAGCGAAGCACTGAAATGACATGAGTTACTGTAGGAGTTTTTCCCTCGACTGCCATAGCTGTGACCATTTTTGCGAGCAGCGCTCCTTAAGCGTGTGGTTTTAAATTTTAGCCACTACTGGACAAGTATCTACAGCATGATGTTACAGTTTGGATGCATTTTTTTTTTTTAAGACAAAAATGAAGAGATTGTTTCTCAGTGCACTTTATGGTAAAAATTTTAATGTAGCCCAAAATAAGAACTCTTGAAGGCTTTTGAGACATTGGCATTGTTTATCCTAATAACACAGTGTTTGTTTTTTAACCTCAATGAGAGAACCGGCTTCTGCAGAGGTCCTCGCCCGTACACAATTCTCACGTTATCTGAAATTGGCTTTGTTCTGAAATGGGAAAAAAAGTAACAGCTTGGCTTTGAAGGAAACGAGTGGGACGTGGAAACGGAGTCCTGCAGGGCTTGTGAAAGGATGAACGTGAATATCCTATAAACACTCTGTCTCCTGTCTCTGATTCCTGAAGCCTCATGCGATGTAGAAAAGTCTCAGCTTGCTAATTAACCGTGTACACAGGAGCAGGAATCTGTCCTAATATTCAGTTATCTGTGCGCTGGCTGTCGAATTTATAAAGACAAATAAATACATAATTTTTAGACATAATCTCCTTGCTTTTTCAATGCACTTTGTCCGTCTGTTAATACGCTTTCGTATTCTCTCATTAAAAAACGTTTTAGGCTGCGAGTCACGAATGCATCGCTGTCTTCACGTCTTCATCAGAAGTGAATCTTTGTCCTCGTAGTCCTGCTGTAAGGAGATTAAACATGTGAAATTCTGATTGATCAGGACTATATTATACACCTCAAAACAAAGTTTTTGCAGGTGCGAGCAGAAGTGTGTGGATGTGCTTCGTCATGCAAGATCATCTCACTGTAATGTTGATCGTTGAACCTTTTTCCTGATCATTTTTCAATGCTGGCACTTGAGAATCCCAGGACATTGTGAGCATTGATGAATTTTCCAGCTGATGGTTGACCTTTTCTCGGTCGGCTGCTGTAACACGTCCACACAGTGAATACAGTTATTTCAGTATGTATGCTAATACTTTTCTACATTTCGAACTTCAAACAACATTCAAATATCAGTCCATTACTACAGTACGTTACCAGTGAAATCCTGTGGGCGAACACTCTATTTGACTCAAACTAGCATAGTTCATCGTAGCAGTTGGACGTATCTGAAAAGCCTGCGTGTTAATAATGGCTGGCAGGACGTATAGCCTCCCTCCTGCGTAATTGCTTTTGTATTATTCTCAGGGGAGAGCTTATTTTGGACCTTTTGTACCGCTGTCCTCCTCACTGATCAGCACTCTGTCTCATAATGGCCGCCCTGAAGGTGCGTTCACAGGGGGAGACAACCCAAATCAGAAAAAAAATTAACCGTCCAAAGCGTCTGGGTTGTTTTTTGTTTGTTTGTTTTTTTCAGAGAGCGAGAGAGAGAGAGAGAGAGCGCGAGGGAAGAGAGAGTCTGAAGGTCTGAGAGTCTGAGCCTCTTTCTGAAGTGCTCTTGAGGAACGACTACTCACCACTTCTGAGTCTTCAGGGCTTTACGGCTCGAGTACTCGTCTAACACCGAGAAGTTAAGCTCCTGCTCTGACCGTCTGCAGCCTTTTTCTGGAGAAAAAAAAAAAACCTGTATGCTGGTATGGCTTACTGTCAAAAGGCCACTCTCAAAATAGGGCTCCATCCTCAGGGGATGATGCAAGCTCACAGTAAGCAGTTCAATCAAAGTGCTCGAACCTCCTGTTGCAAAATAAATAAATAAATAGATACTGTAGAACCTGAGCGGGCTGAAACAGCTGACGTGACAAACTGCTCAGACGCACCACAGAGACACGGTGATGGGATTGCAACAGGGAGAAACTTATTGTGTGTTATGATCTAACCACACCTTTTAGCTCATTACATGGTTCAGGAGTGTGAAAACATCATATTATTTGCTACAGCTTTCAGGAAGTATTATTTTCAGTGTTTGGCATTTGATAGAACTCCAGCCTAGTATTTATTTGTTGAAAAGACAACCTGAACCTGCTATTGGTCACGACAACCAAAATGTCACGGCGTTTTGGTATTTAAGATTTAAAATAATGACAGAGCTCTGCTGCATGTGCTTTAGGTTGTTTTGGGGTTCTTTTAAAAGCCCTGACAACACACCCTGTTCCAGTGCTTTTTTTCCTTCTAGTCCAGTATTTGTTAAAGTTCTCAGGAGGTTCAAAAGGGTTGTCTTATTGTCTCTTTAATTAGGTTAATCTAATTAGGTTAATTAGGTGTGTAAATCTTTATCCACTAGGGTGATTAGCTTGTACCCTTGTACCATGCCTGAGCTGAAGTTTATTATTATTTGGAGGCCAAAAAAAAAAAAAAAAAACTTGCACTGTTACACTGTAATTCAAGATTTAATAAACACATTTTTAATGCTTTCAAATGTCATTTAAACATTACTGTCAGTGAATTAAATCCAGTCGCAAATTGCAACGCCCCAAACATCTAATCAAAGAAAATCTTTCACAAATGGATCTTAAATATACTCATACTGGAGGCGAAATGTTGAGCTGGTTGTGCATCACAGGGACTTTTAATTTTTCCCAGCTGGAAAGGGCGGGATATAAATATGACCAGATCTACAGTACTGTGCAATAGTCTTAGGTGCCATATTATCTGTAGTACAAATTTTGTTATATAAGTTTATTATGTCTGCATTATTATGTACAAGACCGTTCCCTACAAAGATACACTAAAATTAATGAATAAATAACATTACAGAAGAATATTTGCATGCCTGTAAAGAAAGCGACATATTATATTACATGACAGACCAATAATCAATAATGTACTGTAGACTCCTGTGGTTTTGCATGAAAATAGAAAGGAGCGAGTGTGACGAAGTTACCAAAAGAACTCGTATTCTCCAGCATGCTCAGTAAAACCTAACAGCTGTTTTATTTACAGTACTGAGCAAAGGTCTTGGGAACATCCAAACAAAAGCCATATGCAATGATGCTTTTGAAAACATTTCTACATTAAAAGAAACTTCTGTAAAAAGCACTAAATAACAACATAAACAATAAACCGCCAATATTTGGTGTGGAAACGCTTTGCTTGAACATAAGCAGTGGTGTTCGATACAGTATTTATTTGTGCAGTATTCTAAGTAAAAATAATCCCTGACTGAAGAGCACCAGTCAGAGCAGTTAAGGCAGCAGTGCAGGGAAGAAAGGCGTCTCAGACTGGAGGAGCCCGGGCACACGTGTGGCTTCATGTGTCTCCGACCCGGGGTTGGCGCTGGAGTTGGGATCAGTCGTAGCTGGTGCGGTGGTTCAGATTAGGACGTACTGTATGTCACGTGACCTTGTTTAATCTGAACCATGAATGGCAATTCATGCTATAGACATACAACTTGGAGTGATTTAGTTTAGACCCTTATTCTCCTTCTTCCTCTTCCTCGTTGTTCTCCAGGATAGAGGTTTACAGATTTGGAGAGACAATAAAGAGAAAATGGTGTCTGTTTTCTAAACCGGGTTATACAGTAGGCGTATCACAGCTGGCTGTTATTAATGCACTGAAGTGAGGAAGGAACATTGAGGAGGGAAGGGTAAGAAAGGTGAAACAGCAACAGTCAAACTAAAGAACTCAGCTCTATTACAGTATATGGTGATGTTCCTAAATCATTTCTACAGAGACGTGTGATTGAACCATCGAGAAGAACAGAACCTACATGTGCCCACCTAAACATAAAAACAATATAAATAATATTATACCACTAGTCAACAGCTTCCTTCCTCTCATCCATCTGTTCATCCATCCATCCTTTCTTTCTTCCTTCCCTCCATCCACCCATCATCCATACACAGTTACTGCTGTGTTATTGCCCTGTGTTCCTTCAGTGTGTTGCTTCCATGAGTTGCTGCCAAGTGTTACTGCCGTGTGTTATTGTTGCCCTGTGTTACTGCCATGTTTTACTGTTATGTTATTGTTGCCCTGTGTTACTCTCCTGTGTTACTGCCCAGTGTTGCTGCTGTGTTATTACCCTGCTGTCCTGTGTTACTACCCTGTTCTTGTTGCCCTGTGTTTATTTTTTATTTTTTAAAGTTTAACCATCATTAACACAAGGAAAGTAACACAGGGCAGTAACACAGATCATCTATGTCACTGATGGTTAAACGTTTTGTGTACGTCAACTACAACCCACTCCACAATCACCCTATATACTGTACATACCGAGAACATTGCATCAGTAGAAACATGATAAATGTCTGTAGTTATCACTTATTTTAATCCTGAGAACAGATGTTGGCGAGCATTGTCCCCCAGAGCCATGTTTGGCATAAGAGCCCTCCTGCAAACCTGGCCTTATTGTCTGAACAGCATCCTGTGCTCCTGGACGCTCCAGGGACTCTTCATCCGTCTCTGCAGGTTCCAACATTGTGTCTCAGCTCTGGCGAGTGCAGAGATCAGGCCTCTGCCAGTCAGGTTCACTGCATCCACTTGGAACTTGGAACCAGTCCCACCAGGAAGACCACCTTACTGTATCTGCAAGTACCACCGAACAGAATTAAAACTCACATTAATAATCTAATCTAATCAGTAAACATTACAAATATATGACATATTAATGAGAATTCTAGTCTACATCTGTTACTCCTCAACTGCTGTTCGAAAGTCTTTTCAGATCCACCATACTAGAATTTTACCACTGTTAACATTAATGAGAAGTTCGCTGTCTCCAAATAGGTTCTTTAAGGGGACATTAAATAGTAATTAAGGGTTCTCAAAGGTCCCTGAAAGGTCCCTAATGTTTTTGGATTAAACATACGTCCTTTCATGGCTTCTGAAGAGGAGATCGCCTGGCCACTGAGAATTCTGTTCTGAAAATTTTAATATTCCAAATATTATCAGTATTATCATATTAACTTATTGCATGAACACTGAATACCAAGTGGTTCATAGTAGGATTTAAGATGTGGAAATGGTGGAAAGTTATTGTCCAGCAGTCCACACAGAGCAGCTTACCTTTTTGCTCATCACATCGCATTTAGAAGGCTTTTATGGGTCCATAAATATTATGCGTAGTATATAGTATTATATTACATCCACGAACAAACGGGGTCTTAATTTGAAGAAAAGATAATGTAGATTTAATCCAAGTGAAATATGCCATGTCAAAAATACCGTAAAAAAATGTGTGTGATCAAAAAAGTATCTATCCATCCATTCTGGTTTATACTCTCCATTTTTTGTACTTACAATGCAACTTCACCAAGCGTTCAAGTCATTGACGATTTTTATTTACTTTCTTTTGCAATGTTTTCCATTCAACACTATGCTTCCAGATTTTCTTAATGTTTTCTTCGGCCAAAAATTCAATCCTTCTGTCCTTCCGAGCAGTGTATAATGTCACTATTATACGTCCGGCATGCTTATTTTTAGTATATTTGGAGCTGAACCTTTCATTAACATTAAAAGTAATATTTCCTGTTTTTTCTCCCTTGCACTTTCTTTTTAATCTAGAGAGCTATCCATCATTATCAGAAGAAAGGCAACAAACCAATAAAACAACATGACACATAAAAACAGTCAATATGTGATTCAAAACCACCAAATTTGAATTAATCGTGCTCATTCGTCCTCATCGTATCGACACGCTATTAAGGCGCCCCGCCCGATTTTACAAGTGTGATTGATTGCAGTCTCTTGGCTTTTCAACCTGATCATTGATGCATTAATAGGAAGGAAATTCATTATTGATGGCGTGAGTACAAGCACAATGCGAATGACAAGAAGAAGCTATACAGTACAGATGTGTTATTTCTTTTTATTATAAGCACTTTTTTTATCGCACACTTTTCAGAGACTCTGAAGCGTACATTTTGTTTGCTTTGAAGAAAAAAAATCAGTGTATTTAATCAGTGTCAATTTAATGTACGAGGACAGATATTACAGTAGATACAGAGATGGTGTGTATAGAGAATGAATAAAAAAAAAACGTCATGGCTGGATTATGTAAGCTTCGGAAAAAAGACCCAATCAACTTATCAGTAAACCAGATATCTACACCTGTTTATGCACATTTATAGTTTTTTTTCTTTGTTTGTCAGGAATGAATATTTAACAAATAACAGCCTGTAACGGAACAAATAGCGAAGCATGGTGGTGGTAGCATCATCAGCATTAGCTCTTAGTTTAAACTTATGCAGTTTATGTTTAAAATTGAACTAAAGATGAAGAAGTTTATGATAAATTAAAAATTAGAGATAGATTTTTTTTAATGAACTACTAAGAAGTTTGATTTTGTTCCTGAGTAATATTTAACTAAGCTAAAGTTATAGCACATACCCGTCTCTTCTCATTATTACATGTTGTAGTTTTGAAGTCCACAAAAAAAAAAGGAAAGAATATTTCCATTACAAACTCTCTGTAATAGGCAGGGATGCCTGATATTTTATTTCCCCCAGCAGATTTTTTTCCCCCCGCTGAACGTAGACCTGGGTTACTGATGTCGAGAGCCAGAACAGCTAATCTTCACTGTCACAGTTTTCAGCCACTTAGCTTCTCAGTTGCCTGCGAAATAAGCTCCTCCATTTCCTTCCTGCGACTCTTCTTCACTTTTTACTCCGGGTATTTCATGGCAGATGGGCGAGTCGTGTAGCGAGAGTTTCCCACAGCCTGTTTAAAGCAGCTACTCCGCTGCAAACACACTGAAGACTCACTTCTAGGCATTATCTAGGCATTGTTTTGATTCGGAATGAAAGTAGGCAATGTCTGTTTTCAATCAGATGCAAGGAAAAAGTTTTCATTAGTTTGACTTCTTATATTATTTAGGACAATTTGGTTCAGTATAAGCAGATCACTGACTAACCTGTCTAGCAGGTAAGGAATAAAACACTTTGCCGGGTTGTTCGAGGTGAAAAAGTAACTTGATGTTCTCACCTTATAGCGTTTATAAACAGACGTCACCCCTCTCTCTCTCTTTCTCTCATCACTAAAGAGAAATCTAAAAACACAATCTGTCTTGCTGTGTCTTGAACATACAGCTTTACCCCTCATTGTTACGACGCTCTGACACTGGAGACTCCTTCCATACAAAGAGTACGAGAACAATCACCAATCTGATTCAAGATATCACCCACACAAAGGCAAGGATTAGGTGATATAACCTGTGTGTGTGTGTGTGTGTGTGTGTGTGTGGGTGCATGTATCAGGATGTGGAGATCCGCACGAACGCGGCGACGTACCTCCCTCACATCAGCGAGCTGCTGAACCGAGTTCCCCGGCAGATGCTGCTGCTGCTGAAGACCAACGACCTCCTGAGGGGCATCGAGACGGTGCTGCAGACCCGCGCCAGCTCCAGCTCCTTTATCAGCATGAGCCGCTGCTGCACACGGGCACTCGCCAGGTAAACACACACGCACATACACACACATATCTCTGTAACAGTCTGGGAACAGCCCTTTCAAGGTGAAAGCTCGGATTTTCTCAAGCAGAAGGGACATTTTGAAACTTTGTCCTCTCTGGACAGCGTGTGCGGTACTGTATTTTAGCCGAACCGACCAGGCTTACGCCGCCTTCATGAAGTAGATCTATGCATGTGCGAGGAAAAGAAATGTCACTCAACGTCTCTAGGCAGTCCGACCGCCATACACACATTAGCGTAACCTTTCAATCCAGAAACCAAGGCGAGACTTGAAAGTAGTCTAAATAAAAAACACTTTCACCTTGTTTTGTGGAAAGAGGCAAAGTATGTTTCATTTTTATTTATTTCCTTTAAAACTCAGACACATCAACATCAGACAGGAGTCTCTACTGACATGTAAACATTAAAACTAAATAAATCAATTACATATCACGGTAAATATACTCTGACTGGGGGAAATAAACAATCACCTCAAGACACCTGGGTTTCATTTTTGGATGTTGTTTTTTTGCATTTGCGTAACATTTCGCACATTTTTTTCTCCCTTTGAGCAGAGCATTTAAGTGAAACCTCCGTTGTAACCTTGCATTCGTCTCGCTCACTAATTTCTACGCTGTGTTCCGGGGAGGAGATTATCACCGTGACATTTGCTTGTGAAGAAGACGAACGCTTTGCTTTTCAAAAGTGGCCGCTCTCGTGTTTCCTCTCCTGTTTCGAGCATTCCTATGAACACTCGCGAGACTCTCAGGGGTCACGTCTTCTCTCAGACTTTAATCTCAATCACGCCTGTCCTCTCGCACACCTCATAAGGCGCCCCATGGGACGTTTTTGGAGTATGGGTACGGATATTAGTGCTCGATAAAACGTGACGGAGTACTTAACACCAACTTTTATTTATTAAAATTTTTTTTTTTAAAGATATTCTCCTGTGTTTAGTGTAATAGTCTGACTCAGTGGCACGATTATATTGTACTTTTCTCAGCAGTCAGCAGCCATATTGATTTATTCGCACAGTATTAATGAAGAACTCTGCGTTCGTGGGAAGCTTGCATGTGTATGCGTGTGTGTGTGTGTGTGTGTGTGTGTGTCTTGAGCTTTTTTCCTTGGGGATGATGATGACTGTAAAGCCATGGAGAGATTTGGAAAGAAAGAGGCATCCAGACATGAAACCCGATGTCATCCGCCTGAGTGCGTCTTTATTAAAACCGAACGGAGGCAGAGTGCAGAATGCAGATCTAAAATCCATTACCAGCTCCCGAACACACTGATATCGGGACACACGCGAGAGAGAGAGAGAGAGAGAGACTCTGACATGGCAGTATTGTCACTCTGATGTAGTTCAATCTGTAAGTCTTTGTCGTATCATTATCTCTACAAAGCCGCGCGGTGATGTTAGTGCACCATCATGAGATAGCGTTTGACCCCGAGACCTTGTATTACAACCCACAATCCCTACATTGTAATTATTATTATTAAGATGATGCTTGTAAATCATTAATACGTTATTGTTTCCGTGATAACAGCGATGGTACACGGGGGTTTACACATACAGTAAATGGATCTGAACAGCGTTTAGTTTTTTATAAGGAGATGTCTATTCACTTTTTACGGAAGGAGTCTCTAGTGTCAGTAAATGCTTGCAGTTATAACTTGACACCTTGGAGTTTTTATTAACCATTAAATGTTATGATAAATCACTTTTAATGTTCTTTTGATTTCACTATCATACAATCTACCTATGGAGTCCCTGCAACACATCATGATTTGATGATGCTATGAATTGTCAAGACTTGTTATGACAACAGGCATAAACAAAAGCACCAGGTTACGAGGACGTCTATTACTGTATGTTGTCGTTGGGAAATTAACGATTATGAGCCACCTACGAAGAAAGTCATAACAATGTCTACAATCCACCGATTAATAACTTACAAAGCCTCTACGATCAACCTACGAATAACTTACTATTACTGTTTGTCTATAGTGACCTGTCACCTAATGTTGATGTTACTCATCAAAGACATACTCTAAGCCAAACTCTTAACATACTGGGTCCGAGCTACTATTTATAACACTGTGCCCTGATTCTAAATGTTAGACGTAGTCACCCAGCAATGTGTGACATCACTGTAAAAAAAAAAAAAAGGGGGTGTGGTTAAGATTATTATTAAAGGCAGAGAGATTAGAAGCAGCCTCCATTTTCATTTAACGTTATGGTGAGCAAATGATTGCCTTTTTAAAAAAAAAAATTTTTAATCGCTTATCTTTAAAAGTACAGTAAGTCCCCGACTTGCGAACATATGAGTTACAAATTTCCGCAAATACGGACCGCAGTCCAACGGACATTTGTAGATGCGAAAAAGTGGCGAAATTAGCTCACGTGTATTGTACTAAAATATAGACATTGCAGTGCACCAGATACCAATATTTACAATCATATACAATATTTTCAGTGTGTAAGTGAATGTATAAAATGTCCATAGTCTGGTATATTGTATGTGTGTGCGTGTAGGGGTGCGGGGGCATGATGTCCGGGAGCATGACATTAGAAAAAAACTGTCCTGTAAAGCTGTCACGATGGTGAATAATCCTAATTTCAAGTAAAATCCTCCAGGAGACAGAATTCACAGTCCAGTGCAGCTCAGAAAAATGGAGTCTGTTCAAGTGTGCAGTAAACACCATGTAGCGTTGTTCTGCCACCAATGTCCAGTGTTCCCATGGGTCCTTTAAACGAGGTCACTTGATTCCGCTGCGTCACCGGGATTCACCTCGCAATTTTTTTTTTTTTTTGCTTTACATTGTATATTTATGTCAAAGGTGTCACTTTGACTATATCAGAGATTTACTTTGTCAGACTTGCGAACGAATCTGACTTACAAACATGCTCCCAGAACTCGTTCATAAGTCAGGGACTCACTGTAACTGTAAATAGGTTAAAACACAAATAAAATTTCTCCTAATTTCTACAAAGTTACATATTTTACAGCTTTATATTAATCTAAAGATACACTCTGTCAGTCCCGACGTTGGACACATTTCCTTTTAAAAATCGTTGGCATCAGGTTACTTATACAAGATGCAGGATAGGACACTCAATAGCTATACACACATTTTTACTGTCTAGAGAAAATCCACCACATGCAGAACTCAGCTGTCCATCAAGCATATTTTATTTGACTGTAACTCTTTTACTCCATTAAGGAACTTGTTTTATTCTGTTGACACTTTTAAAAAAGTTTTTAAACAAGTAAATTCAAATGTAGTTTTAAAGTTCTTAGAATTTTTTTTTTAAACATCTTATCTAGTTTTAATATTGAATAACAAAAATGACTCTCACCATGAATATAGCCATAGAAGCTGGCATGGCGTTAAAAAAGAAAGAAAGAAAGAAAGAAAGAAAGATGCACTCTGTCAGCATAACTAAGACAATGTGCACTTGTTGTTAGGTAAGGCTTGTATTGTGCAATGTGACAAAAAAAAGTTGATTTTGGAATTAATACATAGAACTAAATGCATAAATTGAATGGAAATCTGTGAGAAATATTTTGATATTGAGCAAAGTGTTTATGATGATTGTCTGTTGTCCTGCAGCTCTAGGATCGTACATGTGGTGGTTAGACAACACAAAAGAACACAAACATGCATACTGTATATGTTCACAACCTGCTGCCGCTGTCACAACCCGGTTGTTGTCTGTGTGTGTGTGTGTGTGTGTGTGTGTGTGTGTGTGTGTGTGTGTGTGTGTGTGTGTGTGTGTGTGTGTGTGTGTGTGTGTGTGTGAGAGAGATAGAATTCCTTGAGACAGCACTAATCTACTGTAGATCCTGATCCTGTCAGGTCCAATGACATTCATCGAGTCACTGTCGAATTCAGAATGAAAGATGATACAGCGTATACTGTATATACACTCGCAGCCTTCTTCAATAGGAAGTACACCTGTACACCTGCTCAGCCATGCAGGTATTCAATTAGCCAATCCCTTGAGGTGAACTTCCGAACTGCTCAAGCCCTCATGACTCCATGCTCCATCATGTTTGCGTCACTTGCTTGCTAAATATGAACCGCCACCCAAATATCCGAGCTGCTTTTTAATTGACGGATGAGGTCGAGGAGGCGCCAATACATTGCACACAAAATGAGACGGGCTAAAGACTGTAATTGAACACTCATAAAGTGACCTGTGTGGTGGGTGCACATGACAAAATGACCATTGTGTAGCGTGTAACTCGATACACTGCTTTAAATATTTATGAACGTACCAGAAAGCAGCAGGAGTTTCCCTTAGAGATGCGTCATTCAGAACGTAAGCAGATATTCCAGCGTTCAGTCTGAGACAATGAGTGGATGATGAGGGGTCACAAAAATACCAAAGTGTTTATTAGAGCACTTAGACAGAATTTTATACACCCCAGTCGTCGTATGATGTCAAGGAAGTTTGTGAAAAGTCAAAAGGATGCATGTTTAACGTGTCGGGCGTTCAAATCAAACCGGGACTTTAGGTCGCGCAGAATAACACAAAACTGTTGAATTTTTTAAAAGTCCCTTTAATTCCCTATTTAATCCCCTGCTACACTAATGCAGGTAGAAAGTATTCTCAGTACGCCCGAGCCATGATCGAACTGCCTGCTTTACGTCTGAAACGCTTTATTGCAGCAAAGAGTCTCATCACCGTACTGTGCCCGATGTCTTTTATAAATGTCAGCTTTTATTTCTTTATTCACATGCAATTTCATCACGATTCCTCTTTTAACTTGAATGCCCCTCCTGATTATTTTAAAATGTATATATAGTGACTTCCACACTTTGACAGCCAAGGTTACTATATTTATTTTTATTTCCTTTTTTTTTTTTTTTTTTCTGGAAAAGTCACACAGAAAATGCAAACCAATTCATTTTATTTTGATATGTGTTTCAGTTTTTACTTCCTGGTCTCCTGTCCAGCTTGCTTAAAACCATGCTTAAAGCTTGCATTCAGTATGAGATATTTTTTTGGACAGTATGTAAAATCTGAAATGAGACCAATAAAAATATTGGATGTCTGTCCATCTGAATCAGTTTATTTATAACGCATTTATATTTGTTAAGCATCTTTAAAACTACAAAGCATTTAAAATAAAAAATTCAGGCATGCATAATAACTTAAAAAAGTAACTATTAGTGATTTCACATCTGTTTCTTTGTAAAACGTTTTGTTTAAAAAGTTCTAGTTGCACAAACCTAGTAACTTAGTAAAGTGAGAAATTAAGGAATGTGAAATAGTTTGCAGAGAATTGTAAAAACTGTTCAAAATGCAGCTTGTCTCTGTGAATGTGCCCTCCTGTGGTGCACTATTTAATGGACATGGGAGGTACGTGCGGAGAAGCATTATGCAAAACCAACATTATTTCTTAAAGGCAGTTTATCGATTAATGTATCATTAACATCCCTAGTCTACAGTTTTTACTGCTTGCCACAGTGCATTTATACAGGAGACAGCTGAAAACTATGTCATTAAATTGTACTAAAACCTAATAATAATATAGTTGCAGGCAATGACGAGTGGGCCCAAGCACCTGTGCCATTGTCACACAGGCGCACAACACAACCTGTGTGTTTTTTAAACATTTGAAGACCTCCAAAAAGACAATGCTGCCCGGGTGTAACATACAACCCATGTGCCTTTTGAGCATGTTTAGATCTTCAAAAAGCCCCGGATGGTGATGTCACTCAATGTGATGTGACTTTATATGATGTCGCCCAGGAAGTTATTAGCCATTTTTCAGCATAAGTTTAAGGCATCACCATGGCTGAACCGTTTGAGATATCAAAACTCCCGTGGAAATTCTGCATCCTCATTGTTTTGTGATCATATGGACCCGGTTTGATGGCGATCGTATAAGTTACCTAGGAGGAGGTATGTATGAGCCTTAATGCAAAATCTCTTGTCAGGGATGCCCGTCCGGGGCAACGTCATGCCTGGGGCCCAGACTCGCATGCATCCTGACATCTGCACAATGAGACATCAACACTAACAGAGCGAGGCGATGACGAAACATCATAGCACCGATGTCATAGTGCTTGGGCCCTAATTAAACAAATATAAGGACAATAAATGGGCAAAATGGGAAAAGACATGAAAGATGCACATTTGAATAAAATTTGATGATACTTTTAGTTACAGTGGAACCTTGGATTGCGAGTAACGTGGTTGGCAAGCGTTCCGCAAGACGAGCAAAGATTTTGAATAAATTTTGACTTGAAAAACGAGCAAGTCTTGGTTTGCGAATACCGAGTATCATGTAGCACTTATGCTTCCTGTTTTGATGCCGAGCGTCACGTGAGCCAATGGTTTTTCTCTCATGCGCGCTGCGGAATTGTGAGTAATCGTCTCTCCTGCTCGGCTTTAGTGCGCGTGTACACGCATCGCTTGAGATTTTTTTTCCTGATAAACTGTGTTTCCCTTGGGTGGGTGTGACTCAAATAAGAGAGGAGGAAGTTTGGGTATGTGTGACTCAAATAAGAGAAGATATATTTTTGTTGACGAGAAGAGGGAGAGGGTGGGGCTTATTCCTCCTCTACTCTTACTTTAGCTTCACACACACAAACACACACACAGCGCCTGTGCGCACAAATGGAAACACTGTCAGGATTTATTTTTACTTTTTCTAAAGGTAAAGTGCAGGTTAATTTTTTGTTGTTGTTGTTGTTGCAATAATTAATTTTATGTGTTTTTTTGGGGGGGGGGGGGGTGGCTGAAACGAATAGTTTGAGGTTCCATTATTTCTTATGGGAAAATTCGATTTGGTTTGCGAGTGTTTTGATATACGAGCCCACTTCCAGAACAAATTATGTTCGTAATCCAAGGTTCCACTGTACTTGTATTTCCTGAAAAAAAAAAAAACATTAACATTCAAACAGTAGAAGAAACAAATGCCAAACAGGTATCACGATATTGATATTATGCCCTGATGTCACTCAGCCCTAAAGTTATCAGACCAGCTGTGAGAAGGTAAAATCCGACCTCATGCATGACCCCAGCCCTAACCTTAGCTTTTTATATCAGCTGGAAATGTGAAAGTGTCTTATAAATATGAGACCTCTGTAAATATCATCAATATTCTATGATTGTCAGAGGAGCAGATAAAATGCGATGTGAACCTGGAGGAAGCTGCTGTTCTCGATACGTCATTGTTGTGTCGATTATCCTGTTTGTTTGTTTTTTCTTTTTTTTTTCTGATGGACTGACAGCCCTACAGACGTGATTTTGTGCAGCGTAACGAAGTGGGCACGTTCCTGAGAGCCGGCACGCCGAGCTTCCGCTAGCTGTCACTCGCACGCTCGCAGCCTTCTCTCAGCACGCTTTTAATAATTCATCAGCTGCTCCTGAGATGCTACTGAATCCTGCGTGTCCTCGTATAAAATATTGAACACAACTCTATTCAAGCCACCGCGAGTTATGCAATCATGCTCAGGGATTGCTGGCAACCTACACCGCGTCTGTATGTGGCGGGTGTGCAAGAAGTAAGCTCGCGAGCGCCGGGTCTGGAGGTGTAGTCGAGCTCGGTCTGGTCCTCGCCGCAGCTCTCAGCTCACATCATGTCACCGTGCTCTCGGTGGCGTTGGGAGGGATGATGCAGTCGGGGTGACACTTCAAACCTGCGTCGGAGCTTACTAACCTTTTCTTTATCGTACACAAGAACAATTTCTCACGCAGGTCTATTTTTAAGGCTAAACTCCACACTGAAGCAGGGTTATATTCACTGTATTTGCTTATTATTGATAAAGTGCCACTGCATCACCTTATATAACTTGAAATAAATAAAATAAAATGCACCATGATTGTGAGGCTTCGTAAGGCATTATGGGTCATGTAGGAAAATGTTGCGCAGTGTCATGTTAATTATGAATATTTATATCCATCATGTATTGTACGTGTCAGGGCGGGGTTATCTCTGGTTGGTTTGCATTAAAATGTTATCAGACCTGTGTCATGCCTTCATACGACAGTTAACATACAGTGTACATGAATGTGTTAGGGTTTTTTTTTTTTTCGCTTTCCTGTACCGGTTGTGAGAGTGTCAAAAGTCATATTCCTGATTATTCTTGGTCGTCTCATATGACATCACGTGCATTGATTTTCTATGCATTAATGGCTGTGCATTATTATGCAGTATTCTCTCCTGGTTGTGGTTGTTAGAGGAGAAAGTGTGACGTGATGAATGTTTTTGTTGTTCGTCAGTTTAAAGCTGTTTGGTGAGAAAGTGTGCGATAGTTTTTTTGAGAGTCATTGTTTTTCCCTCGAGGTCATTCAGCTCAACATTTACTCTCCTTCTCCCCTCTCTCTCTCTCTCTCTCTCTCTCTCTCTCTCTCTCTCTCTCTCTCTTTCTACACACACACACACACACACCACTGAAGCGAAATTGTTAATATTGCATGACTCAGTGTCTGATTTGCTTCATTTGGACCACAAATCAACATGCAGTCAATTTATTTAACCTGCTGTAATCTCTCTCTCTCTCTCTCTCTCTCTCTCTCTCTCTCTCTGTCTCTTTCCTTCTCATTTTGTGTCTCTCTATATGCCTCCATACTTCTCTATTTCTCTCTCTCTGTCTCTTTTTTCTTTCTATTTTCTCTCAATCTCTATCTTCCCAAATTCATTCCGTGTGTCTGTTTCTCTCTATTCTTCCCTCTCTCCCTTTCACTCTGTGCCTCCTTTCCCTTCTTCAATTTCCCTCCATCACTCCTCCATATCTGTCTCTGAATCATTCTGTCTCTATTACCCTCTCTCTTTGTGCTTCCTCCATTATTTCTCTCAATCTCTCGTCCATGTCTGTCTCACCGCCTCCCTCTTTCTGTCTCTATCTTTCTCTCTCTCTCACTCTTACTCTCACTCCTTCCATTTACCTCATCTCTTGTTCATGTCGCATTTCACACTCCTCCCATTCCTTCCTTTTGTCTCTCAATTCTCTTATCTGTCTGTCCTCTCCTCCGTTATTTAACCTCTCTCTCTCTCACTCTCTCTCTCTCTCTCTCTCTCTCTCTCTCTCTCTCTCACAGTTATAAAAGGAGTAAGACTGACTCGAGGACGAGGAGGCTGCAGATCAGCGTGTCCGAGGCGCTCTCTCTGTGTCAGATCAGTCTGTATGAAGTGGTGTTGTGGATCCGGAGCTCATTCCTGGTGAAGTGGATGTGTCACGCACTCGGCTGTTTGCCACTCGCACGCTGAGGGGGTTAAAGGAGGGTTAAAGACGGACCGCTGCCCTGCCTCGCTGCCGCTTCTCGACATCAGAACTCACATCATCACTGTAGTCATGTGTTACCAGTGCCGCACGACGAGATGAGAACCCCGGATCTGCTGTTTAGGGTTACAGAGAATCTGTGATCGTTGTACAGTATGTCATTCACAATGCAGTCAGTCGCTCAGTTCTGCACGGGCTTAAGTTATGTGATGTTGTATTTGATCACGTACTGTATAAAACATAAATACATTCAAATACATAAATATAAATGTACTTTGTTTTAATAGAGTTGCAAAAATATTAGTGGGTATAAATGAAACATGCTGGCAGAAAATATAAAAACTCATTTGACTAAAATATGGCTCAAATGGCTGACTGTAGTAAGATAACTGTCCAATACCATGGTTCCCCAATAAGATGGCTGCAAAATAATATGGCTGCTTAATTAAATAGCTGACCACCTGATCAATAGCTGATAGCTGCCCAATACAATAGCTGCCCGAAAAGATAACTGTCCATTAAAACTGGCCCGGTAAGATATCTGCCCAATATGATGGCCAACCAAACAGAGGGACCGATCAATAAGATGGCTGCCTAGTAAGGTGACTTTCCAATCAAGTAGCTGTTTAAAGTCATCCAGTCAGGACACCGTAACATTATCTAGCTCTACATTTATGACTAGCCTAGCTTCACAAATTCATACAGAGACAGTCATACACAGTATGATATACAGTGAAATGCTTAAACGACCGCCCGTAACCTCACGCTAAAGGGAACAAAGAGAATAAACAGTGAGTTGGAAAATAAGTTATGAAATAAAATAAGAAATTAAATAAAGAAAACCATGTAGCAATTGAAATATAACAACCTATAAAAATATATAAACTTACATTATGTACTGTACAATAGACTGAGCTGAATTGAAATGATTGGAACTGCCACTTTTACAATTTCTGCTAGGAATTTCTGCAAATATGTGAACTGTGAGTAGTCGTATGCTACGCTCATGGCTTGTGATACTTGCTGGGGGTCTGCAGTGACACGTAACTTGCTGGTGTGGGCTACTAATATTTTGAATATTGGTAGTCCACGCCACAAAAAGAAATTATAGTGGAGCTACAGCATTTCTGTGACTTGTAGGTCTGCATGCCTATAAAATAAAATAAAAATAAATAAATAATAAAAAGATGTCTCAGGAACAAGTACTATGGAGTCGTGGTGCTTGTGTCACTGCAAAAAAAAAATTTTAAATAATGTAAAAAATAAAGTAAATGTAGCAATAGTCATGAAACTGGACATTGGCTTTAATTTTAATTGGCTGTAATATATTCCATATGAAGTTGTTTATTCTGACCTCGCTAATATTTCGCGTATTACATGAATGAAGCAAGCTAACTAGCTAGTACCATTAGCCCGTGCCCTTCTGATTGGCAGACGCTAACATCCCACCTGATTGCAGAATCTCCAGGAAAGTGAAATAGCAAAGTCGACCTCTTGGAACTTTTCGATATAGTTTTATTTGCAGCTAATATTTATTTCTGCTTGAAATAAAAACTTGTTCTGTACACATTTGTAAATCCAAATGTGTTCCTGTGGACACATTTGTATGTTAAAGTGCGTTTAGAAACGGAGTCTTTGCATCACAAACGTTAGGACGTCCTGAATTTTTTTTTTGTTTACGATATTATAATGAACATAGTATTAAAGCAGTTCGAGTACCAGCTCATACAGGAACTTTGCTGTCTCTCCTTACAACAAATATTCTCTGAAATAACACAAGGTGGTTTTTTTCTTTACGTACAGTACATACTTTTTATTTTTTTGTAACTAGCACACAATGAATCGCAGACTGAATATTGTTTAATTATTGTTTAATTGTTGTTATTAGGATCATGTCATTATTCTAACTGTAATATTTTCCATTTCAAGTTTATAGTTGTGTTGATTTGCTATATTTTTCTTTATAACCGGAAAATTTCTTAATTCTTTCCTCCTTGAAAATACTCGTGTTGATATACAGCGTGGGTTTTTTTTTATATGTTTTATGCTGCGGATTTTTAAACATATTGGTTGGAAGGAAATTAAACAAAAGCAAGTACAATGACGTGAGATGATCACGCACAGACGTTGGCACCATAATCCTCAAGCAAACTAATTTATTTCTTTATTTATTTGCGAATGTTATGGCACCCTTATGAAGTGCCGCCAGTCAGCAGTTTATTGATGAGCCCGGCGCAGACCTGAGGGCAGCTAGAGATCTATTAAACTCCTTCCTTCTGCTTCTAAAGATCTCCTCGGGTAAGAGTGCAGTGTTGGACCGTCCCAGCAGGTCTTCATGAAAAGCCCAAAGGCAGCGGCAGGCAGCCGAACGAGTGTCTGAATCCTCCAGCGTGGAGACAGATAGACAGAGAGAGAGAGAGAGAGAGAGAGAGCTAGCGAAATCTCCCGCCGGCCAGCGTCTCCGTGATGGACACACTTATCTGCTCAACAGGTTTCAGCACCAAATGGTTTCCCGTACAGGCGGGGCGCCGTGTTTTGGCCTCACAGCCGAAATGAAATTGCCGAGACGTGCGACTTTGCGCTTCACAATAATATGCCGTTTAGCTGCCTGAAGAATAAATTCGAGCTGTTGCATTTCTACGAAAGCTCCAGAACACTAGAAGACAGGCAATTAATATTGTGCCGGGATGAAATGCAATCACGCTCTGTGACTACATAATTCCCTGAGTGTATTATTTTGCTTGTGTTAATAAAAACGTTATATTTGTTGGTGGACTTGTAGAGAATACATCACTTCACACACACTCACCGGCATTCGCAGGTAGTACAATCAATGAATGCAGGAAGAATCATTCTATATCATGGCCTGATAAGTGAAAAATTAATTAATGCTTGATGCTTTGCTGGAAAAGTATAACTATATTCCTTATAGCAACAGCTCATTCATATGGTGAATTACTTGTTTTTTTTTTGTTTTTTTTTAACAAATTTATTTATGTCATTGATGTGGTTAAACTTTCCTAGACACCATTTATTAAAGGAGTCAGAAGTATTCAGTTTTCCGAAAAGAAAGTGTGGCTCATGATGGAACAAGTGTTTCTAGCTGCTTGAATGTACAGTAAGTTGAGGTTTAAGAAAGGAACAGGAGTTCGACCTCTTCCACTGGTGGATTACCACCATCGGCACCATTCTCCCTGTGCTTGGTGGGTTTCATCTGGGTACGCCGGTTGAAACCCACCAAGAGATTAGTCTAATTACATTCCAAAATTGCCCGTTAGTGTATGTGTGTGTGCCTTGCGATGGATTGGCACCCTGTCCAGAGTGTGCCCCGCCTCGTGCCCCAAATCTCCAGGGATGGACTTCTGGCCCCCCGCGACCCTGAATACAGGATAAAGCGTATAGACGACGTGAGTGAGTGAGATCCAGTATGTCTGATATAACTTTATGACCACTTGTGTCTTGCTTTTACATACCTAGATTAGCTTTATAAAATTCTAGTATTAAACTTCTCTTGACTTTAGCCTACTGAAAATTTATATGAGTCAGTGTAACTCGTTCATCATCTAAACCGCTTTATCCTGTATGCATAAAGGTGATGTGGGATAAACATGACCACGATTTGGGGAAATATCTACCGTAATAATACAGACATCTCCTAACTCCAACCATAACTGAGGAAGTCAGGGAAAAACTAGTTAAGCATCATGTCAGAAAGATTTATCGTAACCTCTATTGGTTAGGATGCATTCAGCATGTATGTCGCCTATCATCTGGCCAGCTGTGCTTATCAGGAGCATTATTTTAGTCTATAGCTGAAGCAAGAGAAAACGTCGGTGGAGTAAATTAAAATGCCACAATCAATTGCCCCTATGTAGAGGAGCTTAATCTCACCTCTTACCGCCAGCCGGATGGAGAGGAAACGCATGAGCCTACCTAATGCTCCAGCTGACTTCAGCAAACTCGGGGAAATGTGCTGCGTCTTCATTCGGCGTGAAAGGTGCCCATTATCCCATCAGCTTGCAGCACCAAAAATACTCTTTACATAACACGGGATAACCAATGAGAGCTCCTTACACACGAGTCAATTCGATTTTCATGTACAGTACACAGCGCTTTTAATAATAAACAGAGTCACGATGCAGCTTTACAAAACTCTGGATGTAGATTTAGATCATTAATGAAGATGACAGTGGTTGACACTTACAAGAGTATCATGTCTGTGCACAATTAAAGTGGCAGCGGATCTCTGTACGAATGCACCTGTTCCTGGAAGAACCCGGAATTCGGTATCTGATCAAACATCATGAAGAACAAGACATTCTGGAGGAGTATTAGTCAGAGTTTTGTTGACAATAATCTCCTCAAACGTCCTGGAGAAATCCATCATTTCAAAATGGAGAGAATGTGGAACACTATGACTAGGATGCAGGATGTCCATCTAAAGGGGATTAGTCAAGAGAAGCAACCAAGAGTCCCGTGTTAATGTTCAATGTTGTGCTACCAGCACTGTGTGTCACTGAAAGGTCTTAGATGTCATTTGAGCTCAATTATAATTATTTATTAACAGTATTAAAGCAGATTCGAGGAGACCAGTTACCAGGTCACAAGAAGATCACAAGTCACATACACAACCAAGAGTCTACGGCGAAACTCTCAACTCTCATGATGCTACCACCACCGTGCTTTATTGTAACGATTTCTGTTTTGGTGTTCTATTTAGCATTTGCATTCATGATGTATAAGGCCAGTATATTTAAGTATTTAAGTTCCAGGTTAGAATACTACATGAAGTGGAACATTTCAAGGTTTTGTATTATACTCAAACAAATTTCGGAGATCAAAAAAGGTATTATCATTTCTAAAATGATGGGGCAGTGGAAGCGTAGGCGGTTGTGGTTTGGGATGCTAATCAAAGAGTCAGGGCTTCAACCCCAGCCAATGGATTGACAGCAATGGGCCCTTTGGCAGGACCCTTAACTCTACACCACTGTTGCTGGTCCCAAACACTGTATGAGAAAGAAGGAGGGATGGGGGTTGGGCTAGCAACCCAGCCCTGTTGAAAAAAAAAAACACTTCCTAGAAACATTGTTACCTGTTTTCCAATGTGCTCATCAACACAAGGACAACCACAACCAGACCTCTTCTATTCAAATTTTAAATATTCAGTTTGGTGGCTCTGGGTTACTTATTGGTGGGTTGGCGATTCAAGACCCCAGCTACACCAAGTTGCCCCTTGTTTGGGCCCTTGAACAGGGCCCTTCACCCTATATGCTCCAGTATCCTGGCTGACTTTGCGCACTGACCCCGCTTTTTAACTGGGATATGTGGAAAAAATCTTTTCCCCGTGCTGTAAGGTAGACGTGACAAATAATTGAATATTAAACCTAACCATACTGTAGCAAACCATCATAATGTTGAGGATGTTAAAGTGGCGGCTTCGTGGTTAGCAATGTCGCCTTGCATCTCCAGGTCCTGGGTTTGATTCCTGCCTCAGGTCTGTGTGCAGGGAGTTTGTACATTCTTGCTGTTCTCGGTGGGTTTCATCTGGGTGCTCTGGTTTCCTCCTACAGTCTAAAGACCTGCAAATTAGGCTAATTGGCATTCCCAATGTGCCCATAGTGTGTTAGTGAGCATGTGAATGTGTGTGTGTGTGTGTGTGTGTGTGTGTGTGTGTGTGTGTGTGTGTGTGTGTGTGTGTGTATCCTGTGCTGGATGGTGTACCCCACCTAAGTCTCCTGGGATAGAGGCTCCAGGCCCTGCGCGACTATACTGCTTATAGTATATATAAGCAGTATAGACGATGCGTGAGTATATAATAGCGTACAATAGCGTATTCAGTTCATCAAATGTTTTTGATAAATGTTTCTAATGTTTTTCCCCATAAGTCACACTCACCTGAAATCATCAGAATATTTTAACATAAAAAATATATATATTTGAGCCTAACCCCAGAGCTGTCCTTTTCCCAGCATGCAGCGCTATAGTGCGGCGTAGCTCTCACTGAGCCGTGCAATGTGCAGACTGCAGAGGAACTTTCACTGCTCTCTGACATTTTGAGGTTAGAAAGCCGGAAACGCTGGTTTACTGAGCACAGCTCGGGATTTAAGTGGAAAAGCAGCCATGAAAGACATTTTTAATCTGCTAATGGAAAATCACATTACATTTTTTTTCCCCCTTCAATTTTGCTCTTCTGTGAAGTAATATTATAGACTCTGGGCTCGAACGGGAGCGCATTTTTATTTTATTTCCTCCCCCTTGCTGTCCACATGTTTGAAATGTTAAAGCCGGGCATTGGAGACGGAGATTAGTTCTCTCTCAGTGAGTAAGTCTTCCATAGGATTATGTTCGTTTGTCCTTATGTAGCCTCGCCGGCCATCTTCATCATCTATTATTCCTTATGAAAGTTATTCATAAAAAAAATCTAAAGTGAGGCTGGCGTGTATTAGCCGAGCTCGCTATGAACTACAACCCGGTTCTGGAAGGTGTTTCGGAGAGAATGTGTAAAGTTTGTTATTTAATGGAGATGATAACGGTCGCTTTGTGCTCGATGGCGATTGCTGGGTTGCAGCGGCATTTAGAAATGAGTTTTACACATTAAACCCAAACGCTTAAACCTTAAAGTCTTCACCATCATGATTTTAGCAATTTTAGCAAAAGCGTTTTGGGGGGAATTTTTTCAAAGACAAAGAATGACATGGTGTGTTTTTTTTTTTCTCCATACTTCAGAAAGCTTGTCTTAAGCAGGTTCTGGAATACAATCATTAGCCGCGTTTACACAGACCCTAATATTCCACTAATAAGAAAAAATAAATCCCAAATGCATTATGTAAACATAATCCATTTGGGATATAAATCCCAACATGCATTTATGTAGTCTGTCTGATCCGTTTGAGCTCTGTCTTTAATAATTCATTCAGTGGCGCAGTGGTTAAAGCGCTCGCCCTATCATCCGGAGATCGCTAGTTCGAATCCCGGGTGGTGCTGTAACCTCTCGCAGCCGGAGGTCTAGAGAGAGCTGATTGGCCGAGCTCTCTCAGAGGGGAGGGATGAGAGGTACTTAGTGCTCCCACATTAATCACGGCTCTACAGCCAATCAGGGGCGTCTGTGAGCTCGCGCAACGGAGGGAGCGGATAGCGCTGTCCTCAGAGTGTGTTACGCCGCCCCCAACGGTGCGCGAGCGAGCAGTTCGAAAAGATGCGGTCGGCTGGCGTCACGTGGTTCGGAGGAAACACGTGATAGTCTTCGGCCCTCCCGGCTGAGTGGTAGTAGTAGCCTTAATGTGGGAGCCCCCTAGTGACGGGGAGGAATTGGACACGACTAAATTAGGGAGAAAATCGGGGAAAAATAAAAAAAAAATAAAAAATTCATTCAGGAGATAAATATTCTCTCTTGTTGGAATTAAAATGTTAGTACTGCCGCCTTGGACCTCCAGGGTCCGGGTTCGATTCCTGTCTCTGTGTGCATGGAGGTTGTATGTTCTCACACACAGTAAAGCATCTAAGCAGACATAGATGAGCTCTGGTCTTATAACTAATCAGAACACAGAAGGAAGGATTTATTAGAAAAGACAGGAAGCCTAACTTAAAAATTATTCTCCTTTTTCTTCTGTTAAAGTATATTTCCAGCATTTGATAAAAAAAAACACATTCTGATTAAATGCAGCAGAGCCATTGTTAGTTAGTATTTTTAGTACTTTAGTATCATGGTTTTACTGTTTTATTAATTAAGAAAAACAAAAACAAATTTATCACCAGTTAGTTCTGTCCAAGTCCCATGAGTGCTGATATTGGATATAACAGCACTGGGGTGTTTAACTACGTGCATCACTCAGCTGTTTCACAAGTGCTCTAATCAGAGGCCCATTCATTTGCCAAAATATTTTCAGATTAGCTGGCTGTAAAAACTGTTACATTCTATTTTCACAGTAGGTGATTTAATTAGCTAATTAGCTTAACGGATTAAATTTAGCTTTTCTGTATGTATGTATTCTCAATTGAAGTCTGCATGCTGCCCACAGACTGGAGAGCGCCGTGTAGGACTTCAATGGATGTCTAAATTACTAATGGCTGCAGAGTTTCTATTTTAAAGTGTCTTTAGAATAAGTGATTACCATCAGTGTGAACGTTAGCTTGTTGTCCTTTATTATCATCAGGTTTGTCAAATTCGTAGGCGTTTTAGATGTCAGTCCCAGAGCATGACGGTTCTGGTTCTAATACTCTTTATTGCAGTGTTTTAAAATCAGTGTCGATCGCTCACAGTGGCTCAGTTTTAAGTTTCTCGTCTGCCATGTGGAAGATACAAGTTCGATTCCCACACAACGCCTAAACTACAGTACAGCCAGTGGATGCAGTGCCCGTCCCAAGCCTGGAAAAAGTGACCGAGTTGCATCACGAAGGGCATCCGGCGTAAAACCCGTGCCAAGCTTGTGTGCGAATCGGATGATCCCTTGCCTGGACCAGCAGAAAGACCAACAACAAGAACACTGTCGTTCTACAGCTCAAGGCTAGGAAGGATATGTGTTAGTGGAGCAAATTAACTGATGAAATAAACATACAAATCATAATCTGATGATAATAAATGGCTCTTGTATAATGGCAAAATCACACACGGTGGGGGGGGGTGGGGGGGTGTCTATGATTACAGCCAACTGGTGCTGATATTCAGTACAACAGCATCATGTGTGATATTGTAAGTAACAGCATGTCAAGTGCGTCGCGCTTTTAAATCCCATCAATTTGCAAACTGTTACAATCAGTTCTATTTATTGCACAGCAAGAGTCACACACTCTTTAGTTATTTGATTTTAGTCCTTCGATTCAATCCAATTCAGTTTTATTTCTATAGCGCTTTTTAACAAGGGTCATTGTCTCAAAGCAGCTTCACAAAAATGAAAAAGAAAATTTATGGAAGTGTGTATGTGTGAGAAAAATGTGTCTAGATAATCCCTGATGAGCAAACCAAGGGTGACGGCGACGACGGCAAGAGAAAACTCCCTGAGATGGCAATAGTAAAGAAACCTTGAGAGGAACCAGACTCAACAGGGAACCCATCCTCATTAGAGTGATAACGGATAGCAGGAATTATATAACACCATGTGCGTTATGCAGCTGAAAGTTCAGTATAACAGAAGTTATTTAGCTTTAGCTTTGATTACAGCACACCACCATGTGGTCACCATGTGGTCATGTGTGAAAATGATTCCCCGTGCTCACAATTTTAAATCCTGGAATAAACCCCGTGCCATCAGGGAAGTAGAACTCCACAGATGTGGTAACCTGGTGATTCAGTACATTCAGGTCGTCAGCTGACTTCTGTTTATTGCCACATAACATTGCTGAGTCCAGAACTGAAGCAACCCTAACTGACTCCTTCCATAAATGTTCAGTAAACATCTTCATGTAAGGAAGTTAAACTGCTTTTTGGTTTGCTGTACAAGTCTGTGTGGATGAGACGTTACTATAGAAACGGTACCGATTCGGAGTGAGCGCATTAATCTAACCTACTGTCAGAGCTGCTCTTTTAGAAAATCAACGTGTGTGTTTAAAATTTTTTTTTTTTCACATTTAGACCTACTTCAAAGTTGTTCCAAGGCATTTGTAATGAAAAACCTCTGTTTATGTGTTTATAATGATCTGGAAACAGAGACCATTATTGATCGGCCCGAGCCATAGTGGCAGTTAACTAATCACCCCCGGACGCGCTCCTCCATCAGGACGACGTCTCGCGGCTTCTCTCTCGCTATCGATAGGTGAAATCTCCCGAGGATCCCGGAGACAATGTATTTCATTTGACTGTAACTAATGCTTGTGCGTTTAGTTTACTCGGCGTTGCACGAGTAAGCTCTTCTTTAATTAGCGCACTCAGGACCGATCGGTGGAGAGCCGCTCCTGAGATCATCGTGACAGATACTTGCCTTCTGTTCTGTCTCTTCTGATAACGCTGCGTAGGAAAGCTCCGGTGTGACGAGCGAAAGGAGGCAGGCTCCGTGAACGGCGTCGTTAGTGCTGCTGGGTGGTGTTTAAAACAACGTCTGTGGAATAAAAGAGTCCTGACGGTTCATTTCGAGAAGATGCGACAGATGTTCGAGCGATTCTTTAGGGTATTTTACAGGGAATAACAGTCCTGTTGCCGAAATTATTCACGCACACAAAGACAGACATGCATACAGGATGGAGGCGGAGTAAATTCCGATTGCGCTCGAGTCGAAACAGCGCTGTTCAATTCTCGGTTCTGATTGGTCCAAAGACGTTGATTAATTTTACACTGCATGAAAAGAGCTGTATATGGACAAATATGGTATGGGAAATCTTCGCTACGCTTTAAGTTTTGCCAGACGTATGAGGCAGAGCGCTTGGAAAGGTAGAACGCAAAAGGAAATTTTGTGAAACGACCAGATACCTCATGTATGTGGATGTATGCGGGAATCGGTGAAACTTTCTAGGAGTCCTCACAGCTAGCAGTGAGAGGTGATGGCTGTGCGGTGTAAAGGTCTTTTGTATGTTAATGACTAGCAGAAAGAGGTGCTGTCCTTCCTATCATAGCCGGGTGGAGGGGATTGGCCATGGTGTGCCTTTGTCGTTTCAACTTGAGAGTTTGAAGGAGAAGCAAGCTGCACACACTGCTCTTCTCAAAGAGGCTATCCAGCGTCTTCATGCATTTGAGCGCAAGTTTGATGAGAGAAGACCACAGGAAGAGTCAAGCCATGTGCATAGAAGAGCTAAGAGCGCGCATAACATGTGCATTGCGGTACGTTGAACTTTATGTTAGCTGACAATATACAGTAGTAGTAATTTATACCTTGCCAAGTTAGCCTAAGCACTTAGCTACACCACTACTTTTTGTTACTTGCATTGTTGTACTGTAGGTGTCCAGCTTATTTAACAGTTTGTCACGTCAGAATTATACGATGTTGTTTACAAACGTACCGTATGTATTAAAGTGTTAGTTAAAGGGTAAGAATGTTGTTTCTTTACTTGCTATGTATGGGGTTTTACATAATCATTTTAAATGTAATTAATGACACTACTCTCTTTCCACACAGAATAAGTTCACTTCATGATCAGGCGGTGAAGACATATCTGCTGGAGGAATTAAAGATGACTTTTGTGTATAAAGGGTAATCAGAAATTATTATATTTATTTTCATGTCCCTTTATTTTTGTCACTCTAATAATTTGAATTGGTTCAGTCACTTATCTGATTTTATTATTTATTTATTTTTTATCCAGCATGTTACAGGACTTACTATGAGACATTTCAGAGGAAATACTCTTTGTCTCGGCCAGGAAAGTCTCAGCTAAGAGATTCCATTAAGACAGGGGCTAAAAACCGACAAAGATGAGTAAGTGTACATCATCTACTGTATGTATTAAGTTTGGTACATCTCAGTGTTTTTAGGGGTTAATGTATTGTGTGTTTTGCAGTTGCTGGAGTCCAGGTGTAGGGTCGTTCATACAGATGCAGAGAGAGAACTGATGTCCGATGAGGAGGATGCCATTGCGTGCCATGCCGTCGGCGTGTAATATCTAATGGGACCGAGCTAGGACATTTATTTTGGACATCTATTGGCACTGGTGCATGTTTTGTCTTAGTATTGCTTTCAATTTAATTGCACCTTCATGAATGCACATTTGTTCATTTTTTCCACATTTCATGTTTTTTCCCTCATTCTTACTTTGCTTTGTACATTTCTTAGTGTTTGATTACATTTTAATAAAAAAATATAGTGGCAAGCAACGATGACGGGCCCAAGCACCCTGTGCCATTCCCACCCCGGGGCGCACCGCACAACCTGTGTTATTTGAGTGTGTTAAGACCTCGAAAAAAGCCATCGCCACTCGGTTGCACCTCACAACCTCCACACGTCACACACTATACAGGGCTAATGTCAGTTTGGGCCCTAAATATTTGTTGAGTGCATTAATGTGTGTGTGTGTGTGTGTGTGTGTGTGTGTGTGTGTGTGTGTGCGTGCGTGTGCGTTGTGAGAGAGGGGTGTGATGTATGAGTGTGTTTGTGTGTGTGCATGCAGCATGCATGCGTGTGTATGTATGTGTGTGTGTGTGTGTGTGTGTGTGTGCACGCATTAGTGTGTAAGGGTTAGTGTGTGTGAGAGTGAGGGAGAGAGGTGTGTGACGTGTAGATGTGTCAGTCTGTGTGTGACGAGTAAATGTGCTTGTTTGTATGTATGGTTTGAGTCTGTGTGTGTATTAACATTAGTGATGTGTGTGTTAGTGTGTGAGATGTGTTTGTGTGTGTTAACATTTGTGATGTGTATGTGTGTACAATAGGCCGCAGGTGCTGGAAGAAAAGCCTCACACTATGATGTTCCTGAATGTGATGTCACTGAACGTGATGTCACAGAAAGTGTCACTGAATATAATGTCACTCAATATAATGCCACACAGAAAGTTATGAATAATTTTTTGGGGTATGTTTAAGACATTAGCACGGCTGACCCGTTTGAGATATCGAAAATCCCTCCGCAATTTTGCATCCTCAATGTCTTTAGATCTCTTTGGCCCAGTTTGGTAGCGATTGTATAATTTCCCTAGGAGGAGTATATCAAAATCCATCGGGTGCGTTTTTGCGAACGACCCAAAATAACCGGCCTCCTCTTGAGTTTAGCCCAGGATATGCAGCGCGAAAGTTGTTCGGCTCGATGAGCTCTAAATGTGTACCGAGTTTCGAGTGCCTACGTGAAAGTGTGTATGAGCTAGGCAGCAAAATCTCATATGGGGGCCCGGGCCACGAGACTCTCAGGTATCCTGAATGGCAGCAGATTCCAACCTGTCTGCCAAGTTTCATGAGTTTTTGAGCATGTTAAGACCCCAAAAGGGTGGGGAAAAAAATCCTTAGTAAAACAAAAGGGTCCTGCGCCTTATAATGCTTGGGCCCTAAAAATCTTATTGACTTTAATAAATCAATCCTTTTGTAATTTTTTAAAGGATGAGGAGGATGTTTAGTACTGTGGGGGCGGGGTGGATAGGGTCTATCTACATATCTGCCCAATAACCAATCAAGTCACTACGTTATGAGGGCTTGGGTTGGGCTAAATAAAACGTAGTGACTGGGTAATGTCCCAATAGATGTCAGGGTTTTGGGAGTGTTAAAACAACCAATCAATGTAGAGATAAAAAACCAACAGGGAAGAGCAGAGTTGTTCAAAGGTGTAAAATGCAAATGGGGCTTGAGGTGTGAAGGTCTCCTGACAAAATCCTTGAGTGGATTATTTGCCATGGCAGCAAATGGCTGCACCTTGGAAGGATTCCTCAGCGACATACATCCGAATTGGTATCAATCCGGAAGTATCCTAGCTTGATGGAATTTGATGTATACGGTCAGTGGTACTTGTAGATACGTCCGAAAATCAATGCTGTATACGGGAGTTTCCTAGTACAGATACACCTCTTTTCATGCAGTGTTAAATTACAGCAGGTCGGAGGAAAGTTGTTAACCCAGACTGTTAACTCAGACGCTATTCTGAGGACAATATAAGACACATTATTCTATAGTGAATAATGAACTGTAATCATTTGCCTTAAAAGTCTTAAAAGACGTCCTGTTCGTGGAAAAGCATCAATCAATTCGTCCCACCATCTTGTCATCATCATCATTGATTATTTTCCAATAACAGCTCGCACTGTAGTTGCTTCGCTCGTCACATCTTTCATCTGCGTTTCTTAATTTATTACATTTTTTTCTTCGAGAGAGCTGCTCGTGTTATCCTGACGGCTGGGAATCATCATATCCTCCTATAATTGAATTTCACACTTTTAAATAAATTAACTTCCCACTGCAACCAGAATAGACATGGGAACACCCCCCCCCCCCCCCCCCACTTCTCTCTCTCTCTCACTGAATTTGCTGATTGTTAAATGTTTGGATTCTCGCCATTCTTTTGCCTTTCCAATATTTTTTTCAACCTATTTTTATGTTTGCTATGTGTTTGTATGTGTGTGCGTGTGAGAGACAGAGAGAGAGAGAGCTACGAATTACTTACTATATACTGAATAAGCGATAAGTTGAAAATTTATTACAGTGGCACTTCAGCAGACGAACGCCCCGCACTAAGAATTTTGGCATTAAGAACTGAAATTTAGCAAAAAAACATTTTACTTGACATGGAAAGCATTTGCGGCACACGAGTGAACAAACTGAGCCGACTAAGTTACGCGTATGTCCGGGGACCGTTCAAACCTGGTTTGCGTCAGTGGAAAGCTGAGCGATGCGAGGGTTGGGATTTTTGGGAGGATTTTGTACAAGATTTAGTGAAGACACAGCACCATGGGTCTCAAGAATGTTAGCGAGGACAGTAGCAAGAAGAAAAAGGAGACATTTTAAGTTTGGTTTTTAAAGCAGCCGGTGCCAAGAGGAATCATAACTTGAGGTTAACTGAGGTCGTGTATTTTCTAAATGTTTTTTTATTTATTGTTTTTACATGCAAAAATATGATTATAGTGCTGGAAATTGGTAATATTGGTAATATTTTGGGCCGGCGGGAACGGATTATCTGCATTTACATTATTTCCTTTGGGAAAAGTTTTTGCAATGTGGATTTTCGCTTTAAGGACTCGCCTTCGGAACGGATTCAATTCATATGAAGAGGTATCGCTGTACTCGCGACATTAGGGACACATACACTTTTGCTCAACTAGTTAAAGAGATTCACTGATTCAGTAAAACCATGCGTCTGTACTCTATGCACTGTACACATGTTATGTACAAACAAACAAATGAAAATGTTCTGTATATATTCATAGCTTTGATGTGAATTTTTTTATTTTATTTTATATATCATTTTACTTGGGGTTTATAGAGGGTTTCTGTTCTTCTAAAACGTGTTTAAAACAGAACCTTTAAGTCCTTTAAAAGTGATGGTGACTGAAGATGTCATGTTGGATGTCCAGGGAGCACTGGATACTGTATGAGGTGGGTTTAAATCTCCAATTATTTCCGTTCATGAGGTTGAAGGATGATCAAGAACCTAGAAGAACTTAAGGGCGAACATGAGAAACTCCACACAGAACTGGACAGACAATGGGATTAGCGCCGCCGCATCGCTCTCTCTTTAGGTAGAAATGAAAGTGAAGGTTAAATCCCACTGCATGACTATCAGTATGACTATCAGTAACGCGGCATTGTGTGAAATATAACAAGTGAAACCGTTAACCAAATTTGAACTAGACTAACCAAACTCAAAACGTGACAGGGGCTTCCTTTAAGAATCAAAGTTTATTATTTTTTTTACATGCCCACACTTCAGTCTCACATCAGGCACATCTGTAGTCTGCTGGGGAAAATGGCAAAAAAAAAAGTGTTCCTTGTTAACGAGAACACATTCAGATTCTTTCACACATTTCAGAATAGCGCTCGGTTTTATGTGAACGCTGCGACCCTGTTCCTCTTTCTCTGGGGTGCGATCTCCTCTCTGAGACACGTCCATTAGCTGTCCCGTTCCCAGACGCAAGCAGTGTGTAATCAGTAGACAGGAGACTGGAGGGTGACCCGTGATCCTTACAGGACACGGTGATGCTGTAACGTCACATCTCTGACCGCATCTGCATCTCTGACCTACTCACACTGCAACTCCCAGAATCCTCAGCAGGTCAAATTCTGTTCGTCTGTCCATCTTCACCCTGATACATGATGTTATCTTGTATGAGCAAGGGGAAAAGTTGCAAATTTTTGTTTATGGTCAAGTAACAATATTTTTCAAACAAGAAAATAACTTGCTTCATACATCCTATTATTTAAAAAAAACATTTTAGAGTATGAACTTGTTCCATTCTCGTTATTAATAAAATAATATGATTTATTTCTCCCCCGCTGTTTGCTTGCTGAACATCTCAACCGTCAACCGATGCTTCTGATCAATAAAAAGGTCAAAAGAATGAGAAAAAAAACAAACATTTAAAGTGATCTCAACCTTTCTTTTTTTTTTTAACGTTCTCGCTAAATCTGGCAACTTTCCGAACACTCTTGGCGACTTATTTTCTTGTCAAAAGCAACTAGCGACTTTTTTTTGGTGTTATTAAACACTTTCACTGTCCTCAACAAGCAGAAGGTGCCGTGAGCCCTTCCTCCGTCCCAAAGCTCTCACTGGTGGTCAGTCTCACCGTAGCCTCCCGCAGGAGTCCCAGCTGCACTCAGAGCAGACAGGAGACTCACACCACTGTGTGTGCACACCGCAAATGGATCGTGCATGCGCAGTCGCCGACAATCCCACCTTGGTTTTGAAAGCGGGATGTAAATGTGGATGTTTCGTCACTGTCGCTCTAAAATAATTCATGGTTAACAGTCTTATCCGACCCCGGATAAGGGAGGGTTAGACGTCTGGCTAGATATTCAGATCCACATACTGTAACAGTCTTTTGGTTAAATTTGATTTTCATTTAACAATACAAAACTGATATGCGTAACAACTGAATTACAATTACAAGCAAATTGACAATTATACAAATTAGCGAGGCGGCACGGTGGTTAGCACCGTCGCCTTGCACCGCCAGGATCCGGGTTCGATTCCCGTCTCTGTGTGCATGGAGTTTGCAAGTTCTCCCCGTGCATCTTCGGTTTCCTCCGGTTTCCTCCCACAGTCCAAAGACACACAGGTTAGGCTAACTGGCGTTCCCAAATTGGCTATAATGTGTGTGTGTGTCTGTGCCCTGTGATGGATTGGCACCCTGTCCAGTGTGTACCCTGCCTTGTGCCCTAAGTCTCCCGGGATAGACTCCAGGCCCTCGTCACCCTGAATACAGCATTAAGTGGTATAGATGATGAGTGAGCCATTTAGCAACTTTTAGGACAACCAATAGCTACATACCTCACTGAGGATTTGGCAAGACTGCTTGTTATACTGTAGCTATTCATATCATATAAAAACCAGTCTCTGCAGTTACATACATACTGTAGGGCTGAACAAAGTGTAGAAAACATACAAACCTACTCATTTAAGGAGTAACAAATGCCTGGCTGTGCAGTTATATGAAAATAATTCATGGAAGCGTGGCGTGATGTGAAGCGGAGGGGTAGTACCACCATGAAGTGGATTATTTTCGAATAATTTCACAGAATAAATTGTCTTATTATAATCGTGCGTAACACAGCGGTTTGCCCGGTGACTGTTACCAAGCGCTGACGCCGTGTTTAAATGTTGAACATTAAAGAGTTAAACATTAAAGAGATGTTTTTCGTCATCCCTTGTGGTCCCGATGGTTATTATTTTAAATGATTTTTCGATGTCTTTATTAGTCTCTAGATTATGTGGCTGTGCAGTCTGTGTGTATGAGCGGTTGCTATGGAAACAATGACAAACGTTACACAATCTGTGCTGTGATAGAAGGAACACGGAATCCACGTATACAGGCGGCTTCTTCTTCACCACCGGTGACGTGGTACGGATATATCTGCGATTTAAGTCGGCCGCTCCAGTTGTTTTTATTTCTTTTTATTTCTCGAAAGAGACGACCGACGCGACGTAGCGCTTCTGGCCCGTTCAAACCAACCCCTCAGCTGTAGCGTTTGAAACGAAGATTATCTGAAAGGAGAATTCTCAGGCTCTCATGCTGTTCGATGGTCTAAATCCATCCAAGCATTCATTTTCATTAAGTCTCACAGCGCATCAGATATCATAATTATGGACCATTATTACCGCCGTGATGGAGCCGTCTGCGTTTTACAGAGAAAAATAGTGCTGTGTGTAACTTTGATTCCATTTTCTGGGCCAAGTGTTGACAGTTTCATTTTTGTATTGTCTTAAACTTAATGTTTTTAGTGTCTCTCTGGCCTTCTGAGATCTGAAACCAAACTATTATTATTATTATTATTATTATTATTATTATTATTCTTACACATTGGTCAGGTTGCTCAGTTAAATCATTGAGCAATGAAACAAAATGTACAAAGATGAACAAAAAATGAGAAGTACAAAAAATATAATCTCACTCACTCACTCATCATCTATACCGCTTTATCCTGTATTCAGGGTCGCAGGGACCTGGAGCCTATCCCAGGAGACTTACGGCATGAGGCGGGGTACACCCTGGACAGGGTGCCAATCCATCACAGGGCACACACACACACACACACACACACTCTTTTACACACTGTGGCCAATTTGGGAGCACCATTTAGCCTAATCTGCAGGTCTTTGGACTGTGGGAGGAAACCGGAATACCTGGAGGAAACCCACCAAGCACGGGGAGAACATACAAACTCCATGCACACAGAGACGGAAATCGAACCCAGACCCTGGAGGAGCAAGGCGACAGTGCTAACCACTACACCACCGTGCCGCCGACAAAAATATAATACAAAATATAATATTAATTATGAAAATAATTACATTTAATTTAATAGTGCTATAGAACTGCTACTATTACTTGTTGTCCTCCTCCTCTTCCTCCCCCGACTACTGCTGCTGCTGCTATTTTTTCCTCCTCCACCTCCTGCTCTGACCTTCTCATCCTCCCACTGCTGCTCCTCTGATCTTCTCATCCTCCTACTGCTGCTCCTCTGATCTTCTCCTCCTCCTCCTCTGATCTTCTCATCCTCCTACTGCTGTTCCTCTCATCTTCTCATCCTCCTACTGCTGCTCCTCTCATCTTCTCCTCCTCCTCCTCCTCTGATCTTCTCAGCCTCCTACTGCTGATCCTCTGATCTTCTCCTCCTCCTCCTCTGATCTTCTCATCCTCCTACTGCTGCTCCTCTGATCTTCTCCTCCTCCTCCTCCTCCTCTGATCTTCTCATCCTCCTACTGCTGCTCCTCTGACCTTCTCATCCTCCTACTGCTGTTCCTCTGATCGTCTCATCTTCCCACTGCTGGACCTCTGATCATCTCATCCTCCTACTGCTGTTCCTCTGATCTTCTCATCCTCCTACTGCTGATCCTCTGATCTTCTCATCCTCCTACTGCTGCTCCTCTGACCTTCTCATCCTCCTACTGCTGTTCCTCTGATCGTCTCATCTTCCCACTGCTGGACCTCTGATCATCTCATCCTCCTACTGCTGTTCCTCTGATCTTCTCATCCTCCTACTGCTGATCCTCTGATCTTCTCATCCTCCTACTGCTGCTCCTCTGATCTTTTCATCCTCCTACTGCTGTTCCTCTGATCTTCTCATCCTCCTACTGCTGCTCCTCTGATCTTCTCATCCTCCTACTGCTGTTCCTCTGATCTTCTCATCCTCCTACTGCTGCTCCTCTGATCTTCTCATCCTCCTACTGCTGATCCTCTGATCTTCTCATCCTCCTACTGCTGTTCCTCTGATCTTCTCATCCTCCTACTGCTGCTCCTCTCATCTTCTCATCCTCTTCCTCCTCTGATCTTCTCATCCTCCTACTGCTGTTCCTCTGATATTCTCATCCTTCTACTGCTGCTCCTCTCATCTTCTCATCCTCTTCCTCCTCTGATCTTCTCATCCTCCTACAGCTGTTCCTCTGATATTCTCATCCTCCTACTGCTGCTCCTCTGATCTTCTCATCCTCCTACTGCTGATCCTCTGATCTTCTCATCCTCCTACTGCTGTTCCTCTGATCTTCTCATCCTCCTACTGCTGCTCCTCTCATCTTCTCATCCTCTTCCTCCTCTGATCTTCTCATCCTCCTACTGCTGTTCCTCTGATATTCTCATCCTTCTACTGCTGCTCCTCTCATCTTCTCATCCTCTTCCTCCTCTGATCTTCTCATCCTCCTACAGCTGTTCCTCTGATATTCTCATCCTCCTACTGCTGCTCCTCTGATCTTCTCATCCTCCTACTGCTGATCCTCTGATCTTCTCATCCTCCTACTGCTGTTCCTCTGATCTTCTCATCCTCCTACTGCTGCTCCTCTCATCTTCTCATCCTCTTCCTCCTCTGATCTTCTCATCCTCCTACTGCTGTTCCTCTGATCTTCTCATCCTCCTACTGCTGTTCCTCTGATCTTCTCATCCTCCTACTGCTGCTCCTCTCATCTTCTCATCCTCTTCCTCCTCTGATCTTCTCATCCTCCTACTGCTGCTCCTCTCATCTTCTCATCCTCTTCCTCCTCTGATATTCTCATCCTCCTACTGCTGCTCCTCTGATATTCTTATCCTCCTACTGCTGCTCATCCTTCTGATGCTTCTACTTCTTTTCCTCCTCCTCCTCCTACTGCTTCTCTGATCTTTTCCTCTTCCTCTTACTGCTCTTCCTTTTCCTCCTCCTGTTACCGTGGCTGTTCCTTCTTTTCCTTCTCCTCCTCTTATTTTTCCTTTCCCCTACTTCTACTTTTGCCATTCTTCTGCTATTGATACTGCTACCACAACTAATACTAATGCTCCTCCAATGACGTCTACTCTAACTACATCTCCTGCTAATACTACCCCTTCTTCTATGCCTACTACAGTGGTACTGGTGTTACTGTTAGTCTTAGTAGCAGTATTAGTAGTATGGTAGTGGTAGTGGTAGTCCAACCTACTGCTGCAACTGTTACCTTCTTCCCCTGATCCTCCTACGTCCACTGCCTCTAATACTAATAATGCTACTACTACTAATAATAACATAAACTAAACTATAAACATTACCACTTTCGAATAAGTGGCAAATATAAATATGCATTAAAATTCTGAATAAAGGATATTAACAAACATTTAGGATTGAAACCATGAACACTCAAATATATGTAAAGAGATTCTAAAATTCAAATCCGAAATCAAATGAAATGTACAATAAATATAAAGATAACATTAATTATGATGACGCGATTAAAATGAAATGTAATTATAATGAATCATAATGAATAAAATCCACGCTGCTCATCGGGTCTAATGTAAAACCCTGTGCTGTCTGCATTTGCCGTCATGTTTCTCTTCGCCTGGTCTCGGCACCGAGACGTATTTCCATCAGGTCTTTTTCCTGCACGCTGCTGTCATGCATTATTGATGCGGATCTTCCTCCTGGATGTCAGGACACACTATTCTCCGGGCATGGTGGCTCTGTGAAGCTTGTTTTTTCCTCAGCTGATCCGTGTTTACAACAAGTTAACAGCTTTCCTCCACCTACCGGTGCTAGCTAGCGACAGCTAATGATCTAGCCTGGCTCGCCGCGTAGGTTAGAGTTATTATGAGCGCTAGCGCGGGGGAGGTAAAGAGATCGAAGAGGTTGTCTCATGAACAGTTAGAGTGAGCGTATTAATATTAATACAAGCCTGTGATTTGCAGTTGTGTGACTGTCAGAGCCGCTGTTGTTGAGATGAAGTCACGACCGTTCACAAACCATTGTATGATTAAACAAAACGTAAAAAAAAAAAAAAAAAGACTTTTTCTTCATGTTTATGAAAGTTTTTCCGACTTCATTTGCCCTGGCTTTAAGCGCGCAGTGTTAGCTTTTTACGTCGTTTGCTAACAAGCGACGAAAAACAACAACTTGCTCGTCCGTTCACTTTGGAAAAATCCCAAGTGCAGAACGTTACACTCGTAACATCTCGCTAACATGGTTGGTAAAAATGTCTGCTTTGCGTCCTTTGGAAGTGCTGGTCCCGTCTCTGAAAGCATGGACTATACAGGAGGACTGGGCGTAGTGCAATGCTAAGAACAAAAAAATGACAAGATATATCAAGATGACTAGTTTTAAGAAATGAACTAGAATGCGAAATGAAGTTAAATGCAGTGCAGCCGTGATGCGCAATTTTGTGTGGAGCAAAGTGACAATTGCGCAAATGGTATTAATTGTCCAAATAACTTCGTAATTGTACAAAGAACAGCATGAAAGTGTGCATTCGACTTCATCCTTTTTTTTTCTTTTCTTTTTTTTTTTAGAAAAAAAACATGTTTATTTATTTATTTATTTATTTAAAAAAAAAAAAAAAAAAGCCTAAGGCTTTGCCTGAGGTGGAGCAGCATAACATTGATTAGCAGCAGTAATAATTAATCAGTGAGCAGTCCTCACAAAGACACAAAAACAAATCCGTGTGTGTTTGCGCTCTACAGACGGGTGATAAACTGGTCTCTCAGGCCGCGGAGCCTGTAGTCATGGTTGCCTGAAAGTTGTACAACTACACACACACACACACACACACACACACACACACACACACACACACACACACACACACACACAGAGCCATTGACTCCTATGGGAGCAGTAAATCCCGAGCAAACAACGTGCATTAAACACTCCGACTTATCAACTGGCCAAACAGCATGTAGACGAGCTGAGCGGCCTGTGTGTGCGTAAACAGACGATCCATTATTTACTCGCTGTCATTTCCTGTTGGAGTGAACACGGTGCTTTACTCTGAATAAATAGAAAAATATAATAAAGTCAGATTTATACTACGTCACACCAAGAGTGCAAAATTATACAGCAGGGGAAAGAATGAAGAACTCCACTCAACACGTTCCAAAATCTAGGACAAATATTTTTTGTCTGGTGTTTAATTAAGAAATTGTCTTATTTGAATTGTTTCTTGAGCAAATCTCGACCTATAATAAACTAGCGTTAGTATTCGTCGTTGTAGAAATAGCAAAAAGAAGAAGAAAAAAAAAGGTTAAAGCTAAAAATAAGCTGATCAGCATCCGGTACATCCGGTAACTGCTCATGACTTGCCTTCGGCTCAACATTTTGATTTAACTTAAAGAGCGCGGTTCAGTTTTCATAGTGTACGTACCATTTTTTTTTTGTGATTTTTTTTTGGAGTAAGCCATGATGCGTTGCGCTGTCGTGTGTCTGTGCATTGAGGATTTTGCCAGATTGTAGGTACGTTACGGTCATTTGCATACTCTGTGTATACGTGGTAAACTACAGTATTGGCTCTGAGTGACACGTATAGTCACAATATATGCTGTGATGTAATCTGGCACTTAACTGCTTATAACTTTAAACATCTATCCTGAATGGCAACCACGCTAATTCTTTTCACCTGCTCTTTATTTTTCCACCCATCCTGAGGCATCTGGAGATTGTGCCAGCTTCAGTAGACCGAGGTCAACCCTGCGAGGTTCCTGAGGCATCCAGAGAAGGACCTGCTCCAGCTGGATTCTTCTTCATGTTGGTTTGGATCTACACATGCTGCTCCTGAGCTCCCAGTGATCCAGACCCTCATCTGCCCTCTGCACCTGCTGACTCATCCCTGTGCTGAACTGGACTTTGTGTTAATTTAAAGAACTTCTGTTATATCGAACTTTCATCTGCATAACACACATGATGTTCTACAATTTCTGTTATCTGTCATCACCCAGATGAGGATGGGTTCCCTGTTGAGTCTGGTTCCTCTCAGGGTTTCTTCCTATTGCCATCTCAGGGAGTTTTTCCTTGCCACCGTCGCCGTCACCCTCGGCTTGCTCATCAGGGACAATCTCATTATCCAGACACATTTTTCTTACACATATATACATTTCCATAAGTCTTCTTTTCATTTTCTTTTCATTTCTGTGAAGCTGCTTTGAGACAATGACCATTGTTAAAAGCGCTATAGAAATAAAATTGAATTGAATTGAACTGAAAAACTTTAGGAGTTTTAACTTCAGGAACTGGCCAACTTTCGTCAAAGTCTGTTCAGCCAGTTTTCCGTCTAGGCAGACGGACACACAGACCGGAGACTTTCTGAGACTGGTTCCGCGTCCTCCAATGTATGAAATGTACAGACATCATTTAAAGAACGGGTTTTGACCAATGTACTTTCTTCTGTCTCTATAGATAAATGCATCAGGATTTGAGTAAACAGTAAGTTGAGTGAATAAACAGAAAGTGCAGTACTGTAGTTGAGTAATAAGACTATGATATACCCATGTTATTAGTCACTATAGTAATGATGTGAAATGAGGTCATTAAGCTCTTTCCGACCAATCAGGATCCAGTAGTCTACTGTTTACTCTCCTGCACCCAGTCTTGGACGTGGGAAGTGTCTGTGGCTCGGAATAGAAGCGCGCAGACGTGATGTTTGTCTGTGGGATGGCGTGTTGTCATGCTGAGCTCCAGCGCGAACGAGGCACGACCGTGGCGTGTGGCGCCGGAGCGATACAGACAAGCGCCAACTCCGAGTCAGCATCGTGACGGAAGCGAGATGAAAAACAATCTGCTTTTTCTCGTGTGGGTGGCTCTTTCACACGAAACATGCTGCATCAATCATTGTGTCCTCTGTGTGCATGTGTGTGTTGTGGTGTGTGTGTGGGGGGTTTAATTAGGGATTCGGTTCCTGATGCCACACGTCACCGTGACATTTCGTACACCGGCTCTTCAGACTTACGGCCATATTTCTGGGTCAGAAGGTGGATCTGTGGGCCGAAGCTGGGTGTCTTGAAGTGACGCCGTGTTGTACGGGAGAGGAGGCGAGAGTCAGTCATTAAAGGTCATACGATATACTGAAATAGCCGTCGACTTGGTTAGTCTGGTTTCTGAAACACTAGTGGAGGAACTGTTCATTAGGATGAATTGAAGATTGCAGCAGATTATAGTGGCATGACGAATATAATGTGGTTATATGAAAATGATCCACGCATGGGCGGCACAATCCTGAGCAGCGCCTTTCTCACCCAAAGTGTATTAGCTTTATAAACGTCATTCGTAGTTAAATTGAATCCTATGGGACAAGAAACGTCCATTCTTAAAAATGTCCATTATGTACTGATATACACGCTGATCAGCCAGAACATTCTGACCTAACATTGAGTTGCTCCTCCCCTATAACAGTAACGCACTGTGTGTTCCGACTATTTTCTATTGGAACCAGCATTAACCTTCTCATCAGTTTGATTTACAGTAGATCTTCTATTGGATCAGATTACACGGACCAGCCTTCACTCCCCATGTGCACCAGTGAGCCTTGGCCACCCGTGACCCTTTCGCCAGTTCGCCGGTTTTCCTTCCTTGGATCACTTTTGGTACAGTATGTCCTGACCACTGCGGCCTGGGAACATCCCACAAGATCTCCATTTTCGGAGTTGCTCCGACCCAGTTGTCTAGCCATCACAATTTGGACCTTCTCACAGTAGCTACCTTATCAATATCTAGTTACAATGGTGTTTGGGCATGGGTCTGATATATTAGACAGCAAATGAACCAGCAGAAAGAAATGGGTAAGTGTAAAGATTTGAGTGACTTTGACAAGCGCCAAATGGCTAGTGATGGCTTGAGGACTGGGTCAGAGGAACTCCAAAACTGCAGCTCTTGTAGGATGTTCCCAGTGGTCAGGACCTACCAAAAGCGATCCATGGAAGAAAAACCAGCGAACTGGAGACAAGGTCATGGGTGGGCAAGACTCACTGATGCACATGGGGAGTGAAGGCTGGCCCGTGTAGATCCCCATCCAATAGAAGTGCTAGTGTAGATCAAACTGATGAAAAGGTTAATGCTGGTTGTGATAGAAAAGTGTCAGAACACACAGCGCATCACCGTTTTAGTAGCATAATAGGGGACCTACTCAATGTTATGGCTGATCAGAGTATAAAAACAGTACACACCTTTTGACTAGACATATTTACTTACTGTTATAGGAAAATAATCAGTCACAGGGTGGAGCAATGAACCGGCCATTATCGAGGAGTTCATTATCTTCTTACACACGTGTGTTCAGAAGTGAAAATGCCATGTTAAAACTGATAATAAAAAGGAAACCAGGTCAGCTTACCATGCCTTTTCTCAGGAAAAAAAATTAAAATCTAACAATGCATGGTTTCTTTAGGATATTTATCATTGATTGGATGTTATTAGTGAGAACCTCTTAATTTTAAACACACTTGTATAATCTGGCAAATACAAAATGGCAGCTTTACGTGTATAGGAACATTTTCTCCTTAAAAAAAACAACAACAACAAACAAAAACAATTATTTATTTATTTTTAACTTGGCGTATTTGCCATGCACTTGTCTCGCTTCTCCCTCCCCAGTCGGGCCTTGTGCATGTGACATATGGTACATGGCACAACTCCTGTTACTGCCCACAGATATTTAATTACTGTACATCACACCAGGGCATTGCAGCAACATTTGCTTTTACATTAATGATTAAACAACATGCCTGGATGAGTCTGTTTCTACCCTTTTCTTTTTAAATTTTTCATGAGTCCCTGCATTCAAGGTACATAAGGTACAAAAGGTCTAGCACAAGTTGCGCTACCTATGTTTCTTTTCTTTTCTTTTCTTTTCTTTTCTTTTCTTTCCTTTCCTTTGCTTTCCTTTTCTTTTTTTTAAGGTAGGTAGCAGGAGAACTGCATCTATAAGTTCTTTCCAGCTTGAAAATTAATAGCCATGTTCAAGCCTGAGCCAATGAAGGCTTTAAAAGATGGCATTGTAATTATTGCAATTAGCGTGAAGGTAGGAGGACAGACAGAACAGGAAAGAGAAACCAGAGAAGCCAGCAGCTGTGGAACACACACACACACACACACACACACACACACACACACACACACACACACACACACACACACACACACACACACACTAACACACACACACACACACACACACACAAAAAGCATGCACACATGCGTCCATACTGTACACACACACACACACACACACACACACACACACACACACACACACACATACACACATACACTGTTCATACTCCTTCAGTTCTGCCATGACTTTTCTAGGATCCTGTGTTGCGTTCAGTCATCATGTGTATTTTGAGTGTCAGGATTATAGAGATATTAGTCATGTAAAGGCGCAGATGGAAATGCATCCAATTAAAACATTAAAATACAATTAAATCACTTAAAATTCATGCAGCTTGCATTTAGAAGATATCTGAATGGATTTTTTTATCCACAGTCATTTATACTTGGTTAGCCAACATTAAATTATATATATATTGCCGTATCTGTAGTTGAATTGCAGTTCAGCTCTTTGTGTTTTCCCTTTTGAGGTGTTCAATGCAAAGCTGCTACCTCAATTACATGAAAATGAAATGAAACACCAGGGGTGTGGTTCATCATGATGTCATGCAGTAGGAGGGGTTTGGGTTATGATGTAATGTAATAAGACACTTCTGGGTTATTGTGTCATGGTTTTTGGTTATGATGTACTCTATTTAGGGTTTGGATCATGATTTAATGCAATGGAAGGGGTTTGGGTTATGATGTAAGGGAACGGAAGGGGTTTATCATGATTTAAGGAAATAGGAGGGGTTTGCATTATAATGTAAGGAAATAGGAAGGGTTTGCATTTAATGTAAGGGAATGAGAGGGGTTTGGGTTATGGTTTAAGGAAATAGAAGGGGTTTGGTTTATGATGTAAGGGAATGGGGGGGGGGGGGGGGGGTTGGGTTAAGATGTAATGCAATAGGAGGGCTTTGGGTTATGATGTATGGGAATGAGATTGTTATGATCGCAATCTCCTGTAAACATGTAAACCTCCTTATATCTCCTGTATATGATGACATACTTATTTTATTTATAAATTAAATATTAATACAGTTTTTATTTTGAATTACAAGGACTTCTATAGCACTTGAATAAAAGATAATATTCAAACATGTTTTAAATGCTCCTTGAATGTATTTTCCCTTTACAGTGGTTCTGGTGTAGATCTGATGCTCAATATGCAAAATATTGTTAATTCAGTGAGAGTCAGAAATTGTTAGGAACCTCCACTAGAGTCGACCAGTTTTTCTTGGTCGACTCAGTTTCCCAGAAGGCACCTCAGTCAGGTGATGAGTGCTCACCTGAACTGAGGTGGCTCATTAAAGTTTCTATAAATAGCAGTTTGTTCTGGGCAACTGGGTCGAGCATTGTTTGTTTGTTTGTTTGTTTGTTTGTATGTATGTATACCGTCATGTGGGCATTCCTTTTTGTTTCTTTAAGTTTATATTTGGTTTATGTTTTGTAACCTTTGTTTTCAGAGGGCTCTAGTTTTGGTTTTCTGTATGTTCCTTGTTCTGATGGATTCACGGAGCTGCCTTGTTCAGTGTTTAGTTAGGCCGTGCCTCCTCCTGTGTAAGTACTGTTCTTTGTATCCCCAGTGTCGGCCTTCTGGTGTAGTTCTTTGTTTGTTTAGTTATGTGTAGCCACATGAGGGCTTAGCCGCTAGCAGGGTTAGCCGCTGGTAGGCCTTGACTGCTAGTAGAGTTAGCCTCCAGTAGGCTAGCCTCTAGTAGGATCGACTGCTAGTGGTTCTGGTCGCTAGTAGGTTAGCCGCTAGTTTGGTATAGCCTCATGTGTGCCTTTCCTTTTGTGTTCCAGTTCCGGTCCCCTAGATCAGTACTAACCCGGTTAGCCACTAATCCAGTTAGATACTAAATCGGTTAGGTCAGCATCCAGTGTCCCCATATTCCATGTAGCTACTAACCTCACTAACCACTAACCCATCTAGTCACTGTGCTCCTGGTCCTGTCTTCAGTCCTGTCTCTAGGCTGTATCCCTGGTCCTGTATCTAGTCTCCAGTCCTGTCTCTTGTCTTGTCCTGTCTCTCCAGTCTCCTGTCCTGTCTCTCCAGTCTCTAGTTCCCCTATATATCTTTAGTTAGCTCCAGCTCCATGTTTCCTCATCCCCAGTCCCCTATTCAGTTCCCCATGTTTCCTTCCGTCATTTCCCTGTGTTAGCGCGCCATTCCCTGTGTTAGCGCGCCGTTCCCTGTGTTAGCGCCCCGTTCCCCGTGTTAGCGCGCTGTTCCCTGTGTTTTTCCTGAGCCCTAGTTTTAGTTTGAGTTTGTTGTTTTGGTTCCTTTGTTTGTTTGTGTCTGTTTTTAGTTTGTAAATAAAGACTATAAAACCCTTCTGCCTTCATGCCTGCTCTAATATATGCCCACGGCAACAACATCAGCCGGTCTAGCCAGTACCACCAGCTAGACCCATGACAGAAATATTATATAATCTGTTTGTTGAGATTAAACAAATATGATTCACAGAAAGTTGTTAATTTTTTTTTTGATCAATATAGCTAATAAGATACCTAACCTGATCACGTGTAAATGTGGTCAAGAAACAGATCTGACTCCTTTGTGTTAAGAATTCTTGATGCAAAGAAGGTAGAAAATGAGCATTAGCTCTCTCTTTGTCCTTTTGCTGGCTGTGTGAAGGCAAATTGCGCCTGAGAGCAGGAAAAGCTGGAGTGATATAATCTCAGCAGAATGGCTAGAGGAAATTTAATGGGAGACTGAGCAGTCTGGTGGAAAGACATGTCTAGTGGAATGCACTCGTGATGACAGCGTGACCGTGGAGGTAATGAGCTACTTAGACATTAAGGAAATGAAGCTTTGATAATGTGCCTATTCTAAGAAAACAGCACATAGCACATGCGTATAGAGGGAAAGAGAGTGTGTGGGGGCATAACTGATACTATAATTTTTTTTTAAAGAAAAACTTTTATCGTCATAACATTAAGGTATGTGTGGATACTTCAGGCCGGGTAGCATGCAGGCTCGTTTTTTTCTTACTTGTGGCAGAATGAAATAAGCGCTTCATTTGAAAAATTTTTATTTAAATGTGATTTATTAAAAAAAATATATATATATATTGTACTAGATGTACCTGTGACTTTGTTTGCGTGGAATTGAATTGCACAGTCATAAGCCCGTTTTTAAAAATGTACAGCGGCATCTGTTTTTTAAAATGTTGCCGTGAAGTGCGCGGAATGAAGGTGTGAGATCGTGTTTATTAAGTAGATTTTAATTGCACACCCATAAGCTCATATTAAAAAATGTACAGCGCCATCTGCTGAATTTTGAGATTTATTTTAAGGTTGATTTTTTAATGATATAAGGGCGTTTTATATTTACGTTTCAAATTAGCATATCTTCTCTTCCTGTGGGCCGATTGCGAAAAAAGCCTATACAGTATTTTACCTCAAGCTCGACCAAATACATCTGTGAAAACCCCGTTACAATTCGTTCAGTAATTTTTATGTGATGCGTGCGCAAACAAACAGACAGACAGACAAAAATCACAAAAAACCTTTTGATGTGTTCTATTACTCACCGCCAAATAAATTTTTCACAAATACTGTATCTTCAATATACAGACACTCCCACTGTACAGTTTTATTATATGTATAGATATAAGTAACAATACAAGTTTTTTTAGCATAAGGGGCGATCAAAAAATGTGTATTATCATATAAAAAAAAAACTGAAAATATTTGTCTAAATTACAGGATATCTCCAGAAATTAGTTCATGAACATTTATTCTTGTTTAAAAATCCTGCGGTAGAGTTCCGCACAATGCCGCTAGACACCCAGTTGAAAAAACTTGAAATGTGTCTTCTTCATGACAACACGCGAGCCCATTCAAAACTGTCAAACCCGCAGGCGACTTGAGGTACAATCCCACCCCGCCCACTCTCCCAACCTCGCACCCAGTGACTTCTTCCTCTTCCATCACTTGAAGAAACCACTTTATCGCAGGCGTTTAATGACAATGAGGTGATTACCGAGGTGGAACTTTTCCTCAAAAGCCAAAAAGAAGGCTTCTTCAACGCTCATCCATTGTTTGGAGAAGTGTGTCGCCTTAGGTGGAGTAGACCAATGTTCACGACCAATGTTCGTTTCCATTATATTATTTTTTTCATAGCAATAATAACAATTCAAAACAAATAACAACTCGTACATATTTATATTATCATGATCAAGTTGGCACAATTTTACAAAAAAAGTATATGCTGGACAGGGTGCCAATTTATTGCAGGGCACACACACAGACACACTAGTAACAGTACTAGAATAGATACTAGAATACTAGAACAGGGAGAACATGCAAACTCCACGCACACGGACGCTCGACTCTGGAGTTTTTTTTTTTTTTTACATTTTAAAATTGCAAATAACACACACATAACAAATGCACATTTACTATAATTTAATAATTATACCACAACTAAAAGCTGAGAATGGCTTTCTTTATGAAAAACAGATCATAACCATTTGCAAAAATTGCCCTTGAACAATGAAATTACATCATCTAAGAAATTGTCTGTGCATAGAAATGAAGGAAATGCACTCTTCAAATGCAATATGTAGAGATATATCAAATGCCAAGTGTTATATTTACATAAAATGTAAAATTACACCCAACTCTACATAATCAAAACAAGAGTAATTATGGAAATGTGAAATGGAGAGAACTTTGAGAACTTGAGCAGGAGGGCTGGGTGGCTTCCGCTGCAAAGTGCAACATCAAAGCCTCTCAGGTGAGAGCGTTGAGTGCGCAGGAGAGTTTGAGGTGCTGGGTGCCAAAATTTTTTCATTTTTATTTTAATTGAGACTTGTCTTACATCTATATATATACATATATCTTTCATGTCAGAAAATTTATCATGCATCCAACTTTCATCCATCTCTGGAAAGAATATGTTCTTTTTTCTTAAATTATTAATGCACGGCAAAATATTCATATAAAAATAATCAATATAAATGGTAAAGTAAAAATAAAACAAAATAACCCGCACTATACCTTTGAAAAGAGAGAGCAGTGTTTCTGTGTGTGTGTGTGTGTGTGTGTGTGTGTGTGTGTGTGTGTGTGTGTGTGTGTGTGTGTGTGTGTGAAGCTGAAGTAAGATGAGAGAGGAGAGGAGGAGGGAGAGGGCTCCTGTATAGCAAACTTCTTTAACAAGGAACCTCCCTAATGACATTTGCTCGCGCACACACTAGCGGAATCACTGCTTTCTGACAGAATGAGATTATGGAAACTGGATCTTTAACAAGGAACATCTCTAATGACACTTGCTTTTGCTTTATGCACGCGCACACACACGTGGTCACAATGTTATAGTAAACATTACACGTGCGCACGGATGTTGAGTCACACGCACACTGAGACTGAGCATGGGCGACAATTACCCACGATCCAAGCGGGAAAAAAAAGAGAGAAGAACCATTTCCTCAGTTGTGATCACGTGACGCTCCGCAGATGAAACATTTGCGTACTACTCGTATGTCAAGACCTTGCTCGTTTATCAAGTTAAGATTTATTTAAAAAATTTGCTCGTGTTAAAAAAATATCACAGACAGAGTTACTCGCAATCCAAGGTTCCACTGTATATAAACTTTAGAACATAAGGTGAATTAGTAACTTATGTGACATTCTTTAAAGATTAAACTGCAAAGTCATCATATCTACAGAACAAAAACATGTGCCTGGCTCAGGAAAAATGAAAAAATGTTGCACAACCATTAAAGCATAATAATAATATAAAAAAAAACATTTCAGCATGATACTGATGTCTGTGGTGACAAAGTTTAGTCATTGCAGAAAACTAAGAACATCATTGCTGTGATTCGCAGCTCCCTCCAGATTGAAGAGGAACAGCTAGACGATTTTGTTTTAGTGTGGTTAAATCTGATGTTTTTCCTTCATTCATGTGCACTTATTCGCTACTGCTGCTTCTGACACTCGCGGGACTGAGATGTAAATGAACTGTGATTGCACACTGCCACTGCACTCCCGCTGTGGTATCTGAGCCTACATGGCTTTGACTTAACCGGTGTTAAATCTCGGTTAGAGCGCTGTGTGAGTTCATACCCAGGAAAAGGAAGTTTGTTAGCATTTCCTGCAAAAGTGGCAGGTTTGTCTGGTGTTGTGATGTGAAATGTACAGGGTTTAAAGTTAACCCGAGAGATCAGCTGTTACATTGGAATCCATCGTCTGTTATAGTTTTGGCTCCATTTTGTCTCCTGAAATGCAACTATGTTCTGTAACATTTGTAGATACAACCAAAGCATTTGACTGATTTGTTGCTGTCAAACTTTAAACTGAAATATTACCGCCTGACACAAAAGAACCCCACAGATTTGTAAGGATCACATGATAGTCACAAAGCAAGAATTTAAAAAATTTATTTGAACCTGGTAGTGGAGCCATGCCTGATCCAGCTGCTTATACCAGGAGTGCCACTGAAGCAACGGTCCACAGGGTAAAGAGTCAGATTGATGCAGTTCCTTCTACCTGGAACAAGTCAATCATAAATCATAAATCTATGATTTCATAAATATATGAGGGGTGGAGTCAAATACTCCAGCGTGCGTCCGGAGGATAAAGTTATGCAGGATACAAATGCTACTGTACTTATCAACAAAAAAGTTCTGGGGTAGAGTCGGACCTGATCCAGTTTCTCCTTCCTGGGTTAAATCCAGAGGATGAAGTCTGAACTAATCCAGCTCCTCCTACGTCTGCAGAGTTGAAGCAGGAGTCTACAGGGTGGAGTAGGACAAGAACCATTTCCCCTTATCTGGGAGGAATCAAACTAAAGATCCAGAGGATGAAGTCTGCCATGGAATTGCCCTGATACCTGAGCGGAATTGATAAAGTCCAAAGGTGGAGTTGGACATGATTAAGCTCCTCCACCCTGGGTTAAATTAAACCCAAAATCCACAGAATGGAGTCTGAACTAACCTCTTATTAGGCAGAGTTGAAGTCCACAGGGTGGAGTGACATCAAATCCATCTCCTTCTACGTGGAAGAAGTCGGACCATAGATCCAGGGGATGGTGTTCGAACTGATACAGCTCCTCCGTCCTGGGCTTACTTCCTGTAAGAAGTCAACCCATAAGTCCAGGTGGTGGAGCCAGGCCTGATACAGATCCTCCTTCCTGGGTTAAATTAAACCTTGAGTCCAGGGGATGGAGTTTGAACTAATCCAGCTTCTCCTGCTTGAACAGAGTGAAAACAGAATCCCATGGGGTGGTGAAGAGTGGGAGCAGATCCAGCTTCTCCTACCTGACAGGATGCATCTCCATCCACCTGCGAGGAGACAAAATATAAGCCCACGGAGTGGAGGTTGGAACGGATCCAGCTCCTGCTACCTGGGAAAAAAATCATCAGAATTCCAAGCGACTCGAGTGTTTCAGGCTAGATAAATGTGTTTATTGTTGCATGATGGACATCTTCTTGTTGCTCAGGTCCAGCTCCTCCCCATGGATGCAAAAACTTGTTAATGCTTTCCCTTATGCACACAACAGAGAGAAAACTGAGAGCGGATTAACTGATGTGGATGGAAAGGAATAACATATTCACCTGTGTTAGTGTGGACTAGGCCTCGGTGTTTATGTGGGCAGACTTGATTAGATGTCAGCAGCATTCAGCAAAAAGTCATCATCCGGGAAAGATGCTCCTGCACTCCGTAGTAGGCTGTCAGATAAACCCAAGTGAGAGCAGCATGAGTGCTATCACCCTGTTTCTAACCTGAATCTGAGGTTTAGAGGGGTGGCGTGAGTGTGTTTGGCTTGGGGAAGTAGCAAGACAGCATGAGAAATACTGTTATAGATCTGGTGTTTCTGTTCAGTCTAAAATTGCAGCGTGTGTAGGTGAAAATTTATGCTAAAAAAAGGAGCGGAGTGAGTCAGAAAGCCTGGTGAGAGTGCGAGCTGAAGCTGGATGTGGGCTGTTCTGCATCTCGAGTGTTTTTGTGTCTTCTAGCTCTGCACTTGCTCGCACTAGAGTCCTTAATATTATACATCTCTCTCTCTCTCTCTCTCTCTCTCTCTCTCTCTCTCCCTCTCTTTCAGTGTCTCAGTCATTTCCATTCTATTCCATATCCAGAATACCATTCACACTTAATGCTGAAGAAGGTATAAGTAATATAAGTTACATCTGGTTATCGCTTATGTTATAGCGGCTTTAAAAAAAATTCTCTCTTTAGTGTAAACCCGCGTGTCCTAAAGATTTAGGAGAATGCAACGTTAGAGCTTTACCTGCTGTAGAAATATCGCTAACCCAAAAGCCCTCTGACTGAATCCTGTCTCACTGTCTCTCCTTTAAGCCTGTGTCATTGTTTGTGATAAAGGAACCTCAGTACACAGCGGCTCCCGCTTGGTCAATATGTTGACTCCAGTCAATCGGACTAAATCTGTGCTTAACATGTAGCTACGGGCACTGAATTGATCCACTTGACCCAAGTGGCTTCTAGGTTTAATTGAAAAAAAAAAAAAAAAAAAAGTACACCCAGGACCTTTGCGAATAACTGCAGAAATCAATATTTGCAGAATGCGTTCCTCGTGAGCAGATTCAGAATAAAGTACTGTATAAGATGCTAAAAGCTTTTACAGAAATAGTGACTGCTTTGTTCTAGCAGAGTCTTTTTTGTTGTTGTTTTGTTTGCTATTCTTTTTTTGCAGGCCCCTGAAGTAGTCAGCTTGTTTGGAAAGCATTAGCATGCCGTGGCAAAACTCGGCGGCTCAAACTGACACTTTGATTGAGGAGTGCATTTGCACATCTAGGTGAATTTCTCGTCTTGTAACTCACTGTCATATTTGCGCTCAGAGCTGTCCAGACGCCGTTTCACACCTAAGGATTATCTGTGTAGGTTTTTACAGGTTTGCTCTGCGATGAAACAAACCAGTCAATACAACAAGTCTCCGATTACGCAGAAGTCCAGGGGCATATGGTGGGTAAGAATGCATGGTCTGGTATCAGAAGCAATAGCTCAAGAAGCAAAGGATGCACTATTTGTTTGCCTGAATCTTGGAATGATTTAAGGGTAATGGAGAGTGGACTTTCTTCTATGGCTGAGCGGGTAAGATATTTCAGTTCTTCTCTAATTAGTTGAAAATTCCAATCACTGACTCTAATCAGGGCTGCATTGACACTTATCAGCACCGGCTCCTGGTGAGCACTTTGACTTGTTTCAAGCTTTAGATTCAGGCCTATGTGTTTTAGCTTGATGTGTTTTCTAAGCATAAAAATCAAAAGAGACAGTTCAGTAGTGCTCTAGTGCGATTCTTTTCCTTAATGTGTTAGAAATATGATTAGACAAGAAAAGAGACTGGGATTGGCCATGTGTATGTGCGCGCGTGTTTGTGTGCTTATATGTACTGCATAAATATACGTTGTTGGAGTTTTGGAGTTCATTTTACAACATCTAGGCAAGTCGAGGACACTCTTGAGAAGCAAGGCATGTCAGCATCACAGTTTAAGTCAAAGTCAGTGTCAAAGTGCTAACCGCTGGTAACGCTTGAGAACAAAGTCTTTGGGCTGATGAAACCAAAATTTTATTCTTGTACCAGTATGATGGGAAGAGAAAATATGAAGGAAGAAAGGAACAGCTCATGATCCAAAGCATGGATCACATCATCTGTTAAACCTGAATGAGGCTGCGTTATGGGATCAGTATGTATGTTTATTGATGACTTGACATCTGTTAAAAGTAGCAGGATAAATGATGTGACACAAAACACAAACAAGTTAATCCCTATATATGTATACACTAGTGCTCAAAAGTGATTATTTACATCGTTGTTTATGATTACTTCTTTCTACATTATAAAGCAATGCTGAAGGCGTCCAAAATGTGCAATAATCTCCCCTGAACAGTTGATATTGACATGTGGCATGTGCCTGTGTTTTAACAATGCCAGGTGCTGGTTGTTAATTGATGATTTGATATATATACTGTATATATATATATATATATATATATATATATATATATATATATATATATATATATACAGTATATATAATATATTTATCACCCAAAATCATAATATATGTATATATACTGTATATATTACTGTATAATGATAAAGCCACCAGAATCCTCAGTTAAGCAAAGACTCATATACAATTATCAATCTTCTTTACCTTTATAAACATTAACTCGCTCACTCTCATCATCTATACCGCTTAATCCTGTATTAAGGGTCACGGGGGGCCTGGAGCCTATCCCAGGAGACTTTGGGCATAAGGAGGGGTACACCCTGGACAGGGTGCCAGTCCATCGCAGGGCGCACACACTCACACACTACGGCAAATTTGGGAATGCCAATTAACCTAACCTACATTTCTTTGGACTGTGGGAGGAAATCGGAGGAAACCCATCAAGCACGGGGAGAACATGCAAACTCCATGCACACAGAGACGGGAATCGAACCAACACCGGAGGTGTAAGGCGACAGTGCTAACCACTACACCACCGTGCCGCCTAGACATGAACTCCATATAATAATAATAATAATAATCTTTACATTGTCTAAATACAGTCTATTTACCCTAGTTTGATTTCTTTGTTAAAGCCAGGTTAGACTAGCATCATGTACAGTAGTTGCCAGAAACTGCCAAGCAAATTGTAGCATCAGTTGTACATATACACAGCGCATTTGCAAAGATGCTCAATCATCTTATATTTAAAAATTTCCCTCTGACATGAAAATGAACAGTGACTTCATTCCATCAGTTAAAAACGATCACCTTTATTCCCATGTAAATAAATCCTGGTATGCAGGAGCTTTACACCCGAGAGGTGCCAGATTGTGTTCTTTATAAAAGGGTAATGTTTTGAGGGTTTGCTGATGTAGTAGCTGGCGGGATTGTTTAGTAGTAACATGACTCAAATGACCCACACCACATGTGGGCTAGTGTGGGTGGGAATGGACAGGAAATGTGAACAACTCGGAATGAACAGTCTGTTTCTCTGGATCAAAAGCTTATAACACATGGCTCTCGAAGACAGGCACCAGTGGCCAAAATGTGTGTGAGATTCTCTCTCTCTCTCTCTCTCTCTCTCTCTCTCTCTCTCTCTCCCTGTAAAGCATGAGTGATGAATTGCAGAATATTTTTCTGGTACGTCTCTTATACTTTAAGGAAAACTCCACCCTGAATAATGAGCAAATGAACAATTAACAATAATTTTTACTTTCTTGCTCCTTTTCACTTTGATGAACATTACCCACAGTTCCATGAGACTACCTGCTGAGGTGCTGAAGTGGGATTTAGCCCTCACTTCTTTTCTCCCTTAAGAGAGCGATCGCTGCTCTTTATCTTTTAATCTGTCCAGCACTCTCACCTCGTCATCTTCACACCCTGCTCAAACAGCTCAGCTTTTAAAGCTTCAAGGATTCCAGTCTAACACATCGATCAGCCGAGTATCTGCTGCATTGTAAACCTGCACTGCATTCTGGGAGTTTGAGTTACAGTAATAGTGATGAAAGGACTGCAGAGCAAACACCTGGTGATTCAGCATGGAGTCATTTACATCTGAGTAGTTCTTAAGCTCCATGTGAGACCGTTAGATTCTAGGTGGCGTCAAATAACTGAAATCTGTGGCATTAATAGATTGTGGTCTTTGGTTTTGTGATGGGTTGTTGATCACTGGAAAACTAAATGAATAAATTATTCTGTGCAAAGTAAAAATGATGTCTAACGGATAAATGTTGAGTGATAAATATATTTATTTATTTTTTTAATTTATTCACTATTTCACTATTTCTGTAAATGAGAGGCGAGTTCAGGACCACAGGCAGAGCACAAAATTCATGTTGTCTCTCCTCCGGTGTTTAATTAGATTTGAGATTTAGTATTGTTTATATAGTGAAAATGTGTGTATTGTTTTATTGATTTTTATATGCTATGATTTTTATACTAATCACCAGCCTGATCATCTGATCATCAAGTTGGATTTATAAATTTTTTTAATGCTTGTATTCAATTAAATTAAATTTTATTTGTATAGCGCTTCTAACAATTATCATTGTCGCAAAGCAGCTTTACACAATCAAAAGAATTATTTAAACTAATTTAAAGCTTATTTAACGTTGTATGATTTCATAAGTCATTTTATAGCTTACAAACAAAAATAATTTTTCTGAAACCGCTCAGGTACAGGGCCTGGTCAAAAAAAAAAAGTCATTCAGGAAGTCTGGAGAACTATTTCTCAAAACTATATTAAAAATGCAAAAAAAAAAAAAAAAAAAGGTCTTTTACTTTGGAAACAAAATATAAAGAAATAAAGGGGGGGGGGGGGGGGTCATAAGTTTTGCACAGTATTGTAGAATAGTGACATCCGCTTGGTCAGAGTGCTCAAAATGTGGCTCAACATGAAAGGAGGTGACCATATTGATTCATTAAAAATAAAGTTGTGAACCATTGTCTTTGGTCATGTGATGGATAGCAATAGGTAATAAATAAATAAATAAATACACCCGATATTAAATAACCATTGTGTATGTCGACGGTGTAGTGGCACAGCAGGTTTCCCAACTTAATCCTGAGCACACTTGGTCATATTGTCTGTGAAGAATTCCTCATGTTCTCCCTGTTTCGATGTAGGTTTCCTTGAGGTTCTCACTTTCTGGCATGAGTGTTGGTGATTCTGAATCGCTCATGAGTGTGAGCAACAGTATGCATGGTGCCCTTCCTTCCTTCCATATAGGATGTATTCCCACCTAGTAACCAGTATTTATGGGGGTACTTCCAGATCCACCACCACCCTGACTGCTTAAGGCAATTATGTATAAGTTGAGTAAATACAGTCATACGTCCATAAGTATTTGTACAGTGACCGTGACAGTTTTTGTATTTATGGCTCTGTACACTGGCAGCATGGTCTTGAAACAAAACACTTTGTAAAAGAAATGGACCAGCTGCAATACATATATATTTTTAGAATAAAAGCTGAAACTCTACACTTGCATTGCATCTTGATTGCAAATCCATTGTGGTTTTGTACAGAGGCAAAAATTATTTCCTTCCTAAATACCTCTTACTTAAAAATAAATTAATAAAAAAAAAAAAAAAAAAAATATATATATATATAAAACAGCCTTTTCTCTTTCAATTTCTAGTTGGGTTCTACTTGTAAATTTTTGAAGAGTTCCTTCTAAAACATGATGCTTTAGGGTTCTACATGGAACCTTTACAGGAGTGCTACTCGATGTTTTTACTGTTACCAAAAATACAGTACAGTTACAGTAATTTACTGTAAACATGGGTTGCCAGTAAAATAAACTGTTAAACATATTAACAGTAAAGTACTATGATATATACATGCATAAATACACATTATTTATATATTATTGATATATTTTCCTTCTTTGGAGCACTTTTGGGAGGTCCTGACCACTCTGGACCAGTAACATTCCACAAAAGCTGCAATGGTGGAGTTTATTGTTTTTTTTTTGTTTGTTAATAAACTGTATACAATTGCACCTGGAAGTGGGTGGGATATATTAGGTAGCAAATAAACATTTTGTCCTTGAAAGTGATGTGATGGAAGTAGAAAAAAGCAGAAAAAATAGTCGAACATCCAATATGCAGCCAAGGCGGTTTACAGTGCTGGGATTTGAGGACACACAACCTGATCTTTACCTCACAGCCTGTGATCTAAGCACTTCTCCCTATAAACTAACTTTGTTAAAATATTCTATAGACATTAGGATGAGCTAGTTGTTGAAGCTCACTGGGTAAGGATTCGATACACAGATCGGAAGAACATGTGTTCGAATCCCGACCCTGCCAAACTGCCCTGTTTGTATCCATGAACAAGACTCTTAGACTTGAGCTAAATGAGTAGATGTACTTTTATGTGTTATTTTAAACTGTTTAACCTAGTACGTCACTGCCAATCCAAGTTGATACTTAAGGTCAAATACTGAAGGTACTCAAGGTATTAATGGTACAACGTCAGCGTCTGGGAACATTTCAGTTTTGTGCTTTTATTTCATAGATTTTAAAGTGTATATAAATGACTTAATGCATGCATGTTCCTCTAAAATGTAGAGTAAAACATTTTTGTTTTGCAATAAATGAATCAAAACACTTTCAGGAATAAAAAGTACCTGGCAAATGGTACCATTAAGGGGGCATCCGTTGTACCCTATGTACATATCTTTCACCTGTGCAGGTGCACGTGTTGTACACTTAACCAGATTTAATGGGCGCTTTAGCGGTGCATCGCTGCTCCTTAAGGTCCAATTATGTACCTTAGCATACTGAAGGTACTAAAAATGTGCTCTCGATGTTCCCAATAAAGCAACAAGGAAAAGGACTGTTTGGACCCTTTATTTTTCCAGAGTGTAAAATGAAGTGATGACTGGATGTTTGTCCTTTAAAAATGTAGAAGTGAAGTAAAATGAAGTGTCTGATAATATATAATATATACCGCTCAAAAGTTTGGTATAACTTTCTAACTTCTTTCTACACTGTAAAACAATGCCGAAGGAGTCCAAAATGCACAATAATCTCTTTTGAACAGTTGATATTATGATATATCTGCTACTTCTGCTCTGTAAACCCTTCATAAAGCCTCTAATCCGAGGTGCTGTTTGTTAATTGGTGATTTCTGAGGCTCTAAATGAACTCTAAATGAACTTCTCCTCTACAGCAGAGGTAAGTTCTCTTACAAGACCTATTCCAGAAAGGCTGACCTCTGTGTCTTAAAATAACAACTGACTGTTGTTGTTGTTGTTACATAATTACCTATTTCCATATATGATATTTCATAATTTTGAAATCCCCAGTATTGTTGTAGAATGTAGAAAATTAATCACTAAACAAAAACAAATACATTTGCATGTGATCCCAAACGTTTGAGTGGTAGTGTACATAAAAAGCTTGCATTCAAAGGAAGAAAGGTGCCAAATTAGTACTTTTGCTTGTTCTTGTACTGATACAAATGTATGAACATCTTTGATATGTTGAAATTGTGTGTGTTGTAACCTCACTCACTCACTCACTCACTCACTCATCCTCTATACTGCTTTATCCTGTATACAGGGTCGCTGGGGGCCTGGAGCCTATCCCAGGAGACTTAGGTGGGGTAAACCCTGGATGGGCTGCCAATCAAGCACACGGCACACACACACACAAGCTCATTCACACACTACAGGAACGCCAATTAGATTAATCTGCATGTTTTAAACCTGGAGGAAACCCCCCAAGCATGGGGAGAACATGCAAACTCCATTAACACAGACCCTGAGGCGGGAATTGAACCCAGAACCTGGAGGTGCAAGTCAACAGTGCTGACCACTAAGCCACTGTGTCGCCTGTGTTTGAACCTTTTAAGAAAAAAATAAAAACTTGAAAAGGTAGAGGTCAATCAGTGCTCTTTGAGCTTAAAATATGTCGGGTCAAAGAGAAGGAAAAATACCTCTGGAAACCTATGATTTTTTAAATAAATAATGCAATAAACGAAGTGCACACACACACACACACACACAAACACATTTTCTTTCGGATACCGAGTACATCTTTAAATGGAGAGTTTGGCAACGAGAGAAGAGGCGGAGCCGCGCGCAACACGAGTGTGTGTGTGTGTGTGTGTGTGCGTGCGTGCGTCGTGCGTCGCGCGTGCGTGAGTGCGTGCGTCCGCCCGTGCGTGCGTGCGTGTGTGTGTGTGTGTGTGCGTGTGTGTGTGTGATTGTGTGCGCGCGCGCGTGTGTGTGGAAATCTCGGGATCGCCCATCAGTCAGTGGCACCGGAGCTTCACACGGGTCCAAAACCCCCCGCTCACATCACCGCCGCGTCTCCTCTTTCTGACGAAGTGAAACCCGAACAAACAAGAAAGAGAAAGAAGGATAGACAGAAGAAAGCGTTCTTTCAGGAATCTCATGCGGATTATTATTATGCTTTGACATCTTCCCGGTGGAATCTGAGGTCAGTCGTTTGTCCTTTTCATTCCTTCTTTCTGTTTTTATTGTAGTAGTAGTAGTAGTAGTAGTAGTAGTGTACAGTCACACACTCTCTCTCGCACATACACGTACACTCTGGAGCGCGCACACGCGGGGAGAAGCTTGAAGTTTTCAGCACTTAATTGCGGACAGCTCCTTCATTCCTTCGGTGGCGCGCAAACGAGATGCGCGACGCGCGGAAGCGACTTGGCGCGAGAGAGAGCGCCCACGAGTCCCCGAGCGCGCGCGCGTCTTACGACTTAGCACGATTCGAGTTGCTGTTTTTTTTTTTTTCTTCTGTTTTTTTTTTCAATCCCCCTGGAATAAATGTTTGATTTGACTTGACTTGTTTTGAGTGCATGTGATCCGATCTCAAAGTGGAGTCTCTCTCTCTCTCTCTCTCTCTCTCTCTCTCTCTCTCTATATATATATATATATATATATATATCTCATCCACACTCACACCTCCGACTCATGAATCACAAACAAAATGCACCTTGATATTCATTATACGGTGTATGATTTATTCTGCTATATTTAAAATAGGCATAATGTTAAAAACAATATGCCATAAGCCTATCATATTCATGGTCAAGATTATTTTTTGTTAGAACGTTAGAACAGCTGCTTAAAATAAAATAAAATAATAAAGAAAATACAGTTTGATGTTTATTCTAGTAAACAGTGGCCTGTAATATTAAATATAAATTCATGACCCAGATATTATTATTAATTAACCAAAACCAAAACCAGGGCCTTCTCTGGTCTCCTTAGTAATCTAAACTAAAATATAAAACACACCCTTCTTCCAAAAGCATTAATGTCAGTAATGTCCCAGAGTTTGTTTTTGTATTTCTTAAATATGTATCTATTCATTAAATGTATTTATTGTAATATTTCAAGTAGTTCCTAAATAGCCTAATGAAGATCTTAATCAGGTTTCAGTCTGGACACACGCCATACAGGAGGAGGTTCATGTAGACACACACACACACACACACACACACACACACACATTCCACACTGAGCCCCTTTCTCGTTTAACACTCATCTCGTACATTTTTTCGTTTGGATCTAATTTACGGGAATCTGATATGAATGTGTTACTCCTAAGTGGTTCCATTTGAGTCCGACATCAGTCTTTGATGGATTTTTTAAGATCAAAATTTTTGTAATCTGACTGAAATAAATGGAAACGTTTCGATTTTGAATTAGTGATAGCTGTAGAAACGAATGAATGGAAATACATCCATGAAAATAAAATGAATTAAACACACACATCTAAAATATGCACGACATTAATGTCATACGGGATCCGAATTATAGATGAAATGCGAAAATCCTTTAAAACAAATAAAACCCTGTCGCATACTCAAAGCACGTAAAAAAAAAAAAAAAAAAAAAAAAAATGCGGCGTTTTTTGTTTTGCTTTTTTATTCGTTCCGTACTGCAAAATCAAACGTGTATAAATTTCTACAAATAAATTCACTGCTCACTTTCTTCTTCTTCTTCTTCTTCTTATTATTATTATTTTGGTTTAAATCTTGCATTTGAGCTGGAAATAATGAGGCATTGACCAGAAGGGGATTTGATCTTTTCTTTTTTCTCTCTCTCTCTCTCTCCTTCACCTCCAAACCCTGCGGAGAAACCGGGCCTATTAAGCTGTAATCTCCTCAGCACAGACCGAGCAGGATCAGGATAAACCTGCCTGATTTGATCGGGTGTTATCAGTCTATAAAAAGAGAACAAGCCTGATAATAATCACAAATAATATATAATAATGACGAGGATGATTATATAAAAACAATTTCTTTGGTATTAAATGCCGCAGTTTGGGTTTCGTTTGCTTTTTTCGTGCACATCAGAGGCGCAGCGTGTTTTATTCCAAATATAATAGTTACAAGATAAAAAAGAAAAACGAACCTGTGTTTTGATAGAGTTCGATATTGTTTCAATCTTCCATAATAGTGCTATAATGTATTTAAAATAACCGTAATGAATTCAAACGCGACTTTGGTTTTACGCAGTGACCTCTAAAAGGGGGGGAAAAAATCTCCTTTTCATTTATAGGAGATCTTCTTCTTCTTCTCTTTATCAAATACAATCGGTTTAATGTTTGACATTTTTCTGCATATAAACATTTTTTTCGTTTAAATTTATTTGATTTCTTTTTCTTTCTTTTCTCTTCTTTTTTTTTTTGCGCAGAAAATCCGACACGCTTGAAATACGCATGATTTGCCGCATCGTTTATCTTTTTAAATCTCAAAATATTCTGAATTTTAATCATCTGTGCTTAAAATGCGACTTTGGACTCATACGATGTGGATGCGTTTTATTTTTTGTTTCTGTGTATTTAAAAAAAACATGGAAATTAAGGACCCCCCCCCCCCCCCCCCCCCACACCCCTCCCTCTTTCCCCCATCTGATTGGTGCATTTGTACATATTTTCATGCAGACAGTAAAGGTTGGCCCGCGTTCAGCTTTTCCTCCTGATTTAAAATCTCTTCAAAATGAAATAGGGAGGAATTAATTTTTCTTCTACAGTACAACATAATTTCTTAAATATTATTAAAGATTAGAATCTAGAGATGCATTTATTTATATTTCAAATATATCTTGGGGAAATTTCGGATAAAAGCAATTCAATCATGAAAGCAAAGGAATGAATGTTTCTGATGGCACTCTGTCACATAGAAAGGGCGGGAGAAAAGGAAAATGTTGTGTAATGTCTGTAGGAAAAAAAAAAAGAAAAAGAAAACGCCACGACTGCAGTGTGACGTGATGTTTTTGTCATTTTTGGCTACGCACACCCTAGACCATTGGCACCTTTTACCACAGTGGTGCAAGCATGCCATGAGGTGACCGTGTTAATCCCGCGTTAATAATTTCGAGCTGATGGGTCTGATGGTGTGTGTCTTTTTTCTTTTCTTTTTCTTTTTTTGGAAAAGGGGGGCGGTGGTGCATTTGGAGGGTGATGTAATGCAGGAGGTGATTGGCGCAGAGGGCTGCAGTGGGCTCGGTGGCAGCGTTGTTGGCGGTGTCTCAATCTCTGCACCTTTTTTTTTTTTTTTTTGTCTGGGAAAGCCTCATTGGGTGCAGGTAGGCGTCCTAGAACTTCCTCGGACTGTCGATTGGAAACGCGGGAACGAGGAAGGAATGTGCTGTGGACATGTTCGCTGAGGTCATTCTTCCTGACCGTGTGTCCTGGCTCGTTCTAATTTTGGAGCGAGATTTGTCGTATGCGTGTGTGATGATGAACAGGCAGATCTGCTGCCGTTAATGTAACTCGGGCTGCTCATGATTGTTCATCCTCCCCTTTCAATCTCCTGCTTGAAGTGGATCTAAATGCATGACCTTTTTTTCTTTTTTTCTTTTTGTGTGTGTGTGTGTGGTGGCGTGTGGCGTAGTCACTGGGGCGCGACATTCACATATCAGTGAGGACAATGATGTGTGCAATTTAGCCTTTTCACCTCCCTGCTCCTCCTTCTCCTCCTCTTCTCCACAGACCATAGGCCCTTGTCTGTCTGAAAAAAACAAAAAAAAAAACAAGAACACACACACACACACACACACACACAAACGAATACATTTTAAGGTGTATGCCCGAGCCAACATGGAGTATCTGTTATTAGCAGCCAGGCTCACTCGCTGGCTCGCTCTCCTGGCCTGCTCACCAGGCAGCTGTGTGTTTGTACGCATTGTGTTTCTGCTTCAGCGCAATTGTGTGGCTCTACAAAAACTATTGTCCAGCTGTACCTGCTACCTGCACTCCTGGCAGCCGCGCAGGAAATATTAGACGCCTATTAGGTTACACCTCACATGCTGCTATGTAATCCGAGCCTATTCATCTCTGCGGACTCATGTTAAAAGAAAGCAGGTGCTGCTTTTAGACGCTCCGAGAGTCCTCCACAATGCCGGTTCCACTTGAATCCTGATCACTGAACAAGAAAAAGCGGTTCGATAAATGTTATCTATCATTCTTCATAAATATTGTGTTTTATAGTGCAGTAAGGAGGGCGGTTCAGATGCTTACTCGAGCCCGAAATCATTAGTATCATTTTACAGTATGATTGGATTTAAATGATTTAACTTCTAGTAAAATATATCAGATATTTAAAAATGCAATAAGGCATTTATTAGTTATTAGTGTTTTTCTAGCTTTTATTCATCATATGTTATATCTATTTAACATATACTGTAGATTTCATATTAAAAATAAATACACACAGAAATGTTTTTTAAGGAGCAGCACCTACAGTATATTATACATAGTTTATCTATACCTTCTATAACTATCTTCCTATATCTATACTATATACTATACTATATACTGTATATGACGATAATAATTGTTTAGGATTATTTGCATTTTTACAGTTTCTATACAGATTTTACATATATAGATAATTCTGTGAGAAAGAAAGCACACATTTTTCAGGATCTGTTCCTATAAAATGGAATATAACCACAAATATCATAATATGTGATTAAAAAAAACAACAACTTATTACTAATTACTTAGTTATTTTTTCTTCTATTTAGACATAATACATAATTTTTTTTACGTTGAAAAGGCTTTAAAAATTATTATGTGTATTTTATAATATTGTATAATATTGCTTAATTTGGGATATTGCTTATTTTTATACTGGGAATATAATAATCGTTGTTTCTGTCGGTGTGTTCTTCATCCTGGGAATTCTTCAATCCAGTCTTTTTCTCCACATCTGCAGATAATTCAGGTTGAGTTTTAATTCTATACTGCTGAACTTTGGCAAGTCTGTAATTGAGGTAATTTACCCACCAGATGACCGATAGCGCAGGACGTCTCATGAAATGTAAATGAATCGGATGACAATCTGTTCCCTGAATAGGTTTAAAGGATTTAATGCCATAAAGGCCCCTGATTACTCAAGAACACGTCAGAGCATGTTAGCTTTAAAATCCTGATTATTTGAAGTTTTTAAAAAGAATACCTTTTCAGTAGCTTTTGTAACGTAGTGCTTTTTGTTTCGACAGCTGAAACCGCGGGAATACGAGCGCTACGTTGGAGTAACCGCCACCTACAAGTCAACATGAACATGGTTTCCTCTAAGGTTAAAAAGCGACCATAGTGGGACTGGAGTTTTTCATTCTGATGCGAATTTTTTTCAAGGAAAACCCCGCCTCCTACTTTTTGTTTTTCACAAATCTGTGCCGTCATTTGTGACAAATAAAACTGTCTTCTGACAGAAATCAGACTGTTCAATAAAACTGGCCTTATGACTGTTACTCAAGACTGTTCTCCCTCTCTATTGTCCTCCATTCACTTTTTAAGGATTTAACCTTCTCTACTCTTTGACGTCAATATCCTATGTAAAAAAAAAAAATAAATAAAAAAATCGTTTTTTCGCATACAGTGGGATGTACTTTGGATATACGGACCTTTGAACCAAAGCTATTTTTTCAATGCTTTCCTATTGCACAGGATTATAAATCCCCCTCCCTAAAAACATCCAGCACTTTCACGATGACTCTGCTCAGATACCCGGTCCAGCTGCAGCTGCTGCTCAGTACTGTGCTCGGCTCTTGTTTGGGTTTGGAGTTCCTGGGAGCGCGAGGACAGTGGGCCCGTTTTCTCCGCTGGGACGCCAGCACCAGAAGTGACCTCAGCTTCAGGGTCAAAACGGACGCGTCCACAGCGCTGGTCTTGTACTTTGATGACGGCGGTTACTGCGATTTCCTCCAGCTGATGGTGGTGGAGGGCAAGCTGCAGCTGCGGTTCAGCATCGACTGCGCCGAGACCACGCTGGTTTCGGGTAAACGGGTCAACGACAGCAGCTGGCACTCGGTCACCGTCAGCAGGGCCAACCTGAGGACGGTGCTCGGCGTGGACGGAGACAGCAAGGCCGACGAGGTGCGACCTCAGAGGCAGTACATGAAGATCGTTAGTGACCTCTTCCTGGGCGGAGTCCCGCAGGACATTCGCAGCTCGGCCCTGACCTTACCCACCGCCAAGGACCTGCCGCCTTTTAAAGGAGTTATCAGGGACCTGAAATACGGCAACAAGGAGCCTACGCTGCTTAGCAGCCAGAGGGTCCGGATGGACACGGAGGGTGTCTGCACCGAGAACCCGTGTGAGAACGGAGGGATTTGCGATCTTGTGGACGGGGAACCTCAGTGCGATTGTTCCAAGACGGAGTACAGCGGGCGGTTCTGCAGCGAAGGTAAAGCGACGTAGATCCTAAAAAGGTGTATGCCCCACGTTTGATGCTAATGCAATATAGTTTTTATGCAGTACCCATGTGACCAGTCGATTTTTCAGGATTTCATGAGTATCTTTAAGCTATACCGGTGGTCCTTAAACTCCAGTTACATGATTTTTCAAGGTGAACGTCTCCGCCTTCACGTTTTCATCTAACACCACACCTGCAAGAAGGGAAAGTACGGCTTGATAGCCTTCTTTCTAAGAGTGTGAAGTGGATTTCATTGCTAGTTATTATTCTTTTTATCCCGATTAACCATCACGTCTCAGGTCGATTTCCAGAAAAGCATCCTCCTGAGAACGCTCCTAAGATGGAAGCTGTCTCTGAGATTTTACAGTATGTGTGTGGGAATTTCAGCTTTGATTCATTCACAGCCCTCTCTCACTCTCTCTCTCTCTCTCTCTCTCTCTCTCTCTCTTTTCCCCATCATGTAATGTACAATGTATTAATAATGCATTCTTGCCGAGCTTACGAGCTTACATTTCCTACAGGATTTTAGGAAATAAGAACCTTGTTTAAATCTGTTTCTGAAGACATTTTCTTGTTGTCCAGCGTTGTGTATCAGCATTCCAGCTGTAGCCATTTTAGATTCTCTGGGGATTTCAAGGTGGCTGGTGGCCATTTCACAGCTTTATGCTCTGATGTTGCTGGCTCAATATGACAATGTGACCTTCCTCTTCTTTTTGTTTTGCAGTTTTCCTTTTCTTTTGTTCGAGCTGATCATTTTCACAAAGGTCACGGAGATATTGTACTGGAATCCGCGATTGACGTTTTTTTCCGATCGAGGAAATAACCGCTGGATGTTTCGAAGTGCTTTGATTTAATCGCAGTTGTTTTTGATGTACATTTATTCAGTGTGTAATATTGACAAGGATCGAATAATGATTTTTAAGTTTTCCTTTAAGCACCTTTAGATCCTGGTGCATGATCCCACCAATGCAAGGTACCTGAAATGTTGATTGATTTACTTTTATTTCTGAATTATTCTTGTGTTGTGCTGAATTGCTATGATGCATAGTTAGATCTCGCTTCTGACCACTACAATGCTTTTAAATGTTAGCTTTTAAAAAATGTTTTAATATGAAATCATGTTTTGTTTTAAATGCACTAATTGAAATGAATGAACTCCACTAACCAATGGTTGAAAAACAAAAACAAAAAAACAACAAGATAAAATCAAGGATGTTTCTGACTCTTAGACCTGAGGCTTTTTCCTTAAAGACTGAAGCGTTTCAGTTGGGCGGGTGATGAATGGGGAGTGTGCCGTGCCATGTTGGTTAGTTCTCCTCACTGCAGACACAAACCTCTCCAGCGCTGCCTGGAACACAAAATGGCTGAATCCCGATTATGCTTCGTTTAAACGATTTCGGTCGACGCGGGAGGCTTTGTGTCCGATGTCGCAATCGTGCACCGCATGTGGGAGTCTGCATGGGGTTTTTGGATAAGAGAGAGCGTCTTTTGTCGCGGTTTTGTCGCTATCTATGTAGAGCAGCGCTCGGGCAGAGATTATATCCACTACGGTGCTGCCAGACGAGTCGCTCGCACGGGCGCTAGGCTCAAATTTATAGTCGAGGGTGGGCAGGGGAGGGAGGCGGGAGTAGAGTTTTAGCCTTGATTTATTGTTGTTGTTCCTCTCCATCTTGTTTGGTTGGCAGGATTCTGCAGTCTACTGATATCAGCCTGCACTAGTAAAAGCAGCTCTGATTCCTCGGAAGCCTGGGAAAGAGTGCAGGCCATCGTAAAAGAATAAATAACCTAATTTATTGGACCGAAAGCAATTTATATGGTGAGCCGGGGATGCTTTTAAAAACTCTGCCCTCTGGCCGGAAGATCATATCTCATCACATCTCGTTTGGTTTTTGCTTATGCGGATATGAACGGGTTTAAATATGTACACGAAAAAGTCATTTGATGTTTGGAAATGCTCTAACACTTTGCATTTATCCTGCACCCTTAATGCATCATAACTGCATTTAGAGCAGTAGTGTAGAACTATAATGTTTTACAATTGCAGGTATAAACACTTCATAACCTCTACTGTACATGGAGTATATACACAGTGCAGTGCTGATTAAATACACAGCAAACGGAAATACAGAGAATTTGTGATTAATCCTGTAGTCATTATAAGCATTATAATCACTTCTACTGTATATCAGTTCCATAAAATACATAGGGCCTTATAATACCAGGTATAGACCAGTATGAGTGCTCATAAGAACATTCATAACGCTCAATCGTTTCATCGTCTAAAATGACTCCGTAATCAATCATAAATATGTTTTTTAACAGATTTTTTAAAATTATAGTGTGTATAATGATTTATAATGTTTGTCATAATCCCGTAGAAGAGCTCACACTTAAGTCATTTGTTCATAAGGAAATTGTAAACAGACTGTAAACTGTTATGATGTGTTATAACAGGCTCTGGCATTATACTCACAGTCTTTGTTATAATGTGCAGAATTGTTATGATCAGATTTATTGATGTGTTACTTAAAATGTTACGTTTATAATATTTATAATGGCCTTTTATATAGAAAAGATAATAACTTATGATTAAAGCTGTAGTCAAGGACAGGACAAGACTTGGTGAATGTCGTAAGATAGGACTCATGTCTTATAGCACCTACTTATAACACCTGCTGTAAATGCTCATTAGTACTAGTACTCGTATAGTGACCTGCATACACTCTAAAACCTTCACTACTGTATATACAGTAACTGCATGTATTGACCCTCCTTTATATATGTACCCTGTAAACTATAATGCAGATTCTGGGATAGTTCCTTTATAACGTTTTATATTGCCCAGCTTTTGTTATAAAGCCTATTCTTATGAACAAATACTATTGAATACATCGATTAGACATAACTGGAACACCACATGACACCACATAACACATGTTCATGACACATGAACATTGATTATTAATTATATACCAGAAAACTGGTGACTAGATCATCATGTGCACCCAAGGCTTACCCATGGACGGACCAAAGGCCAGCTGGTCTGGTCTGATCGCACAGAAAACTCAATGCAGCACAAATCACCAAAAATCTCAATGCTGGCCACCACAGAAAGGCACCGGAACAACCAGTTCACCACAGCTTGCTTCAAATGCGGCCCAGACCTGCCGACCTGGTCTCCAATATTGGGCATAAATCACATTACGATCTCATGTACTCATGCTTTGCAGTGTTATTTATTGATAACATGAGGATATACAAACTAATTTTCATAAAAACACTGAGTGCACCAATGTTACAAATACTCTGATTGTAACAAATGCTCTGAAACTCTGAATTTTTTAAATACCGAATTTATGATATTTTATGAAAACAGACATTACTGTATATAGTCATGCATTCTTGGTTTATAGAGTGCTACAGTATGTAGGTTGCTATAGCTACCAATGAGCATTTGTTTAGGATTAAGTCGGTCATGAAGCACAAGTATCATTAAGTTCATCATGTTGGGTTACACGACCCGAGCTATTTTTTCTTATGTAACTTTAATGCACTTAAATCATATATTTTGTAGATTATTAGACTAATAATGAACATGATTAATTTCACAGCTATTGTTGCATATTTATATCCTTTTTATAATTCAGTTAAAAACTGTCAAAGAATGTAATAAGTAGTGCTTATGAACATTTTCTTTATTCTTATCATATAAACATATAAACATCATATGCATCATATAAACAATTCATAATGCATAATATCTCTATAACGTGTAATAATAATTATAATTATATAGGCTCACTTATGAAGGCATTATTACATGGTATAAATATATTCATAGTTAATCATAAATATGGATTTAATAAAAAAAAACAAACTTTAACAAATGGCTTGCGCTACTTGACATTCTAAAGTCATACAGTAAAGTTACAGTATACCGTATTTTATACTTTGTCATGCATGTAGCTGTAACTGCTTATGAGTGGTTATACAGAAATATACAGAAGTGTTATAAGGTCCTATGCACTGTATTTTAAACACAGTAATGCGTTCACACTGCGTCGTGCATACAGAATTCATGCGAAGCATTTCTCTAAAATTGAATGTGAGCACACTGTTGTTAAAACACATTCGTACACATAGCTATAATTGTTCATAAGAATGTCTTACACATTATCATTAGCATTATTATCTTTATCGACTGATTGCTAACATGATGCATTGTAAGTAGTGTTCATAGCATGTTACATCACCAAGCAGCACTGATTATAAATAGTTATAATGATACATACTGCATAATGAATTATAGCGCATTATGACCTGCTCTGAGTGCATTCATAAGTCATTATACACACAGCGTCCGAGCGAGTCTTTATACATTATGAGGAAAACTCTTTTGGTTCGGGTCCATATGGCAAGCAGTGTAGAAATTAGCCCGTGACGTGTGTTATGGAGAATAGATTTGGTTCCAAACGCAGAAACAGCAACAGGAACCTGACACTTCCCTCGACGGGCAGATGGCTAAAATGGCCTCGGAACTATTTGCAGTTGCTGTAGCGTATGTTTCTCGCTCGGTGGCAAATGTGACAGCCGCACCGCTACATTACATGCAAATGTGTGTAGTCTTTCGCAGCCTCGAAAAATAACAAACGGATTTTGGCTGCCAAACAAACTCTCAGTCTGTTCTTTCTTCCCATGTGGACGGCGCTTGAATCGAATGCGCTCGGACTTCGGATTTAATCCTGCCGAAGATCAAATTATTAGCCGTTGGAGAAGATGAGATGACTCGCAGTTTCGGGTTACAAGTTGATGACGGATCCAGACGTTTTGACCGAAGAAACTGCTGGGAACCTTATTGATTTTTTGGGGGAAGAAAAAAAATAAATCCTAGCCTTATAAAGAAACTGGGTCAGGGATGAAATGCGAGAACAGTTCGGGAAGAAGGAAGGAGAAGAAGCCAGGCTAGACGTTGTCAGACGTGAGAAAATCAGGCTGAGACAGTGCATCGGACTGAACTTTAGTGACATTTACGGTAATATCCGAACATTTGCTTGGAGAGAGCAGACAGATGTACCGTTCTGTGCAATGACACAATCTGGAAATAAGATATCATGAAAAAAAGAATCTTAAAAAAAAAAAAAAAAAACTGCGCGATTTATGATGTAGCTCTGATTAGCATAAATTAAAACACACTAAAAGAAAAGCTTTGAATTTTTTAATGAAGCACCGGGGAGGCAGGAACCGAACCCGGCCACAGTCCTATTCACTACGCCGCTATGCCGCCTGGATTGAAACTATTCAAATATGACTTAGTACCTCCAGCACTGGATGTGTGCTTAGCAGAAATAGTGTTTTGTATATGCGCCATATTAGATGCTATAACCGCACAACACGTAATGCCAGGTTACATAATACATCATTACTTCCGTTCATAAGAACACTTTATGCTCTTTTTACAATGTAATGTTCACATCTTATGAACATTATGCTAAGCATCGTTATAGATGCCGTATGCTATATAACATGCGATCTGTAGATGCATAAAACTACAGAATATTCTTGCAGGTGTCCATAATCCCAGGTTATGCAACATCTCGTTAGAGCATTCTGCCTACTGTACATGATGAGTTACATGCCAGACAGAGACTTTATCTTTAGACTTATTTTTTGTGCACAGTATTATGTCGGGCATTATAATTTAATACATTACACACTACAAAAAAAAAATAAAATCCCAGATGTGATAATAATTCCCATAATGTTTATAATAAAATGAAATGTTATAATGTTATAACAAAGGGTAATAGTGTCCTAATTACAGTATTTATGTGGCTTATAACAGCTTATGAGCATTCATACAGTTAAACATTAGGCAATATGAGATCATATGTATGCTATATGATAAAATGCACAATACTTTAGAAACCCTGAGTACACATAACACATCACTGCACCTGCTCATAGGAACATTGCATAATGTTATAACGAGTTATCATAAGTAGAAGTGAGTACAATGCAAACAGTGCTGTTATGTAACCTGATTTTATAAACAGTTCTTACAAAGTATTATTTTATGCATTATAGTTGCAGTCTTCTATTACACTACATTACTGCTCTAAACTCCCTTATGAATAGACATAACCTGACATAATATACTACAGTTACAGTATGGCTTGCCGCGTGTTCTGCAGGACGTACCGTATAGAACTTTGTGCTAGGTTAAGTTGTAGTCTTAATTTGGAGAGTGTTAGATGTAACAGAAACCACTTATGAGCACTTATACATGATTATGTAAACTTTATGCAAGCATCAATATAACATATAAAAAGATAAAAAAAAAAGAGAACATAATACCAAGAACAAAGTAATGTTACAATGCATTATAACAAAGACTGTGTGGTTATAACATTCAGTCAAAACATGTTACATATGTGTATGTAATTAAAGCAACTTATGACTACTTAGGAGATCATGTTCTATAATAAACAAAACAAAATTGACAATTATATTCAAATTGTATTACAAACTATTAAATAAAACATACATTAAATCAAATTAAATCAATTTAATATCATTAAATAAAATGAGCCATTTTTTTTGGGCATTTATTATGTGTTTAGTAAAAGTAGAAGTGGCATTAGCATCATTAACATCTTTTAGTTCTTAAATTCTATTTTAGTAAAAAAACAACCAGCAACCCATATACATACGTACGTGTCATTAATGATCGGTTTATTAGCACGCCGAGATCCCGGTTTCTCCCTTTGATCTCGAGTACAGTTTGGGACAGATCCAGAGAACCCGGTTTAGCGTAACGGCTCAGGAACGAGAAGTTGCGTCTGCAGTGAACGAGAACTCGGACAGGCTTGTAAGCACGTGGACCCGAGTTCCACGTAAGCATCAGCGTCTCATAAATCCATGGCCCTCTCTACAGGGAGCAGGTTCTGTCCTAATGCCTGCTTGGATTTATGGCTCAGACGAGGATGTGGGTTACAGGAAAGCGTGTTAACCCAAGAAAGCAGATAGATCTTTCTGGTGTAATGGGTCAAAATAAAAATGTTTGTGAACATGCACAGGGCTCTTATAGAGCCTCGTGCATGCTGGCAGGTGTGCCATGGTTTGCATGATGGATTTCATGCAACGGCAACGAGAGTGGACTCTAATGTGGGACATCTTTCTCTCTTCTTGTTTTTTGTTTTTCTTCTCTCTTTTTTTTTGTCCCCTCTGCTGATTCTCTGATGCTCCGACAACAGAGGCCAACACCATCCCAGGTGAGTTCACCTAGACAAATACAAGACATGCTAACTGTGTGTGTTTGAGGCTAATAAGAGCAGCGCTATGAACATAGTTCTTATCAAGTTATAACATCTCCATAAGGAATTATACATAGTGTTACAATTATCTATTTTATCTGTTATTTAAAAAAAAACACATACAAACTATTAACTAACCCTTATAGCAAAATTTCTTTGGTACTGATATGTTATAAACGCAGCACATAATGTATTATAATATGCAGTAGATTATAACTATATAAATGGTGACTTAGTAATGATTGCATTATAACAGCAGTTAATGGATTTATCCAGTGGGTCATTTCATCCAGTTTAATCATAGGGCTTAATTCATAGAATTTAATGCATATGTCATAATGATACATTTATAAGATGTTACACATATAATGATCATTATTATAATTACAAGATACAAAATTATAATTAAAAGAGTTATATCTATTTATGAAAATGAAGGCAATGGATATTATGTATTGGAGATTGTTAGGACAATGCTTTATAAGGAGTGCATATAATGCATTAACACATCTAACTAAATAAAACAGTAAGGCACAAAAAAAAAGTGAATACACACTTCAGGAAAAGAAAAACTTTGCTATAAATCATATATATATGATTAATAATATATATGTAATAATATATATGTAATAATAATAATAATAATAATATATATATTATATATATTATAAATATAATAATATATATAATATATATATTATTAATATTATTACCAGTATGGTATAATGTATATTACATCTTACTTTATTTTATTTTCCAAAAGTGTGTATAAATTTTTTTGGCTGATTCTTTATAAAAGATCAACATTTCTTACAATTGTCAATTACCCTGTAATTATTAGAGATAAAATGTGGAATAATAGACTCTTAATCGACTTCATACAGTATTTAACAGACATACGGCTATAAACACTATTATCTCTTTAAACAGAAACTGAGTTTCTTTAGTGTTAGCGTATGAATGTGTTACAGACGCCGCTAACATTTTTCATAATGCAAAGAAAGCAATGGCTATAAAGTGTAAGAAGTGTTTTTATTAAATTGAGTACGCTACCTTATGAATGCATTATAACATGTTATGAAAATGTTCATATCTCATTATTTGTTATTAAATACCATTTTGGTAGAAAATGAATAATGTAAGACAAGTCTTTTTATTTATTTTTTTTAAACCAGCTATGAGACAGATAACAGGTTAACATTATATAAAAGCTAACTATAATGCTTAGTACTGTATAAACCCTGCATTACTAGAGTAGCTAATTGTAACTAGGGGGAAATTCTGCGTTAGCGAGACAAACCAAACAGCACAGCCTACAGTCTAGATAAACAGCTATAAGGTTTTATTAATTAAAAAAAAAAAAATGTTGAATGTTCTTGTGTGAATAGTAAACTGTTCTCAAGCCAAATCACCAAGACATGATTTAGCTAGAGTTATGTAGGAAATTCTTAACTTTAGCTTACTTGCTAGATCAGCTAGTTGACCAATTATCATCATCGCAAATTAGGGAGAATAAAGGCTAACACTTACTGTAGCAATCTAGACCACTTGATTACATGACAAATTATTTAGCTTAATGTTTGCTAGATTGCTAGTGGTTCATATACAGTATATATACTGTATGTGCCTGTATAGAAGCCTTGCCGGCGTGGAGGCTTCAGATTTCAAACTCTGTATTTGAACTTACATAATTATATATATATACATTTATATTATATATATTTATATATAATACTAATTAATATATTAGGTAGAACAAAAGTTATCATTACTTTTATAAAGGATCAATTTTATTCCTACCAGAATATGGTAATGGCGTCGCAAAAATGTAGAACTCTCCAAATAAGTACATTATATATATATATATATATATATATATATATATATATATATATATATATTTTTTTTTTTATCATAGAAACAACCAAAAACAACAATAAAAGCATGTGATCATGTGTATCTGACTATCTATTTGCCTATGTGACCTATTTTACATTTTTTACTCAGTCATATTTGTATAGTTTGTTAAAATTAACTCAAATTTAGTTTATTATATTGCCTAGTTTGTATCTATATTTTTTATAATAACAAAAACAGCTAAACAAATAATGCCTAAAATGCTCTGAGCTTTAAGGGCTACATAATAATAATCCTATTTATAGCTATTTCTATTTCCTTTGGATAAAATTCTTGGAAAAAATTAACCGAAGGATTGTTTTATCATTAAAATACCTTACATGTAAAAAGTATATGTATAAAACTTTACCTTGGCGTTTCATGATTTCTGTAATTAACGTGCGTGTGCTTTTTGTCTCTCTTTCTCTCCACGTCACAGGCTTGGCGCACATGATGATGGCCGAACAAGGTACACTTACCTTTCCTTTTCTGAAACACTCAGACTGGGCAGTGCATTTGGTGTGTGTTTAACGCCAACCTTTTCGTTCTTTTGTCTTCATGAACGCCGTCCTTTAATGGATTTCCTCCTCTTCCCTTTCATCCCTCCCTGAACTCCGTTTCTGTAGCCAAGAGCAAAGGTATTGCACTCTCAATTCTTTTCCTCCTTTGCTGTGTGTTTTGAGAAGTGAAACATCTTCTTGCACTGGAGTGTGTTTGCTGTGTTTCATTTAGCGTGCTTTGCTAATGGCTGCTCAGCATGGGTACCTGGATTAAGCGGATAATTAAACGGGCTTTAATTGAAGGCGAACGGGAAAAGGACAGCTTTAACTGCATGAGTGAATGGATTTAACCGCTTTACTTCTCTCTGATGGAATTATGACAAAGGGGCGCTTGGGTATAAACACAATCTGTTCTACACAGCTGAGTGTGTGTATATGTGTGTGTGTGTGTGTTTGTAGTGGCTTCTGAGGTGAAATATGAGAATACTGTGATGCAATTTGAAGTCTCAGCAAAAACATCCAGCTTAGAGGAAAAAAAAAAAACCAAATCAACAATGGAAATTCATTTTTATTCTTTCCGCGTGGGAAACGAGGTCACGAGGTGATGCGAAGGCATTTCCGATTTGCAGTCACTGCAACGCACCTTTTTAATCGTCGCCTGGTTCAACATTTATCCACAGTGAGCCACAGTCTTTGCAATGTATCTCGGAACAGAAGTGATTTATATATACCGTATATAGACCTGCATGCACACCTGCTCTTTGTTTGCTATATTGTAGGTTGTGTTTATGGAATTTGAGGACAATAGCTGGAAAAAAATATAAGTAATCAAACTAACTAAACTAGCTATAGTTGCATAAAAAATGCAGTCTTGGCAACCCTGCTTGAATTAGACATCCATGGAGTCTAAGCACCATATACTGTTTTGCTTTTTCAGCGTACGATTTTGACAACATTGTGAGAATAAGAGTAAAAGTGGCAGCTTTCTTAATATATCACGTGGATGTAGAGGGCTATACAGGATGTTTTGTCTTTGATCAGAAGGTTAAAAAAAAAATTCACACACTCATTCGACATGTTGAAAGTAGGTTAGACTTTTGGTCGTCCTGCATAAAATGTAGTAAAATACTTCTTTTAATTATGAGGAATGATTTTATTGTTATTTATTTGTTTATTTGTTTGTTTATTTGTTTGTTTATTTATTTCAATTACAAGAAATTATCATCGCGCAATGTTGTGAAAGTTCGTTCCCTATTATTCTAGTCATAAACTAGTATGTTAACCCAGCTTCCACTCTCTTGAAATATAGTATTTGCTAGGCTCAAATAGAAAAAAATCGTAGCAAGCAGACCAAAAAAAAAAAAAAAAAAAATTGTCACGTTATCAAGAAACTGCAAAATGTAAACTCTTCCGAACTCTGCATGTAAGCACTGTAGGAGAGCTACAGTAAATTGCACAAGATATGTAGATATTATATTAAATTTGTCAGCAGTTGGGGACCCCTTACTGGCCAGGGGCCAAGCAGTTGCCTGCCCTGATGGTTGACGAGGAGCGCCTCTGGCTTTTACTGTTGAATAGATTGTGTATTTAAATAAGCACGTTAATATAAACCTACGACTTGCTGCTTTGCTCCAGTCAGAGATATTGATTTTATAGAAGTGAAAGACGTGGTGAGGTGGTTAGCACTGTCGCCCCGCACCTCCAGGCTCCCTGGTTTGATTCTTGTCTCGGGGTCTGTGTGCATGGAGTTTGCATGTTCTCCCCGTGTTTGGTGGGTTTCCTCCGGGTACGCCGGTTTCCTCCCACGACCCAAAAACAAGCAGATGGCTAGGAGGCTAATTGTCGTTTCCAAATTGAGTGTGAATGTGTGTGTGAACGTTGAGCGGAGGTCCTACCACGACTGTACAAATGGGAATAAATACACTTGCCACCACTGGCCTCCACGGCAACTAGTTGGACTACAGAGTTTACTGGATGGATGGATGGATGGATTAAAGTGAAGGTGTTGTCTACAGTAGCTCTGGATATCATTAGCGTTTGTAGAAAACATCATCCTTTGCTAGGCGAGTGATGGAAGTTTGAGCAAGGTGCAAGCCTGACAGAACTGGAGGCACATGTTTCTGGATTTAGACCAGCTATCCTCTGTGAATTTGTACAGTGCACATGTTTGTGTGTGTGTGTGTGTGTGTGTGTGTGTGTGTGTGTGTGTGTGATTGTATGAGAGACACCGAGAGAGCTTTCCTCCACTAAGTAATAGTGTGTGGTCAGTGCAATCCGTGGCAGGCAGACACTTCTGTAAATTCACCCTGATGTATTAGTGCTTATTTGCCAGCGCTGCATCAGCGGCCTTGTCATATTGTACACATTGTAGTCCTGTCTCCAGTCTCTCCTCTCGCTCCCTGCGCTTAATCCCTCAACACGCGCGCAGACATTATTACAAATCAGCCTGGCTGTCTGCCCGCGTTAAGACGACGGGGGCTTCCAGTTACGAATCCATTTGCATTTCAGCTGTGCCGCTGCTGTTTTTTTTTTTCCCTGTGAAGTCACTTTCGCTGCCACACCTTTTATTCCCCCTCTGTTGTTCTCACCTGTCAGATGCTCTGTGTGCTCTGCGCCTCGAGAAATTCTTTCCTTTTTTTGTTTATTTTTAAATTTCGTCCTCTGAAGCAGAATGGAAAGCTTCAGCGTTTCTTGGCTTAGGACTGGTTTGGCAATATTGGTGCGAAAAAAATAAAGGGTTTTCACGCTTCAGGGCTCTCTGATCAACTGCGTAAGGAAAATATAATCCAGGATGTGGAATTATGGTATATATAATAATTTTTTATATATATATAATTTTCTATCTATCTATCTATCTATCTATCTATCTATCTATCTATCTATCTATGTATATATGTAAAGGAAAAGAAAAACCTATATACTAAATTCATTGTATATATGTATATAATATTATATATATTAATATAATATACATCATACTGTTTTTTTTTTTTTAAGTGTGTATACATTTTCTTTGGCTGACTATATATGTATAATAATATAATAATTATATATATATATATACACACACACACACACTAGATTTTTATATCATAGCAGGACATCATAAAGTGTTTCACTACAGGGTTTTTTTTTTTATTTGTTAAAGAATGACGATTTGTACTTTTGATCCGTTAATAGTTACTTTAATAAAATTTTATGATATGTTCTCAATTATTCCTTTTCTCTTTCTCTTACTGTGCTAAAAAATATATATATAACTCATTCATCTTACCGTGAAACTGTATAATCTACCAATATGGTGTTTTAATTATTTAATTAATTAATTAATTAATTAATTTAGATTCATTTTATTATGAGATTAATTCAACTATATAGTACAAGTATAAATGCATACATGCAAGCGCCACCCTTGGTTTTGTTGTTTGCGCTATTTTTTGTTTTCTCCCCCGAATCCCCATGCTTATGACCTGAAGCTCGTTCTGAGGCTCCGGACGTTTTACAGTAGCCATTTCTGTAGCTGATCTTCGAGACAGTATCTGTGAAGAAAAAGAAAAAGAAAAAAAAAAAAAAAGCGGTAGATCATGCCAAGACTGATGAACTCACATCCCAGATAATGAATTGCAGACATTATGCAAATAGCATGCTAATTATCTAATCAGATTTGATTCCATTAAGAATAGGACCGGCTCGGTAACCTTGAGCAGGCCCTGATAATCAAGCACTGATCATCTCTCTCTTTTCTCTTGTCTCTTTCTCTTTTTTATTTCTCTTTCCCTATTTTCTTTATCTCTGAGCACAGAACTCCCCAAATCCCACTGGCTATTTGTCCTAGAAGTGGATTTTATTTAGAGTGTCTTAAGAAGAACAATAGTATCGAACAGCTTGGTCTCTAGAGACGCTCTTAATTGGTTCATGCTAATTTATATTTACTAGCAAATGATAATTATGGAAACTAATCAGTGTGATCAGACAGGGCGCGAATGAGGTTTCACAAGTTTTCCAGCTCGTTATTAATTTCATATCTTTTACCAAAGCTTGATATCACAGTCGTCTCATTCGGCGTTTGATCTGAAGCCACAGGGCTAATTTATTAAGGGACGCTAACAGGCAGCAGTTTCGCATCACGTCCGAAGGTTCTGTCTCAAAGTGTCAAACACGTTCGTCTGTGTTTCCTGGAACAATATGAGGATATTTTTGAACGCTGTAATATACAGTGTAATATATAATTAATATATATTAATTATACGTATTATTGATGTTGTTATCAGGTTTAGGTGCATTTGAAGGGAAAAGAGCATGATCTGGAAATTAACTCATAATTTTACCAAATCTGTCGTTCTTCTATTAGTGACACTGAGGTTTTAAGAAATTATTACTGACATACTGATCAACTTCAGCTGTCTCACAATTGCCTGTCCATAAGGCCTTATGAGTTATTTGTATTAGATTTTCAGAATGTTTCATTGAATTTAAATGAAGAAAAATTATGACAGGTAAAAAAAAAAATAATAATAATAAAAAGCCAGCCTTGAAAAAAAAAAGAAAGAAAAAAAATCTGTATCATAAATAATGCAAAGCAATCATTGTGTTAATGAAAAACTGTCATGAGCATGGGATTTAAAATATAATATTTATTATTATTATTATTATTATTATTATTATTATTATTATTATTATTATTATTATTACCACTACTGTATTTATAGAATAAATATATATTTGATATAATAAATATATAAATATTATTATTCCAATTTTTCCTATATACTATATACTTTTAGCCAACACTGTATTCATATAATAAGTACATGACTGCATGAATACAGTGTTGTTGTTATATGAATAATGTTTTAATGATTTAATGTCTTTTAAATAATGACAGGATAAAAAAGAATAATTTACAAAAATCTAGATCTAGCATGGAGCCGCTTATCGTTGAAAAAAATCCGGTGTCACTCGCTCAATCCATGCCAGCTTGATCGCTTCCTGAAGAAACATAATTTGCCACGGAAGGCCCCAGTTCACCTGACCTAAACTATACGCTAGTTTTTGGCATTTTTGTGGCGGACGCCTCAGATTTAGAAAGTAAACACCTGCTGTAATAACATAATATTTGTTGCATCCATCAAGTCAACCAGCTTAGCACGACTCTTCAGCCAGATAGTTAAGAACTAATTAACAACATCACATGTTTTGTGTACAGGAAGAACTCTAATACGCGGCTTAATACTTTTGACCCGAACTCTCCATATTACAGTACAGTTTAAAGTGTAAAAAAAAAAAAAAAAAAAAATCACTAACATGCCAGAAGTCAGGAAAGATTTGGCGTATTATTTTCCCCAACATTAGATCCGGATGCTCCGTGTCCCCGGATGTGTCGTGGCCCCTAATCTTCCCTCTCTTCATACTCTTCTTCCTAGCGCTCACGCTCATTAGCATGGCTTCCGGAGGCCCGTCTCGCTGAAGAGAGCGCGCTCTGAGAGGGAGGTGCCAAACGCCGTGTGCGAGACTGAGATAATGAAATCTTTATCACATGTTCGGGAAGCCTGTAATTCCATTTGCTCCTTTAGTCCCTGACTCGCTTTGTTTCGCCGTCACTCAGCAAACAGGGCGGCGTGAAGGTGGCTCCTCGCCAAACCAGCAAGCGCAAGAGTTTGGCGCACGTGACGCAGTGAGGAATCACTGGTGCTCTGGGTCACACTTCCTGTAAGGGCAACTACTGCATTCAGAGCATGTTATAACACCTTCATAAGGCTCTTCCTTCGGTTTTGTGTAATATTTAAAATGATTCTAAACGTTTTAACATAAATATAAGAATTCATAAGTATTTGTATCTATCAGGCCTGTTTGTGATAGTTTTGATGACAGTTATCATTTTTATCTTTTTGCAGTAAAGTAAAAAAAACTACTATATAATAAAGAGTTAACTGATGTCTTTATATTCTTTATTAATTATAGGCAATGAACAGAACTATAGGGTGTGTGTAATTACATAGGTATGTATGTATGTATGTATGTATGTATGTAATACCTTATTAATGCATTATAACATGCTATGGACAGGTTCATAGTTATCATATATAATACATGGCTTTTATAAAATGTCTTATTTTATATCACAGTACTTTACACTATATATTTTTAATTTTTTAGAAGGTAAAGTAAACAAGCTCTTTTCACACTTAAGTGCCTTTTTTTCTGTGTTTTTAAACAAATACGATACCTGCACTTTAGTTGTATTACATTCATGCTTTTGTGAGAAATGACTCTTTTTGCGTGATCATCAAGAAAAGCGTGATCACAAGATTTTTTGCACACCCGTGTAGAAAAGCATTATTTTGTTCCTTACAAAGCCACACTATTAAATTGTTTGAATTTTTTTCAAAAACTGGGTGGTCCAGGGAAACAAAAAGAAACACAGCAACGATCGAGAAAAAAAAAGGTTGCCCGGGTTTTATTTATGTAATGCTGCGAATGATGTGAGAGCACAAGCGCTAACTTGTTACAGAAATAATGAAAATACAGCGCCAAGCAACAAATTAGCACCAGAATCACTCAGGACATCACAAACATTTCAGTGTAAGTGTATTTAATTTTTGTGAGACATGCAAATAAACAAGAAAGCAAATATACAAGCAATAAAACAAACAAACAAACAAGCGAGCAAGCATACGGGCAGGGAAGAAAACAACCAGACAAGAAAACAAACAAGCAATCTAACAAGCAAGAAAACAAAGCAAAACAAACAAACAAAGAAGTCAATAAAACAAATAATCAAGCAGGCATAAAATGAACAAGACGTAAACATTAAAGCAAACAAGCACGTAATAAAACAAGCAACCAATTAATCAAACAATGAAAGAAGCAAACAAGCAATAAAACAAACAAACAATTGCTCAAATAATCAATAAAACAGACAATTAAACAAACAAGCTAAAAAAAACCAACAAGCAGGTAATAAAACAAACCAGCTATACAACAAGCAAGAAATCAGTGAAAAAACAACAATTAAACAAACAAACAAGCAAACAAACAAACAAACAATAAAACAAAAAAACAAGCAGGCAAGCAGAAAAACAAGTAATAACCCAAACAAACAAGTAACACAACAAATAAAAAAGAAGCAAGCAAAAAGATAACCAAACAAGTCAGCATATGTATGTGTAAATATTTTTATATAAATGTGATATTGGGTTTTCCTGTGTTATTAAGCACGTCAGGTGATGGGTTCTATTGTTTCTTTAGCGTTGGTGTTTTTTTATGAGGTTGGGTTTTCAGTTCGATGCCCAACCCTCCTCATTTCTCATCTGGGCTTTGACCAAATGCCAGTAGTGATTGTGTATGGGTGTAGGGTTAAGGGCCTTTCCCAAGAGCCCAACAGTGGCAACCTGGTGGTGGTGGGAATCTGCACAGCAACCCAGAGCCTCAACCACGTGAGCCACCAATGTCCCATAAAACTGTATTAAACAAACAAAACCAACGTTTACCTTCAAACCTGGAGTGATGCATCAAACTGATCAACATTTTTCTGATCATGATGATGATGATGATGATGATGATGATGACAGTGATGATGTTAATGTTCTGCCCCACCTCTCAGCACAAGTGACTCATTAGGCATACAAACATCCTGGACCCTAATCGGCTAAGATAAATTATGACGTGAGGTTGTGAGGGTGCGAGGGTGCGAGGGTGTGAGGTTGCGAGGGTGTGAGGGTGTGAGGGTATACTCTGGGTGGTGCCCTGGACCTCTCTAAGCCTCATGCAGTTTTCACTTGTTCTCGCATAAACAACGGCGTGAGTCGTGTGCGGATCAGCGGTGCCATGTTGCCACTCATGCAATCAGTACAGACAGCACAGGATGCCCTCCATCCCAATTATCCTCATCACGCTCTATTCTGTGCTTCCTGCTGTAACTGAGACAACACCAGTAAATCCCGCCTCCTGCTTCGGACAGCCAATCAAAATTTGAGGCTTGCTTCCCAACCCCCAAAAACCCGTAACCTGGAAAAATCCCACTCTTGGGACACAAACACTCAAACACACACATCGGGTTCATGATTGCCTCTATTTCCTCGAGGCATGCCTGACAAATTTAGCTACTGTACACACAGGGTTTTTTTTTTTTTTTTTTTTTTAGTGCCCCCGGGGGAACAAGTACCATTTGATTATGACTAAATGTGATTCTTGTCCCTCCTCGAGTGTACTGTGGCGGGCTTTTGTCTCAGGGGACATGATGGGGGACAAGGGCAGTCTGACGGGGGGGACGAGCGGGATGAGAGGGATGAGAGGGATGAGAGGGATGAGAGGGACTCCCTGATTGCAGCAGTCTGGCTTGACTTGAAAGCTGCCAAATGAACTGCAAACTGATAATTATTGGCTCAAATAGGCAATCAGCAGGCTGTGTGTGTGTGTGTGTGTGTGTGTGTCTGTGTCTGTGTGTGTGCATGTGTGTGTGTGTGTGTGTAGCCAATCAAATGTCACCCTATTCCAGAAAGGGATTGGTTATCATGTAGCTCACACTCAAGCTGGTGTTTGCGAAAATAAATAATGGTTTAGGGAAATTTTAAATTAAATAATATTTCCAAGAATAATCCGAAGCATGCTGTCAAAATAAGAGTTTTGAGTTTTGTTTGCAAAATCTATCATCATATTCTAGAATGCATTTCAAATGAACTCTTAGTCCATAATGTAGTTTGAACTCTTTATTAACACGTCATAGTGCATTCATATGGCTTGTAAATAATATTATTAGAATTCATGAACATGCGCAAGTCTATATATGTGCTGAGAATTATGAGTAGTGTCTTAGTGGTCGCCTTGCACCTCCACCTCCATGAGTTTGCATGTTCTCCCCGTACTTGGTGGGTTTCCTCCGTGTTCTCCGGTTTCCTCCCACAATCCAAAGACATGCAGATTACGCTCATTGGCTTTCCCCAAAAATGGCCCATAGTGTGAATGAGTGTGTGTGTGTGTGTGTGTGCCCTGCGATGAATTAGCACTCCGTCCAGGGCTAAACCTGTCTCCTGCGATTGTCTCCAGGGCCCCTGCGACCCTGTATACAGGATAAAGCGGTATATACAATGAGTGAGTGAGTGAGTGATCCTGCTTTAGACCAGTGTTTCCTGTAGTGTGGGCTACGGCCCCCTGATGGACCGTGGTGGTACTGCAGGTGGGCCGCGAGAGAGATCGCTTACAACAAATAAATAAAAAAAAAACAAATAAATTCAGTTTTGTAATTCGGTTAGACCATTCACATAAGTGTCCATATATTAAATGTTTATGTTAAAAAGTAATCAAAACTAATACTGTAAAAACAAGTCCATGGGCTTTAATCATGTTTTTCTCATCATTAAATTACGGAAGGAAATGTTTCATGCTTTGTGATTTAAGGTTCCACAGTGTCACACAGTATCATAAGTGAAAAATTAGGATCCTAGGATGTTATGTGTGTACTGTATATACGTATGTGTGCATGTACTGTATGTGTGTGTGCATGTATTTGTAGGTCATTATACGGTACATTGCATTGCATTTAGCATCCTCTGTGCCAGTGCGAGTAAAAGATGTTCAAATCTTTGATCCATCGACAGGCGCTGCCACTTCAGTCCGGACATCAGAGCGAGAGAGTTAAAATGGAGGCGGTGCAATGTTATAGAGCAGAGTGCAGGGTTGAGAGATCTACTGAGTGAATTGTGGCAGGCTTTTAATGCTTTTAATACACAAACAGAGCTGTATTAACGCGGATTAACTCCGCTTCAACCCACGGCTGTTTACTCTGATCCCTTAAATCTCTGACGACCCTCTGGAGGTTTGTCCCAGCTCGTTTCCCCCAGTTTCTCCTCATACTGAAGAACCACCGCCTCCTCCTCCTCCTCCTCCTCCATCTCCTCCATCCAACCCTGTAGTGCGTCCACTTTACATTTCAGTTCCTATTACGAGAACTGAACTGATTTCCAAACCAAAATGGAAAAGCAGTGATGAAAATATTGTTTTTTTTTTTTTTTCTTAGTAAAGTGAATAGAGCGGTGTCACGGCATCGGAGCGACATTAATCATTCCAGAAATGTCATGTTGTGTAATGGGAATTGATTCGTTCAGAAATGACACGACTCGTCTATATGACGTCCACAATGTAAAAGCTTTTATATAAGAGACATAATGGGGCTCTTTGCTGCCGTATTAAAAAAAAAAAAAAAAAAGATACAGTATGTGGCTGCGATTTCCTTTTAAAAAATTATCATTAATTATAGTTTATTAACGGCAAGCGGTTATTTAATGTTATGTAACTGTTAGACATATTTGCTATATAAAATAGCTTGTATCTGCGTTGTATTTACAGTGTGTGTCATAAGATGTAGGTTTTTAAGCAAAGAGAATAAAAAAAAACAACAACAGAAAAATACAAACCAGGAAAAAAAAAAAAACAGAGAATTAAAGTAAAGGTTTATTTACAGGTCCCGTATTAAAATTCTTTAATAAGTTTATCATATGTCTCAGAGTGTTATCAATGTGTGTGTGTGTGTGTGTGTGTGTGTGTGTGTGTGTGTGTGTGTGTGTGTGTGTGTGTGTGTGTTAATGCCTCAACTAAAATGCACATCTGGTAATGCTTTAAAAAAAAAAAATTTTTATATATATATATATATATATATACCTTAACCTCAGTCTGTTTCACTCCTACAGTAGGAACGTGCTGTGTTAGTGCCTGTGTAAAAGATCTACATCCAAGTCATGGCAACGAGCCAGGGCTGGGGCTCTCCTAATATGAGGTCACAAAAGGGGTAAACCCTAATGGCCTTGTTTAAACCCTGGCCAATGCAAAAATGGAAAAAGGCTCACAGCTAAATGAAAATATACAGGAGAGGCTAGACATGATGGCACAGCTCCATGAAGCAGGCAGAGTAGAAGTCAATGCTAAAAGTCTTTTAAAATGGGGAGTCAATGATCAGGGAAGGAAGCACTTAATGTTTTTTGAGAAAGACTGGACTGGAAAGTCGACAGGGAAGCTGAGGAGAGAGAGAGAGAGAGAGAGAGAGAGAGAGATAGAGAGAGAGAGATCTATAGGTGAAAGTGATGCCACTTACAGAACTCGCACCAAAGTTGCAGAGTGGTACTGAGAGGAAAGGTGTCGAGGTGCCGGAGAAAGTAGACGAAGAGTTCAAGACACAGAGCGAGACGAGACAAGATCAGGGAAGGAAGCGTTAGGTGTCTTTTCAAAGAGGGCTGGACTGGAAAATCGGCTTTAACATGAGGGAGAAGGAGACGTCTGGTGGTTTGGTGGTAATGTAACCGACCGGATTCCAACCGCCGTTAAACAACAAAAAAGTAGGAAAATGAAAAAAAAAAAAAAAAAAAAAACACAAAAATCAGGGAATATTACACCAGAGACCCAGAATGTCTAAGAAAAAATATTTTTTTCCCCCAACCTTCTTTTTTTGAATGCACACTTGCCACTTTTAAAAACAAATTCAAATTCAAATTCAAATTTTATTTGTCACATACACAGTCATATACACGGTACGATATGCAGTGAAATAGTAATAGGAATAATACAAAAAAGTTACTTATCTAAGAAAGAATATCTATATAGGAAATAAATATTAAAACAAAAGTAAATTTGAGGGGAAAAAAACAAATATATATATATTAGTAAATTTAACTAAGAAAGAATAAAATAAAATATACAATATCTGTATGATACAAAATCCAAGTATACACTATAGGAAGATGTAAAAAGAAAATAAGAAAAACCTAACCTACACTTTCTTTGTATCCATGTAAATAACCGTCTGCTGAGACACACCCTCCAGAGAGCAGCCGTGATGAGGTCACATTAGGGAGGAAATTGAATGGGCTTGTTTACACCTGGGCCAAGGCAAAAATGGAAAAGGACAAAAAACAGGGATTTTTTACACACTTATTTATATAAACGCACACTGGAGACTCATGTGTATGTCTAAACGTGACTAAATCATAAATTTGGCATAATAAATTATTTTAAATATTTTAGAGAAATGGAACAATTGAAGTAAAATGTAAAAATCATATATAAATAATTTTTTTTCATCATTATTAAAGAACTTGTATCACAATGTTTCGATTTGGTAGAAACAAATTCCTTTATCTGGGATGCTTTGGTAGTTGGGAGGAAACCAGAAAACCCAGAGTGGACGCGGCCAGGACACTGTTTTAATCATTCTTATGCAGTATATGCTGTATACTTTAGCGCATAATTGCAATTGAACTTTATGTAATCCCACAATCCCGCCGTGCCTGAGATACCGCCGGCAGTGTCCGTGGAGCTGATCCGAGGTCAGTAATTGTGTTTCTGGATGCAGGCAGAAGTGAGCATATGGCACCTGGGAGCGCTCGTATCGATCCTCATTACGCTGCATGAAAGCAGGCGAGAGAGGTCTTATCATCTCCATAGCCGCTCTCTTTAATTACGACGTGAACAAAATGAGCACATTTACTCTTCGTAACTATTATTGATTCGGGTCACATGGGATCGTGATTGTTTTTGTGGTTACTCGAAGGTCGTGCTTTGTGTGTGTGTGTGTGTGTGTGTGTGTGTGTGTGTGTGTGTGTAACGCACTAAGCATAGACGAACAAAAGGAGAGTAAATCCCTTTGTGGAGGTTTATTAACCTTATTTAAAGAGCTATTAACTGCTATTACACCATTCTAACACTTTATGTAGTGTTCAATAATGAACAAAATTAATTACACGTCATAATCCATCTATAAGTCATGCCCAGTTATAGGTGTTAATGACATTCATACATTTTCATACATGTCGCCTTGTAGAATGCATTACAAAAGTTTGTACAGATCATAATTACTTCTGATAAATGTAATGCAATTATATTTGCAAAAGTTTTTACACCAACAAATTTAACAGCAAATGAAAATGTCATAATATATACATTTATTTATGTATTCATAGGTCATTATACATACAGTACGGCCAAAACATGGTATTGGTGGTAAAAAGTGTCTCGTCTCGGTGAAAAAGTGAGTGTTCAGATAGGGTCATATAACACCATTTTTCATAAAGTGTGAACCATACATATCTCCCCAACTATGCTTTTCTTTGGTAAATATACGTATATAAAATATATATTTAGATAAAAAAGAAATTTTGCTAATTCCAACTCCATGCCGTTTTTTTTGTCCATAGTGTCCGTAACTTTTTTCCGAATTCAAATCGTTCAATGATCTTATTTGACATTCAGATGAAACTTGGCCAATTTAGATTCCACGTGAAAAGACAGAAACCTGAAAAAGTGTATTATTCTAAAATGCTAAATTGTTAAGATATTGCAGCATGAATTTGACATGGTTACGGACACTACGATTGTTTTGCATAAAATATATATATATATATATATATATATATATATATATATAAATCTGAAAAATAATAAAATCAGCACCAATATGGTGTTTTGTATGTTCATAGAAATTATTACCCAATCAATATTATTGTTTTAATTCATGTAACATTATAAACACTGCTAGAAAGTATAATGTGTGTGTGTAGCCAATCAAATGTCACCCTATTCCAGAAAGGGATTGGTTATCATGTAGCTCACACTCAAGCTGGTGTTTGCGAAAATAAATAATGGTTTAGGGAAATTTTAAATTAAATAATATTTCCAAGAATAATCCGAAGCATGTTGTCAAAATAAGAGTTTTGAGTTTTGTTTGCAAAATCTATCATCATATTCTAGAATGCATTTCAAATGAACTCTTAGTCCATAATGTAGTTTGAACTCTTTATTAACACGTCATAGTGCATTCATATGGCTTGTAAATAATATTATTAGAATTCATGAACATGCGCAAGTCTATATATGTGCTGAGAATTATGAGTAGTGTCTTAGTGGTCGCCTTGCACCTCCACCTCCATGAGTTTGCATGTTCTCCCCGTACTTGGTGGGTTTCCTCCGTGTTCTCCGGTTTCCTCCCACAATCCAAAGACATGCAGATTACGCTAATTGGTTTCCCCCCAAAATGGCCCATAGTGTGAATGAGTGTGTGTGTGTGTGTGTGCATATTTTATAACACTGCTAGAAAGTATAATGCATTTAAATGTAGAAATAGTTATACCAGTGTATAACATGGAATTTTTAGGAGAAAAATATTCCTAAGTCATTATACAGTACATTTGACCTCCAATGAGAGCATTAGTCTTTTTGTGTTTACAGCAGTTTATAAAGCATAACCAATGTACTAAAAAGTGTCATCCATTTTAAAGTAATGATACGATGTGTTGAAGCTATTATAACGTCTCATGAACCTTATAATGTTTTAAAACTTTATTCCATGAGCTGCATTAGCCCATGTGACGCCATCAGTGTGTGTACACTTTTTTCCCTGTTTAAATCGAACTGCAGCTGAAATGGCTCGCTTGATGTCATATAAGTGCTTCTCTCACTCTGAGACCTGATTTAGCTCAAAGCAACGCTTGGTGATTTTCTTCTCTTTGGGTGTTGAGTCAGCTTTGTGACGCACAAACCTCCATTTTCAAAACACAAAACAAAGCCAAACTAAACCAAACACACAGCCATTTTGTGGAGCTGGAATTGGATTTAGATTTATAATCAGCCCATGATTTGATGATAAACAAGTAACAAGTGTGTGTATGGTGTTGGCTTATCGTTTTTCATGTTCTTTTTTTTTTTTTTTTTTTTTTTTTTGGTTTGTTGATCTTTGGACGTGTATGGTGGGATGTAAGAGTCATGCATCTTTACTGATATGAAGAAGATTTCTGTAAGGAGATGTTTGCTTAACATATTATGGAAGGAGTCTCCAGTGTCAGAGGTGATGCTGTACAGACAGAGAAGATTACACTTTCCGGTTTCTTGTTAAAATGACTTAATAAGGAGAGGCCGGAGAGGCCGAAAATGCTTATAGCTACTTTAACGAACGCTTGAAACAGGAAGTAAAATGTCTTGCGGACACCATACGACACGAAATGCAGGCATAAGTGGGTAAAAGGAACCATGTGTTGTTCTTTAATAAATTAAACCCAGCGCATTTATTATGCATACATTTATAAACACATACAATATGAGACCTTATAATAATGTATAATTATGTATATCTACAGTATAACTATGTGTGCCTTGTAAAAAAAAATAGCCCATAAAATCTGGTTACACTTAATACAGATTATAGGATCTGCTTATAAAACACTGCTTATAAAAAAAACATTATAACATGGCATTATACTGTAACATGCTTTACCATGCATCATAACATTATCTATAATGTACAACATACTTAGGAACATTTTCTTCATACTGATCTAATGTATTGTTTAATCTGACTTCATGAACTTGTATTCATGAGCATTTATAGAGAATTACAGTATGTACAAATCTTACTTATGCTACATAACACCTTATAACCGAATTCATACAGTAATGAGCGTGATAGGAATGCAGGAGTAAACGGGGAGTTCGATCATTTACTGTATATATATATCACTTTCTTTTTAATAATAAACAGTATAATATATAGTATAATATAATATACAATATAATATACAGTAGTATGTAACTGTCCGTATTTCTACAGTACATGCATAGGCTGGGAATTATAACATCCTTATACAGTAAATGTACAGTATTATGTGATCTATGAAACATTTTATGAATGGACATCTCAGTTAGGGTTAACACAGAGTAATAATACACGAATGCAACATTGCCTGTGATTCCTAATAGGATTGTAATAAACTTGTGATCATGTGAATCATTAACACACTGAATTACAGTAGAAATAGCGCTCATGACATATTATGACACCTTTACCCAAGAAATATGCCTTACTGTATAAACTGTGCTTATAATGCATTCTTTTAACAACTTGTAAATCTACCTTTTATGAATGACAGTGTAAGGAGTTATCAGCTGCGTTATAAATGCCTTATGAATGCATCATGCACATGTGAACGGACATTACTGGCAACGTTAGCAGCCAGAGTATACATGTTAGTTAAAATAGGTTGTAACAGGCATACTAGACATTATGGAGCCTTATAAACAATGTTCACGGGTGAAATATGAACAAAACAAGTTTGCTTTCGTTTCTCCCGTGTTTGTGTTTGCGTTTGCGTTTGCGCGCACTGTCGTGCACTCTATGACACAGCGCATCATCAGTTAATTGCTCGGCATCGTCTCTTAGCGCGGACGACGTTACAGAGTAACCGGTGTTGTTTTCACGGGCAGGACAGATGCAGCGTTAGAGCTTCAGACTGATACCTTTCGAAGCCCGAGCCGGTAACCCGAGCCACGCTGGCCGAGAAGAGATGGAGTTTATGACCTCATGCCAAACATGATGCCTGCCAACAAGAACCGTGCCAAACAATAATGGAGATAACAGCAGTGTGTGTGTGTGTGTGTGTGTGTTTTATCTAAGGAAAGCAAGTCGATATTTTATCATAGATCGATGAGTCTTTTCCGGGTTTAGATTAAAAGCACTGCTGTGAGGTGATGCTGGAGATCTGCAGGGTTTTTCCATGCTGAATATGAAGGCTGTGTTGGATTACATTGGTGGGTCAGGTTATAGTGTTATGTTTGTGTACTGCGTTTGTATGTAGGTCATGCCCCCGGGTGGTGTTTTTCCTTTTTCTTTCTTTCTTTTTTTTTTTTTTTTCCATAAAGGTCAGAGAGGGCTTTTTTGCTTTTTTGACTCGGCCACGTTACTGTGTATAGAAATAAATCTTAAGAAGATATATTCACTGTACTGATCTGATCTAAAGTAAACATGTGGCGCTTTATCAAACCATGATAAGAGCTTAAAATAATCATTTAGCCATGTCAGCCATCTGCAATCTGCTCCTTTAGATATGCACTGTGGGTAATTTAGTGAAAGCAGATTCACTTCACTTTACTGACAGTACCGGCGCATCCCAAAGTGCTTCGTTCCTCCAAAACTACAGCAATTTATTAATGTTATTAGTATTTAAAAAAAAAAAAAAATTGTATTAATGCAAGACAGAAATAAAAACGAGTGCTGTTTTTTTACTCAGGAGCGTTACACACACTCGCCAGAAATCAGTCAAGCGAGCTACAAATGATAGTGTGAGTGTGAGTGTGTAGTAGAAATTTATAAGAAAGGCAAAATTTCAATAATAACAGAAATACACAGTAACAGACTGATACAATGAACAGCAAAGGGACATGGGCTAGGGGTATGTGCAAAGGTAGCAGGATTAATATGCACACACACACACACACACACACACACACACACACATACACACACACTGCAGTGTTTGAGTGCTCTCAGAGTGAACAAAGCTTGGAAATGTATTCCATCATCACTGAACTGAAGCACTGAATATTGCAAAAGAAACAAATCTAAATATGGATGAAGTGCAGCAGACGATATTGTGATTAAAGCATATCGAGACCTTCGTGTTAAAATGCTCCAGTCGACAAACTGGAATCGAGGGGACGATACAAGTGTCACGCTGTCATAGAAAACGAATCAAGGACAAGCCGAGTCACTGTAGAGTTTCGGCAACCAAGCTAAATTTATCAACCTTAATATTTTCTATTTATGAAGTGCGTTCGGGTCAAACCGGGATTTTTAGCCTTTATTTCTCTATATGATCCCCTGCTACACTAACGCACTTATCCCAGTGTTTCCCTAGTGCTCAGATACCATCAAGGCAGAAAGTTTTCTCAGGACGCCGGAGCCGTGATCAGACTGTCTGCGTCACGTCTGAAACGCTGGCCTCCCAGGAATTCCTTTAGTGACCCAAACATGTGGAAATGGCTTGGAATGAGGTCAGGACTGTACCGGGGATGTGGCCATAACTCCCAGCTGAGTTCCTGTGGTGTTCACGTGGTATTTATGAATGACAGTGTGTACAGTTCCCACAGACAGATGTGTCTCTTACAGACAGATGTGTCTCTTCCGCAAACACCAGACGCTCCACTCAATGCATGTGCAGGTAAACAACTGCAGTGGGCACCGAGTTGTCACGTCATCTAGGATCGTCATTCACGGCTTTCTTTAAATATATTTGCACCAATTACATTTTTATTAAAAATACTGTACTTGGGATTTTCTGCAAATGTCAATCGTTTCACGCCTTCATTCACCAGAAGTTTCGTTAAATCCCGGTTTGACTTGAACGCCTTGTATTACAGATTTTATTGAACTTTTTCCATAAACATTATCCAAAAATTTAAACAACAACAACAACAACAACAACAACAACAATAACAACAAAAACACAGCTTGTCATGTTACCAAGAAACATTAAAGCAAAACAAAAAAAAAAATTATTTCTCTCCAAAAAGTTTTAAAAGTTTACAAAAGTTTTACTTCTACAGTAACAAGCAACTTGCACTGGAGACTCCTTCCTTAAATATTCTTCAAAAGAGCTTTCTTTCCTTTAGTCAAAACATCACACTGTTAAGTAACAATTCATGCAAGTCTCTATCAAGAAGCCGTTGCTATAGAAACCGTAACGTATTAGAATATAAACCTGCGCTTCTGACCGATGCAGGCTTCAGCAGCGCTGTGGTGGACATCAGTGGCTTTGTGGCTGATTGAAATTCACCAGGCCTGTTTATATGATCGATCGGAATGGCCGTCCAGACCCACAACAGCAGGAACAAAGCGGTGCGGCACCGCGGCTTTAATAGCGTTACGGCATAATCAGTCATTTCAGTAGATCAGTCGGAAAAATCCCACTGGCCCAGAGGAGAGTTTTACTTCAGGCAAAGTCAGTAGGAGAGAGCAGAACATACGGTCATTCATCTCCTGGAAAGGTTCGAGTAACAGAAAGAGATGTTACTGGAGATTGTGTTAGTTTTATTCTTTGATATAAAATAATGTTTACTGACTCGGTCTAATGTGTAACACAGGGCTTTACATGCTGCTGTCTCGCTTGCCTGTGTCTCTTGTGGGCGTGGCCTTTCCAGTGTCCAATGCATAACATTATTAAAATCATGATGATTAGCACTCGAGTAACTAGCTTCGTTTTAAGATTAGATTAGCAAAGCAAGTTAACGTGACTAGCTACTAACACATACTGCACCAGTGATCTCTGCTGCATTTAATGGCAGATTACATGGTTACATGACGAGACTATGACGAGATGGCACCGTAATTATTTTTTTCCATTTTTGCGGGAGTTAAATTGCAGGTAGGAGCGCAGAACTGAAAATAACCTCCACTTACACGGTGAGGTCACTGCATTGGAGGTGTGGCAGATTCTAATGGGACGTACAGAATGTAGAAAACCGCTGGTTTTACTTTTGACAAACAAATCGTCCATTTCCCCCCCCCCCCCCCCCCCCGCTGAAACTCCTACGTTTGATCAGCATAAGCAAAATCCAACGCTCATCAATTCTACCTTTCTAAACGTACAAATCAGTGTTTTAAAGCATTGAGCTACACAGCTTACTTCCGTTTCTGCACTCAGAGGCAAAAAAAAAAAAAAAGGATCTGCTATTAATAAACATCGTCTGCCTTCATCTCTCCAAAAGCTCTATTTATGAAATGAAAGACTTCAAAGGTGCCGTTGTGCCCTTTCATGTTCACAGCCAGAACCGATTAGCGCTCGCTCCTGCACTTCAGGTCCGGGGCATGTTACACACACACACGCACACACACACAGACACACACACACACACACACACACACAGACACACACACTTATTATTCCCGGATATGGATTTATCAGATGATTAATGATGGACTGAGATGTATGCAAATATAGGAGATGATTCTACACATTTTAGAATCGGATTCATTTCTCCTCCTCACTGCCATTTTTTGCTGTCTGTCAATTAAAATCACATTATATTTCTTAATGTATAATAATAATAATAAATTATTATTATTATTATTATTATTATTATTATTATTATTATTATTATATACACCGTAATTGTAAAATCAACAACAACAAAAAATGTAACCACATTATAATAAATAATATAATATATGTAATAAATAAATTGAGTAGTATTTAATTATTAAATGTATAAAATAATAGGGAAAAAAACATAATTCAATTAATTTAAATATTTCATTTGCCTTTAAATGTTATACTGTAATTTACCTTTAAATTAAAATGTATTACCTTTTCATTAAATTCATATATTATATAATTCATATATATATATATTCTTATTTTTTAAATGTATTTATTATTTTCTTTGCATTTAAAGAACTTAACATAAAGAATCTGGACCATATGCAATAACAGTAATATTGAGCCATCTCATTGAATATATATTTTTTTCTCTTTAAATTGGTACCGTAGACATTTACAATACTGCTGTAAAGCCGTTCTTCTTCTTCTTCTTCTTCTTTTTAAATAATAGCCACAGAACTGATAAAATCGAGGCTGTTCTTTAGGCACGTCCTGTACATGGCGCAGCAGCTATTATTCCTGCAGTAATTACAACTCAGTGTGGATCTTCACGTCATCTCCACCGTGCTCGAAATGAGGTAACAGAGTCACGAAGAAAACTAAAGATAGAGAGAGAGAGAGAGAGAAACCAGAGAGATTGAGATGGAGAGAGGAGGGATAATCGCTTTAGAGGTCAGATGTAATATTTAACTCTGCCGCAGTGGGAGTTTGCGTCACATGTTTGGAAAAACGCTGAAAAGCAGAAAGAGTGTTTAATGTACGTTAATGAACATTGGGTTACACAACACCAGGGTGAACAGAACTGTGGAGGTTTCCATCTGACTCATTCGCTTTAAAGAGCCCTGAACGGAAATTCAGCTAAACATTCACTCTAAATCGGACTGACTCGCTGATTAAAACTCGAATTATATTCTGATTAAACGTGTATCAAAAACTCCTATCTTGAATCAGTACATTAAATTCTGACTCCCTGCTCTCCGTTTGGGGCAACATTTGATGAAATAGTGATTAAGTTGTTAAAAAAAAAAGCAGTAAAAACAAATGTAAAATCCTGTGTATGTTTGTGCTCACATTTGGAGCAATGTGTGTGAAAATTGCAAAAATGAAATCGTGGAATCGTTGCTTTTCTGTCACAGATTAATCAATACTTTTTTATTATTATTATTATAAAATATTGTTATGTAGTTATTGTAGTTATGGGTTTTGTTTTTGATAGAACCATTGCTAAAGTTTTAAAAAAATCGAAATGATATTCTCATTATATATACTCAATAAGAGAGAAATTCTACTTTTATCCAAATGTAAAAGTAAAGAAGATATATTATTTCTATTAAATTTGTGATGAAGTACAGTATTCACAGTTGTTGTTGTTGTTGTTGTTGTTGTTGTGCATGATGATGATGATGATAAAAGAAAATTAACCACATGTAAAAAATATTTTATTTAGAATTTTTGGTTGATTGATCTCATTTTCAGTTATTTTAAGCGCTTCAATATTTTTCTTTAAAAAAATCATAATTGTTACTTTTTGCGGCGGTTAATAAAATCGAAATTCCGTGTTATTTCAAGAAATTGTGATTTTATATTTACCTGCTGCTGTACTGTATATCTTAAATTTGCCAATGATTTATTAATTTACTTTCAAAAAATGTTTTAGGTGCAACTATTGGATTTCTACACAACCGTAGCCAAACTAGTCTTATTAACAGTCTTATTCACAATTATACACTTTTAGACTTGTCGTAATGCCATTAATATTCTAATTTCCTTCTATCATGTGCATTAGTCGTTAATAATAATATATATTTTTATACAAACTTACTTAAAACCTGATTCTGCTTGTTATTACCTAATGGACCTACATGTAGATTCTGCGGGAGATAAACACTAAACACACTAACCTCGTCTGTCCTTCGCTGACCACTGAGCTGAGTGCTGATCTTTGATGGAGTCATGGTCTCTTGGTTAAAAAGAAAAAAAAATCTCATTTTCCAGGACTGATTGATAGGCGAGTTGTCGTCTGGTGAAAGGTCGCCGCTTTGATCGGTGACTCCTTTTGTTTACCGTACATTGATTTCCACAATAGTCTTCCTCCATTACTCAGGTTGATGAGGAGAGACAGCAATAGCCGTTTAGAGAAAGGCGTGACGTCGCTGTTACAATTTGACGTTTTTTAACGTGGCGGATTCGGTGCCAGGGATTTCTGGCTTTTGTGTTTTTCTCCCTCAGTACGTGAGTTCCTTTTGACCTGAACATAGCTGACCCATGGCTGGTGATTTGGATGAACTGACAATACAAATTACAGTAAAAACAATGACTTTTCAGATTTACACATTTCAAATCGCTTTTGGTTTTCTTGTGCACTGCAATGTCTTATCAGGACAGGATGGAGCTACTGCGGTGGCCGTGAGCTGCAAAACACCTTAACAAAACCGAAAACAAAATAACATTCAAAGATAAAATAACAAATTCAAAACCAAATTAACAAAACCCAAAACAAAATAACAAATTCAAAACCAAATTAACAAATCCGAAAACAAAATAACAAAACCCGAAACTAATTGTTAATTTGGTTTTGAATTTGTTATTTTGTTTTGGGTTTTGTTAATTTGTATTGCACTTCTCGGGCCAGTCAGATACGAACCGGAAAAGGTAGGTATAGTTTGCGAATTAAATTCTTACCGCTGATTGGACGAGACACCTGTCACTCAAGATAAACAGGAAGTAGGAAATTGTGTCTCTAACTTTGTTTCTTGTGTGGTCTGCTTCATTTTAAAACATTTTTTTCGGTGTGCAAAACTAAGAAAATAATTAAAATTTTTCATTAGAAAGCAAGGAAATGGAATTTATTCAACGTTACTTTGAGGACGGACATTCGAATGCCGTGATTTTGGATATGCTGATGACATATCACGGTATAAAGATTAGTTTGCGAACTGCTGTGTCTCTTTTAAAAGAAAAAAAATTCCACAAGAACTGCAAAAATTTGGCAGAACGCCATATTTGAAACCACAATAAGGACAGTACATGTTTGCACATTCATACACACACGAATCTACCGCCGCTACAGTACTTCCTGTATATCTTGAGTGACAGATGTCTCGTCCAATCAGCGGTAAGAATTTCATTCGCAAACTATACCTACCTTTTCCGGTTCGTTTCTGAACGGCCGAGAGGTGCAAACCAAATTAACAAAACCGAAAACTAAATAACAAATTCAAAATCAAAATAGCAAAACCGAAAACAAATTAACAAAACGCAAAACAAAATAACAAATTAGTTTTGGGTTTTGTTATTTTGTTTTGGGTTTTGTTATTTTGTTTTTGAATTTGTTATTTTGATTTGGGTTTTGTTATTTTGTTTTTGAATGTTTTATTTTGTTTTGGGTTTTGTTATTGTGGTTTTTAATTTGTTATTTTGTTTTCCTTTTGTTAAGTTGTTTTGCACTTCTCGGCCACCGTAAGATACTCTCACGGCGGCGTGATGGATCGAAACCTCTTCCTCTTTGCTAATACAAAAAGGCATCTTGGTAGAGCTTGTGCCCGAAGATGATATAATTTATATCAGGGTGTCGTGGTCAGCTCTTGATTCTGAGTTTTCTAATGTTTCATTAGTATTTCTAGCTGCAAGACACATATCTGGTACGCGATCGTTTCTATGGTAACAGCTCACTCATTCACCAGGATGTGTCGGGCAGATGCTTGATCACTGACATGGTGATTGTTTTATTAACATCGTTGGAAGGAGTCTCCAGTGCCAGGACTTTGTAACAGTCTTAAAGAGTTAAAAGCCTGCTGTGGGATTGACTGTTTATAGCTGCTATAACATACAGTAAGTGAGAACAGGAAAGAATGTGCCTTGAGGGTGTTCCATGAAAATAGTTAGTAACTATGCACTGTTAAAAAGTAACAAACATAAAAGCGAAGAAATATTCTTGATAATTTGCTGAAATGTAAATGAAATAAAACACATTATTAAATATTATATTAATATTATATATAATATATATAATATTAATATATATTTAATATATATATTATAATTATTTATGATTTAATAAACCATTATTGTTATAACAATTACAATATTACAATTACAATTATAACAATTATCTTATATACTTATATATATATATATATATATATATATAATTTTGCTCAATTGAACTGGAGGTAAATAGATTACAACTGATGCTCACTGTAGATTTGCTTCAAAATTTAAATGGGAAACAAAAAAAAAAACTCAAACAGTTTCTTGAAATTATGTCTTTTATTTGCCACCCAACGTCTAGATATCAAACATTCAGCAATGTTCATGTAAAATAAAAAGTCTGGGGTTATTGTCTATGTAGAATTCCATATTTATTTAAACTGGAAAAAAATGTTGTTAACTTCTCAATGAAATTTAATTTTAATTTAGATAAAAGTGTGATTAAATAATGAAAAATATATATATTTTTAATTAAAATACACTCCATTTGCAGCAGCTGCTGAATTTTTCTACTGTTATATCAACCTCCTTTGTCGTTATCCTTTTCCTATTTTTAAAAAGCACAAAGCGACGCATGTTTGCAGTACGTCAGGCGCTGATGATGATCATTAATCTATTTTCCTTGCGACTATCTACACCTAGTGATTGATTTTATCTCCAAATTGAATCCGAAAAGATGAGGAAAAAAAAAAACAGGTAAAGGGAAAATTCAATGACTTGAATTAACTTAATGTAAAGTTTTTAGAGGACAAACACCATGTTTCGAATACTTTTCTTTTTATGTTTGTTTTATATATATATATATATATATATATATATATATACATATATATATATATATATATATATAAAAATAAAACTTAAAACCAACAAATGCACAAAAACTAAGAATTCTTTAGTGTTTTATCTTGAGCTGCTCTTAAGCAGAAGGAGTTTATTATAAGGCGCTGTCGCCGCCACCTCGGATGGAGCTGATGCACATTTTGACGGCGTGATGCTCAAAACGCCGCTTAAAGCGTGTTTTTTTATTATTTTTTTTACATGCATCAATGATAAACACAAGGCAGGCCTCATTCTCACATTAATCCTGCATATGTGAAAACTAAATGAACAGAAGTTGGATGTGAGAGGTATGAAAAACAGCCTGGCTATGGAATGAACGGAGTGGATGAAGGAATCTAATAGGAGTGCTGTTTTTAGCCGGTTGATCTGCGTGTATGTTTGATTCATCACCATTTTGTGTTTCTTACGCTGACACATCTGGTATCGTGTTGAATTTGGGTCCGTGCACATGCTGGTGTTTCATCTCGGCTGTTTCGCACGACATGTTTGAAGCCTCCGGCGTCAGTGCGACTGCTGGCAAGACAAACAGTCCGTCCAGTTGATGATCCAAGACATGGTTTGGACGGCCAAATACTTTCCTCCTCCTCTCTCTCCTCCTCCTTTTCTATTTTTATTTGGCAAGCTAATGTTAACAGTTTTGTCAACTGCGCTACGCCCGAGGCAAGAGCGCTTAAGTATATCTTTTGCAATTTAACTGACCTGCTTTCTGGCTCTGGCTTTTCCCATTACAGAGAGTGACATTTCATTTAGGCCCCATCATTCATCTTCTCCCGCCTGGGCGCGGGCCACACTCGCCCTCGCTCTGCCTCCTGCAGCTCAGTGTACACTGCCACCAGCATGGACACACACACACACACACACACACGTTTATGGATTGGCCTCTGAAATAAGGTTGCTTCTGGTTTTTGGTTATTTTCATGCATTTTGCCATTATATACTGTAATAATCTACTGTGTTAATAGTTGCAGAACAATTACAGTACTGTGTTTGGTCCTGGTCATAGGATATTTAACGCAGCTCTTATTCCATTTAGGCTTGGTGATGTGATATTTAACCCTGGTCATATTCTTTTTGGCCCTCAGCATGTCCTACTTAGCCCTGGTCATGTCCTGGTCATGTCCTGTTTGGTTATTTAGCATTGCTTATGTGGCTTTTTGGCTTCGGTTAAGTTTAGTTAAATCAGGCTAGATCATGTGATGTTTGGCCCTGGTTATGTATTTAGTTCTTTTCATTTGCTCTTCAGCCCTGGTCATGTATTGATTAGTTTAGTGTTTGCATGTGACTACATTAGCCCTAGTTCTAAGCTGTTTAATTCCAGTAATGTATGGTTTAGCTTTGGTCATGTGCTGCATAGTGCTGAGCAGTTCTGGTCGTGTTGTGTTTGCCTCTGATCACTCTTTGTTGCTGGTCATGTGCTATTTACTCTTTCTCTTTCTGGGCTCATTCAGTTTTTTCACTCGTCATACATTGTATTGCCCTGGTCAGGTGGTACTTAGTTGTGGTTATGGTTCATATAGCCCTGGCCGGGTGGTACTTAGTTACAGTTTGTCTAGCCCTGATTGGATGATACTTAGTTGCGGTTGTAGGTGATACCTTGTTTGGTCCTGGTCGGGTGGTACTTAGCTCGGTTCATCTTTTGTATACAGTAATTCTGGTCGTTTTTCTGGTCTCATCCTATTTAGGATTTCAGGATTCACTTTGTAACAATGTCGGTCGTTAAATGCGATATACAAATAAACCAAATTAACCTAGACTGATGAATTCAGCTTTGAATACAACATGGTTTGATGAGTTTGGTGTGGAAGAACGTGACTGGCCCTAACACAGAGCCCTGACCTCAACCTTTGGGATGAACTGGAACAGAGATTGTGAGTCAGGTCTTCTCATCAAACATCAGCAATATATAATAATAATAATAATAATAATAATAATAATAATAATAATAATAAATCCCTAAGAATATATATTTCTATAAAAAAATTATTTTTGGTATATATACTTGTCACATAGTGTAAGTAGTAATTTGAACGTTTGGCCTTTAAAATTATACAGAGAAAAGTATTGGCACCCTAGGCCTAGTTTGAATGCAATATCCACTATACAGTACAAATATATAATGGTGCTATTAAGTTGCTGTCACAGGAGACATTAAGGTACACTTTGCTTGCACAGCTGATTACGATATTTTGTCAAAAATAATTGTTGCTTTTTCTACATTCTGTCATTCTTAGATTCTAAGATTTCTGGATTGAATTAAGCTTTGTGAATAACAATCACCTTCCAAATATGCCACAGATTTTATTTAGCACGTGTATTATTTTTTTGTTTATACAATAGATTTATTTGAAAACCTTTGAAGGAAAAAAAGAGAAATCTCTTTTTTTTTTTTTCATGATATGTGACACAACACATATTTTGTCAGCTAATGAGTGAAAGACGAGCCCTCGTTCCTGTTTCTGCTGACCTTTGAAAAAGAAATGCAACATCAGCAATCTGGTAAATACAGAAAAAAAATTCTATTTGATTTTCTGAACGATTTTATTTATTTATTTATTTACCTATTTGTATGTGGTTGATGGGAATCAAGTTTTTTTTTCTTCTCTATTTTAATCAGCAGCTCACCCTCTTAGCTGCTTTGTAATGCTTTGCTTTAGAATAGAGCTATCTTTGTAAATGCCCGAGTTTGTGATCGAATGAAGACCTCTTGTTTGGTTCGACATCTCAACTGAAAAAATGTCTCTTGAAATGTATTGGGAAAGATGTATATATTAAAAAAAATAATAATAGAGGCAGGTTGTAGTACAATGGCCTGCTTTTCTTTTCCTCATGAGGATCATGAGAATAAACCGTGACAACCAACTGTAGTGTGTGTGTGTGTGTGTGTGTGTGTGTATGCACTGTATGTGCGTGTGTCTTATCTTTGCCCCCTGTCTGAAAGTGTGTCCTTGTTCATTTTCAGCCTCCTTGCGTTTATCCTGATTGAGGTGAACACTGCAGGCTGCAGTGTATTCTGGGAAACGATTAGGAATGATAGGAGGAATTCTGCAATAACGGTTCTATTTAAAAAAAAAAAAAAAAATTCTTAAAAAATGACAAAATTAAGACTTTATGATTTACTTAAAACCAGGGACAGGAGGGAAAATCTATTGATTCCGCCATTTATCGTTATTCTATATCTGTTTGCCTAAGGGTTGGTAAAATGTCGCAGTTCCTGTATAATCACTTTAAACTTTTCTAACATTAAGGCAGCACATCGTCCTGTACGGTAGGAGTGAATTAGTTGATAAGTTTGTTTAGAATTGTAAATCTTAAAAAAAAATTAAACAATTATATATGTATAAAATTGTGATAAATACAGAATTGCAATAGAAATCAAATTGGAAACTACGTAGATATTGTGATATAATATCATATATGATATGTGATCCCTGATGATTCCCATCTTTACTTCGAACATCGTTTGAACGGGTAACATGTTCTTTTAAAGCAAACTTCATCCTTTGATATTAAAGCCTTAAAAAAAACTCCAGGAAATTCACACTGTATGATGCGACTTCCTGTTGAACGTAGCTTGCAGAAAGTTCCCAAATATTTTGAAGCTATAGCAGTGAAATGCTACTAAGCCAGCATATTATTTAATTTTGGATCGGTGAACCTAATTTCACGTCAATTCTTTAGTTAATAGGCTGACTCCAAAATTATTGGCACCCCCATAGAAACGAGCATCTCTAAAATAGATAGCACTCGCATTGACTGATATGTATACTTTAACCCTGCTTTGTTAATTTAACTGTATTGTTTTACGTATCTAATATATTTTATATGACTATATACAGTAGATTCGGCTTCGATCTCCAATCATGTATTTGCTCTTTATATATTTTGAGAATGCAAAAATCATAAGCGTCACTCTGGCTGTGCTGCAGAGAAGAAACCCGGTGTGTATTTGGAGTCGTGCCGTTTCCAACATCCGCGTCTAAGCCCTCTCTTCGCCCCTCGCTGTCTTACGTCTAGCCCTGAGCTCCTTCAGCTGTTTGATGTTTCGAGAGAGTGTTTCTGGATGGAAAAAGAAAATAGGCGTGTGTGGGCTTCACCCTCGGTCTGTTGTGCCAACAACGCCGTCCTTCCATCTGTCCTCCGTAGCAGGGACAGGTGGAGATCCGAGATCACACACTGCTGGGATCTTCCACACCGATTCCATGCTCGTGAAGAGTTTTTGTAGCAGCGATGTACGGGGAGTGTTCTGACAAAATCAGACATATTAGGTGTTCAACATTTAAAATCCTACATACAAATACGTACAAATACATACAAAATATCTACGTTATAAATAAATCTCAAATAATGGAAAAGTGACGAGTATGCCTAATGCATTACATATTAAAAGCATTCATTTCATTTGTTTCAGTAGAGATGATAGAAGTCTTCACTGCTCTGGGATCATCCATCAGACTGGGAGTTTTTACAGTACATGAACCACTTGTTTAGCAAACCAGACTGAAAGCCACGAATGCTCAGACATCTCTAAAGAACTGTCATGATTACTTGCATGGCACTTCATAGCAGTCTTATTAAGCATTATGAATTGTTGTGAACATATGATTTCTCCGCTGTAGAAGTACAACATTCTCTTAATATGTTATAACTCAATTTTACAGCTGCTTAAAGCATGAAAATGCACTGCAGTTTATAGCAGTGGTTATAATGCATTATGAATAGTGATAAACATCACTATTCATAATGCATTATAACCATTAAGTGCAGTGCATTTCCACGCTTTAAGCAGCTGTACTGTTAGATATAACATGTTGAGAAAATGCCCAGAGAATGTTATTCCTCTACAGCGGAGATGTATGCACTATATTCACAACAATACATAATGCTTCATAACAAGAAGAAATTTTCAGAAGAAATCATGACAATTCTTTAGAGATGTCCGAGCGTTCCTGGCTCTCAGTCTGGTCATAAGGAAATTGGACCTCCAAATCCATTCGTAACATTTAAAAGTCATTCCACCCATGATTACAAACACTTTAAAAAATAGATTAAAAATCTATTATACTTTATAGCAGTTCATTATAAATGGCCATAAACAGAAGTGTACAGCATTCTATGAAGATCATATGTATAATTATATACATATATATATATAGTAATAACATTATGATGTATTTATGAGGCAGTTAACACAATAGTGTAATTACTTTTGACAGTGTATTATACTTTACAGCAATGCTTATAAGGCATTATGAACGCATGTTGCGAGAACAAAACAGTAATGCTTTCTATAAAAGTCAGAATCACCAATGAATAGGTTAGAAACATGTTCATTGAAAGTCATAATGGCATGTAAGGCATTTTATTTAATGTTTATGAAAAACGAAAAAAATTTACTTTATAACAATGCTTATAACGCATTATAAGTGCTTGTAAGCTTCAAAGTGTAACCCTTTCTGTAAGGGTGTTTGTTTGAACTCATGAGTGATTTCCTAGATACTGTACAACCATGCTTAAAATGCTTGTAACCGTGCATAATGCTTATAATGCATTATGTACTGTTATAAACATGAGACAGTAATGCTTTGTATAAAAGTCAGAATCACTTATGAGTTTAAAGTATGTTCATTGAATGTCATGATGCATCTTTAGAACGTGTTAGATATTTTATTAAATCCTTATAAAAAAGAAAATATACTTTATGTCGATGCTTATAACCCATTATGAGTGGTTGTAAGCATAAAAAATGTATCCCTTTCTGTAAGGTTATATTGATAAACTATGAACCCATTCATATCATGTGCATTAGTAAGGCCTTATACATGCTGCTGTAGTTATCTATTAATTCCAGATTAGTTTATAACTGTTGTTTTATGTATGATGATGAGTTTATAACACAAATCAGTATTATCAAAGAACCTGAGCTTGCTTAAACTAAATGCGCGGCTGGTTTCTACAGCGAGCACGTGACGGCGTCGGGGAAGGTCAGAGTCAGGGTTTAAGCCGAAGCTGAACCAGAGTCCTGTGGTCGAAACACACCGCATCACGTTCACCTCGCCTGACTCGACTCGTTCATTTATTAACCTCCTCCCTCAGGACAGATTATCAGCTCCTCTTCTCTCGGCTTCTTCATTTGTCTGGAGATGATGAGGCTTTTCCTTCAGCGTCTCTGCTTCAGCCACTCGCCGCTGATTTTACAGAATGGCTCTGATGAATTGTTGTGGGCTAATCCTCTTTGGTGTCCAACCGCCTCCCTGCTGTAACACACACACGCGCACACACACACACACACACACACACACACACACACACACACACACACACACACACACACACACACACACACACACTAAATCCATCTGTTTCAATCAACTGTGTTCTGACCCTCTGTGTGTGGGTGGATGTTTTTGTTTGTTTGTTTGTTTGTTTTTATTTGTTTGTTTACTGGGTAACCTTTTGCATTTTTGACACATTAACACATTTATGATTTTTTTTTATCCTTTTTTTTTTTTTTTTAAGATTAAATGAATGTTTATATCTGAAAAACAAGATTTCGATTTCCGAATATTTCTAATAGAAAACATAAACACAAACAGCTGTAATATGTATATATGTAATAATATTCCGGTGGTACCAGTAACTGCTCTCCCTCATACCGCAGCATTGTTTCTCCACCTACTGTAGAGCAGCACCGACATTTTTTTTGTTGCATTCCCAGTTGCACCTTGCTTTCATTTTAAAACCCCGCGCACATCGCTGGCTCTTGTCCGCCGCTTTATCATTTCAGCCGCTATCATCCCCTTACACTTTTTTTGCGCACGCCACGTGCCCAGACAGCCCAAGGCTCTTTTTATTCAGGAAGTCAATTCAAGCACACAGGCCGAGAGAAAATTAACCCAATTATGGCCATAATCAGTAGGCTGCACCTGCCCAGAAGAGTCTAATTGTAGGCCACGTTTGACGCGTTCAAAAAGCGGGGTGGCGGTCCACTCCTCCTCCTCTCCTCCTGTCATTTTTGGGGACCGAGACGTCACACAAATGCTCAGCCAATTACTGTAATCAGGCCGCAAAACATTGTGTGTTCGGCTCGAGGGGAGGCTGGGTGAGAGACTGCCTCTAAATTTACCTCATGCAATTTATTCTGCCATCGCAAGAAAATAATGGGGGAAAAAAGAGAGAGAGAGAGAGAGAGAGAGAGAGAGAGAGAGAAAGGTTGCCAAGTCATCTAGATTTGGGAAACCTTTCATTGTGGCAGAGGCTGTAATTCCACAGATATGAGAGAGGTTTAAAAAATGTATAGGATTATATACTGTACTGTACATTTTGCAGCAGCGTTTATGCCGTGTGTGTGTGTGTGCGTGTGTGTGTGTGTCAGTGTGAGATATCTTCAACTCGTGAACTTGCAGCAGCCGTCACACTTTCACAGCGCTGTATTTACAGCAGACTCGCATGTTTCGCTGAAAATATCAGTGTAACTCATGCAGTCAGCGCGTTTATTTCTTTAGCATTCAATCTGGCACGGTGTGTGTGTGAGTGTGTGTGTGTGTGTGTGTGTGTGTGTGTGTGTGGTACATGTAAAAAGAAAACGTTGTACTATAACATGAACAGTTTGCGCTGATTTGTAAATAAAATCCAAGTCTATAGTGAAAAGTGAACTCAGTCTGCATTAATCCGTGTTCAGCTCGTACGCGTGTCTAATTTGATTTACATCACAGCACTGATGAATTCACAGATCTGATTGGTCAGGAGGTCTTCATCAATTCTTTAAAAATTCTATAAAACTCATTCTATAACATGTTACATAAAGTGACGTCCGAAGTGTAATAACTAACACAAGGTTCAACTATGAATTGTTGTCGACGTTTTCAGTAAGGAAACTTACTTTGCGTTATTTAAGGTTCATGGGAGTTTTCTGGGAAGACAGGAAGGAAAGAAAGAAAGAAGAAAGAAATGGAGGAAAGCACGGGGAGGAAGACAAAAAAAAGACAGGAAGGAAGGAAGGGAGATCCATATTAAGGAAAAGAAAAAAAGGAAGGGATACATGAATGATTTAAGGAATGAAAGAAGAAAGGAAGAAAGGGATGAAGGACAGAAGGAAATGAGAAAGGAAGAAATGGAGGAGGAGAACAAGAGAAGCGAGGAAGGAAGCAAGGAGAGAAAATAGGAAGGAAGGAAGGAAGGAAAGAAATAAAGAAAGATAAAGGGGAAGGAAGGCAAGAAAAAGACAGGAAGGAGGGAAGACAGAATTGAAGGAAGACAAGAGAAGGAAGAAAGGAAGGAAAGCATAAACAAAGAGGAAGACAGAAAAAAGGGGGAAAATGTAGGAAGATGTGGGAAGGAGGCATGCAAGTAGGTAAGTACAGTAAGGAAGGAAGGAAGGATGACAGCCAGAAGGGAAGGAAGGGAAAATGGAAGGACAAGTGATAGGAAGGAAGACAAGAGAATGAAGACAGGCAGAAGTAAGTAAACAAGGAAGCTGCACAACGAGGAAGACCGAAATGAAAGCAGAAATGTAGAGAGGATGAAAGGAGGGAAAACGGAAAGCAGGAAGAACGACGGACCGAATGGAAAGAATGCAGGATTTAGATGAATTTAGGGTAAGGATTTGTTTTTGGCAAGGACAATGCAAGACAAGAAAAACTATAAGCAGCCGTGGTTTTATGTTTTTAATATTTCTTCTTTCTAATGAAGCTGGCAAGTTGTGCTGAGAGCCGCGCGCTTTATTTTGCAGAGCCACTGCTTTTATTTGTTATTATTATTATTATTATTATTATTGTTATTATTGTTTTATAAGTGTAAAGTTTTACATCGCCAGTCTTATCAAAACAACTCGAGCTTCAGTTTACACACGATGCCATGGTGCGTCTCCTGGGCCTGAATTCAATTTGCCTCGTGTGCACCAACTTTACACAGTTATGTAATGTGTGATGTGGAAATGCAACAGACCACAAGTCTCTCAGTCCCTGTCTCTCTCGCTCTCTCTCTCTCTCTCTGTCTCTCTGTCTCTCTCTCCCTGTCTCTCTCTCTCTCTCTCGCTCTCTCTCTCTCTGTCTCTCTGTCTCTCTCTCCCTGTCTCTCTCGCTCTCTCTCTCTCTCCCTCTCTCTCTCCATCTCTCTCATTCCCTCTCTCTCTCTCTCTCTCTCCCTGTCTCTCTCTCCCTGTCTCTCTCTCCCTGTCTCCATCTTTCCCTGTCTCTCTCTCCCTGTCTCTCTCTCCCTGTCTCCATCTTTCCCTGTCTCCGTCTCTCTCTGTTTCTCTCTCTCTCTCTCTCCCCCTGTCCCTCTCTCGCAGTCTCTCTCTCTCTATCTCTCTCTCTCACTCTCTCTTGCTGTGGGACAGATTGAGGGATGTACACTCTGTGCTGAGCACAAACAGGAGGATTTGATTTAGAGGAAGGTCGTGGGAGAAAGAGTGCACTTTATTGTGAGTAAGCCAGTGTGGAATAAAGAGAGAGAGAGAGAGAGAGAGAGAGAAAGAGAGAGAGAGGAAAAGCCTCTTGTCTCTTTATGTCTCTGAGATCTGAACAGACGTAGCTAAGCAGAGTCGGCCATGTCCGCTCGTAACAGAGGTTTACATCCAGAAATGAATTAAAAACGCATCACGATTCTTTCAGGAGTTTTAAGATGTTCTGCATATCGCTTATATTAAAATAAATAAATAAATAAATAAATAAATAAAAGTAAACAGATTGTCCATACGCAGTGCAAAAAACAAACAAACGTGGGTATTTCTTAGGGGATTTGAAAAGAGTGAAAAACACACAAACATAAATGTGTTCATGTGACAATGGGTCTGAAATATTTGAGCAAAATAATGAAAGGAATTTTTAACACTACCTAGTGATGGTCAAAAAAGAGAGTAAAAAGGATACATTTGAAATAAAATAATAGAATTTAATTATATTTAATTGAATGTTAACATCAAATATTTAAAATAATAATAATAATAATAATAATAATAATAATAATAATAATAATAATAATAATAAAAAACACTAGTTTAAGCAAAGAGAAGGCACTGATTGGAATTTATTTATTTATTGGGTGTGTGTTTCTGTGTGTGTGTGTGTGTGTGTGTGTGTGTGTGTGTGTGTGTGTGTGTATGTGTGTGGTGTATATAATCGAAGAAGAATAATTTAAGATATTTCAAAGACATTTAAAAATTGAAAGCAGCAACAATCAATATAATGTTTTTTGATGTTGTTTCCATTTAATAATAATAATAACAATAATAATAATAATAAATCTGTAAGTGGCTTGTACACGCATATGAAATGGTACACGAAAGGTGTCGTGTTGCCGCCCCGTGTCCTCCTCGGCGTGATCTGGGCTGAATGTGAAAATCATGAATTGTTCTCCGCACCATCGATGCTTTCTGTCAGTTCTCACTGTAAGAGCCTGGGAAAAATCATGTACCATCGTCGTCAGGTAAAGGTCAGCCCGAGCACCGGGAGATGAGCAGATGTTTCCAGCAGATAAGCTTTTTTTTTTTTATCCCTCAGTGCATGTTACAGCTTAGTCCTCTGTCAGAGAGAGAGAGAGAGAGAGAGAGAGAGAGAGAGAGAGCAAACATGGCCGCCGAGCGCTCACTCGCTCGCCTCTTGTCTCTCTGCTCTCTGAAGTGGCTGTTATGTAAATCGCGCTTCAGATGTAATTAAGGCGCTGAAAAACCTTTGACCAAACCTGCAGGATCCAGTCCAATCTAGTTCTGTCTTTTCAGAGACCGATACTCTCTCAAGCGCATCATGCTCTGACATTTTCTGAATACAGATGCTGGCACGTGCGGTTACATGAGCGACGACCGGAATAAGAAATGAGATTATTAAGAACAAGTGATTCGTCATGTTTGGGAGGTGAAGTACAGATTCATTTTGAAAAGCTTTCCCTATTGCCTAATTGACCCCGCCCCCTGTGTTAGAATTACCAGGCAGAGCTATTTTAATATATATATATTTTTTTGTAATAAAAAGGGGCGGAGTCAGAAATTCTAAAACGAATTCTAATTCTAAGACTTTCTACAAAAGCCTAAACCTACTAAGTTGTACAGTGTGATGAAGCACAGGCACGGTTATCATCTACTGCTATCATCTTCTTTTTTCCTCTCACACATTTTACTTCATTTGTTTTACTTCATTTGTTTTCTTCTAATTTCTTATTTGTTTATTCTCATGAACAACAACAAAACAGACGACTATAAAGAGTCTGATACAAAGGAAGCTTTACCTCGAAGTGTAACTAAGCACTGATACTGGAAACTCCTTCCATCACAGAAAGCGTCACCATGTCAACCTTTATGCATATTTATTTATTTATTTATTTATTTATTTATTTTTTACATGTATATAAACATATATAGGGCTAAGGATTGTGTACTACAAAGTGACATATCCATTTTTCAAGATTTTAGTCGTGTCTATGTGTGTGTGTGTGTGTGTGTGTGTGTGTGTGTGTGTATTTTATGCTCCCTTATATCTAAACCCAAGGGCTATGAATAAACCCATAATCAAGCTGAAAAATAAAAATAAAAAAGCACATTCAGGTATATCTCACTGGTGGAAAAGAGGGAGGCAATCAGAGCCTGGAGCGTCACACATGAGTAGCTTCCACTCAGGGTTGCCCCTGTCCAGATGGAGGAGAGCAGCAGAGCAGCTCCATCCTTCAGCTTTACCCTGACCAGCATGGAGCAGCACGGATGGAGGGATGGTGGAGAGGGAGGGGTCGAGATAGTGATGATGAAGTTGGTACAGGCCAGGTCAGATGTGTTTGTTGCTGTTTTAATGAGAGTAGCGCTCCGGCTCAGGTCATGAGTGAATATCGCTCCACTTCTGCCCTGTTCACTCTTCACTGAGCTTCGGCCCTGAAATCCTGAAAACCAGAAAACCTGCAACCACCAAAACACACACACACACACACACACACACACACACACACACATCACAGGAAGCTTTCATAATATTTATAATAATGTCCGTGTTGACTATATACCATCAGGATTTTTTTTCCCTTTGTGAATAACTGATATTTTATTATACATGTGACATTTCCACATAACAGGACATTATTAATATATTATGTACAAGATAAAATATTACACATTATTCCAATCTCAATTATGTAAGAAAAACTTTATTTATTTATTTATTTATATAATCACCTTGACTTTGACCTCAAAATTATTGATAATAAAAAAGTATAATTTTCTTTAATTTTCAAATATTAGACATTTTCTTAAATTCAAAATGTTAATACAAATATGTGGCGGGTTCACGTAGAATTTTTTCCCCCTATTATTTTATTATAATTTTTTTCATTATTATTATCATTTTTTTTTTACTTTATTAAACAAACGTTTTCATGTTTTCTCTTATCGTTTCAGTGTCAGAATCGTCCGGTGCAATGAATAAAAATTCCTCCAAGTAGATAAAAAGCATGTTTTGTGTTTTGGTGCATTGTGAGGAATAAGAGGCCATATTTTGGAGAGTGGTGTCTCGGGGGCTGTCAGGCAGAGAGGGCGATGCAGTGTGAAAGGACGTGATTATGGGCTGCCTGGGGACTCCTTTAGTCTCGGCCCCATGAGACAAAGGGTTAAGAACACTTAGCCTGGAGGGGGGTTTCTGTTGGAGAGAGGATGGAGGGATGGAGGGACTGGGGGTGGCATCATCTGAGTCTTCTGTTTTGGTTAATATGGAGACGAAGCGTTTGTGGAGGTCATGGTGTTTGACATGAACTGGCGAGAAGATCGCCCTCTGCTGCTGTATTAATGAAGTGCAATTTTCTAAGACGAGTGTTTGGTGTTTGCACGTGACCTCTGCTACAGTCTGGGATTCAGTATAAATAACTCATAAATAAATAATAACTTATAAATAAGTATCATTTTAAACAATTCTTCAAAGGGAAAATCTATATGTAAATATAGTTTAAAGATAACCTCAGTAATCATTTTAACATATTTCCACCCTTCCTCATAGATTTCGTGTTTATCAATTTACAAGAAATCTAGAATTAATGGGAAGTTGTTGTTGTCGCCACAGTGGACCATCTGATACACAAAAGACTTGGCAAATGTTTTTTGCCAAATGCCCTTCCTGATGCAACCCTTCCAATTTTTATCCAGGCTTGGGACCGGAGCTGTATTCAGACACCCACAACGTTTTTATTAACAGATATTAATAATATGTTGTGATTTTGTAATCTGAAAGATAATAAAATCAGGATAAATGATTATAATACACTTAATGAAGCATATTATACAGTATGAGCCTAGAGGACATCTGTTCATCAGATCTAGATATTAATGCAACATATTTGCTTGACGTTCTATATGATTAATATCAGTGTTTTGTGATAGGCCACACCCATTTTTAACGGTTAAAGTAGATACATGATAAGTCATTTCACCTCTTTAGAACTCTAGTGACTCTAGTCTCCATGTTGTAACCCATCAAAGATGAGCATTGTTAATATAATGACCTAAATTAATACCACTACCTTTTAATTATTATAATTTTTTTCCCACCACAGACTGAAACTATTTAAGGTCAGTCTACCTGAGACTCTTTCTGTAGCAGCGAGTGGTGAAAATCTATCAATGTCGTTATAATTTATGTTTCTCAGTTGATGCCCGTTGGCCTCTGGCACTTCAGCAGGCGTCGCGGCGCTCCCCGAGTCGTGGGGGGGTCCAATACTTTCATACAGGCCTGAGGGCATGACTGGCATTTCACTTTGTCACAACTGCCAAGCCTGGCAGAGTGCTGAGGTTCATTCATTCTGTGTCTGTATGTTTGAGTGTGTGCATGTGTGCATGTGTGTGTGTGTGTGTGTGTGTGTGTGTGTGTGTGTGTGTGTGTGTGTGTGTGTGTCTGTGTGTGTGTGGTTGCATTGTTTCAAATTGTCTTGAAAGGCAGGAAACCCAGTCTGTAACTTAACACTTTCTATGAACGCCGTATTCATAATGCATTATAAATCCCTTAATAACATGTCATAAATCATATACAATAATGTTGATTTATAACATGGTATTCAGGCATTTCTTCCATTTATAATGCTTAACAGAACATTTATATCATGTGTAACCATTTATAAAGCAGGGGAATGTGAAATCATTCATAATGTCAGGTCACCTGACACAATATACACATTATAAGTATTTAATAGCCATTAATGTTGTAATGCACTATAAAGGGTTTACTAATGCATCATAGCAGTTTCATTTACATTTAAAAGACGGTTGGTCACCAAACTAGTGCTTATAATGCTCTATGATAAGGCTGTAAAAGGCTAATAATGCTCTATTATATTTAACATAGGAGTTGCGTACAGTTTGCGCATCGTGCGTCTTATAACACATTATAACACTTACCATAATAAACGTTTTCATAGTGTATGGATTGCAAGTTATTATGTGTTACAGTATTTTTCAAACATGTAATAATCCTGTAATAATGCTTACATTATATATTACACATGGTTATAAACCTGGAAATTGAGCACAATTGAATTTATTAATTCATGCTAAGGTTATAATGCATTATAGCTTGTGTTATCGAATCATTTTTTATAATGCAGTACAATATTAGAAACTAGAGTTGCCACGTTACACTGTGCTGCCAATATGAGGTCATGTACTAAACTCTATGTATCAGTGTATTCATAAATATTGCATTATAAGATGTTATAACATCCATCTTATATAATTTAACCATATTTGTGTTTTAGTGCATTATGAATTCAGGATTAATAAGAAGTGTTCAGTGTTGAATACAGTCAGTGCTTCAGAGCTTCTCACTGACTCCAGTGTTCTTATTAACAGTTGTTATAATGTGTGATGTAACCTGACATCACAAAGTGTTTCTGGCATAAATTAAAACATAAACAGTTATTATGTAAGATTGTACAGTATGTGTACTATAATGCATCATAAGTGAGCTTGTGAGGGTGAAGAACATACATGTCATCTGAGGCTGTCTGTGTTATAGTGCGTTATAATATTTGTTATATATACAGTACTGCATTATGTAACCTGATGTTATAGAGTGTTATGAAGGGTATTGATCTACTGTACTGTATGTGTAACTTTATATTACACGCTTAGGTGTTTTATTAGCATTCATAATGCATAATAAAGACAAGATTAATACGTAAAGTGTTATGTACAGACATCCCGTCAATTACACTGATGTAATTATAAGCATTTATGCATGCCAGGTATTAAAAGGTGTTGTGTACGTAGTGTAATGTGTCATAAATGCATTTATATTGTGCTTGTGTAAATGCAAGCTTAATTGAACGTGTTACTCTTAAGTGTTGTTAAGATATTTCGAGGTTTTTTTATATTTTTGTCAAGACCGCCATGTCAGACAGCTGAAGCATAATGCCGTCTGGCATAAAAGCCATTTCGAAAATGAGACGCCCGTAATTACACAATGCTCGAAATAATGCAGATAATCTTTTCAAACTGTGATTGCTGCGTCGCTCTCGCCCGCTTCTTTCTTTTCTCGAATCTCGCAAGCGCATGAAATAACATTCACAAAGGTGACTTCGCCGCCTAATTGAACCCCTCCGACTGCGGCGTCTCCCGCGCAGGACGCAAATGACGGTCATTTCCATTCGCTCTTATGACATAACTCTATTTTGACACGTTCACTGACGGGGAAATTGGTTTTGACAAAGAAAATTGGAAACGTAAAATGGGGTTGCGGTGACTTGTCAGATGCAGGTTTAATGCGAAATGACCTTTCCATCTAACTGCTAATTGTTCGGCGGTTCCCCTCGGAACTCGTCCGCTCGTATTGACTTTACGAGCGACACCCCGACGCTGATATCCGTAATTCATTACAATCAGCGAAAAAACCCTTCGCTAAATTAGTTTAACATTTCGATTAATCTTAACATGTGCTATCTCTCAGGTCAAAATGCAATTAGTTCATTTCTCGGGAGAGTCACTGGACAGGCATTATGAGACATCACGGCAATAACTGTCAGGGTGAGGATAAACTGCAGTCTTTCACAGAGGCAAATCACACACACACACACACACACACACACATACACACAAGCACACAGGACTTGTTAAGACAGTGATCTGTTCTAAAGACATTTTAACATTTAAAACGACTTCACTTTTCCACTATTTCAACTAGTTCTCAAAAATAAATAATAAAAAAAATTGACCGGAATAACATCTAATGAGGACTAGGTTTATGATGTCACAAATTTGAACCAATCACATCCAATATGCAAATGCCAGATTTGTTTATTTATTTATTTTTGACATAGCTAGCTAGCAAACATCAGTTAGAATAGTTGCTGCAATGGTTTGGCGAGGATTTGACAAGCCGTGCCGCTGATAAATTAATTTCTGGGAAAATAATAATCCAGATTCAGACCCTGGGAATTTACAATATAAACAGGTAACTAGCCGGCTAGTTGTTAGACAGCAGGGAGAGTAGACGGCATATTCATGCATATTCAATATGAGCAAATATGTAGAGAAATTGTTGACCATTTTTGGTGTTTTTTGGTGTTCCTTCACTGGGTGTTGTTGAGTGCTCAGAGTAATTCAATCAAAGAGTGTAGAGGAATCAGAAACATTTACAGACAGAAAGCGGAGCTCAGAGTTGACCCCTTGAATCTAAAACACTTCCTTTACATAAAGCTGCCTGTTTTTAGTTTCTAAATTAAAATAGTTCGAAGAAATGGCAAATTGGGCAGCATGGTGGCGTGGTCGCTAACGCCGTGGCCTCGCAGCTCCGGGCTCGGGGTTCGATTTCCACCTCGAGTCTGGTGTGTGTGAATTTGCCTGTTCTCCCCGTGTTTGGTGGGTTTGGTACACAGGAGAGCATATAAACAATGAATGAATGAATGAATGAATGAATGAATGAAAAGGCAAATGAAAGGAAATTAGTATGAATGAAAAAATTTCCATTGGTGCCTCAGTGGTAGGTTTCTGCCTGACCATGCGGAAGGTCCGATTCTCACGCAGTCCTCAAACCCCAGCCACTGGATGCAGTGCCGGTCCCAAGCCCAGATAAAATGGGAGGGTTGCGTCAGGAAGGGCATCCAGTGCGTAAAACCTCCGCCAGGTTGTTGTGCGGACCAGACGGTTTGACGTTGCGACCCCTCGACCGGAGGAGCTGAAAGACTAACAACGTTATCCATAAAATATTTGCAAATTAGCCCATTTCTAGATGCTTAAATGAAAAAGAATAATTTTTGTACAAATTATATACCAAATATTAGTTTATTCATTTAACATTCTTTAACATATACACTCATTTATTGTTGTCAGTGTTCTTGATTTGATTGATGTTTTTTTGCTTTGTTTTTGTGATCATTCTTTCATTATTCGTTTGTAACATTTCTAAATCTATCTATGTATCTATCTAGCTTCAACATTTATTTTATTGTTGTCGGGATGTTTTTAATCGCTTGGCTTATTTCTGATTCCTATTATTGTTTTTTTTTTTGTTTGTTTTTTTAATGTTTACTGCTTTCTCAATTTTATTTATATAGCGCTTTTAACAATGTTCCTTGTCTTTCTCTATTTTTATTTTAAGATTCATTATTTCGAAGTGCATTCATTCCCGTACTTTAGACTCATTTTCTCTCATGCCTTAACATCATTTACAGTACTGTACAGTAAGAAAAGAAACAGACAAACACAAAAAAAAAGCACCAAATAAGCAAAACAAATAGCAATAACAAAACCCCTTTAACGGTGCCTGGCTTCATCATATTAAAGAATCATTTAAGGTTCTGTCGAGATCTCAGATAGAGTTATACACTACATACTAAACTACAGACCCCAAAACACAAGCGAATATTATCACAATTACATAAACATCATTTTTGTTTGCAACGTTTTCGCACTCATGCTACTTTAACCAAAAACAAACATCTTTTTGGAGGTCTGGAGACATTTCTGACGTTTCTACCGATGAATTCCTGAACATCTTGAAAGACTGAATGATGGCTGAAGCAGTGTGATCAAATATCAAATAATTCCGGTTGTGAAAGATGTTTAACTGGTCAGCAGTCGGACCTGCAGCCTGACTCCACTGGTTGTGTTTCGCTTTGCACATTAACCCCTAGACGCCGGACAGCCACGGGCTTTTAAGTCTTAATGCTGTCCTTCTCATTGGTCGACAGAAGGATGCATGGATGGATGGATGGCTTGCATGCTTGAGTGGATGGACGGATAGTTGGATTTCCAGACGACAGATGGGTCTCACCAGTAATCGATCCCCCCCTCGGCGTGATCCGGGGTTAGTTAGACATGCTGCTTTCGTGAGCGGGACTCGCTTTTGCCGTGTCTATAATGGGCTTCGCTGTGCAGTAGAAGTCTATTGATGGTGTAACTGTTACTCACATGTCCCTGAGGAAGATACCGGTCCCCATGGCATGCCCCGCTCTGCGGTGAGCGCTGCTGGTTCATCACGTGTCGGAGGTGTGACAGAAATAATAAATAATAAACTAATAAGCTAATCAAGCTAATCAAGGCGGATGTTATTTACACCATATACAACACATTCCTAATGCTAGCTAGCTTTGAACAAAAATTTTAAACAGTTATCAGAATCATGCTAAACTTGTTGTGCTAATGCTAGCAAGCTCACTAGAATAGTCTTTTGCGCATTATTGTAAAATATATAGCCTTCTATATATTGCCTAGAAATATAATAGCAACTGTCGCCCGTTGAGACTCTGTAATAAACTCTTTCGCATTTAATGACCTTATAGAGGAAATAGCGGAAGTGATTTTAGACCCCTTTTAACACCCCTAAATGTAATCTCAGTGCCCCTAAAGACAATGAAAATAGCAACAATCCATCATCGTTTCCTAAAATCATTTTCTGAAATATTTTCATTTCTACCGTTACAGTTCGCTCTGGTTAGAGTCGCGACCAGTGGTGTCCTTACGTCCGATTCTTCAGGGCTTTAGCGCCGAATATTTTTAGCGCCGAATATTTTCATCAGCTTCAGACAGACTTAGAGAGAGAGAGAGAGAGAGAGAGAGTTAAAGAGCGGAACTTTACTTCCACTCAGCGTCTGAGGGAAAGGAGGCCGGAGTAATTAAATGTCGCATGCAAAGCTGGAAGACGTGCGCACACAGAAATCAAGGAAAAGCTCCGGTTATTCACCAGTCTAGCCTTATGGGCAAATCTAGCGTTTAAGCTAAAGTAGTCGAGTTACAGTAGGGTTCTATCGAAAGACAAGAACGCCTCGTCAACAGGATAAATCTTGATACATTCTACTGTACATATGTCTAAGACGCTGAGCCGAAACGCCTCTTGGACATCACTCGTTTCATGGATGTATGGTGAACAGTAACTATTAAAGAAATAAGATAACAAGCATAACATGGTACAGTAAATAAAAACAGTAGATTTAAACACTTTACAGGAAAATAATCACTATGTCACAGTTGCTAGTTTATTGTCTAATATGCTACCAATCTAGCATGGTTTCTACAGTTTCCCGTCATTACTGTTATCATTTGCATATCTGTTTTGATTGGTTCAGTGTTGTGACATCATACACATTTTGTTTTTGTTATTTTAGTTTTTTTTCCCTTTCAGAAAAGTATTATTCAAATAAAGAAATATATAATTCTAATATTATTCTGTTATGAACTGGTATTATTTTTGTTTATGCTAAATGAACATTTCACTTGAATCATATTGTAATTATTTAAAAAAAAATGATTCAAATTCAAAGGTTAATTTAGCACAAATAGATAAGTACATATCTTATATACATAAGATATTTTATGAATAGAATAATATACCGTTACTTTTCCCATCCATATAGAATGTAGGTATATACTGTATTTCTTTGGCGAGAGTGTGTGAGGTGTGTATACGCATGTTGCTCCGCTTCCTGAAGCGTGCCCTCGAATCCCTGGAGACTTTCATTTACTCCCAACATAAGACCGTGTTATTGGCCATTATCTCTGCTGTCAACCGCTGCGTTGATATCTAATGAAGGGCCATCTATGTCTGGATGGCATTTTTCAGCAGCGCGGCGTTGCCGTGGAGACGTGCCAGGTGAGGGCGGCGGGGCCCCGGCACGTCCTTCTCAACTCGAACCAGATAAGACAGGCGTTTAAGCGCCGGCGCCCAAGTTCAATATTTATTTTGCGAGCTTTGTTCATTTGCATTGTGCAGATTTCAAATGTTACACCCTGAGAGGGAAGAGAGTGAAACATGTTACTGATCTCATTTCGTCCGATCAGGATGGATTGTTTAATATGGATTTACAAAAAAATGGTTATAATTGTCTAGGAATTAAATGTAAAATCAAATCGTAATCATATATAAAATAAATGATTTCTTGGGAATATGAATTAGGACTATTCCTCAGGATAGTCTTCTGTTCCACCGGTGGATATTTTATATACAGTATTTCCAATTATGATCAGAATCCAGACAGCAAAGTGTAGGAGATCTTATGCCATTATGCTTTTTTTTTTATTCCTGAAAAAAATCAAAATGGCCGTCTCTGCAGCCTTTCCACTTCCTCTTCCAGTGAGCAGAAATCATTTTCCCATACCAGCTTCCCTTAAACTGTTTTATTCCTCCCGTATGGTCTATGCAGTCTAAGACACCTATTGCACTTTATTTATTATTCTATTAAAGAATTAGAAGATCCAGCTGGAGAGGAGAGACTACAGACTCCTTCATTAACGCTAAATAAACATCTTCTTATGCAAAACAGTAAGCTGTTGATGTGGAGCATCTGCCGTGAGTTACCATAGAAACGCTAACGTCAGGCGCTACTCTCAGGGCTGCTGTTACTGTATATTAACATTTTCTGACCAATTAGGATCCAGAATTACACCACACCCTGGTATAAAGTGTAACAGTAAATAATAAACTCCAGGTGCAGCCCTGTTCTCGTAGAGATCAAAATGGCCGCCATGGATGCTGTGTCTCCACTCCCTGCACCGGCGAGCCGATGTTAAATTCCTCGACACGCGGACGCTGCGTCGGTCACGGCCGCTAACAAATGAGGACTGGAGTGTGTGCAGAAATTGCTGATGGCTATCAGGGCGGTGCTGCACAGAGGAACGGTCTTCTTCTTCCCCCTCTCTCATCCTTCCACTCACTCTCCATTTTCTGTGCCCCCCCCCCTCCCCCTCCCCCTCCCCCACACCCCTCCGATCGTGAAACGCATTCGAATTTCTCGCACTGTATTTTTTGTCTTTGCATATTGCGTTTTTGGTGCTCAGTTGATTGCGTTGTTAGTTTGTTCGTTGATTTCCTTGCATGTAGAATTTTTCCGAGGATTGCAGAATAGAGAATTAACTTCTGTAGTCAGTAGAGGAAAACATCAGAGTGAAAGTAACGCTGGAGAAAGTGAGAAATGTGAAGTCTGCCGTTTTTGCGCAATAAAAATAAATAAATAAATAAAATCACCTTGCTGATTAAAATGTCATCCGTGGCGCAACCCCTAGCCTTATATGATTTGCCCTCTACCTAAAGCCATAAGTCTTGTATGAATACAGATGTCATAATCCACCTAGGAAATAACCAAAAAAGGTGATTTATTGATTTATTTACTTACTTTCTTACTTAATTACTTAGTTATTTATTTATGTATGTGAACAAATTCTTATGAAATTCACAGTTTTACAATTCCAGACTGTTTTGAGGGAAAAAAACTATTCAGACCAATGATTTATTTATTTATTTGTTTGTTTGTTTATCCGTCTGTCCCATTGATGTTTTTGTTTGTTTATTTAGCCTTATAACTACTTATGAAATTTTCGTTAATTTTTACTTAGAATACTGCACACATCTGTATCGAACACCACCGCTTATGTTCAAGCAAAGAGTTTTCACACCAAATATTGACCGTTTATTGTTTATGTTATTACTTAGTGCTTTTTATAGGAGTTTCTTTTAATGTAGAAATGTTTTCAAAAGCATCATTGCATATGGCTTCTGTTTGGATGTTCCCAAGACTTTTGCATAGTACTGTAAATAAAACAGCTGTTAGGTTTTACTGAGCATGCTGGAGAATATGAGCTCTTTTTGTCACGGGGGGCGTGGCAGTGGAGGATCCAAGTGCAGACCGAGCGTTTGTAGAGAGTGAGTGCAGCGCTTTTAATCAATGAGATCCGTGAATGCGGAAGTGCCGTGAGGAGCGCTCGCTGTTTCTCTGAATGAAGTCCGCGTCGGGAATGCGGAAGTGGTGAGTGAGCGCTTGCCGTTTCTCTGAATGAAGTCCGCGTCGGGAATGCGGAAGTGGTGAGTGAGCGCTTGCCGTTTCTCTGAATGAAGTCCGCGTCGGGAATGCGGAAGTGGTGAGTGAGCGCTTGCTGTTTCTCTGAATGAAGTCCGCGTCGGGAATGCGGAAGTGGTGAGTGAGCGCTTGCTGTTTCTCTGAATGAAGTCCGCGGCGGGAATGCGGAAGTGGTGAGTGAGCGCTTTCTGTTTCTCTGAATGATCTCTGCGGCAGAAATGCGGAAGCGCGGAGTTCGCGAGAAGTAGCTCGTGGACGAAGAACTGGCCGAGGTCAGTAGTCGTGAGTCGAGGAAAGTCCGTAATCAAAACTCGTGGTCGAAAAACAAATCCAAATGTCGGCAACAGTAAATCCGGACGGTCAGGAAATCCGTAACGTGACGCAGAGCCGTGGTCGTGGAAACAAAACGTGGTCGAGATCCGAAAGGTCAAGGCAGAATGAAACGCTGGAATACTGGGCATGGATAGCACACAATAATCTGGCAGAGAACTGTTGTTTGGAGGAGTGTTAAATAGGGAGCTGTGATGATCTATGATTTAGAACAGGTGTGTTGGGAGAGCTGAAATGAGGCAGTGAAAAGCAAGGAGTGGGATGGAACATGGAGCCGGAGTGTGCAGGTGTTCATGACCTTATTTGAGATGTGTGCGTGACCGGGCATGCCGTGACAGTACCCCCCCCTCTATGAACGCCACCTGGCGTTCTTGAGGGTGCCTCGGGGTGGAGATTGTGAAACTCCGTTATCAACGATCGATCCAAGATGAACCTGGCTGGTACCCAACATCTCTCCTCGGGTCCGTAACCCTCCCAGTCTACCAGGTACTGTAGGCCGCGTCCACGGCGGCGAGACTTGAGGAGTCTCCGGACAGTGAAGGCTTCGCCGCCATCTATAAGTCGAGGGGGAGGAGGGGGAGGTGGAGGTGGAGACAAGGGACATGGGACCAGTCGACGGACATGGGAGACGTGGAACGTGGGATTAATTCGGCGCATGGATAATGGCAGGGCTAGTCTGACTGAGCATGGGTTAATGACTCGAGAGATAGTGAACGGGCCGATGAACTTAGGCGAAAGTTTCTGGGATGTTGTTTTTAGTGGTAGGTTGCGTGTGGAGAGCATAACTCTTTGTCCGACACGGTAAGTAGGAGCGGCTGAGCGGTGGAGATTAGCTTTGCGCTGAAAGATGGTCACGGAGCGTCGTAATTGAGCGCGGGCCCGTTGCCATGTCCTCTTACAGCGACGGATGAAAGCTTGAGCGGAAGGGACAGCAGATTCTGCCTCCTGGGTAGGGAACAGTGGAGGTTGATAGCCAAGACAGCACTGAAATGGTGACATACCTGTGGATGAGGTGGGGAGAGAGTTATGGGCATACTCAATCCAAGGGAGAAAACGGCTCCATGAAGCTGAGTCCCTTGAGGTCATACATCTCAGAGATTTTTCTAGCTCCTGATTCATGCGCTCAGTTTGGCCATTGCTTTGAGGATGAAATCCTGATGAAAGACTGGGGGTGGCGCCAATGAGGCCACAAAATGCTTTCCAAAATTGTGCCGAAAATTGTGGTCCCCTGTCAGAGACTATATCTGATGGGAGTCCGTGAAGTCTGAAGACCTGGGAGATGAGGATTTCAGCTGTCTCCTTGGCAGACGGAAGCTTGGGTAACGGAATAAAATGGGCAGACTTAGAGAACCGGTCGACCACTGTCAGAATGCAGGTATTATTGTCAGATGGCGGTAACCCAGTTACAAAGTCAAGTGAGATGTGAGACCAGGGTCGATGGGGAATGGGGAGGGGCCTGAGGAGTCCCTCAGGAGGAAGGTTTGTTGTCTTATTCCTGACACAGACATCACAGGATGCTACAAAGCGTTTGACGTCTTCCTTGATAGTCGGCCACCAGAAACGTTGATTAAGTAGTGAGAGAGTGCGGGTTGCCCCCGGATGACAGGCTAGCCTAGAGCTGTGGCCCCATTCTAAGACTTGGGGGCGAACAGAAACAGGGACAAAAAGCAGCCCAGGTGGGACATTACTGGGGCCTGGCTCCTGTTCAAGGGATTGCAGAACTAGGTTTTCTACATCCAGCCGAGTTACAGCTACAAGACACTGGGGTGGGAGTATGGTTTCCCTAGTGGATGCATCCTGAGGGGCGGGGAACTGTCGGGAGAGGGCATCAGGCTTAGTATTTTTGGATCCTGGGCGGTATGACAGCGTGAAATTGAACCGTGAAAAGAAAAGTGACCAGCGTGCTTGACGTGAGTTGAGTCTTTTGGCTGACTTGAGATATTCGAGATTTTTGTGATCAGTCCAAACAAGAAACGGGTGTTCAGCTCCTTCCAACCACTGTCTCCATTCTTCAAGGGCTAGCTTAACTGCGAGCAACTCGCGATCCCCGATGTCATAGTTCCGTTCGGGGGGCGTCAGTCGACGGGAAAAGAATGAGCATGGGTGAACCTTGTTGTCCTTCTGTGATTTTTGGGAGAGCACTGCTCCCACTCCTGTCTCAGATGCGTCGACTTCAACAATGAATTGGAGAGAAGTATCAGGGAAGGTGAGTATGGGTGCTGTGGTGAAACGCCGCTTGAGTCCTTTGAATGCCTCCTCCGCCAGAGGGTTCCATCGAAAAGGGACCTTGGTGGATGTAAGAGACGTAAGTGGGGCTGCCACAATGCTAAAGTCACGGATAAAACGTCGATAGAAGTTGGCAAAGCCCAAAAAGCGCTGAAGTTCCCGCCTCGACGATGGTGTGGGCCAATCTGTGACAGCCCTTACTTTTACTGGATCCATCTGGATGCCTGATGGTGAGATGGCATACCCCAGAAAGGAGGTGGATTCACGGTGAAACTCACATTTTTCAGCTTTGACATAGAGTTTATTCTCCAGCAGACGTTGAAGGACCTGACGCACGTGATGCTTATGTTCCTCTAACGAGCGTGAGTAGATCAGGATGTCATCCAGGTATGCAAATACAAAGACATTGAGAAAGTCTCTAAGAACATCATTAATGAGTGCCTGGAAGACCGCCGGTGCATTAGTTAAACCAAATGGAACCACCAGGTACTCATAATGACCAGTGGGGGTGTTAAATGCGGTCTTCCATTCATCACCTTCTCGTATCCGGACCAGGTGGTAAGCGTTTCTAAGGTCTAACTTGGAAAATAGGCGGGCATCCTGGAGTAACTCAAATGCGGTGGACATGAGGGGAAGCGGGTAGCGGTTCTTAATTGTGATTTCATTAAGGCCTCTATAATCGATGCAGGGTCTGAGGGACTTGTCCTTTTTTTCCACAAAGAAAAAGCCCGCCCCTGCAGGGGATGAAGAAGGACGGATGATTCCAGCTGAAAGTGACTCAGAGATGTATTGTTCCATGGCTTCTCTCTCGGGACGAGACAGAGAGTAGAGTCGCCCTTTAGGTGGGGTGGTGCCTGGGAGAAGGTTGATGGCACAGTCGTAAGGACGGTGAGGAGGTAATGAGATGGCACGTGACTTGCTGAACACCTGGCGAAGGTCATGGTACTCGGCAGGAACCTTAGAAAGGTCGGGGATCTCTTCCAGAGAGGTGGGTAAGACTCTTCTGGTGGCGGCAGAACGGAGGCATGAGGAGTGGCAAGTAGGGCTCCAATCCAGGATGCTTCTTTTTGCCCAGTCGATGTGAGGGTTATGGAGTCTTAACCATGGGAGACCCAGAACTATTGGTGCATGAGCACTCTTAATGATGAGGAACGTGGTGGTTTCAACATGATTACCAGAAAACTGCAGTGTGACTGGAGCAGTGCGGTGGGTGATTGAAGAGAGCTTGCTGCCATCCAGAGCCTGTACGCTAAATGGTTGGTTAAGTGGTGTGTGTGGAATCTTGAGTTGAGAAACCACAACCGAGGAGATTAAATTTTGGTCAGCTCCAGAGTCTACTAGAGCATGCGTGACGTGGGGCCGATTGTCATATATCAGGGTCACAGGAAAGCGGGAACGGAGGTCAGGAAATGGATAGTGTCTAGGGCCCCCCTGTACCCCCAGAACTACCGGGGGGGCCTGACATTTTAACGGACAGGTTCGTACGATATGCCCAACCTGACCACAATAGAAACAAGCACCGTCGTCCTTCCTGCGTTGACGTTCCTTTGGAGAGATGTGCGTGCGGTAGACCTGCATGGGTTCTGAGGGGAGCTCAGGTGGGGCTGGGTTAGAAATGGGTACATGGAGTACCTGACAATGCTCCTTTTGCCAGGTTCGTTTGCGGGCGTCAATATTCGTTGCCAGGTCAATGAGTCCCTGAAGGTTGGAGGGGAGCTCTCGGGCTGCTAACTCATCCTTAACTGGATCAGCAAGTCCGTGGAGGAAGGTATCAAAAAGTGCCTGATCATCCCAACCACAGGAGGGAGCTAGAGTGCGGAAATCAATGGCATAGTCAGACACAGATCGAGATTCCTGGCATAGTTCCAATATGTGAGCTGCCGCCTGACGTCCTGTGAATGAACGATCAAAAACCTTCCTCATTTCGTCTGTGAATGTCTTGTATGTGTAGCAGCAGGGTACCTGGGCATCCCATAAGGCTGTTCCCCATTCTCTCGCTTTTCCAGAGAGGAGAGTGATTATGTAGGCGACCTTGGAACGTTCAGTGGGGAAGGAGGAGGCCTGTAGCTCAAGCACAAGGGAGCACTGAGACAAAAATGAGCGACAAGTGGACGGGTTTCCATCATAAGTAGGCGGTGCTGGGAGGCATGGTTCATGACTGACAGAATACACAGGAGGAGGAGCCTGGGGAATGGGAGTAGTGGGTGGTTGTGCAACATCAGACTTTATTTGTAAGGTGAGAGCAGTTAAAGCCTCTGTTACCTTATGAAGAGTGTTAGTTATCTGCTGTATATCCTGCTGGTGAGTACCCAGGAGCGCCCCCTGCTTTTCTAGTGCCCCTCTTAGTTGTGCTGCCTCTGCTGGATCCATTAATGGCCAGATTATACTGTCACGGGGGGCGTGGCAGTGGAGGATCCAAGTGCAGACCGAGCGTTTGTAGAGAGTGAGTGCAGCGCTTTTAATCAATGAGATCCGTGAATGCGGAAGTGCCGTGAGGAGCGCTCGCTGTTTCTCTGAATGAAGTCCGCGTCGGGAATGCGGAAGTGGTGAGTGAGCGCTTGCCGTTTCTCTGAATGAAGTCCGCGTCGGGAATGCGGAAGTGGTGAGTGAGCGCTTGCTGTTTCTCTGAATGAAGTCCGCGTCGGGAATGCGGAAGTGGTGAGTGAGCGCTTGCTGTTTCTCTGAATGAAGTCCGCGGCGGGAATGCGGAAGTGGTGAGTGAGCGCTTTCTGTTTCTCTGAATGATCTCTGCGGCAGAAATGCGGAAGCGCGGAGTTCGCGAGAAGTAGCTCGTGGACGAAGAACTGGCCGAGGTCAGTAGTCGTGAGTCGAGGAAAGTCCGTAATCAAAACTCGTGGTCGAAAAACAAATCCAAATGTCGGCAACAGTAAATCCGGACGGTCAGGAAATCCGTAACGTGACGCAGAGCCGTGGTCGTGGAAACAAAACGTGGTCGAGATCCGAAAGGTCAAGGCAGAATGAAACGCTGGAATACTGGGCATGGATAGCACACAATAATCTGGCAGAGAACTGTTGTTTGGAGGAGTGTTAAATAGGGAGCTGTGATGATCTATGATTTAGAACAGGTGTGTTGGGAGAGCTGAAATGAGGCAGTGAAAAGCAAGGAGTGGGATGGAACATGGAGCCGGAGTGTGCAGGTGTTCATGACCTTATTTGAGATGTGTGCGTGACCGGGCATGCCGTGACACTTTTGGTAACTTTGTCACACTCGCTCCTTTCTATTTTCATGCAAAACCCAGGAGTCGACATTATTGATTTTTTTTTTATCTGAAAACTCATCTGTCATGTAATACTGTACGTCTCTTTCTTTACAGGCATGCAAATATTTTTCTGTAATGTTATTTATTCATTAATTTTAGTGTATTTTTGTAGGGAACGGTCTTGTACATAATAATGCAGACATAATAAACTTATATAACAAAATTTGTACTACAGATAATATGGCGCCTAAGACTTTTGCACAGTACTGTATTTACATGATCAAAGTATATTTTTTTCTTTACATTTATTTATTTACTTATAGTTTGTTTGTTTTTGGAATACTTATCAAACTCATTGGTAATCATTGCATGATTCGTATCGTAATTAGTGGTAGTTAACTTTTTATAAAGAATATAGGCTTATTATTTAATACTCAATACTCAATCCTGTACACACGTGGACAAAATTGTTGGTACCCTTCGGTCAATGAAAGAAAAACTCACAATGGTCACAGAAATAACTTGAATCTGACAAAAGTAATAATAAATAAAAATTCTATGAATGTTAACCAATGAAAGTCAGACATTGCTTTTCAACCATGCTTCAACGGAATTATAAAAAAAAATGAACTCATGGAACAGGCCTGGACAAAAATGATGGTACCCCTAACTTAATAGTTTGTTGCACAACCTTTTGAGGCAATCACTGCAATCAAATGATTCCTGTAACTGTCAATGAGACTTCTGCACCTCTCTGCAGGTATTTTGGCCCACTCCTCATGAGCAAGCTGCTCCAGTTGTTTCCGGTTTGAAGGGTGTCCTTTTCCAGACAGCATGTTTCAGCTCCTTCCAAAGATGCTCAATAGGATTGAGGTCAGGGCTCATAGAAGGCAACTTTAGAATAGTCCAATGTTTTCCTCTTAGCCATTCTTGGGTGTTTTTAGCTGTGTGTTTTGGGTCATTGTCCAGTTGCAAGACCCATGACCTGCGACTGAGACCCAGCTTTCTGACACTGGCCAGCACATTTCTCTCTAGAATCCCTTGATAGTCTTGAGATTTCATTGTACCCTGCACAGATTCAAGACACCCTGTGCCAGATGCAGCAAAGCAGCCCCAGAACATAACAGAGCCTCCTCCATGTTTCACAGTAGGGACAGTGTTCTTTTCTTCATATGCTTCATTTTTCCGTCTGTGAACATAGAGCTGATGTGCCTTGGCAAAAAGTTCCATTTTTGTCTCATCTGTCCATAGGACATTCTCCCAGAAGCTTTGTGGCTTGTCAACATGTAGTTTGGCATATTCCAGGCTGGCTTTTTTATGATTTGTTTTCAACAATGGTGTCCTCCTTGGTCGTCTCCCATGTAGTCCACTTTGGCTCAAACAACGACGGATGGTGCGATCTGACACTGATGTTCCTGAGCATGAAGTTCACCTTGGATCTCTTTAGAAGTCTTTCTGGGCTCTTTTGTTACCATTCGGATTATCCGTCTCTTTGATTTGTCATCAATTTTCCTCCTGCGGTCACGTCCAGGGAGGTTGGCTACAGTCCCATGGAGCTTAAATTTCTGAATAATATGTGCAACTGTAGTCACAGGAACATCTAGCTGCTTGGAAATGGTCTTATAGCCTTTACCTTTAAGATGCTTGTCTATAATTTTCTTTCGAATCTCCTGAGACAACTCTTTCCTTCGCTTCCTCTGGTCCATGTTGAGTGTGGTACATACCATGTCACCAAACAACACAGTGACTACCTGGAGCCCTATATATAGGCTCACTGACTGATTACAAGATTGGAGACACATGTGATGCTAATTAGTGGACACACCTTGAATTAACATGTCCCTTTGGTCACATTATTTTCAGTATTTTCTAGGGGTACCATCATTTTTGTCCAGGCCAGTTCCATGAGTTTATTTTTTAAAATAATTCTGTTGAAGCATGGTTGAAAAGCAATGTCTGACTTTCATTGGTTAACATTCATAGAATTTTTTAAAATTATTACTTTTGTCAGATTCAAGTTATTTCTGTGACCATTGTGAGTTTTTCTTTCATTGACCGAAGGGTACCAGCAATTTTGTCCACGTGTGTAAGTCTCTGCACACATGTGATGTAAATAAACAGATATTCACAACTACATTTAGCAACTGTGTCAGTTATAGTCTTGGTACTGCAAAAGAAAACATAAGTAGAACTGTCATGCACACTCGTAACACGACCGGCACTAGGACCCGGAAGTAATACGGTCGTGTTTCAGGAAGCATAAAAGGAAACAAGATGGCGCTTCACATTGGTCAGTCATTGAGTTTTGCCCATGCTATCGCCGACGCTTCGCTCGTCTAAACGTGAGTACTCACTTTCTTGGGTTTCGCTTTCGATTGGGTGTGTGTATTTAGAACGCGGGTTTATTTGTGTAAACTCTTGCTCTCGCTTCGGGAGAGTTCTAATAATAACCAGCGTGGTTATCCTGCCTGCTCGCGCTACTTCCGCGTTTGGGTTTACCATCCACGCTACAGGACTAACTGCTAGTCTTCTGGTTCATCTCCGGTTAGTTCGTGACAGAATGACTGAGCCTTCAGCAGTGAACCCAGCGGAGTTTGCTCGCCTCTGCGATGTGGTTGACCAGCACACCAAGTTGATCGATCAGCTCCGTGGTGAAGTCGCGTCTCTCCGAAAGGAGCTCCAAGACGTCGCGGCCTTGCGCCACGAGGTGGCGGAGCTGCGACAGGAGAATGCGACCCTCTGCGAGGCGGCCGCTCAGCCGGCTGTTGCCACGCACATTGCAGCGGCTGCTGCACCGCCAACTCCCTCCCCATCTTCTGATGTTTTTCTGGCTTTACCGGATAAATGGGATGGCACAGATGGGAAGTGCAGTGTTTTTCTAACCGCATTGGATCTCGTGTTTGAGTTCAATTCCACCAGGTACTCCACAGACCGACTGCGCATTGCTCTTCTCGTCTCGTTGCTATCTGGGCAGGCAGCTGAGTGGGCCACGGCAGTTCTTCGCTCAGATTCAGACGTCACCTACTCATACACGGAATTCACCCGCCAACTCAAACTCACCTTCGAACATCCTGCTGCTGAGGTGGAGACCGACTCCAAACTATATCACCTACGGCAGGGAGGGTCGTCCGTGAGCCGTTACACCGCGGATTTTCGTACCGTTGCTGTGCAGACCGACTGGGGAGACTCTGTCCTCCGGACGACCTACTACGAGGGACTGGCTTCGCGTATAAAGGACGAGCTCGCCAGACGAGAGCTCCCAGCGACCTTGGAGGGCTTAATCCAACTCGCCCTCCGGATCGACCAACGTGTGCTTGCTCGCCCCAAGCCAGCTCCCCGTACCCTGCCGCCCATCACGATGCCATTACATCAGTCTGCTCCTCGATCCACTACTTTCTTCCCCCAAGCTCCAGTCTCCGAAGCCCGATCCTCATTCACTGCTCCACCTACCGGACCCGTCGATTCTCCACCTCCTGCCGTCGTTAACACAGGAGCCGGGGAACCCATGCAATTAGGGCGCGCCTTCTTAACCGCTGCAGAACGGGAACGCCGATTCAGAGAGGGGCTCTGCGCTTATTGTGGATCTGCTACACACCACCGAGCCATCTGTCCTCTGCGACCGGGAAACGCACAGACCCGGTGAGAAATGAGAGTTGCTCACCGGGTTCCATCTCCCTCTCCACCACCTTGACCGATGATTCCCGTCTCACGGTAAAAGTACACCTCCAGTTTGACCACAAACGAGTTGGAAGTACCGCGTTCATCGATTCCAGTGCCGCGGGCAACTTCATTGACTCTTCTTATGTCAAAAGACTGGGGGTAAAGACAGAGGCGTTATCACAGCCCGTAACTATTACATCAGTTGATGGTCGGCCCCTCTCCTCCAGTCCCATCACCCTCCGAACCCAGCCTATCACCCTTGTCATTAACCAGGATCAGGAATAGATCCAGCTTTACATCACCTCCATTCCGTCACCACCTATCATCCTGGGACACCCATGTCACGACCCACTCATCTCCTGGACCCAAAATGGGGACTGACCTGCAACAAACTATGGCTACGGGCCGAGGCTGGGACGTGCTCTAGGGAGACCGAGGTCCCCGATGTCGACACAGATAACATCCCACGAGACTACCAGGACCTGGCTGAAGTCTTCTGCAAGAAACGTGCCACCCATCTACCTCCACATCGCCCCTACGACCTGGCGATCGACCTTCAGCCAGGCTCCATCCCACCCCGTGGCCACCTCTATTCCCTATCCAAGAACGAGATGCAGGCAATGGAGGAGTATGTCTCCAGCGGACTTCGCCATGGTGCCGCGGGGTTCTTTTTTGTGAAGAAACGCAATGGTAGTCTTCGTCCCTGTGTCGATTACCGGGGACTCAACAACATCACCATCAAGAACCGACACCCATTGCCTCTTACCAACTCTGCCCTGGACGCCCTCTCTGGCGCCACCATTTTCACTAAGTTGGACCTCCGGAGCACCTACAACTTGCATCAGAGAGGGCGATGAGTGGAAGACGGCCTTCATCACCTCTACCAGACACTATGAAAGCCTTTTCATCCCCTTTGGTCTCTGCAATGCACCCGTGGTATTCCAACAATTTATCAAAGACGTTCTCAGAGACATGTTAGGCCGCTGGGTGTTCGTCTACCTGGACGACATCCTCATTTACTTCCGAACCATCAACGAACACGTCCAGCACATCAGGGCGGTCCTAAAGAGACTCCTCGCCCACCAACTGTACTGCACTTTTCACGAGCGCTCCACCACGTTCATAGGTTTTGTCATTTCGTCCCAGGGTGTGGCCATGGAATTGCAGAAACTGGAAGTTGTGAGTGATTAGCCCCTACCCAAGACTCTCAAACAACTCCAGCGATTTCTCGGGTTTGCTAACTTCTACCATCGCTTTATCCGGGACTACAGTACAGTTGCAGCCCCATTAACCGCTCTGACTTGCCCCTCATCTCACCCCTTCCATCTCACCTCCACCGCCATCTCCGCCTTCCACGAACTCTGTCACCGCTTCACCACTGCCCCCATCCTTCTTCACCCGGATGCTGACAAACCATTCGTTGTGGAGGTGGACGCTTCAGATGTGGGCGCCGGAGCTGTTCTCTCCCAGCGAGGTCTAGACCAAAAACTGCACCCTTGCAGTTTTTTCTCCAAGAAATTTGACTCCACTCAGCAGCGATACGGAGTAGGGGACCGCGAGCTGCTGGCCATAAAGTGGGCCTTGGAGGAATGGCGACACTGGCTCCAGGGCACCAGAGAACTGTTCATCGTCTGGACCGGCCATCAGAACCTCATTACTATCCGCACATTGAAACAACTCAACCCCAGACAGGCGCGGTGGGCATTGTTTTTCGAAAATTATAACTTCCACCCGTCATACTGCCCGGGGTCCAAGAACACCAAGGCCGACGCTCTATCATGACAGCACAAAGAAGACGTCCCCCGGGCGGACCCCGCGCTTGTCCTACCACCCACCAAGATCCTTGCACCAATTAACTGGAATTTGGAAACGAGGGTTCGCCAGGCACAGACTGCGGAGACCGAACCAGCAGGTGTGCCGCCTGGTTGTCTCTATGTCCCCGACTCCGTCAAGACCGACATCCTCCAATGGGGACACTCCTCCCCAATTTCTGGACACCCCGGAAGGCGACGCACGCTACTCTTCATTCAACACGCCTTCTGCTGGCCAAATATGAGGAGGGACGTGGACGAGTTCGTCCAGGCGTGCCCAGTATGTGTCAGGTCCAAGGACAGCAACCAGCCATCACCAGGGGAACTTCAGCCACTCCCAGTTCCCCGCCGGCCCTGGACACACATTGCCGTTGATTTCATCACGGGCCTGCCGGTTTCCGAAGGAAAGGACACCATCCTCACCATCGTCGACCGGTTCTCCAAAGCTGTACACCTGGTGGCCCTCCCCGGTCTCCCGTCAGCCAAAAGCACAGGTGAGCTGATATTAGAGCACGTAGTCCGCCTGCATGGGTTCCCAAAGGACATCGTCTCGGACAGGGGGCCCCAGTTCACCTCCCGGTTCTGGAAGGCCTTCTGCCATTTGATCGACTCCACCTGCAGTCTGTCCTGCGGCTACCACCCACAGACTAACGGTCAGACGGAGCGAACCAACCAACAACTGGAGCGCTACCTGAGATACTTTATTGCTGATCGTCAGTGCTCCTGGGCCCGCTACCTCATATGGGCTGAGTTGTCTCACAACCTCCATACGTCCTCTGCCACCAACCTCAGCCCGGTCGAGGTGTGCTATGGTTTCCAACCTCCGATGTTCGACCATCAAGAACCGGAGTTGAAGTACCGTCGGCCCAACAGTTGGTTCGCCGGTGTCGACGGCTCTGGAGACAAGCAAACAACGCCATCCGACTTGCTAACACCCGCTACACCGTTCAACATCGCTGTCGACACACGAATGTACCAAGTAGGTGACAAGGTATGGTTATCAACAAGAAATCTACACCTGCAGACAGAATCACGGAAACTATCACCCAGATTCATCGGACCGCATCATCCTCCGGATTAACCCTGTCACCTACTTGGTCTGCGGCGCTCCGGATCCACCCGGTATTCCACACATCTCAACTTAAACCCTTCACTATGTCACCCATGGTAATACGGTCGTGTTTCAGGAAGCATAAAAGGAAACAAGATGGCGCTTCACATTGCTCAATCATTGAGTTTTGCCCATGCTATCGCCGACGCTTCGCAGGGCTAACTGCTAGTCTTCTGGTTCATCTCCGGTTAGTTCGTGACAAGAACATAAGTATTTTTGTATTCTACATTTTTATGAATTCAATTAAATGAATATAACTTTATCTTTACCTGGGTAAAAAATAAATAAATAACACAAACGCATAAAATGACAACAATAAAAAAAGAGTCTTGGAAAATGTATTGAAATTTTTACGTTTGGATTTTTTGAAAAGTATAACATAAGGTTTGTTGTTGTTGTTTTTGTGCTGTCCTGATTACTCCTGCCTCATGTTCGAGGCAGTTCCATGCCTCAGGTGGCTTTATATCGTTTGCACTTCACATGTTTTATGAAGGTTCCTTTTTCTTTGAAATTTTACACGGATAAGAACACGCCCTTCGCGTCCCAGAGCTCCTCGCTGCAGTCGGACCTGTAATTGAAAAGAGGAAATAATTAATGAAATCCAGTTAATGGCACAGACGAAGAATTAAGGAGCTGGAGAGTTTAACAGATTTCTGCAGATGAGTGAAATACTGCTGAGAACCTGCAGAATGGAGGTGTGTGTTTGTGTGTGTGTGTGTGTGTGTGGAGGAAAGGAGAAAGTGTTACTCTACACCGAGCGCTGCTGATGGACCCGAGTCTCCCGTACACACAGGGATCAGTTTAAACATATTACAGCCAGGACACTTGGCATCCTTCCTCAGGTTTATGTTCTTTATATGATGTGTAGCTGTGCATTGCTTTACTCACTGATTGTGTATTAAAGCTTATGTAGAAGTGGCTTCTCTGTGATCTGTGGTGTGTTTTATCTTCAGAGCAGTCAGTAGGAGCCTCGCTAATGATCTGTAGACTGAAAAAGAAAAACCACAAGTTTCATTCCTTTCTTTTTTTCTGCATGGATAGGATTCTGATGACTGCTTTGCCTTCTTGCTTTTCTTTGTTTTGGGTTTCTCTTATACTGTATATACTGTATAGAGGATATTATATGTTATTTTATTGAGCCACCATGTGCACTATAATTTAGAAACATTTTAAACTGTAGAACTCTTTCCTTCCTTCTTTTTGCATAGCTAGAGTTTTTGCACCTGCCTTTCTTTCTTTTTCTTTTTTTTTCTGCAAAGCGGCTCTCACTTATTTCTTTCTTTGTTTCCTTCTTTCTTTCACTTTCAGTTCATTTAATCTTTCTTTCTTTCTTTCTTTCTTTCTTTCCAATCTTTAGGAATGCTTGCTTCATTCCACTTTTAGCAGTTGAATGCAAAAGTTTTCACACCCTTTGCTTTATACTTACAGTAGGTATAGAAAAGAATACCCCCGCCCATTAAAATAAAAACATTTTGTTGCTTTGCATCCTGAAAAAACAGACAGTTACACACACACACACACACACACATATATATATATATATATATATATATATATATATACACAGGGTGGGCCATTTATATGGATACACCTTAATAAAATGGGAATGGTTGGTGATATTAACGTCCTGTTTGTGGCACATTAGTATATGTGAGGGGGCAAACTTTTCAAGGTGGGTGGTGATCTTGGATCCAACTTTTGTTTTTTTCAATAGGAAGAGGGTCATGTGACACATCAAACTTATTGGGAATTTCACAAGAAAAACAATGGTGTGCTTGGTTTTAACGTAACTTTATTCTTTCATGAGTTATTAGGGGGCCCCAGTACTCAGTGTGGTGGTGCTGGAGGTGTAGCTCCCGATCCGCACTGCTTGAGGTCTTTCAGTCAGAAAGTCCAGGATCCAGTTACAGAGGGAGGTGTTCAGGCCCAACAAGCTCAGCTTCCCGATCAGGTGTTGGGGGATGATTGTGTTGAATGCTGAACTGAAGTTTATGTACAGCATTCTGATGTAAGTGTCTTTCTTGTCAAGATGTGACAGTGCCAGGTGGAGTGTGGTGGAGATGGCGTCGTCCGTTGAACGGTTTGGACGATACGCGAACTGCAGGGGGTCTAGTGAGGGGGGCAGCAGGGTCTTGTGTCTCATGACGAGCCGTTCGAAGCACTTCATGATGATGGGTGTGAGTGCAACAGGGCGGGGTCATTGAAACAGGACACAGAGGACTTCTTCGACACGGGGACGATGGTGGTAGATTTAAAGCATGTGGGAACGACGGCGCTGCTCAGAGAGATGTTGAATATGTCGGTGAGAACACCTGCCAGCTGTTCTGCACATTCTCAGAGCACTCTGCCTGTGATGTTGTCTGGTTCAGCAGCTTTACGTGGGTGAGACAGCCGTGGTGAGACACAGCACCTGGTCGTTCGTCGGAGGGGTGGTCTTCCTCGCTGTCACGTCGTTCTGCATGTCGAACCGTGCGTAGAAGCTGTTCAGCGCATTCGGAAGGGAGCCGTCACTGTCACAGGTAGGTGATGAAGTCCTGTAGTTAGTGATGGCTTGTATACCCTGCCACATGCGCCGTGTGTCACCGCTGTCCCTGAAGTGATTGTGGATTCTCTGGGCGTGTGCACGCTTCGCCTCTCTGATGGCCCGGGACAGTTTGCCCCTTGCTGTTCTTAGGGCTGCCTTGTCCCCCGCTTTGAAGGCAGAGTCTCTGGTTCTCAGAAGTGCACGCACCTCCGCAGTAATCCACGGTTTCTGGTTGAGTTGTGAGATGATGCTCTTGGAGACAGTGACGTCATCGGTGCACTTGTTGATGTAGCTGGTCACTGATGACGTGTACTCCTCCAAGTCGGTGTAGTCGCCGTAAGTTGCAGCCTCCCTAAACATGTTCCAGTCAGTGTTCTCGAAACAGTCCTGAAAAGCAGAGATGGCTCCTGCTGGCCAGGTTTTCACCTGCTTCAGAACCGGTTTTGAACGCCTGACGAGTGGTCTGTATGCTGGAATTAGCATAACAGAGATGTGGTCTGAGTAGCCGAGATGGGGGCGGGGCTCTGCCCGATATGCGCCGGGAATGTTTGTGTAAACAAGATCCAGCGAGTTTTCCCCTCTCGTTGCAAAGTCCACATACTGATGGAATTTAGGAAGCACTGACGTGAGATTTGCATGGTTGAAATCTCCAGCAACAATAAACAGTCTACATAAAGTCATACATAAGTCCAAATAAAGAGGTCTACATCTAACAGTCACAATCTCCAGCAACGATGAGCAAAAGCTAGAAACTAGCACAGAGTTCTTACTCCATTTCGTGTTGATTTAAACACACAAGCCGCCGCCGCGAGTCTTACCGCACAGAGCTGCGTTTCTGTCGGCGCGAAACGAGGCTAGTCCGTCTAGCTGAATGCCGGTGTCTGGAACTCTGTCGCTGAGCCATGTCTCCATAAAAACAAATACACAGCAGTTCCTAACCTCACGCTGTGTAGCCTGTTGCAGTCGGATGTAGTCCAGTTTATTTTCCAGGGAGCAGATGTTAGATAAGATGATGGACGGAAGAGCCGGCCGGCTAGGGTTTGTTTTTAGCCTAGCACAGACTCCCGCCCGCTTGCCGCGCTTCCGCTTCCTCGCGCACCGCTTACGATGTCCCCTCCTCCGGCCACCAGCAACAGGCAACTCCGAGGACTGGAGGCCTGGTTCCCGAAGAAAGCCGAGGTCGCGTAGCTTCTCCTGCAGCTCATCTTGAATGAGATATGCCGGTTTATTGAGTTGTAAAAGTGTCTGGCGGTGATAAGTATGAACACCGTTTGTGCCGGTGTCCATGAACTATGTAAACTATGTAATGTGCCACAAACAGGACGTTAATATCACCAACCATTCCCATTTTATTAAGGTGTATCCATATAAATGGCCCACACTATATATATATATATATATATATATATATATATATATATATATATATATATAATTTTATCCAGCTGTATTTACTCGAGTGAAAGATATAACACTAATGTGTTAGGGAAAAAGAAACAAAAACAAAAACAGAATCACTGATTTGGAAAAGGATCAGCCCTCTCCTTGTAAAAATGACTTGTAAACTCAATCAGTTGAAGATAATCACCTTCTCAGTGGCTCACAAACCATTGCACATCTTCTCTGCAGAACTGCACATTCAAGTTGAGTTAAATGTGATGGTGACCGTTTGTGCACTGCAGTCTGCAGACATTGCACAGATTTTTAATGGAGTTTTAGTCTGGGCTCTGACTAGACCATGCCAGGACATTCACCTTAAGAACTTGACTGTATTTTGCCCCACCCATTTTCCCTCTATCCTGGCATCTTTATTCTTTTTCATACCCTCTGTATAATATGTTCAGTGTGTTCAGTTTCACGTGTATTAACACAAGTAACAAAACTAGACAAATTAGTGATTAGCCAGTTACATTATTTATGGCATAGACTACATCTGTATGTGATATGATGAAACTGTGGAAAGCAATGATCATGATATGCATAAATAAATGCACCCTGTATGCTAGTTAAACACACACTACAACTAATCTCAGCAATGCTAATGAAGTTACAATGATATTTTGGAGATTATATATTTATTTCTAGCTTCAGGTTGTAACGCATATTAGAGAGAAGCAGAAATAACTAGCCGACATACAGTAATGCAACGACACGTACACAATTTAATAAACGAAATGTCATTTTTGTTAAACTGCTGAGCCATAAAAAGAACAAAACATCGCAAGTTGTGCTCTTACAGGAAAATAATCAACTTCAATCACTACACATGATCGTCGTTCCATCCTGTTGTTGCTCTAACAGCATACTTTCTTTTCTTAGGCACATGGTATATGGTAGGGTGTGTATTCTATGTGTGTGTGTGTGTGTGCGTGTTTGAGAGAGAGAGAGAGAGAGAGAGAGAGAGAGAGAGAGATTTAGCATAGGGTGTGCACATGGTCGCTATGTTTATCAAATGCGTCCAGCAGATGGTCTGTGTCTTCTCATACCTGGTCCAAATCCAAATCTCCCTGCTGCTCTCACACCCAGTTTTGTCCAAACCCAATACATCTCTCTGTCACACACACACACACACACACACACACACACACACATACACACACTCCTGCACGCTAACATTAACAGACTGTATTCCATATGAATATGGAATTAATCCAGCATCCTGGAAATATTTGATGGTTATTACAGAACTCCTCATTTAGGCTTTGTACTTCATGGTGTTACTCGCTGAATGTGACATAGTTATAATAATAACACACACATACACATAGTGCCAGAAAAAGGAACACGCTAATAGTAGCAACTATAAGCACTGCAGAAGGGTGGAGCAAACCAGTGGAGCTGAACGAGGATTGCAGCAGGCGGCGGGCCTCTCCTCCAGAAAATGGTTTCGGAGACACAGACACAGTCTGGATAGACCAGTCATACACACACACACACACACACACACACACACGTTCTGCAAGGGATTAGATATAAAATGGATCGTGAGGTTGAAGAACGGACATCCACATGCAAAATTAACCTTTATAATAATCTGTGCGGAATCATAAAACACACATACATTTATTTTTTAATACATCAGAGGAACAGCATTAGAGCTTTACTCTCATTACAAAGAGGAAATTTTATGTTACCGTAACGACAATGAGTGCAGTTATCATTGAGGTCGCTAATCAGTTAGTGAGTTCATTCATGTTATTAATGATGCTTAGTGCTGATGCTGATCAATGCTATGCTGATCAATCCCTGCTATCCGTTATCACCCAAATGAGGATGGGTTCCCTGTTGAGTCTGGTTCCTCTCAAGGTTTCTTCCTATTATCATCTCAGGGAGAACTTATGATGAAATTTCTGTACACACAATCATTCACCAACACCACTTGCATGTTACAGGAACTCGGCTGGGAGGTACTGCAACTGTGGAACCAAAAGTCCCAGTCTGACTTGAATGCCCCTTGTACTACTACTACTATTACTACTAATAATAATAATATTGTAAAGACAAAATTCAGGAACAGTTGTTATAACATAAGCGATAAGAAGAAATTAGATGGATAAGAACCACGATTGATTGTTTAATTAGTAAAAAAAAAAGCTTCCTATCTGTCTACTACAACACATTTTACTGTTTTTAAGCTTTAAGTTAGGCGACACGGTGGCTTAGTGGTTTCCTCCGGGTACTCCGGTTTCCTCCCACAGTCCAAAGACCTGCAGATTAGGCTAACTGGTGTTCCCAAATCGCCCATAGTGTGTGTATGAGCGTTTGAGTGTGTGTATGACCGTACCCTGTGATGGACTGGCACCCCATATATGGTGTTCCTGCCTTGTGCCTTTAATCTCCTGGGATAGGCTCCAGGCTTAATAATAATAATAATAATAATAATAATTAAAAAAAAAAAACTTTCTTTCATATTTAGAAAGAAGCAAAATTATCTTCCATTAAATATGAAAATGTAAAGATGAATTAAAAATAGTCAAATAAGAATATAGTCAAATAAGTTTACTCACGCACTCATCATCTTATACTCATATACTTAATATCTACGCTTAATCCTTTATTCCAGATCGGAATATATTATATAAATATTATATAAATAATAATATTTAATAATAATTTATTCAGTTTATTATAATCTTGATATTTCTGTGTGTGTGTGTGAATGTGTGTGTGTGTTTGCCTGTGCCGTGGTATGTTTGGACCCAGTTGTCAAAGTGGGTTGTGCAGTACGTCAAGGTCTCATCAGGTCAGGATAGAGGAAAACTCTCTCTCTCTCTCTCTCTCTCTCTCTCTCTCTCTCACAGTGTTTCTGCCGAACAATTGCACATGTTTGGGATACACCATCTGCACTGTAAAAAATAAAACGTAAATTTTATGGTTATCGCAAGTTTTGTGAAATAAAATATATCCTGCAGCATTTATACAGTATTTTACTGTTAAATTTACAGACTTTTTTTTACAGTGTGGAGAACACCCCAAGTCTTGTAGCAATTGATTATCCCAAAAGCTACAGATTATCCTCTCATTTCTAAAACTGTCTTTGGTTGTGTCACCTTTGAAAGATCTTCCCAGGGTCCAGGAAATGATATCATTGTTATAAGAATATAAGCACCTTCAGCAAGGCCTTCAGTACTATGCAAAAGTCTTGGGCCCCCAACATGTTACATATTCTTGCATTTCCTAATGTAGTCTAAGGAATAGTTCTCCAGGCCTCCGGATAGACTTTTTTGCCTCTCATTTTTAGTCCAGTTCCTATGCCTGAGCCGTTTCAGAGACATGTTCTTTGTTTGTTAAGCCACACAGATTTGTTTAAGCATAAAAATCATGTGTAAGACAGGGTATCTGACTGATGCTCATTTTCTCCAAACTCATGCATGTTGATAATGTCAATCAGCCGGAGAATGAATTTTGTTCAGTCCACTTCGTTTACGTTAGGTGATACTAACAAAATGTCAAAATCCCATAAAGCTTAAAAAGAGCTAAAACACCAATTCAGTGACAGCTGAATGGTGAAGGAGTGCTTCATGAGCTTGTGCTGAAACACACCAAGCATCAGCTTCCATAGACACGCATTATTAAAGAAGAAGGAGGCGGTTCTAATCAAACACATTGTGTCACATTTGGTGAATACTCCTCATAGTCTGCTAGTTGTCCATTCTGTTTGTGGGCTAAAAGAATCCCTGTTTATGCACATCCCTGGCTCACTAAATGGGAATCAAAGAAAGTGGCACAGCCCGGCAACACAGAACACTATTCCAACTAATCAGCATCAGAGGGTGTTCGTGCCGATGATATGCTAATATTGGCTACCTCGCCCAGTTGTTAGTGTTGTCTTGGCAATGCAAATCCATGGGTTGGGGGGAGGGGGGGTTCTGAAGGAGCTCTGAAGGAAAGAGTGTACTTATTTGGTTCAGCAGTCTTAGTTAAATATCACTGCTTCTCTTGTAAGTCTTCCTTCTTTTATAGGGTGCCATTACTTTTAGCATTACTAAATAACTAGGTTTTTATTTCATTCCTGTATTTCCTTTGGATTGCTTTTGCGAAGTATTAGATGTCAACTAATAATGTTGACAAAAGATTTCACTCTGTTCTGGTATTGGTATATAAGACTGATGGTATATTGCGCATTTGCATCGACTATGGCATATGTCCATTAAATTGAGCTTCAGGCAGACTTTATTGGTAGCACGCCTCCTCTGCCAGGGTTGGAGGTTCACATCTCACCTCGGTATGTTTGTTTATAGTTTGCATTCTCTCCCTGTCACTTTTTGGTTTCCTCCAGGTCCTCCAGTTTTCTCACACAGCCCAATGACATGCAGAGTGCAGACCGATTAACATTTCCAGTTTCCAAACTGCCCGTAGTGTGTGATTGGATGTGTGATGGGTCGTGCCTTGAATAGGCTCCAGGCCTCAGGTGATATCCTAAACAGGATAATCGGTGTGGAAAATGGATGGGCGCATGGAAATTGAGCTTCATGTTAGTGTGTCTTTTTATGAAATTATACATAAACTCTGGAGACATTTCTGGTGTCAAAGCTCTTAATTCCGTTTCACAAATAAATCCATACATATGCAGGCTGAAAAACAAGGCCCCTTTGGAGATGCCTAGACTTGGGACAGTGAATCTGCTCTACAGTGTCAGTCAGTCAGACCTATTCTTAGCCGACCTGCTCAGCATTTCCTTACCTCATCACTTTGATTATTTATGTGCTGATTATTTGTCTCCCATGCTGACTGTATTACCGCTGCTGCTTGCTCCCTTTTTGACATCACGCCTTTGATGATGACAAGCATTTGTAGCGTAGTCCCATCAAAGATTCAAGTGGGAATCATAAATCCGTACAGAGAGCACTTTCTGGCAACTGTCCATTTTGTCCTGCGAGGGCTGAAAGTGCAATTGATCAAAATGTTGCCTTCGCTTCGAGGGCTCTCGTCCTGTAATGGCCTCCCTCCTAAAGCCGCCTGGATTTATGGCAGGCATAACTGCACTACTTCTACTGTGCTTCAATGCCTCTGGCATCTTCCGCATGTTCCTGCGCGTGTATAAGTGTGTGTTAGCAAGAAAACCACACAAGAACACCATTACCATTAGGCTTGGATAACAATCTCAGTCCCGGGTGTCCATTCAGACATATAACGATGTTTTCATTAAGATTTTATAATTCAGCAGGTCGGCTGTCCGGCACGTGGCCCAGCCGCTCGTCTCCATCCATTTTAACATTATGGCACAGATTAAAAGTCCTTTGTCCCCTCCTAGTAAGGGTTTTCATTAAAAAAATCTCAAGAGATAGGTTTGTTTTGAGCTGAAAGGGAGCCTCGGGGAAAACTGCTGGTCCATGTTCACTTTTCACACAGCTTTCATTTTGTGCTTTCATAGAATGTCATTTCACTCATATGGCATGCGGTACTCGTCTCTATTATTATATACTACATTCTACTACTGCTGAATGTCTCTCTCTCTGGCCTGCCACATACACACACACACACACATAGTGCTGGAAAGGCTGTGAATTTTCTGCAAAATTGGACAAATTTTGACAGTTGCACATGTTGGCCTCCTAGAAAATGCATAATGATAGAATATAATAATAGACAGGTCTCATTTTTGAGAATTTTATGTTCTAAAACTGTTCCTTAGTAGTGTCATTTAATAATCTGTAATTTATAAAATACTTTTTTTATTCTATTATAGTTTATGCTTTGCTCTAATATCCTTATTTGTTGTATTTTCACTTTATCTTTTATTGTACTTATTATTATTATTATTATTATTATTATTATTACTGTACTACGCTTAGTTCTATTTCTATTTCAGTTCTATTTGTTTATTTATTTTTAGCATATTATTATGCATTATATGGATTTTTATTCTGAATCTTCTTCACACATGTACAGTGGCTTGCATAAATATTCACCCCCTTGAACCTTTTCCAATTTTACCCGGTAGTTTTACAACCAGGAACAGAAATTGACTTAATTTGGGATTTTTATGTCATGTATCTATAGAAAATATTCTATATTTCTGATGTTTGGAAAAGACAATCAACCAGAAGTCAGTGGTTGATTAGAGAGCGGATTAGTAGGAGAAGCAAGCCACCAAAAGTATGATGCATTGGTCTATAATAAGAAAGAATTATAATCGTTGGCAAATTGCTGAGGTGTAAAAGAATACAACTAAAAACTGTTTTTTCTTTTAATAAAAGCATGCCATCACGTTTTCTTTCTTTCTTTCTAAATATTAGAATACATGTGGCAATTATAGGGTAGTGATCTCACTCCAAGAGCATTGTTTGTATTGGACTGGCCAGGTTCTGTCACCTTACAGCCCAACACACATACACACGGATTCACACACACACAGCCATGTTGGTTGTTGTTCTGTGATCGGTAATATCACATTGGTCCCTTCAGCATGGCCAGTCTCTCATTAAGTATTAAGTGGCACTGGATTAATGGCAGAGGGAAGCAGCTGGTGGTAAAGTGTGCTGGTGTCTTTAGTAAAAACAACACTCACTTTAATTAATAATTGATCAGCGCTTCATCCAGAGAGACTCCCGGTGACATTTGATCTGTATTAAGAGGTCAGCGAGTCTCTTGTCGACGTCCCGCTTTGCTCAGAAACTCCCTGCTCGAGGCTGGGAGGATGAGCTCAGGTTTAGTGGCTGTGGTGCAAGCATAGAACGCTCAGATATAGATTTTGAGATCGGTTTCATTCTTTATTTATTTATGAACAATTACTACTGAAACATACGCGTACATCTTCAGGAAGGCCTGCTGGGAATCTGTGCTTTCAGCAAATTAACAGTAGCTGATACTATTTAATAGGAAACATTTGACACAGCAATTGTTATGATTGAAAACCTTATCGTGGAATGATTCGGGTCTGTTTTAGGAAGAGTGCTTTTGATGAAATGTACTGAATGAAAAGTTGATGAAAGTTACCTAATTAATCATGAAGTATAAAAAATACACATCTTGTCGTTAATGTTACACAAGCTTACGTTGCAGTTTTTTTTTAGTTTTGGAAGCCGTGAGACTCAGTGTGGCCTAATCCCTTAATCTGTACTCGCTCCGTACTGTAGTGTACGTGGGCTAATGGACTTGCAGAGAGACGTGGGGTTTGCACGTGGATCAGTGGAAGATGGCTCATGTGACACGTGAATCACATCCCTCCTCTCATCCAGTAGACTTTATAGTTCCCTGTCGGAATAGCTTCGCAGAGATAATGTGTTAAAAGTGTAAACTCATGTTCAAGTCAAACCGTGATTTGTGATGAAATTTCTGGTGAATCAAGGTGAAGAACAAATAACATTTATAGAAGACTTCAGACCCTTAGCTGCTGTCAAACATTTGAATGGTACAAGCGTTTTTAAAGAAGGCTGTGAGTCTCATCTCTGGGGCGAGGTGGCGAGGTGCCCTCCTCAGTTGTTCCTGTGAACATTCAGTGAGTGGAATGCCTGATATTTGCAAATTTGTGGATTACTTGTAAACTCAAGTCACAGAATCATCCACCACTTGCACGTTATAGGAACTCAGCTGGAAGTTATTGCCACATCCCCAGTACAGTCCTGACCTTGGTCCAAACCATTTCCACATGTTACTGACGGACTTCCTGGGAGGCCAGGGTTTACTGAGAAAACTTGATGGTACCCAAGCACTACTGAAATGCTGGGAAAGTGCATTAGTGGAGCAATGGATTATATAAATGGATCAGATAGATTTCAAATAGAAAAAAAAAAAAAATCAATAATCTATTTCTAGTAAAATGTATCTTGTAATGCTGGGCCTTAAGTATCTATAGTTCCTATTTGCAACGTAAAAGAGTTATAAACCTATACTGTGTAATAATAAGCTCCTATATGGCTGGCTGTACTGTTCACACCGCAGCTGGATGCCATCGCAGCTGGACGCCAACGCTGGCCGTGATGAGCAAATCAGCCCCAGTTGCTCAAGAGCCACCAATCAGCTTCCATGCCAGACGACTCGGCAGAAGAAGGCTGTTAAACCTGTATAGATGTTCACGAGTAAGGACAGATATGTTGTTGGACACATTTTATTATTTATTAAAACACTGAATTTGTGAACCCATCCATCACTGTGGATCAGGTGGAGGTAAATCAGTTTTACTGATGCCTGGTGCCAATGGACTCCACATGGACGCGATGAAAGATTCTTCTAGTATAAGTGAAATGTGGGATTATTTTTTTTTCTCCAGATATTGCAGCTGCAGACGAATTAGATCGCTCTGAACATGTTTATTCATGCACTCTACTTTTACTGTGCACTCATAAATTCTGCAGGTGGTGTTTTTCATTTCCTCTGCGCGTTGTAACATGGTTATAGTGGAAGAAGTGAACTGTAATGTTAGAGAGACAAATTTCCAAACTTTCTTGGATAAATGTCTTCACCATGGACTTACCATTTTTCAGGTTTAAACAGAATCTATAGTAAGTGAAGCAGATTTTTCAGATTTTGTGACTGCGCTCTGGTTGAACACTGAGCATTTTTATTGGTCTTTTAAGATTATTACTTGTCCTGGTGTAGGAGATTATGGCAATAAAATTTTGGCTGAATTATAAACAGTCTGTTTGGTGAAGTGTCCTACGTGACCAGTATTTTCACATGAGGTTGTGTAAGTCCAACATATTTTGTTAATCTGATGAAAACCAAACTTCACATGCATGCAAACATAGTGAATGAAATGATCGACCTTCACATACTGGTTTCTGTGCCAATAGTTTAGCATCATCCTATGCCCATTTTCATTGTTACATGTTTTATAAGCAACGTAGCAATATTGTAGACTCGGACACTTCCAGGACTTTGTTCCGAGACCAATGCTCTCAACTCGACCAGAAATATCCTTTAAGATGATTGACTTTTCTTGGCTCTGACCATAAAAGCATATCAAATCTGGTCCAGTGTAAACCTGTCTACGAAAAAACAGAAATGTTAGGTTTGGTTCTAATCTATTTCCATCCTCTCTTCCAGCTCGAGAGGAGAACGTGGCCACCTTCCGAGGCTCGGAGTACTTTTGCTACGACCTCTCTCAGAACCCCATTCAGAGCAGCAGTGACGAGATCACGCTCTCCTTTAAGACCTGGCAGCGCAACGGGCTGATTCTGCACACGGGCAAGTCGGCCGACTACGTCAACCTGGCGCTGAAGGACGGCGCCGTGTCCCTGGTCATCAATCTCGGTTCTGGGGCCTTTGAGGCCATCGTGGAGCCGGTCAACGGCAAATTCAACGATAACGCCTGGCATGATGTCAAAGTTACACGCAATCTCAGACAGGTAATGTTAAATAGAGGAAGCTTTGAGGGGTTCGGCATCCTTGTGGCAGTCTCTCGCCTAATGCATTGTCTTTCTTTAAAAATATAATGCCAAATATAATGTCATGTTTATTTGCCTTCACTTTTTGATGACTTTCTAGACCAACTATCTCTCCCCAAGGTCTTTACTAAATACTTTTCTACCTCAGGCGAAGCCTTTTTAAGTGTTAACCTCCGTCATAGGCCATCAGTGGTGTGATGGCTTTGAGAGGTTGCATTGCTGTTTTTCCACCTCTCCCTCTGTAGATATTCTCTTCACTCGGGCGAATAGCGCTTCTTATCAGGGTGGCACGGAGACGCTTCAGCCAAGCTCAACCGTGCCATTTACCCACAGCCAATTTTTTGTCGGTTAAATCGTTGGCTGCACCGACTGCATTTTAAAATATGTAAATGTTCTGGGTTGGTTTTGCACCTCAGCAGCAGATATTTTTGGCACGGGCAGATGCAGAGGTGATGGCGCCCCCCTGAGCTCCATCCATCAAGCTCAACACGCATCTCTGTTTTATCTCTTTTATTCACACTTTATGTATTTTCTTTTTTTTTTTTTTTTTTTTTTCACAATCATAGCTGTAAATAAAAGGCTGTGCATCTTGCGAATGCATCTGCTCAGTTGAGGAACATTGGTTATCACGTCTTCAGTGTGATATTTGCTGAAATGTTCGGTACAGGGATTGACATGCATGCTGCTTGTCATAAAAAAAAAAAAAAAAAACGCACTACAATTAACATGATGCTGAAGACATTCAGTATTTATGAACCCTTTTAAAGTTAGTATGATCTGTTCTACACGTTCGACATGCACAAACTGTGCTATTTAAGGAGTACGGGGTAAATGAATCTTGGTCTTTTTTATTTTTCTCTCTCTTTCTCCCAATTTCACTCTTTCACATTTTGCTACTCAGTGGAAACTAACCACTCATGGAACGAGTCTGTTGTACTAACCGTTACCTGAACGACTAATGAAGCTCCCTAATTATTCATCATTGATTTTGTTTTGATTTTTACGTCATTTTTTTTTCTTGAGAGCTCTTTTTGTTCACTGTTTAATTTCCTTTCTTCCCCCCTTTTCACAAAGCATTCAGGCATTGGACACGCTATGGTAAACAAACTACATTGTCTGGTAGATATCATTCCTATTGTCCTTTTCTTTTGGTTTGCCGTGTGCTCTCCTGGCCCTCTTCCTTTTTTCTTTGAGTTTCTTTCTAAACGTCATAATCGACTATCGACCAAAAAAAGGAAATGGGGTTGGCATTCTAGGTGTTCTTCACTTTCTCCTTGTCCTGTTTTCTTCCTCATCATGGCTTTTACTTCGTTTTTTTTTCTTTTTTTCTGGCTTACTCTCTCTGAACTTCCTCCTCCTCCTCTCTCTTCAAAAGACCTTGATTTGTGATTTCGTAGGCTGTAGTGGTTTAATAAAAGCCTTTCTTTTTTGCCGGATACTGTTGACGAAACTGACAGAAGCTTTCCACCAAGAAACTCAGTGAATAAATATAAAATAAGAACAGCCAGTGGGCAGGGGAGCTCTGACAGTTGTTTCCAGTACAGACTTGCATGGCGCGCCAAATCATCTCCATTTTCACTGCAGCTTTTTCTGTGATCTTCACCACTAACAACTTCATTACCCATTACCCATTGTGTACCGTGCACATCGTTATCTTCTCATCTTCCTCATCACTTTCACATCTATGGCTTTCCTGTTCACTTGCATGTGTTCCTACAGCATGGCTTTGCATGCCGCCTTAGGCTGAAGTAGTACAGTACATTAGCATCCGTATCCTTCATATACGAATTAAATCTCATTAAAAACCCACAGACTTGCTCATCAGTAGTATTAGTAATCCATGCAGCACATTTTGGACGCATGCTTATCAATGTCTGAACTAACCAGTCAAATAAAAGGAAAAAAAAAAAAACTCAAAAACTCCATGGTTTGCAACATTATACTAACCTCCCAGACCTAACCTAACAAAGATCCCAAAGTAGTGAACCCATTTCTTACACCATCAAAGATAAAGAAAATATCCCGCAGAAATATTTTCTTTACCTGCAAGAAAAGAACTGACTGATAAGAGCCCAGTGCTGCTAATTAATCCCCAGTGTTACACCAGACAACTGCTCCTACTGCTCCTACCAATGGCGTTCAGAAAGTCACAGGTTCTGAGGGTCATCAGTGGATCTCTCCCCTTCCTTTCTGTCGTGTTCACATTGACAGGTCACCATCTCCGTGGATGGCATACTTACCACCACAGGCTACACGCAGGAGGACTACACTATGCTGGGCTCTGATGATTTCTTCTACGTCGGAGGAAGCCCGAGCACCGCTGACTTACCTGGTTCACCCGTCAGCAACAACTTCATGGGCTGCCTCAAAGAGGTAGGTGGAGTGAAAAGTGGTTAGATGTTCAGGTGATATAAGGTCAAAACGTCAAAACCAGGAGCTGTCAGGGATCAAGGGTTGAAGGGGACTAGGAACTAGGATTATTAGATTATCTCTGTTACCTTAAGAACTCTTAACTGATGCTCTTCAAATGACCCTTCATCAAAAATTACAAAACTAAGTGTGCTATTTATAAAAGGATACTACTAGGTATCTTTGCACGGAATGGGCTTCTTCTGAAGTCCAAAGAACCTTTTGTTTTGCCAGATGGAGCTCTTAGTACTCCATCCCGAGAAGGTTAGAATCTCAAATCGAAGAGCGCATAAATCTATTACAGGCTAATGAGACATAATGATATCATTAACTACAAAACAGGTTCAGGTGATTATGCGTGCTGGTGCCAGAACAGAGCAGAATGCCAAAACCCATGCCAAACAGAAAGCTTTTCGGGTGATCGATCAGTGCATTAGCCATAGTGAGGTTTTCTCGACTCTCTGTCTCATGTCCTGCTTTGCATCTCACCTCGAACCCTTTGTCCTCGCAACACATATGAAGCAACTTGTAACGGAACGTTGGAGCAGTGGAATAGATTTAATAAAGCTTATCTTCTGAGAAGGACAGAGTGGACACGGGTTTCCGTAGAGCACCCCGATAATGAAATTCACTGGACTTCTACATTTTCTCACGATGTGAAATTGTTTCAGCTGTATTAAATTTGGCTTTTCAATTGCTGTAAATCATTTGATTAAGGTTGCACTAGTCCAGAGAAGAAGCTCGGATGATTGGGTGAGATGAGATTCTGCATTCTGGTGCTTGTCAAGATTGCAGTGTAACATGAGTGGGTTGGTGTGAGGGGCTGTAATCTGAAGGGAAGGAATCTCCAAGTAGAAAAACTGTACTGATCTCATGAGATTTGCTGTATATAATAAATATTTTATAGCATTGAGGTAATACCTATGTCCCCACAATGTGGAAAGCTATTTTTCAGGGTGAACTAATAGACCCTTCATGCCTGGAGGCCGTAATCATTAAAAGAATAATTTTCTTAATTTAGCTTTGAGTGGGTTGTTAATCTATAGCAAAATTAATGTGGGGATTTTCAGTAAACCTTGGGTGTATAATACGTTTCGCTGTCTGTTGCCTTTACAATGTGTGGAAATATATAAAGAAGTTAATCTATTGTCACATTCAGTTTGGATGGCAACTATTGCTCCTGGCATGCTGCTCAAATCCTAGCACGTTACCCTTTTAATGTGTTTTAAAGGTCCGTTACAAGGATTTGATATCAGCCACATTATAGCATAAAGTGGATCCCATGTATGTGAATATACAGTAGCAATCAGATTTGTGATGTCACAGGTCCTTGCGTAACATAAAAACTGCCTCACCAGAATGAGTAGTGGTCCTGGAGCTCCAAGAATCAGAAGGTTTAGCTGCCACGTTTGCCCCATTGGATTCTTGAAAAGTTAAATATAACCCAAACTTGGTATTGAGGCAAGTACCAGCAAATCCCATGCATTAAAGATCTCCTAAATATAAGATAGTTCCATGGATCCACACCAAGTTGGGGGTCAAAATGCTTGGTACCATTGGTACCATACTGGTTACTTTCTGCCAGCTAGGCCAGCTGTCTTTGGTAGACAGATACAAAGCAAAAAGTCAAAGAATCACCCCAAAGATCCTTTAAAACCTGCACAAATGATTAAGGGTATTTTGCAAAGATAAAGGCCTAAAAGGCCTAAAAAAAATTTTTTTTTGAAAGTGTTAGTTTTGCTACGGCTATGGGAAGTTAAGACTCTGAGACTGTAGGACAGTGGGAACATGGAAACGTATGCCCCTGCCACACTCTGACAAAGACCATGAAGGTCCAACTGCATCCTAAAAATATTGAAGAACGCATTGGGAAGAGGGTCAAAATGGTACAATGGTGCATTCATCAAGTTCATACTACAGATTTATGGACATGTTGTCACTAATTTCCTACCCAGGTTCAAAGAGATTATGTCATTACTATGTCCGATCAGTTTGCACCTCATTCCTACCAGGCATTTATTACGTGCTTACTATGTTGCCATTGCATCCGGCGTGTTCTTATAAATACCGCAGCACCCCAAAGCTTTCCTCAACAATTGCTGGAAGTGTGAGGAATTGGGTCCAGTGTTTATATGAAATTCTCAGAATGTGACGTGCTGATAACTTGCACCATATGCACCATTTACATTGTAAATGCCAGAAGAATGTAGTATGAACTTATTGTGGTCTGCTTCAACATGGCATGGAACTACCATGGTCATAGCACAAGCCTGAAGAGATGATTGTGAAAACTCCAATGACCACTTGTTCTTATCTGGTTCTCCTTGTCTCCCTGTCGGTCACTTTCACACCAGGTTTCTTTTGAACATATCAAAAAAATGCAAGGCAGCTTTACATCAAGGATGACAGTACTACATCCTTACTGGTTTCTACTGCATTCTTGCTAATTTGTGGAAGTTCTTTCTGCGTTCACCCAATTTTTTTGAGTATGTACTGTAGAGTCATGGGGACACGGCCGGCTCAATGTAACAGGGCTTTGGAAAACGTTCCGTAGAACTCAGAGCTGTTGGAACATACAGTAGGTTCCATTGGGTATTGAGAGCAAAGTCCCTGTGAAAATAGTAAACTTCAGAGTAGATAATCCTGAGAACAAGGAGACAGATAACATTGGACCCAAGAAATATGAGTCTTGTGATATGTGGTATTGCCAGCTTTAATGTTTCTAAGATATTTTTAGCCATTTTAAAGAAAGCTGCTAGTGGTTTCTGAACTACACTAATGTTAGCATAGATTATATTCAGCATGCCAGTAAAAGCTAAATCATGACTGAGAAGCAAAGTAATAAACGTTTAGTTTTCCTATAAGAATATATATTTAATTTTGTATTGTGTATTCACATTGATCTTTATCTTTTTTATTGTTAAATGTATTTTTTTTTCAAAGATATGTGACTATGGAGAGACGATTTGTTATTTGATGAGTACTCCACCTTGTGGCCAGGGAAGTCAACTGCAGCTAGGTCAACTTGCAGGGAACACCACAATTCACACGATTCACAATGGCAGTGTCCGTTCCAAGCATTAATGTGCATCCTGGGTGATCAGGTCACAACTGCACTGTAAACCCTATTGCTCAAAGTAATTAAACATATTGAGTACTGTTAACTTAAACAATTATAATTAGTTCAAATTTATCGACGTTGATGAGTATTTAGAACATTTTTGGTATTTATGAGTTTGTAGAAATGACCCTTTTTCAAGTTGAGCCACAGTAACTGTCTCCTTAAAGTTCCAACAACTTAAAATCTTTCAGCCGAGCGATTTTGTGTCTGATGTTATCAATGCACATATAAACTGCCCACATTGAATTGTTTTGATTAAGATGGTGGATTGGTCTGTCTTCACACGCTGTAAGTAGAATCTTTACAAATCTAGGCACCCTAAAGTTGTCAAATAATAATTATTTGATTTGTTATAGAGCACTGGTGGCTCAGTGGTACAGTAGGTGTTTCACCCGCCATGCGAAAGGCCCGGGTTCGATTCCCAGCCACTGGATGAAGTGCCTGTCCCAAGCCCAGATAACAATGGGAGGGTTGTGTTCAGAACGGCATCTGGCGTAAAAACTTGTGACAAACCGCTGTAGCAACCCATTGCCAGGAGCAGGCGAAAAACCAACAACAATATTATTATTCATTTGCAGGAACTAAAAAAAATGATAGTATGAGTTAGGCTACTTAATAATGCAAGTAAATAACGATTAATATAAATGAGTACAACAAACTCAAAACTGATAGTTCTGTTTACTTAAAATTGGAAACAGCATTACTTCAAAAAATGTATGTAACTGATTACCTCAAATTTTTTGAGTTTTGAGTCATTTTATATTTTTTCAATAACTGCCTGACCCAGAGCATTTTATTCTTTTTTACTGTATTTGTTAAACATTGACAAACCACATACAATCAGACACCAGGACAAGCGAGTGTGTGTATGTATGTGAATGGGACAGTAATGACCAGCAAGAACACCCGAGCTGGCTTCCACATCACACACCCACTCTATGTGCATGGTGGCTGTCATTTATCACCATGTTGGTCTCTAAAACACACTTCTGTCCTGAAACCTGCCCTGTTCTCCAGCTGTGAAGTGGGTCATTGCAGTCGAGGACTGGACATGGGTCAAACCACTGTGTGCCACTCCTACTCCCTACCCCCTGCATCCCAAACATCCCCTCCAGCTGTTCTGTTTGAATACGTGGTGTTAGGAGGGGGTATCTGGCATGAGTTCAGAGCGGGAGTGCCTGAGGAATGCATCCAGCTCCAGAAACAGCTGTACCATTTTGCCACCGCTGTCACACCGATGGTTAAGGGTTGTAATGAAATAGATATGCTAGTTAAAGCTGTGGCAGAGGGCTGAGGGTGCCATTTAATCAGTCCATTCAAACACACTCACTCACTCTCTCATCATCTATACCACTTAATCCTGTATTCAGGGTCACGGGGGGCCTGGAGCTTATCCCAAGCGACTTAGGGCACAAGGCGGGGTACACCCTGGACAGGTGCCAATCCATTGCAGGGCACACACACATGTATTACATGTATTTGGACTTGCGGGATGGGGACCGGAGTACCCGGAGGAAACCCACCAAGCACAGGGAGAACATGCAAACTGCATGCACACAGAGATGGGAATCGAACCTGGCCGGGGATCGAACCCGGACCCTGGAGGTGCAAGACGACAGGGCTAACCGCTACCCTTTCAAACTCAAAATGCAAAAGTTTTCAATTTTCAATGTTGTCTTTAAGAATTGTTAAGTTGATGACAAGATTTAAAAACAGCAACATCTAAAAAAATTATCTAATCATAAAGACAACTCAGAAATAGTTTCACGGTTTAAGTGATGCGAGCCGTCGTTTTTCCAGCCTCCTGAGATCTGATGCAAAGCGCCAACTGAATGCCACCTGGCATCCTTGACTGGTGAATAATCTATACCAATTTCCAACTTTTCTCCAGCTTGACCTGGGAGCCATTAATTCTAGCAGAGTGGTGGGCAGGCTCTGTAGGCAGAGATTTATAGTACGTGCAGACAGCTGTGGATGATGAATTGGCGTGTCACTTCAGGCCCACCGCAGACGGAGAGGGGGCCACGGGCATGCACAGACCCATGTATGGTCGTTCCACCAGCGCCCACGCATCACGCCGAAAACGAACTGCCAATCAAAACAATAACCTACGGGTCTTTCTTTCCTCTGTACTTTGATGGCCCTTCCATCAGGTGCCTTGATTTAAATGAGTGTTATAGAAACTGTCATGAAGCAGCTGTACAGAAACCCAGATGTAGATTTAGTGCCGTGGTGACAATGATGAGGGAAAAAAATATAATGATATGGACCTATGCGCTTCTGATCGATAATATTAATTACCGAAATAAATACAGTATACAGTGGTATACTAATCAATGCAATGTACAAGGGCCGTTCAAGTCAAACTGGGACAGGTGAATGATGGCATACAGTGAAACCGACTGACATTCACGGTAAACTTACGTTTCAATTGCAAGAAAAACACATCATCAAAAGTCTGTGAATGAGAATCCCAACTGAGGTGGTTTGGAGCCTACTGCAAACGAGCCCATGAACATTCAGCGAGTGGAATCCCTGATTCTTGAAAAACAACAGATAACTTGTCGCCAACTTGTGCAAGAGACGTATCTGTCTGCAGGAACTGTGAACACAATCATTCACAAACACCACTAGCACATTACAGCAACTCGGCTTGGAGTTATTGCCACATCCCACGGACTTTCCTTACGTTGACCGATTTCGACATGTTGGACCAATTAAGGAGTTCCTGGGAGGCCAGCGTTTTAGATGTGAAGCAGACAGTCTGATCATGGCTAAGTCCACTAGTGTAGAACTGTGTTCTGCTATTTTGACCTGAACACACTTTATACTGTATGTATTGTAGACTATTTCATTGTGCTTGCATTTTGATTATGTAAATAAATGACTGAATTCAATATACGCTCCTTTAATGCAAGCACCTCCAGACTTTGAGGGTTGACTCAGCACTCATCTGTACAGTCCAGCGGAACTTAAGTTGATTCATAACTTTATCCAGCTGTGAATTGACACATTGTGATTTAGGAGTACAGGACAGACTTTATGATTGCACTAGCAGTCTGTGTGATTGTATGATAATTGGCTAGTGGGATAACCCTGCTCCTGTACAGCTGAGGCTTACCGTGAATAAGATTTTTAGGGGAAGCTCTGTCTACCCAGCACCTCCATTTCCACTTGCAGTTTATTTCCAAGCGAGCCTGCGAGGTGAGATAACAGCTTGATGAAATTCGACTCCACTTATTCAAACAAGTTTTATTCGGCCTTTTGCGCTCGGTCTGCCTCCGCGCTCGCTCGATCCGTTTCATCCTCAGACTTGAAATGGGCACATGGTCACGTTACGTAGTTTCCTCTTCCCGTATAGAAGAAGGCTCAATTACTCCTCGTTCTATAACCTCATGTCCCAGCAGGCACACCTTACTCCAGGTGCTGATGGATAAAGCGTCGGTATTCCATTCAAATGTCACGATGGCGCTGCCGCTGCTGCTCAGGAAGGCCTTGAGTTGCCAGTCTTGACACCCGAGAGGGCGAATATTTGTTCTCGGCAGGGATGTTTTTCAACCCAGAACGATGCCGGTAACCTTTCCACGACGATTAATCACCCCACTCAAAGTCAATTAATTCAATTTGGTGCTCTTGAGAGGATCGTTTTTGACAAACAGTTTAAATGCTTTCGACACATGAAATGTGATTTCAGAAGTCTAGAGTGGATCGGTTCCGAGAGGAGAACGGACAGTTCATGGGCAGCGCCCCAGCTGGAATTAACCAGCTGACATTTCAGGTGCCGTTTGAGTTCATCAACATGACAGCGCTTTAGGACGGTTTAAACCGAGGAGGATCAGCTGTCTCTCGTGATGAATGGAGATTGCTAGGGTGAAGCATGATACTAAAACAGAATGGAAAATAAATCGGGGAGGCATCCGGAAACAGAAATACGCATTCTTTTAAAGTTACCTTGGCTAGAGATTTTTGGTCGATTGTTTTATTTTTCTGATCCCTTTTTCAGCCTTTGATTTGCTGGCTTTCAATTTAAATAAAGATCAAAACTGATAATGAGCTGAGAAAACTTTATTAAAAACAACAACAACAAGAAGCTGCTAAGCTTTCTATTCTGATGTGTACTGATTCATTTTCTAAAGTAGAGCAGCTGCAAATCCCAGGTTCATATTCATTACCTTATCCCATACATTATTATTTTAACACCGTACAGTCGTGGCCAAAAGTTTTGAGAATTACATAAATATTGGAAATTGGAAAAGTTGCTGCTTAAGTTTTTATAATAGCAATTTGCATATATTCCAGAATGTTATGAAGAGTGATCGGATGAATTGCATAGTCCTTCTTTGCCATGAAAATGAACTTAATCCCGAAAAAAAACTTTCCACTGCATTTCATTGCTGTCATTAACGGACCTGCTGAGATCATTTCAGTAATCGTCTTGTTAACTCAGGTGAGAATGTTGACGAGCACAAGGCTGGAGATCATTATGTCTGGCTGATTGAGTTAGAATGGCAGACTTGACAAGTTAAAAGGAAGGTGATGCTTGAAATCATTGTTCTTTCATTGTTAACCATGGTGACCTGCAAAGAAAAACGTGCAGCCATCATTGCGTTGCATAAAAATGGCTTCACAGGCAAGGATATTGTGGCTACTAAGATTGCACCTAAATCAACAATTTATAGGATCATCAAGAACTTCAAGGAAAGAGGTTCAATTCTTGTTAAGAAGGCTTCAGGGCGTCCAAGAAAGTCCAGCAAGCGCCAGGATCGTCTACTAAAGAAGATTCAGCTGCGTGATCGGAGTGCCACCAGTGCAGAGCTTGCTCAGGAATGGCAGCAGGCAGGTGTGAGCGCATCTGCACGCACAGAGAGGCCTAGACTTTTGGAAGATGGCCTGGTGTCAAGAAGGGCAGCAAAGAAGCCACTTCTCTCCAAAAAAAACATCAGGGACAGATTGATCTTCTGCAAAAAGTATGGCGAATGGACTGCTGAGGACTGGGACAAAGTCATATTCTCATATGAAGCCTCTTTCCGATTGTTTGGGGCATCTGGAAAAAGGCTCGTCCGGAGAAGAGAAGGTGAGCGCTACCATCAGTCCTGTGTCATGCCAACAGTAAAGCATCCTGAGACCATTCATGTGTGGGGTTGCTTCTCATCCAAGGGAGTGGGCTCACTCACAATTTTGCCCAAAAACACAGCCATGAATAAAGAATGGTACCAAAACACCCTCCAACAGCAACTTCTTCCAACAATCCAACAACAGTTTGGTGAAGAACAATGCATTTTCCAGCACGATGGAGCACCGTGCCATAAGGCAAAAGTGATAACTAAGTGGCTTGGGGACCAAAACGTTGAAATTTTGGGTCCATGGCCTGGAAACTTCCCAGATCTTAATCCCATTGAGAACTTGTGGTCAATCCTCAAGAGGCGGGTGGACAAACAAAAACCCACTAATTCTGACAAACTCCAAGAAGTGATTATGAAAGAATGGGTTGCTATCAGTCAGGATTTGGCCCAGAAGTTGATTGAGAGCAGCGCAGTCGAATTGCAGAGGTCCTGAAAAAGAAGGGCAACACTGCAAATACTGACTCTTTGCATAAATGTCATGTAATTGTCGATAAAAGCCTTTGAAACGTATGAAGTGCTTGTAATTATATTTCAGTACATCACAGAAACAACTGAAACAAAGATCTAAAAGCAGTTTATCAGCAAACTATGTGAAAACTAATATTTATGTAATTCTCAAAACTTTTGGCCACGACTGTACACAGGGGCGTGTATGGTGGACATGCAACAACAAAATAAAAGTTTTCTGTAAGCAGCTGTTTCTTTAAATCCAGCGTAGCAGATATTAAGTTATTCAAAGGTGGATTGTGGCAGTTTGTGGGCGGTTTGTAGTCTTCATGCAGTAGGTGGTTCATGCGTCTTATAATGGATTGTACGGTACAAAAACATGCCAAATACCTTGATAGCTTTTAACTGCCACTAGTGGAACGCTCAGAAATTGGCTAAATCCAACCTCGCACAATAAACTAATAAGTATGAGGCGTGTTCAAGTCAAACCAGTACTCGTGATGAAAATTCAGGTGAATAAAGGCATGAAACTGATGGAAGAATTCAACCATTGTACAGTGATGAGACTCTTAACAGCAGCAAAACTTTAGTGAATGGTGCAAACGTTTTAAAGTACTGTGCGCCCGTGAATGATAATTTGGCCGAGGTGGCTTGGAGCACACTGCAGTCGTTGAGTGGAACGCCTGATCTTTTCCATTCGATGGATAACTTTTCGACAATTTGCGGAAAAGACGCATCTGTCTGTGGGAACTGTACACACAATTATTCACCAACACCACTTGCACGTTACAGGATTTGGGACTTAATGCCACATCCCCTGTACAATCAAAAGTCCTGGTTTTACTTGAACGCCGCTTGTACAGTAGTATGCTTTAATATATACTACACTATAGTGGGGTATAGTGATGTTTATTACATCAGGGCACAGCAGGTTCACAGGGAAAAAGTCTGAAAGTCTCTCTTTCTCTCTCTGTGCTTCCCCACCACGAATGTGTTGTTTTATATTTATTTGATTATCTTGATATCTAAATGATTAGGAAATCCAAATAAAGCAGCTATACACAATAACTACTTGAAATACTACACCCACTCTGGTTATGTAGCACAACACCATGCAGAAATGTATTGAAGTAGAAAGTACTGATATTTGCTGTAGGATGTAGTGGAGAGGGAAAAAAATACAGTACTGTGCAAAAGTTTTAGGCAGGTGTGGAAAAAATGCTGTAAACAAAGAATGCTTCCAGAAATATAAATATTGATTGTTTATTTTTGTCAATTTACAAAATGAGTGAACAAACGAAAAATCTAAATCAAATCAATATTTGGTGTTACTACCTTTTGCCTTCAAACCAAAATAAATTCTTATAGGTAGACTTGCACAAAGACAGGGATTTTGTAGGATTATAGTGAGGTGTATGATCAACCAATTATACCAAGCTAATGATCATCAATGTCACACGTAGGTTGAAACCCAATCATGAACTGAAACAGAAACAGCTGTGTAGGAGGCTTTAAACCGGTAGAAGAACAGCCAAACTCTGCTACCAAGGTGAGGTTATGAAAGACAGTTTAATGTCATGGCAAGATTGAGCACAGCAACAAGACACAAGATAGTTATTCTGCATCAACAAGGTCTCTCCCAGACAATGATTTGAAACCGGGGTTTCAAGATGTGCTGTTCGAGCTCTTTTGAAGAAGCACAAAGAAACGGGCAACGTTGAAGATCGTAGACGATGGTCGGCCAAGGAAACTTAGTGCAGCAGATGAAAGACACATCAAGCTTTTCACCCTTCGAAATCGGAACACGTCCAGCAGTGCCATCAGACCCAGGTACACCTATCTGTACCGGAGAACTGTCCGGAGAAGTCTGGCCAGAAGTGGTCATCTTCATGGAAGAGTTGCAGCCAAAAAGCCATATCTCTGACATGGGAACAAGGCCAAGCGACTCAAGCATGCACAGAAACAGGAACTGGGGTGCAGAAAAATGGCAGCAGGTGCTCTGGACTGATGAGTCAAAATTTGAAATATTTGGCTGTAGAAGAAGGCAGTTTGTTTGCCGAAGGGCTGGAGAGCGGTACAATAATGAGTGTCTGCAGGCAACAGTGAAGGTGGAGGTTCCTTGAATGTTTGGGGCTGCATTTCTGTAAATGGAGTTGAAAATTTGGTCAGGATTAATGGTGTTTATTCTCAATGCTGAGAAATACAGGCAGATACTTATCCATCATGCAATACCATCAGGGAGGTGTATGATTGGCCCCAATTTTATTCTGCAGCAGGACAATGACCCCAAACATACAGCCAAAGTCATTAAGAACAATCTTCAGCATAAAGAAGAACAAGAAGTACTGGAAGTGATGGCAGGGCCCCACAGAGTCCTGATCTCAACATCATCGAGTGTGTCTGGGATTAAATGAAGAGACAGAAGGATGTGAGAACACCTTCATCCACAGAAGATATGTGGTTAGTTCTCCAACATGTTTGAAACAACATACCAGCTGAGTTCTTTCAAAAACTGTGTGCAAGTGTACCTAGAAGAATTGTTGCTGTTTTGGAGGCAAAGGGTGGTCCCACCAAATATTGATTTGATTTAGATTTCTCTTTTTTCATTCACTGCATTTTGTTCATTGATGAAAATAAAGCATTAACACTTCCATTTTTGTAAGCATTCTTTGTTTAAAACTTTGCCTAAAACTTTTGCACAGTACTGTATACAGTGGAACCTTGGATTGCGAGTATGCGACTCACTCGGTCTGTAAGTGTTTTGCAAGACGAGTACATTTTTTCCATAAATTTTTACTTGATAAACGAGCGAGGTCTTGATATATGAGTAGTACGCTTGTGCTTTGTCTGTCTAGCGTCACATGATCACAACTGAGCCAATGGTTCTTCTTCCTCCGTTGTGCCACAAGATTGTGGGTAACCGTCTCCCATGGTCAGTCTCAGTGCGCATGTCGGGATTCTTTTAAAAGGTAAAGTGCAGATTAATGTGTTTTATTTTACTTTATATTTTGTATTAATTATTCTTATATGAATATGCTTGGGTTGAGGAACGAATCATCAGAGTTTCCATTATTCCTTATGGTGAAATTCACTTTGATATACAAGTGTTTTAGATTACAAGCATGCTTCCAAAATGAATTATGCTCGCAATCCAAGGTTTAACTGTACTAATAACACTACTCAAGCATATGTGAAATACTAATATGTGAAATACTGTATGTACTTAAGGACAGATATGAATTCCATCTCTGCTAACTTAGACAGGAAATATAAAGCGATGATCAAACTGTCATTCTTTATTAAATTAAAATTATATTACTTTTTATGAATTGCTACCGTTTTATCAGAATCAACCAACTTCAGGGTGGCAAAAGAACATCAATGTTAATGTTCCAATAATAATGGCACCTTGTCATGATTTCTTATCATGCACCTCACATAAATGTTTTGTCTTTGTCTTTGTGTGAGATTTTAACAGATGAACTTCTGGTCGATACCAAACCTCCATAGTTTACAGAGTGAAAGTTGTTGTATCTGACACAGGGGAAAAAAAAAAAACGCCAGCCATCTTTTTCCCGCTGAGAGGAAGCCTATAGTTTGTGTGTGTATGTGTGTGTGATCCATTGTGTTTGACCTATGCACGGCTGTGCTTGAGGAATGGATCACTGCAGGGATGATGGTATTTATGATCCCGCTGATAAAGGCTGCTGGAAGAGAGACTCGTCCTCCACGGGGACAGCAGACAATCCTTCAGCTCGCTATTTCCTCCAGGCCTCTGGGAGAGCGATGGCCTGATTTACAGCACGGATTATCTATAATCTCAAGGCTGGGAAATGTGGCTGATGACTGCGACTAATCCGAGAGTAAATCCAGGCAGCCCTGTGGCCCAGAAAAGATCTACAATCGGAAAGGAAAGCTGATGATTTTGCGCCTCGACAGAATCTGACATTGCAGTTTCAAGGTGTTGCTGGTGTAGGAGTACGCGCGTGTGTGTGCTCGCTGAAGATTGTTTTTTTTTCCGCTTTACCTGACAAAAACAACCCTGAGCCGTGACGCGATATTTTTAAACGAGTCGAGGGGGGAATTCTGGTGCTGCCTCTGCACTCTTTGTGATAGTGAGAGTGCCGTCGCAGCTTTTTCCCCTTCTTTATTCAGTGTATTAACATAGCTATCAGGAGGAGCAGACGCAGATCCACACGGTACCTCAGCTGTAGTCAGGTGCCATTGAGAGCGATTCATTGTGAAGGAATGACCTGACCTATTGGTATTAACTCCGGTCTTTTCTAAGTCCACCTGCTATTCAGCACTCTGCATGGGAAAACTTTTCCCTCGAACTTCACCACACATTCACCTGTTACAGTTCCCCCAAGCCCCCGAACACCCCCACACCCTCCACTTCACATCGTAAATCAAATATTCATGTTTTGTGTAGGAGATGCTAAAATAAACCAAAAGAGCAATCTTCCTTCCTTCCTTCCTTCCTTACACTCACTCACTCACTCACTCACTCACTCACTCACTCACTCACTCACTCACTCACTCATCAGCCAGACAACTCATATCAATCAAACTGGCCCATTAATAATCCCCGGCCCTATATGCTATTTAAAATAAATCTTTTTTTGGTTTTGTTGCATTTCAACTTTTGCACTGCAAATGCACTGATGTCATCCTGGCTTTCTGTTATGGCGCACAGACAATGGTTTAAGTTCATTAGCGTGAATTAAAATCCATCACCGTATATTTCATTAATGGATTATAATAAGTCACAATAATAGTAAAAAAGAAAAGGGAGAAATTCTTATCAAAGATCAAATATGCTTACAAGGCCTAACTTTAGTAGGAAGCATATCAGAGTTTCTGTGAGGGACAGTAGATAAACAATTTTATAAAAGTACTATATGAAAAAAATGGGTTATGGGTTTTTTTAGACTAGGATTTTTTTATGTTAATATAAAATAGCAATACTGTACATAGCAGTTAAAATTAATTCACAAATCTTTACTTAGTAAATGATAAAAAAATTGATTAAATGCTATTATTATTTACAAATTTTTAAAATACATATTATTTAAAATGTGTGTAATTTTTAAAATAAATTTAAATATAAAAAATACATTATAAATTTCTCTGTTGCAAATGAAGCAAGCGTGACATTATTATTATTATTATTATTATTATTATTATTATTATTATTATTGTTGTTGTTGTTGAAATAATAATAATAATGATAATAATCTTCAATAATAATAATAATAATAATAATTATTATTATTATAAGGCAGCATATTCAATAAAAAACAAGCACAGTTAATATTTTTAATTAACAAAAAAAACTTTTTTGTGTAAGGCCACGATTCACAATCTTTACTATGAACAATATTACACGCATCAAAAATGAACGATTTCCCACATTGATGCAGGTCGTGTACAAGAACAACGACATCCGGTTGGAGCTGTCTCGGCTGGCGCGCATCGTGGACCCTAAGATGAAGATCCAGGGAGATGTTGTGTTTAAGTGCGAGAACGTTGCCACGCTCGACCCCATCTCTTTCGAGACCCCCGAGGCCTACATCAGCCTCCCGAAGTGGAACACCAAGCGCATGGGCTCCATCTCGTTCGACTTCCGCACCTCCGAGCCCAACGGCCTGATCCTGTTCACGCACGGCAAGCCGCAGGACAGGAAGGCGGCCGGGAGCCAGAAGAACACCAAGGTGGACTTTTTCGCAGTGGAGCTGCTGGACGGAAGTCTGTACCTGCTGCTGGACATGGGCTCGGGCACCATCAAGGTCAAAGCTACGCAGAATAAAGTCAACGATGGGACGTGGTACCACGTGGACATCCAGAGAGACGGAAGATCAGGTCAGTGTGTGTGTTTCAGTGTGTGTGTGTAAATGTGTGTGCTGTGTTTGCGTTTAATTAAAACTGCATCTTCATTTTAAAGCAAGTAGCTCAGCTTAGTTGCGGCCATAAAAATGTGCGCAATGTAATGTTATCAGCACTTATTATCATATAGTAGAGATGATAGTTAATTGGCGTTTGAATCATTTTAATGAAACTCATACCAACTTATGTTGCATTTAGAATGCCAGCCAATAGACTGTCACGAATGTTTAGCGAAATCTTTAATCACTGAGGAATAGCCTGCTTACATCATCCGCTCCTACCCCGATCTCCACCTCTCACGCGAGCGGAAAGGGCTCGGTATCAGTTCATACCACACACTTGTGAGGAAGGTCTCCAGGGATATTAATAATGCAGACGATTAGAAAATGGTGTTCATGGGCCTGAGCCGATGTCACTTCTGCAGAGATTAGCTCTATTGATCCTTTCCTCTCCACTCCGGCTACTTGGTTTACATTTTACTACCTGTGTGTGTGTGTGTGTGTGTGTGTGTGTGTGTGTGTGTGTGTGTGTGTGTGTGTGTGTGTGAGAAAGCCAGCTTTACACAATTCACACACTCACAGCGAGGTCATAAAGACAAGACTCAAATACACTAGAGACCAACTACTACTGCTGTTCTCCAGTATAAATGTTTCTGTCAGCGCTGAACACAGTCTGTCTTTTAAAGATAAAAAGACGTCAATATGATATTGCGTCCGCCGCAGATTAGTTGCCGTCTTATCCCGGACTGTGTTTGATCCTGAGAGCAACAGCACCACCAACAGGCAACCTGCCACTTTTTTCAGTAACCGAGAAGGCGCATATGAAATGCAATTGGGAATGTCGCTGAGGTTTACTCTCTCACCCAAAAAGAAGAAAATAAGAGCAGTGAAGACGAGGATGAAGCCGTACATTTATAACAGTATAATAGTTTGTTTTGGCTCTTGTTCCATTAGAAAAATGACATCATAGTGTCTGACTGTCGGTCCTGATGTCCTGTGGGGATACTACAAGAGATAATTGGCTGATCATGCTGAAATGATGATCATTAAGTTAAAGATCGTTAAAAGCATACTTAGTGAGTAAACACTTTTATAATGGCGAATCTTGTCCTCTGTAGGTACTATATCCGTAAACAGCCGTCGTACGCCGTTCACGGCCAGCGGAGAGAGCGAGATCCTGGACCTGGAGGGCGACATGTACCTTGGCGGACTTCCTGAGAACCGCGCCGGCCTCATCCTGCCCACCGAGCTCTGGACCGCCATGCTCAACTACGGCTACGTGGGCTGCATCAGGGACCTGTTCATCGACGGACGCAGTAAAGACATCAGGCAGATAGCCGAAGAGCAGAACGGCGCGGGGATCAAACCGTCCTGCAACAAGGTGCCGGGGAAGCAGTGCGAGAGCTACCCATGTAAGAACAAAGGGGCGTGCAAGGAGGGCTGGAACCGCTTCATCTGCGACTGCACTGGCACTGGGTACTGGTCCCGGACCTGCGAGAGAGGTACGTCCGTGGTCATCTCCAATTAATGTACGCAGATGAAAAATGCAAACACCCAAACGCATTCAAAGGTGTTTCCGATGTCCTTTTCTAACTTTTACGGCTTACGCTTTGTGACAGGTTTCAGGTGCATGCAAGATTACAAAAGACTTTGCATACACCCTCACTACAAATACTGGCAAGACTGACACTACAGTAGATACATACAATAATACAGAAGCCTGGAATATGTTAAACAGCACTGTTTACCGCTCAGACTGTTCAAACAGCCTGCGTAAAGTTCACACCTTCAGGACTGCCAGATTCTCTCTTGAGTAGAAGCATCATTTTGCACAAAATGAGTTAAGTTTATTTGAACTTTTAGGAATTAAGCCTTCGAATCATAATGAATCTCAGAATCAGGAAGTCCAATCAAGGCCATTGTTCGCTAAGGTTTCCATGCATACCTACAGAAACATGTGACGTCTGTGATGTCTGATTCTGGAAACAAGCGGCCTCGGCACCTCTGAGTCTCCACATTTTCTCAATAACATACGTAATGATACAGATCAAAACATTTACGCTCATTATATTTATACAAATTTTGGCATTAACACACGGGCATATTGATGTTTATTACTTTTGAAGCTGGGATAGATTTTCAATAATCGCTTAATATCAGTTCCACGTGAATGGCTTTCATAGTAATCGTGTGTTATTTACAAACAGCTTTTGCATCTGTTTGTACAGCTTTTAACCTTTAATATCCCATCAGGTGCCATTTGTAAACAGAGGATTAGTGACTTAATCACAATAATAAATAAGCTCATTAATCTCCCAGTGTGGAGCTGAGTACAGCAGGAGCACTGAGCTGGAGCTGCAGTTGTGACTTTATGGTTTTCATTAAAAGGACTGGAATTGGATTAAGAACTGTCCAACTCATTATTAAAACCTGGAAGGATAGTGCTGAACCTTCAGCTTCATGAAGGAAATTAAGTCTGAAAAAAAAAAAAATAATAATAATAACTGAGCGTGATCAGAGGTCACGTAAACTCTTAGTGAAGTTGCATGGTAAAAAAAAAAAAAAAGGGAAGTAGAAATCAGAACTGTTTGACTGAACAGCTGTGTGTTTTTGGGACGACTCAGAAAAAAGGCTTCAGTTTGCTAGGGAGCGTAAGGATCAGCCTTTTGAGCAATTGCAAAAGGTCATGTGACCGGATGAGTCCAGCTTTAGTCTATTGCAGAGTGATGGACGTGTCAGGGTAAGAAGGGAAGCTCATGATGCGATGCACCCATCATGCATAGTGTCCCCAGTACAAGCCTCTGGAGACAGTGTTATGATCTGGGGTTACTTCAGTTCTAGGCTTAGGTCTAGACTCAGCAATGTTATGTGGCAATAAAATGAAGTCAGCTGATGACCTGAATGTACTAAATGACCAGTTTATCACATCTATAGAGTGTTTTTTTTCTGATGGTACGACCATGTCCTGTGACTCAGATTGTGAAAGAGTGGTTTACAATACAGAGCTAAACGCATTTGAATAAAATTTCCGAAAATACAATGCAATCAAATAATAAGTAAGGCTTAAGACATTTTTGGTTCTAACATGCACATTACTCAGTTCTATCATAACACATTACTCAGCTCTATCATAACACTTTACTCAGCTCTATCATAACATATTACTCAGATCTATCATAACACATTACTCAGCTCTACTGTAACACATTACTCAGCTCTATCATAACACATTACTCAGCTCTACTGTAACACATTACTCAGCTCTATCATAACACATTACTAAGCTCTAATGTAACACATTACTCAGCTCTACTGTAACACATTACTCAGCTCTATCATAACAAATTACTAAGCTCTAATGTAACACATTACTCAGCTCTACTGTAACACATTACTCAGCTCTATCATAACACATTACTCAGCTCTATCATAACACAGCACTCAGGTCTATCATAACACATTACTCAGCTCTATCATAACACATTACTCAGCTCTATCATAACACATTACTCAGTTCTAGTGTAACACATTACTCAGCTCTATCATAACAAATTACTAAGCTCTAATGTAACACATTACTCAGCTCTACTGTAACACATTACTCAGCTCTATCATAACACATTACTCAGCTCTATCATAACACAGCACTCAGGTCTATCATAACACATTACTCAGCTCTATCATAACACATTACTCAGCTCTATCATAACACAGCACTCAGCTCTATCATAACACATTACTCAGCTCTATCATAACACATTACTCAGCTCTATCATAACATATTACTCAGATCTATCATAACACATTACTCAGCTTTATCATAACACATTACTCAGCTCTACTGTAACACATTACTCAGCTTTATCATAACACATTACTCAGCTCTATCATAACACATTACTCAGCTCTATCATAACACATTACTCAGCTCTATCATAACACATTACTCAGCTCTATCATAACACATTACTCAGCTCTATCATAACATATTACTCAGATCTATCATAACACATTACTCAGCTCTACTGTAACACATTACTCAGCTCTATCATAACACATTACTAAGCTCTAATGTAACACATTACTCAGCTCTACTGTAACACATTACTCAGCTCTATCATAACACATTACTCAGCTCTATCATAACACAGCACTCAGGTCTATCATAACACATTACTCAGCTCTATCATAACACATTACTCAGCTCTATCATAACATATTACTCAGATCTATCATAACACATTACTCAGCTCTACTGTAACACATTACTCAGCTCTATCATAACACATTACTCAGCTCTACTGTAACACATTACTCAGCTTTATCATAACACATTACTCAGCTCTATCATAACACATTACTCAGCTCTATCATAACATATTACTCAGATCTATCATAACACATTACTCAGCTCTACTGTAACACATTACTCAGCTCTATCATAACAAATTACTAAGCTCTAATGTAACACATTACTCAGCTCTACTGTAACACATTACTCAGCTCTATCATAACACATTACTCAGCTCTATCATAACACAGCACTCAGGTCTATCATAACACATTACTCAGCTCTATCATAACACATTACTCAGCTCTATCATAACACAGCACTCAGGTCTATCATAACACATTACTCAGCTCTATCATAACATATTACTCAGATCTATCATAACACATTACTCAGCTCTACTGTAACACATTACTCAGCTCTATCATAACACATTACTCAGCTCTACTGTAACACATTACTCAGCTCTATCATAACACATTACTCAGCTCTATCATAACACATTACTCAGGTCTATCATAACACATTACTCAGCTCTATCATAACACATTACTCAGCTCTATCATAACACATTACTCAGTTCTACTGTAACACATTACTCAGCTCTATCATAACAAATTACTAAGCTCTAATGTAACACATTACTCAGCTCTACTGTAACACATTACTCAGCTCTATCATAACACATTACTCAGTTCTATCATAACACATTACTCAGCTCTACTGTAACACATTACTCAGCTTTATCATAACACATTACTCAGCTCTATCATAACACATTACTCAGCTCTATCATAACACATTACTCAGCTCTATCATAACACATTACTCAGCTCTATCATAACACATTACTCAGCTCTATCATAACACAGCACTCAGCTCTATCATAACACATTACTCAGGTCTATCATAACACATTACTCAGCTCTATCATAACACATTACTCAGCTCTATCATAACACATTACTCAGTTCTACTGTAACACATTACTCAGCTCTATCATAACAAATTACTAAGCTCTAATGTAACACATTACTCAGCTCTACTGTAACACATTACTCAGCTCTATCATAACACATTACTCAGTTCTATCATAACACATTACTCAGCTCTACTGTAACACATTACTCAGCTTTATCATAACACATTACTCAGCTCTATCATAACACATTACTCAGCTCTATCATAACACATTACTCAGCTCTATCATAACACATTACTCAGCTCTATCATAACACATTACTCAGCTCTATTATAACACATTACTCAGCTCTATCCTAACGCATTGCATGCGTTAGATCTGTTGCCTGTTGTGTTATTATCTACCCTGCTATTCTGGGTGATTTCCAGGACTCAGAGTGAAACGTTATTGAGTCTGGGGACGGAGAGTAAATTTACTGTAACAAGCTGTAAACAAGATACTCATGAATAAAACCATGAGTATCGATTCTGTTCCACTTTCTGCAATTTCATGTCAGTTTGATTAATACAAATGCGACCATTCTATACTCCAAACTGCTCCCTCAGGCTGACTCCACTGAGATTCCTCCTGTGATGCATTACAAACCAAGGAAAAGAAAAGAAAAGTCCTGTGATGTGTCCGAGGTCTCTCGGAATGAATACACACTTTGGGATGAGGTCATATCATTTTTTTTTTTTTTTTCTGAACTGAAGCTTTTGGAGATATTATTAAAGTAAACGTACAAACTTATGGTAATGAGAATGTTTAACCCTGATACAGATTTAACCTGTGAGTTAGAAAGCCATATATTTTTTTACTAATATTATAATGTATACCTGCTGATATGACGGTTAATTACAGAACTATTAACTTTAGTATTCAGTAGTCAATTGTTTACAAAATACAACTAGAGAGTGATGTCATAACTGGTAAAATACAACTTAATCTTTGTTTTAGACTTATTTGTTTAGAGTTTAATCAAAAAAATCTGTAAAAATTTGTGTTCTTTTTTTAATTTAATTTATTTATTTTTATTTATTTTTATTTTTTAGTGTTTTATAAGCTTATCATTTTCTAATTATACCAGTCATGTAATTATGATGCTTTTCACCTTAACAAAAATTCTACCCATTAATTTTTAACAACTGGAGAATTTTAAACCAAGGTCTGTACAAACTAGCAGTTATTGTGAATTATGAATTAGACTGTATGAGCAAAACGTTTAACAGGAGACAAAAGTCTACAGTTTACAACAGTGCGTATTTTGCCCAAATTAATCTAAACATTCTACTGTAGTATACACTTTATTTACAGCATGTTTTTTATATACCTCAAGCTAACACTTTATTAAAGAACGGTGATAAATGAACGGTAATCAATGAATCAATAAATAAAATCAATAAATTGATTTATTAACTTGACTTTTGATCCTACCGATGACATGTTTTAGGGTCCTGACATTAGTCCAATCCCCTGCCTGAAAAGTGGGACCAATAAAATTAGCTTCCTTCTGCACAGGGACGCAGAAAGTTGCTTGTTATTGTTTCTCACAATTTATTAATGCACTTACATGGAGTTCAAGTCAAATTAACACTTTTGATGGCTCAAAACAACAGAACACAGTCCTGAGAGTTAAAACACCCTTTATTTCTCCCTACAATCCCCTGCCGCAATAATCAGTTTACAAAGATCAGGTGAGAGCACCTCGGCCGCACCACACCTACGGACTTACAGTACAGTACAGTACAGTCTTCATTACAAACGTGTCCCAAATTTGAACCATTTAAATGAAAAATAAGTCAATTCCCAGCCTATGATTTGCAGTTAAAGTGCTTTGATATTACAACATATCACATTTGTTCCAAAGTCTGAGAATATTCATGCATTTTGTGTGTGTGTGTGTGAGTGTGTGTGTGTGTGTGGACAGATGCCCAGGGAACTTTGTCCTGTCTCTGTGGACTCCACATAGTTGGCTACATCACCTGATTTAATCACTATTGATTCAGATGGTGTGAAGGCCATCAGCAATGACCCCTGCCTGCCTGCCTGTGTGTGTGTGTGTGTGTGTGTGTGTGTGTGTGTGTGTTTATTCACAGTGCTCCCAACTCACAGATGAGGACCTTTTATAGTTTTACTGACTTTGTTCTATATAATGGCGTTTTTTCCGCCAACTTCCAGCCAAAGTGTCGTTGGCGATAATGTTTAAGCACAACATAAAATCTACCTCCAGCTACAGCATGCACTGATGATGCACATGAGCTTTCTTTCTGTTAAAAGCTTTTGGCATATTGATTTCGTGTTTTAACGTCTCTGATTGTGTTGGAAGAAGCGTTGCGAGATGACACCCATGGAGGTTTATCTCATAATTACTCTTTCAGCCCTAATCTGCGTAATTATGCCTGTGATTTCTTTTCTTTCTCAGGTTGTCATTTCTTTTGATTGCCTCTAACTTCTTTTTTTTTTTTACTCTCACTGTCCTCTGGAGATGATGAGGATGATGAGGATGAGAAAGAGGAGGAGTTTGGTTCTGGGTGAAAGAGACACAGTAATTAGTTCTCTCTGCTTTTACATTCAGGCCAGTGTGTGTGTGTGTGTGTGTGTGTGTGTGTGTGGGGGGGGGGGGGGTCTTGTTTATTTTTATGGTTTACTTACATGTGCATTGATGCTAAAATCACAGAGAATTATGCACTATAAATACACACACTCTACATATACTGTGTACAGTATGTACAGGTAGCATCACCAATGCAACTGGAATATACAAAGTCATTTTTGTTGGACTGCATTCCTCCTTCCTCCTTCCTCATTGCCCATGCTCCCAGAACCAGTCTTATACAATCTGCGTCCTGCAGTATGTCCGTGTCATCAAGGAAGAAAAACTCCATCGATGTGATGTGCTGGTGATTCGGTACATTCAGGTCGTCAGCTGACTTCATTTTATTGCCACATAACGTTGCTGAGTCTAGAACTGAAGCAACACCAGATCATAACACTGCACATCTGCGTCTGCAGACTTTGCAAGTGAGCTGAGTGGGCCGGCGCGTTGTCATGAATAAGGCGGACCCCCTTTGTGAGTATACACACTGTGTACTGTGGGGCGTTTAAACATGAAGGAATATTTATGAACATCCTCATTTTTGGAGACAATTTTTTTTTATATGATAATACGAATTTTGTGACCGCCCTTTATATTAATATTATATTGATACTACTGTATATACAGTTAGAGAGACAGACAGAGAGAGAGAGAGAGAGAGAGACGAAAACAAGGACAGCTAGCTAAACTGTAGACAAACAGATGAGGAGATACAGTAGATTGTGGACTGAAAGATAAACAGACAGACAGGCAGACAGAACTGAACTGTAGGCAGACCATCAGAATAACAGACAAACACACAATCTGTTAGACAGACAGAGTATAGACAGACAGACAGACAGACAGACTGATTGACAGACAGAAGGCCGAGGAAACAGAAAGATTGATGATAAACAGACAGAATGTATTCAGACAGACAGATGACAGAAAAAAAGATGAAGAGAAACAGAGACAGACAGATACAGTGCAGATACAGGTACAGTACATACTTGCATATTACTATTTACCTAACTGACATATTGGTATTAACACACACACACACACACACACACACACACAAACAATCATTACTATATTAATGGAGGTGCTAATGGCTGAGTGAGTGTTTGTGTGAGTCGACTGTGGGTTGAAGTGTTACAGGGTTACACTGTCATTCTGTCAGAAAACACATCGCTCTCCAAAGTGTGTTTCCTGGTACACACACACACACACACACACACACACACACACGCCCCTCGCTTCCCCAGCAATCTGCCTGATTTCATGGTTTGTAGTACGAATCAGCTTGCATTCTGCTCGTCCCACCTCGTCATTCATCCGTGTTTGAAAAGTCTCTAATCAGGCTGAATGGCCAATCAGAGCCGCGCCTAGAAAAAAAAGGCATCCTTGCAGTCAGACGCAAATAAAACCCGCAGCTCTGAATTTGCAAATGACTCCATACAGAACAAGATACCTCGCTCTGTATGTGTGTGTGTGTGTGTGTGTGTGTGTGTGTGTGTGTGTGTGTGTGTGTGTGTGTGTGTGTGTTATACTGCACCACTGATAACGTCTTTTCAAGTATCAAAACACACACGCACGCACACACACACACACACACACACACACACACACACACACACACACACACACACACACACACACACACACACACACACCCCTCTGGGGCAGATCTGATAACAGATAATTCAAAGCCTTTGTAGAATATTTCCTTCCGCTTTCATTCAAATCTGAAACAGTTTCTCTGCTTTAATTGTCGTCTTTTTTTTCTTTTTTATCAGAACACGGTTTTGACGTCATGTTAAATCCTCTCTACATAAAGAAACAATGCTTTCCGGTGCTTTGGATGCTTTACTGATGTTGGAAATGCAGAGAGAAATTAATTGTTGACATGAAAAAAAAAACGTAAATAAAAAAATCACGTTGGAACCGTTTTCTTGACAAAAATGATTGTAATTTATCATCGCGTCAGCGTTTTTAATGTAGTTGCAGAAGCAAAAAGCATGATTAAGGAAATAAATAAATGTAAAATAATAGCAATAGCACAGGCATCTGATAAAAACGTTCTTTTCCTAGCAAAAACAAATTGTCAAAATGTTTAATATCCTGCCCAAAAAAAAAAAAAAAACAAAACAAAAAAAACCCTGAGATAATCAGCACTCTTAATTATTTCCAAAAATGATAAGATTCCAAATGATGTGATAAAGAATCCTGAAAATACGGAACCGTCAAAACAGAAACATAAAAAAAAACTTAATATAATATTATAATATGATAATCAAACTTAATATAATTAGTAAAAATTAGTAAAATGATATTTGTAATAGAAAATGTAAAGAATTTGCGAATTCGAATTCTACTTCTATGCGTTGAGAAAAAATAATTCATGGAAAATCCTTGTGTACGGTTTCTTTGAGTCACAAGGGTCTGGGAAAAAAAAAAGGCAAAATATTATAGTGGGGAAAAGAATTATTTGACCTCCTGCAGGTTTTGTAAGTTACAAAGAAATGAAGGGTCTATAATTTTTATCCTAGTTTTATTGTGGACAGAATATCTCTTCTTTACAGATCTTCTTAAAAAGTTTCTTTTAAGGTTTCTTGCCTGTCGCTTGAAGTTTCCGCTCCCATCATAAAGATTCTATAGTTTTAGGAGCCTGACTACAGTAAGTACGCCGTGACCTCCATGACCTTCATGTACTTCTTCATAAGCCACTGTTTTGTCGCCTTGGCGGCTCATCGTCATGCTGGAAGACCCATTTACTTCTTAGTAAAAATCCGTCTGTCCTGAACATGTCAGAGATTTATGAACTTGGAGAGTACTTTCATAAATCCCAAATGAACATTTTATTACAGAAAACAAACCAACGTGTCAGCTGTTACACGTTTTAACCACGTTTTAACCACGTCCGTGTGATCGGGCTGTAACCATAGAAACGTCAACATACAGTATTAAAGAGGGTAGTCTAATATACTGTAAACCCATCGAGGCTGCCATTAAAGAACACAACCTTCAACACCTCCTGTCATAGAAACGAATCAACACCAATCAGAATAAATATACTGTAGTTTAAATAGCTCAATGGAAAACTTTCATGATGTCGCATACTGCGGACTTACAGTAAAGCGGGAAAAGGAATTATTTATTAGACTGAAAGTTTGTTTGTTTTTCTTGTTCGCAAAAGCGGTGAAAAATCCTGGCAGTGATGGGAGACACAAGTCCATCAGATATGCCGTGAATCTTTTCCACCTTTAATCACACTGAAAGCTCACGAGAAAGATGGACGAGCCACGGAGCGGCATCGAGCTTTTTCCAGCGCCTGCTTTTTTCTGACAGAGATGAAAGACGCACAATTTGTAGCTGCTGATAGTTTGTTTCGTCTTTCATCCAGTAAAGAGGAAAACGAAGAAAATGGACAGGGATTTTTGTTTTAATGGAGAAATCTGGGAAAGAAAGCGCCGACAGATTCCTCTATACTGTATACTGTACGAATGTTTGTTTAATGTTTGTTTCAGGGCAGGACGGTGTGATGAAGAAATCGCTCAGGGTGATATCACGGTGTCGGCGTATGGCAGACTCTCCTACCGTCACATTTTAGTTTTCGAGATATTGATGATATTAAATGATGTATAAATAAGCTGAACAGTGCAAAAAAAAAAAAAAAAAAAAACTGTCAGTCAAAGAATATTTAAATGTTTATATAAATACACTGTAAAAAATAAATTGTAAATTTTACGGTAAAAAACCGGCAGATTTGGTTGCCAGAATTTTACCGTAAAAAATACGTTATTGCACTGTAAAAAAAAATAAGCCCTAAATTTTACGGAAAAAAAAAAAAACGGCAGCTGTGGTTGCCAGACGTTTACCATAAAAAAGAGGTAGCAACATTTTTGGTTGTATAGGATTACACTCACTATACTGTATACTCAATAGATTTTAATTGTTTCTTTTTTTTTCAAGCCTGGCCAGGAATTGAACCCACACCCTGGTGGTGCAAAAGCGACGGTGCTAACCACTGCACTACTGTGTTTGCTGTGCAACTGCAAAACACAACGACAACGTTTGTGTAGCAAGTACAGTAGTGTAGTGGTTAGCACTGTTGCCTTGCACCGCCAGGGTCTGGGTTCGCTTCCCACCCAGCCTTGGAAAAAATAAAAAATAATTGAAATCTGTAAAATGAGTGAAATTCCATACATCCTAAAAACATTGCTACCATATTTTTCACGGTAAACGTCTGGCAACCACAGCTGCCGTATTTTTACCGTAAAATGTACGTTTATTTTTTACAGTGTATAAATATATTTATAATAATATTATTAATATAATAATAATACTAATAATAATAATAATAATAATTTTTATAATATAATATATTTATAAAGATTTCAATTTTATTAAAGATTTCTTGCTTAGGGGTTTAAAGTCTATTTGTAGAAGGAATTTTTAACTATTATGGCTAATTATCAATCCAGTCGGGTACATGAGCCCTGAAAATTGCTTTGTAATCAATTGTTTTCTAATCAATTTCTAGTTAATCAAGTTTTAGTTAAACCCTTTCTATAATGAAATCAGCCAGTTGTGGAAGTAATTCCATGAATGAACATTTGAATAATAAGATATATGTTTTATTTAATCATAATTAAATGTATTTTTTAATAAAATGAAAATAAAAATAAAATTTAAAAAGTTGGGATACTCTATTTTGCAAACTACATTTTTGTACAGTGCTGTGCAAAAGTCTTGAGCCCCCAGAACCCTCCCCCCCACCCCTACACACATTTCTTCATATTAAATGTAATTAAATCAAAAGATGTAACAAGCTGCAAAGTGCTTAAAAATACTGTACGATTTTAAAACCTCAGCAGCGACCTCATTTCCCCTCTCGTCTGTTCCAATCAGCATCACCAGTATACTAATCCCCGGCCTGATCATCTGCCATCATCTGCACCTGTGTCTCACTGGTTCATACCTTAGAGTAGTTTTTTTTTTAAAAATTTTTATTATTATTATTCTTGAATGCTTTATACTGTACTGTAGGTTAATATGTGGCTTAACAAACAAAAAGCATTCCTCTGAAATTGCTCAGGTACAGGGACTGGACTGATAATGAGAGACAAAAAAGAATGAGAGCCTGAAAAAAAAAAAAGTCCTTCTGGACGCCTGGAGAACTGTTCCTAAAGACTTCATTAAAATACAAGAAAGTTTGACTTTTTGGAAACAAAATGTGAAGGTATGAAGGGGGTCAAGACTTTTGCACAGTACCGTGTATGAATGATTTTGAAAGAAATTTGAAAAACTGAGGAGTGAGAGAGACTTGTGAGAGTACGACTGTAACATGAGCGAGTGCATGAAACAAGCTAACTATAAACGGATCGATAAATCATACAGCGACTTTTAATCATCTAAAAAGATTTAATGTGGGGCGAGAGCAATAAAACTCTACAAGGTAGTGCAAACAGATTATCCTGATCATTTTCCTACAGCAGCACAATGATAAGTGTTTTATTCCTAACGTGTGTCCTTCAATATCGAACCATAAACACGATAAACATTACAATCTTTATTTCAAAAAGCGATTCTCCGTGTCTCTAGTCGCGCATAAAGCTTGAGCAGAATCAGGTGATGTTCTCCCTGTTCCCTCTCCATCCTCTTTCCACGAAGCCCCCGTGATAAGATCAGAGGACGGATCAGCCATTTCTTCTTTAAGCTCTGTCTGCTCCCAGCCTCCCCCATAATTATGTGTCAAGGCCATTTTGTGATGTATTACACGCTCCTGTAATCAGGCTGCAGGAGATGCCGGAGGGAGTGTTTGGAAACGCTGGCGGTGTGTCTTTGTGAACGCACATATGTGCCTGGTGTGTTGTCTTTCTCTAACGTGCATAGAAGAAACGAAAAGAAAATGATAATAATAATTCTTCGGCATTAATGCTTAATCTCTAATCGTTCAGATCAATCGGTGTTTAAATCCTTGTGCATGTGGTTGACGGAATTATTAACTTGCAATTCTGGGCGTTCAGATAGGCGTAGTTGTTGCACACCTCCATGTTGATCTTGTTAGCAACCAGCAATGCAGGTAACTCGTACAAGTGATGTATGTTTTCCTCTTCAAAACTCCCAGAGAACTGTACAGTCAGTGTTGCAGATTTAAAACTTTTTGTCTCTATTGATGAATCTATGGCTAATACTTGTACTGTAGACACAGTGCAAGTCATTTACAGTAAAGAAGCGCTCTTTCATTTTCGTTTAAGCGGCCACGTTGAGTTTCCAAATAGGAATTCTGACTTATTTGCCTTTTCTTCATCATACGTCATAATTGATGATCTTTGATCAAGTTAAACTCGAGCTATAAATTATAGGGAATGTCAAAAAAGATATTGTCAACATACCGTGCATCAGGTCATGTGATCTACTAATAATCCTGCATACTGGGCGTGGTCACGCCCCTATACCACATACAGTATACACAGTCCATAGAGAATCAGTTTAAAATGAGCTATAGGTTAAAATGAGCATGTATCCCGGGCCTGTCCATCATCTTCAGTAGACGTTTCTTTACCAGAATGCATCTGGAAAACTATTCTCATCTCAGGCAGTACTCAAGTCATTCTGACACAGGGTAAATTAGCCACCAGCGAGAGTTCTCCTCCTCCTAGCTTGTTTTTTTTTTTTTTTTTTTTCTCCTCCCGTCCTTTTTGCCTCCAAGAATTTCTGTGCTCAGACACCCAGACACTCAGACAGCACAATCCTTCGCTCCTGTCTCTGCCGTTTAGTCGAGCCGGGGGTGAAGCCCCTCCTCGATTTCCCACCCTGACACAATCTGCTGAATATTTCACGCACTCGGGTATGGGTAAAAAAAAATTTCTAATGATAAAATACAATAAATAAAAAAAAAAATTTTAAAAAGAGAGAAATTGAAATCAAAACAGATCCAGAACACAGACTCAATTCTGCTGTTGTCATAGTAATCAACCTCCCCCTCCCCACCACTTCACTTCCATCCAGACTCCACCCATCTTCGTCTCCCCCGAGAAAAAGTTTAAATGAGCCGTGAAAGGATGAGGGACGAGAAAGAGAAAAGAAGCAGCAGCAAGGGGAATGGTATATAAAATATATACATGAGCACGTTTCAGGTTTTGGCCTATTTTTACATTCCAGCTGCTCATAATCCTGTCTTGAGAGAGCAATGTGGACAGTTAAAGACCGGAAAAAATCGCGGCCGGGCCTTTTTTTTTGACTGTTTACTGATGAGCGTGCACTCAATGTACTGCAGCCTCAGATTCCTCTCAGGTTCTTCACTCACAGGAGTCGAACCCTACATGAGGTCTGAGATCCTTTTCTGCTCACCACAGTTGTACAGAGTGGTTATTTGAGACGGCTCATGTATCCGCTCAATGGAGAACCACTCAGATCGATATTTTTTTGCTGAAATATTCAAATCAGATCAGTCTGGTTCCAAGATTTTTTTATTTTCGTCTTTTTCCTTTTTTTCCAACTGTAAACCTGGATCTGCACAACGTGACAGTATGTGTTTCCCTTCTGTCACATGGATAATCACAGATGTTCCTAGATAAGGTTGTCTGTATGTGTATGTGATTTTGTGTATAATATTTTATATGCTTTCTAAAATATTCCGTTTGGAATATTTGACCTTTAAGGGCAATACGTAACTTAACCACTGTTAGACTTTTGTTAGGAGTGCATTTGTGTTGTGAACCATAATAGCTGGAATATCTGGGCTTTGCCTCCACCTAGTGGACATTATGGGTATTTTATTGGCCCCAAACTCTAACCCGAGGGACACAGAGGACATTTTAAAAGCGTGTGAAATACTATATATGCTGTGTGTAAACACAGCCGCAGAGGTGCTTTTGCAAACTGCAGCGTCGTTTTGTTTTTCACATTTCATCCATCATACTGTATTAATGCTGAAAAGCTGTAAAAAAAAAATAAAATGTAAAAGATAAAAAAATTTGCCCAGATTAATTCAGATAGTATAGTAGGCAGAAGCATGGTGTCCAGGGTTACCACTGTAGGTTTGGTAATCGAATCTTACCTGCCGCTCTGTGTGTGGAGTTTGCGTGTTCGCCTCTTGCTTAGTGGGTTTCCTCCGGGTACACAAGTTTCCTCCCACAGTCCAAAGATGAGCTGTAGGCTGATTGGTGTATGATTGGTTGTGTTTGTCCTTGCGTCCTGTGAATGGCTGCCACCCCATCCAGCGTGTCCCCCACCTTGTATCCTAAGTTCCCTGGAATTGGCTCCAAGGCCCCCAAGGACTCTTCACAGGATAAGCAGTATGGGAAATTAAATAATACACAAGTATGATTTTAACAATTCACTTTACATAGCTTACCGATTTCTCTCTTTTTTATGTTAGTCTTTTTTTTTTATAAATAACAAAGCGACTCAAAGTACTCTGTGTTGACAGGGTGTCATCACTGGCTTCACGTTAATAACACCCTCTGTTCATGTGCGCTGGTTTCGTGCAATTATGCAAACCCTGTCTGACTTTACTGTCACACCTTGAACTCTCTTCCTTTCATTTCCCTATCATTTTGAGCGGACACCATGTCCTCCATCATGAGTCACAGCACATGTCCTTAAAGCTTAATATGTTGATGTAAATGCTGTATAGCTCTGCTCTGCTAGAATGCTGCCTCTACTGGATCTTCAAATTGTTCGTTTGTTGTCGTTGTTGTTTGTTTACCCCCGGGGTGAAGCTAGGAGACATTAAAAAGTAATATAAAATAAAATTCATACATTTGAAAATATGCATTTTATATAGTAAAAGTACAATTCGCAATATGTATAAATGTTTCTAAGTCTGTAATAATCATGGAAATTCAAACAAAGTCAAAGTCAACAACTTAAATTCGATCTTCTGCTTATGAAAATTAACCCTGCCCACAAACAAGAGCAGAATGTCATATCCCCAACTGCATAAACAAATAAAGCATTTTACATGCCACATAACTAATACAGCATTTTACATGTAAGGACAGAAATCATGTAAACATTTTTAAATATCATTCTTCTTACTCGTTGGTGAGAAAAGAGCTAGCAGTAGCGCTAGTAACTGCAGTTTTCTAAAGCGCTAGAACTCTAGAACAGTTTACATACAGTACCACAAAAAAAAAAAAAATGCATGAGATTTTAAAAACATAAACCATTCGAATTGTCTAAAATATTGATGTTTTCTATGGTTTTAAGAAATGACAGCAACTATAGTAGGAGCTAGCAGCTACAGTAGCATACACAGAACTAGCTATCACATACACAGCTAGCTTAGTACATCATAAAGCTGTACTGTTTACTGTACATACCAACAAAAAAAAAGTGGAATTTTAAAAGCATGAAACATTCCATCTGTCTAAAATATATTAGCTTTTTATGTGTTTCTGAGAAAGGAGCTAGCAGCTAGCATCCAAAAGCTAATAACCAGAAAAAAAATATATATAAATAAGTAAATAAATACCTTTGGTTAGGTATTTTAAGAAGCCAAAGCATTTCTGCTTTATTATTATCGTACTGTCGAGAATTAATTCATAAACTTTTTGCTTGCTAGCTAGCATTCACCTTGCTGTCTAGCTCATATTTTGCTAAATATTCAAGCATTTTTTTCCCCTTTGCAGGCTACTTTATATAGAGAGAGATTTGAGTCAGGGCTGTATCTACAGCAGGCTTGTCCTTGTCGTTCTCTTTATCTATCGCCGAGGTGACTGACAGTTTAATGAACATCGATTGGCTTTTTAATGCCGCCTGGTTCCCTCGTTACAGGAATGAGAGGAGCTTCTCAGCGTTCCTCCTGCTCCTCCAAGCGTCCGCCGTCGCCACAGCTCTAATCTAGTATACTTCTTAATCGAGCCTGCTCAAGTTCTGTAATAACATTCTCAAGAGCTTGAGAGGGACTGAATGAGGAGAATTGAATACAGCTTTTATTTGTTTATTTGTCGCTGGCTAGATAGTGAATTAGCTTACGTACAGTTAGCCTAGCTAGCTGCTCAGCTATTTGCGTTCATTCATTTCATAACAAAACTTGAATAAAGTGTAGGTAATGTATTGTGTTCATCTAAATAATTAAAAACATAATTATTATATTGTTTAAATATTGACCAGACCAAACAGGGTTCTCAAAATTAACGTTACATGTGTAAGAATGTTATGCTAAAATGAAGAGAAAAAAATAAAAGAGAGTAACTATAGCAAAAAGAATATATTAATAATAATCGTAATATATATATATTAATAATTATCATAATAAAAATGCAGGTTGCACCAAACTGTTATAAAAAAATATATAGATATAGATAGATAGATAGATAGATCTGCAAGATCAAGACAAGAACGGTATCACTGTTCATTTTTAGCAGTCATACATTTAGCTTAATTAGCACAATTAGCTAATACAAACCAAATTTGAGTGAGGCTGGTACTATTAGCTTTAATATAAATAATATAAAAGTCTTTCTAAAAAGAATGATAAATTATTTATAGCTAAAAAGGTGTTAGCATGTAAAACTGGTTAGCTTCTGCATTACTAGCAGCTAAGTAAGCAATTGTAGCTACATAGCTACTTCGCCATTTATTAGGACTTTACCATATTTGAATAAAATATAGATGTAATTTAAGTAAAGTGTTTAGTGTAAGCCCGTGCCGGTGGTGTAGTGGTTAGCACTGTCGCCTTGCACCGCTAGGGTCCGGGTTCGATCCCCGGCCAGGCTCGATTCCCGTCTCTGTGTGCATGGAGTTTGCATGTTCTCCCCGTGCTTGGTGGGTTTCCTCTGAGTACTCCGGTTTCCTCCCAAAGACATGTAGGTTAGGCTAATTGGCGTTCCCAAATTGCCCGTAGTGTGTGAATGAATGAATGAGTGTGTCTGTGCCCTGCGATGGATTGGCACCCTGTCCAGGCCCTAAGTCTTCTGGGCCCCGTGACCCTGAATACAGGATTATGCAGTATAGATGATGAGTGAGTGTAGATCATATTGTTATATGTGATGCTGCAAAAAAAAAAAAAAAAAACAGGGGTTAGCAGTTCAACTAGCAATCAAACAAAGAATGCTTCCAATGTTCAGGGTTATTTTTTAGCACAAACCCCCCAAAATGTGAGACATTTATCCAGCTTTTAATAAAGAGCGATGGCGTCTGAGGGATGTATGCATTGTCTATAGCGCTCAGTAATGAAATAAATATTCATGTTCAGGACAAAAAGCTTTTTCAATTAAGCGTTCCATCAACATAGCCGTCAATTACACGAGCGCAACGTCAATTACCGCCGTTTGTTTCTTAAATTAGCGCTCTTCTGGGAGCGTTCCTGCACTTCATCTGACTTTCATGAAGCGTGTTTCATTCAGGCATGCGTTCGGATTGGGGTTTTCTTTTCGTTATCCGGACGAGAAGAGCGAAAGCTCGGGATAAATAAGACACGTTCGCTCCGAACGGACTGCTAATGAAAGAGAAAGTATCTGCATATTCTCCCTTTCTCTGTCTCGCTGTCTGCCACTTTTTCTCTAAGCCTTTCCTCTAAGTCTCTCTATCTCTTTCTCTTCATCTGTCACTCTATCTCTCCACTTTTTTCTTTGTCTTTTTGTCTCCCTCCCTGTCTATCGCTTTATTCTTTCCTTTAAGCCTTTTCTTTATCCCATTCTCTTCCCCTTCTGTCTTTTTCACTACTGTATGAAGTCTGTCCCCTTTTCATTCCCGCTTAATCTTGTCACTCCATCTCCTTTTTCTGTCGCTCCTTCTCTGTCTGTCTCTTCCTTATCAGCCTCTTTATCTCTTTCTCCGTCTCTATCTATCTCTATTTTCTGCTTCTCTTTTTCTCTGCCTGTCTCTCTTTCCCTGTCTCCCTGTCTGCTACTTTTTTCCTCGACTGTTACATCATGTGTCTACTTCTCTTGATCTTTCTGTCAGTCTATCCCTTTATCACTCTATCTCTTTCGATTGATCTCTTCTTCACTTTCACAATCTTTCTCTCTTTCTCTACCTTCCTGTCATTTTTTCTTCCCTTTTCTTTGCTGTGCTTTTCCCAAGATGGCTGTCAATATGCTGTGTGTGTGTGTGTGTGTGTGTGTGTGTGTGTGTGCTGTCACTCACACTGATCCCGGTGGTGTGAGTGTGTCAGTGAACATCGGCTTGCTGCTCACATTGACGCTAAATCTCTCTGATACGCTCACTCACTTAATGCAGACCACAGAGACTAAAGGTCATCTCTCTCTCTCTCTCTCTCTCTCTCTCTCTCTCTCTCTCTCTCTCATTCTCTCTATCCATCTCTCTATCATTGTCACCTAATTCTGTTCCTCTCTATATCTTTCTGTCTGTCTTTTTCTGTTCTGATTCATATTTCTCTTAATCTCTTCCTTTTCTCTGCACCCCCGTCTTTTCTCTTTGATGTCTTTCTCTAATTCTCTCTCACATCCTTTGACTTTATATATCTTTATCTTTATATACTGTGTCCTTTAACTTCTGTCTTGGTCCCCTTTGCCACTCGTTCTTCACCCTTTATGTGTTTTTATTGACCTCTTTTACTCTTTTATTGTCTCATCTTTCATCACTTTGCTCTTTGCATCTCAACATGTCTCACTTTCCTTCTTCTCCCTACTGTGTGTGCTGCTACAGTATTTCTCCCTGCTTTATTTTTCTATTTCTCTCTTTTATTCTGTCTCTCTGTCCCTGTTGCATTCTTTTATTATCTGTCTCGAAAGTGGACACTTCTGTTTATCTTATCTAACTTCCTGTCTCGTATTTCTCTTTTATCGCTTTTTCTCCATGCATTATCCTTCCTTTTATGACTCTCCCTCTCTCTCTCTCTCTCTCTCTCACAGTATTTCTTCATCTCTCTCATCCTTAGACACTTCTCCTAGCTTATATCCTTGTAAGTCTGAGTCGTCTCCGTTCTCTTCCTTTGTGTCACTTTTTTCCTTCTTTATGCGTATATAACCCTCCCTCCTATCTCTTCTTAGTCTTCTTGGTCTTTCTTTATCTTTCTGACCTCTGACATCTACCTGTTTGTCAGAATCTTCTCCCTTATCTTCCTCTGTCACTCCTTCTTCCTTCTTTATGCTTATATGAATCTCTCTCTCTCTCTCTCTCTCTCTCTCTCTCTCTCTCTCTCTCTCTCTCTCTCTCTCTCTCTTTAACAATCTCACCATTTGACCCTTTGTGCTGTTTTATCCACCTGTACTGTATGTCTGACTCTTCTTTCTTATCTCACCATGCCTCTCCCTCTCTCTCTCTCTCTCTCTCTCTGTCTTTTCTTATCTGTCACCTCTGACATTGCCCGTATCTCCCTGTTTGTCTGACTCTTCTTCCTTATCCTACTGTTTCTTACTTCTTCTCTCTCTCTCTCTCTCTCTCTCTCTCAGGGTGTAAAATTAGGCCTGGCACGGCCCCAGAGATGTCTGAAAAGCGACTAATCTCACATAATAACACCCTGATGGCTGTGTAATTGCAGTTTGTCAGCAGTTTGTTTGCCGCACTCCTGAAGTTTTCACAGCTGTGAAGAATAACTGAATATCTCGTTCGGAGGGTTTCGGTTTATACAGAGAGAAGCGCAGTTGCTTTTTTGTTTATGTTTAAACTCGTCCGGCTTTTCTGATCTTCCCTAATCAGGCTCATTCAGTCACTGACGTTAGACGTTATGGACATTTAAAAAAAATAAAATAAATATATATATATATATATATATATATATATATATATATATATATATATATATATATAGAGAGAGAGAGAGAGAGAGAGAGAGAGAGAGTTGCTCTAATTTCCTTTGCACTTGTTTCCATCTTAAACTCCATGCATGCACATTGTCTTTAAAAAGAGCAATTTATGTTCTAAAGATCTCAGTATATGAGAGCATCTGATCATCCAGGTGCATTGTTTCCAGTCAAGGTGTAACTTTAATGCCAATGGAGTTTACGCTTTGTAGTTTCATCGCATGTCTGGGTAGTGTTGTCAGACTGCTGGAAGACTGTTGTCGGATCACGCAGAGCTGAATTTACTCATCAAACGCGCTCGACTTGTCCACAGAGGCGTCGATCCTGAGCTACGACGGCAGCATGTACATGAAGGTAGTGATGCCCACGGTGATGCACACCGAGGCCGAGGACGTCTCCCTGCGCTTCATGTCTCAGAGAGCGTACGGCCTGCTCATGGCCACCACGTCGCGTGACTCGGCTGACACCCTGCGTCTGGAGCTGGACGGCAGCCGCGTCAAACTCACCGTCAACTTAGGTATCGTATACGAGTCCCTCCTCCCTCAGGATGCACTGGCTCCTCTGTTCTTCTCTCTCTCTCTCTCTCTCTCTCTCTCTCTCTCTCTCTCTCTCTACCTCTTCCCCATCCTGTTTATTTCCCTTCACGCTCCTTCTCACTCATCTATATGAAAGACGTGTTTTTCTGTGTCTATGCATGGACGACGAGATTATGATCAAAATGCATTCGATATGATATTTGACACAATAATTTGATGTACATGGATTTTTTTTTTCCCCCTTACATCTCACAAGTCTGACTGTAACATGAAGTACTAATTAACATAATTAACATTTCCGTCCATCTTTTGAACTTTTTTAACCTTTTCCAAGATATCGAGAGAGTCACACCACTAGTTAAGACGAATATACTTTTTTTTTTTTTACATTTTATAACTTTTTTTTTACAATCCTACATGACAATCTAATATCCATTTAAGTGTTGTGACTTTCTAATGATCAATCTAACACTCCGAATTAATTCTTCTCACATGTCTCTGTCTCCATCAGAATTAAGTTATATTTTCCTGGTTGTTTCATTTTTTTTATTTTTTTTTATTTTATTCTTTATATCATTTCTATTTCTCAGATACACATTCTCCATGCTTTGTCAAAAGATGGTATTCACCCCTTCAAAGGCCTTTAGCCTGCGGCCCGGTCGGCAAACAGCCCGATAACAGAGCGCTCGGCTGGACCTGCAGGTGGTAGCACGTCACCGTCCTCGACTTTTACCGCTTTGTCACTTGATTTTTACTTATCCATTTACCTTTTATTAAGCAAGCTGGAATTAGTAGACGAAAAAAAAAAAAAAGATTTCATGTAAGCAGAAACACCATCAAGACATCAGCGAAATTATGTACCATAATATGAATTTATTAAAGTGCTATATAACGAGCTATCCGCGATCCTAAATTGAACTCTTAAATACAGAATACAGTGAAATCCTATGAGCTCCGCATTTTATTATAGCGTACGCAGCCAGTGCATCACTTTCACTTTAAACACTTTAGTTGTAGCCGTTCCATTTTGCGCTTAGTTTCTAAATTTGTCGTGGTTTTATCCGTACCGTAGCGCGTAGCTGGAGTAGGAGGTACAGTGGCCACTGCACGGTGCCGGTGCTAATTGGATCGAGGCTGTTTGCTCCCACTTTTCTGTTGCGGTTGACGACACATGAACAATCCAGCCACATGGAGCTCCGCCCAGATCACATGACAATCCTAATTAATTATGGGACGAGCAAAGAGGGCGTATGCTTTAATGGCGATGGCGGGAACAAACTCCCTCGTCACCATGTCCTCGCTAATTATCCAAGGGGATAGTTAATATGGTGATTAGTTAAAAGATTGGCGTGGGAGGGGGGGGCGGGGGGGGGGTGGGGGGGCGGGAAACGTAATGATAAATCAATCAATCAGTGAAAAAGATCTGGGTCAGCGAATCTGTGTGGTTGGTAAACTATAAGCGGCCATTTTACGAGCATAGTGCTCACTCAGCTCTCAGATTGCATTAGACGATCACTTTCAGCCAGTTGTTGTATTTCTGTGGTAAGTAAAAACAAACTGTACGATTATGTTAAAAATGCACCCAAAACGAATGTTTCGAATGTATAAAATATGCACATACAGTACTACAGTATATAGGGCAGAAACTAGTATATACAGTATATAGATGCAGGAGGGTCAAGAACTGGCGTGTGTAAAATGGCCGCCGCTCTGCATGTGGACGTCCCCGGAAGGGTGGAATTCTTGTTTTTGGATGTCTGCAGCTGTAACCTTGAAGGATGCAATTTCATCTGTCATTTATTCTTCCCCATCTAGACTGTATCAGGATTAACTGTAACTCCAGTAAGTTAACACTCAAGTTTCATTTTGTTTCTAATGACTGTGTGTATGTACTGCGTCTCTTGGCTTTCCTTTTCTTTAGCGCTCGGACGATGAATCCAAACTCTCTGAAATTAACCGCACATTAACTGGTGGTGACTTAATAATGAATTAATTATTAATCGGTGACACTTTACTCAAAGGGAGGCAGGTGTCCGTAAGGCTACATGACTCCTGCGTGAGCCCTTCGCCATAACGGACGTAGCGGCTAACGTTTAGCGTTTACAAAGGCTTGTTTCATGAAGACTCTGGTGTGGAGCTGCCACGAGCGCCGTAAGGTTGTGTTATACTCTTGTTGCGAGTGTGTATCGAAATTTTATGTGTTTAGTCAAGGTTGTGTCATTAACACACTATATAAAAAAAATAAAAAAAAACACGAGTTTGGAGTGTCATAAGACTGCTTCAAGATTTCAGAAAAATCCTGTAACTAGAATTAAGGAAATTATACAGTATAAGATTGAGATAAACTATCATTAGTTAAATTACATTGCAATTTAAATCATTATTATTATTATTATTATTATTATTATTATTATTATTAATTAATATCAATTAATAATACTATTCATATTAGGGGCTCAGGGGTAGCTCAGTGGTTAAGGCATTGGACTATGTTTCAGAAGGTCTCAGATTTAAAACTCACGACCACCAAGTTGCCACTGTTGGGCCCTTGAACAAGGCCCTTAACCTTCAACTACTCAGATGTGTAATGAGATAAAAATGAAAGTCACTCAGGATAAGGGCGTGTGTCAAGTGCCTAAATGAAAATAATAATAATAATAATAATAATAATAATAATAATAATAATAATTATTATTATTATTATTATTATTATTATTAAAAGTATTATTATTATTATTATTATTATTAATAATAATAATAATAATAATAATAATAATAATAATAATTCCAAAGCTTAAAACAGTCAACAACGGTTATACAGTATGTCATCGCATTAAAAATTATGAACTTGAGAGAAACCTTAGAATTATCTTTATTATGTGACTTATCTTTATTATGAGTTATAAAGCAGGATTTTAATGTAAAACTGTGATTTATCACCAAGCATTAACAATCTATAAGCATTATTTCAGGCAAAGTGTCATATAACTGTTACTACAGGTTAACTTTGTAATTGACATCATATACAGTAGCATCTCATGACCTTTATAGGTAAATCGAAATAAGAAACGGGCTTTATTTAAGGTTTTCTGCCTCATTCCAAGCTACAGTGACATTTTCTTCATAAAATGATGGCCATTATTTGGGCCGATACCAAATCTACGTATTACTTTCCTACACAATAATTTTGTAATTATTACACATTCTGTTGTGGCGTCATTTTTCCATAGATGTTTGCGATGATCACCAGGTCCAATCAGATCGAATCTTATTATCAGTATGCCCAATCAGATCACCTCGGCCATGTCGGTGACATTGTCTTGAAAGTCTTGAACCTTGAAAAGTTTTGGGTCTGGAATTTCTAATCCAGAAATTAATCTTGGGTCTGGAATTTCTTCTTCATTCATAGACATTTTTTTTTTTTTTTACGTAAACAATCATTTTTGTGTTATCAAGCAGGTTATAATGCCTAGTAATAATTCTTATAATACCCATACAGCCAATTTCCCATCAAGCTGTTAGGACTATATGACTTACTTACTAACGTATATGACATTGTAATGTAGGTCCAAAAACAACATCAGTCATAACGCAATCTTAACCCAGGTGTAACGTCAACTTGATATCAGAATCGAAACAATGGGATAAGCCTTTCTAAACGTGTTTGTTTGATCTCTTGTTGTCAGTTGTCACGAAAGGCTTACGTAGGTGTTATGTAGCCCTTATGAACACTGCCAAGTAAACAAGTGTTACTTATTAAAATTAACAACGAATGTTGTGTGCAAAATGCACATTTCCTGTTGTACTGATAATGTTACCAGAATGTTAAAATACTTGCTGCGGAAGACTTTGAATAAATGCATGCAAATAAAATTAGCATATGTATATTGTAGTATATTCTGTATGTATATTTTCTGCATGAGGAAATACTTTTCTTATTCTAATATCAGTGTTAAAGACTTAAACAGGTGTCTATGTTTAAAGTAAGATTATGAAGTCACCACTTGTCTTTTAGCTCCTCTTGTTTTACTTTATGGGACACACAGACGTTTATTTTAGGTTAAATAATAATGTACACTGTATTTGGCTCTATTACTGGGACTTGAACAACAGCTAGTGCACATTTTTACAGCCAGGCTAATGTTAATTACAGATCAAACAGTGAATGAATAGAGTTCCTTCTTTTCAACTTTTTATTTCGGTTCAAAAATGATTTGGGTAGCAGGCGCATAAAAGCCCGCTTGTCTGTACTGAACAGCATGTGTGGATTCATTCATGTGTCCTTTAGAAGTCGTTATAACATTATAACTTTATCAATCTGCAGCTTTTACTCATTAACAGGTTTTGGATACCCTCAATGAAAACTTTTATTTAAAAAAAAAAAAAAAGAAAAAAGAAATACTTGAAAGGTATTTAATTTGCATGAACTTGAATAAAAACAAAATCTCAGTTGGGAAGGTAAATATTATAACACTTTATACTGCTATAATATTTACTTATTTATTATTGGCATATTATAATTATATTTTTATTAGTAGTAAATTATGTTGCTGTTTTTATTTATTTATTTTTATTTTTTATTTTTTTGTAATCTTTCTTGTTAGCATTTTATAAACACTAATAATGTGATTTTAAAAAATAGTTTTCTCTCTTTTTTTATTTTAAGAAAATGTAAAAAAAAAAAATAATAATTCTCTTCATCCAGCTTCAAAGGCCAGTCTGCATTATCCTAAGCCACTTGTTTGTTTCTGTAGTAACATCTCATTCTCAGGGACTTTTAAATCTTTGTAATGGTCGATGTGGTTAAATTTTCTGCGAGGAAACGTGCATTTATGGAAGGAATTCGTCACTGATTATTTTTCTATGACAGCATAACTAAATACAATAATATATTATAATATATGTTTTATGTGAATGACTTCATGTAATGGTAACTATTGATTATAATACTATTATAGCTAATAATGGCTTTGACCTAGGTATAAAATAATGGTAATATTTAATATGTAATATCAGTTTATAAATTACATACATGATTCTGTGTCATGGAGAAAATCATGGATTTATATTGAAGAGTGATACTTGTGTAACATCACGATGAAGTTAGGATAGCTAAAGCTAATGTTTAATGTGGCATTATCAAAGTTGATAAAAATGTTTATAAGGAATTATTTACAGTACCAAGAATGATAAGCAGAGTTACAGTTATATAGTCATATATGAATCCAGGCTCGATGGACGGTGTTAATATTTCTTCATGCCTTATTATAGCGTACAACATTACATTTAAATACAGATTTGTCATAGTTTAATATTTAATCAGGATGAATCTGTTTAAACGCTAACGTTCGCTAGAACATGTGCAGCAGTTTGTACTAATCTGTAAAGAAGCTTGTATGACTTTTCGAATGGAAATTCGTATCAGTGTAATTGGAGTGCCTGAGCGAGCCACGTGTGATGTCCGTAATTTGAGACTCATAAACTGTCGACATCAATCACGCAGCGAGACGAGCAGAGAGGGATATCTGGAGCCTTCGCCACGCTAGATTAGTCTCGTGTCCTTCAGCTCCATCACCTCATAATTTCCAGCTTTCATATCGATGGAGCAGTGATGAACTCGCTTATAATTAGACTAATTACTCCTGCCCGTCTTCACACCCAGCTGTCCTCCACGCTTAGGCACTCTCACTGCAAGATGTACAACTAGTCCCTCAAAACACTGCCGTCTGAAGTTACTGTCCATGTCTTTTTAGAACTTTTTTTATTTAGAACTTTTTTTTAGGTTTTTTTTAGTAATTTAGTTTTATTTTAGTATGTTTTTGTTAATGAATGATGAATAAGTAGAAACAAATGTTGAAGGAATGTCCATAATATCTCAAAAATATATATAAAAATGAGTTAAGAAATAGTTACATATAAAGCATTTATTAACCATAATTATACCACAGAAACACAGTTAATTAAAAAGAATTAAAAAAACAAACAGGAATGATTATGAAAATAAAAATGTACAATAGTGGTACTAATATAATATAATATAATATAATATAATATAATATAATATAATATAATATAATATAATATAATATCATGTCATATCATATCGTATCATATCATATACAAAAATTAAAAGATAATTCAAATGTATGATAAGTAAATAATATGATCTTACAGCAAATAAAGTAAAAATAAATAATTAGCCACTAATAAAAATAAAAAAAAATAAGCGTCTTAGCAAAGCATAGTTCAAAGAAACAAAGTAAAGCTCATGGGCTAAAACATAATAGAGATGAAATATAAATGACAATACTAATTGTGTTAAAAAAGCATCTAAGGTTGTAAAATGTGACATTAATTAATATGCATGAGGATTAACCAAGGACGATCCGATACAATGTTTTTAGTATCCAGGTGCCGATTCAATCTGTATTGCCATTCAAGTTTCACGATTTTATATATTATATTATTGTATTATATTTTATTCATAATAATTATAATACCAATTATAATAAATTAAAATAATACATTATAAGAAATAATTGGCTCCTTCCACACAGTATGCTGTGCTTTTGCCAATGTGTGGATATTTTACATGACATATATATATATATATATATATATATATAAGAAATTGTAGTCAGTGTGGTGAAATATGAATTACCTATAATGTATAGATTTGTGCCTATAATGCATAGAAAAGATGTGGGATATGTTACAATCTATTTTTCCTACCTCTATTAATTAAAATAATAAAATAAGCATAAAATACATTTAATAGTTAACATAATGAAATATAAAAAATCCTGAAAAGCAGTAAAGCTGAATATAAGACCAAAGCTCATAAACCAAAGATAATGCATTGCTGAAATCATGGGGTAGTATCAATCAATCAATTAATCAATGAATTAATCACTCAAAAAGGTTCATTAGAATATGAGGTATTTTGATAAAATTCCAACAGAAATCGAGCAGTAGTAAGTTGTTATATATAAAAGCTTAACCACCACCTGCCACAGCTTTAATGCTCTTAAAACCAGAACTTTATCAGAAGTTTATGTAAGCTGTCTGGAGCTGGTGGGCCATTTCACTCTTTCAGAGATGTAAATGACAAGCATGATTATGCTTCCAGAACATACATCTGCTTTTTGCTGGGATCTAATTTGTCACCATGGGTTACTTTTCACACCATCAATCATTTCTGATTTAATAAGCGCTTACAGTGACCATCGCTGCAGCCGAGTCCGTCATTATGAAGCAGAGTGTGAACTTAAATGAGAGCTTGATATGAACAAATGAAACTTCCACCTAAAAAAATACAAAAAGCTTTGAACTTTTTTTCAAACAAAGAACTGACTGACCTCAAGTTATGACTTGCCCTTGGATTTCTACTAAGAGCTTAGCAACAGTTGCTATCTCAACTCAAGTAGGTCAGGTTTTCTGTGCACGCACTGTACATTTAACTTGAGCACATTTTTACAACTAAATGTTGCTGCTGTTTGTTTCTTCAAATGTTTTGCGAATATATAGTACAGAGTTTCTGGAGTTTATACACACTTTGCGATTCATCATTTTTGTTTAGATATTTATTTTCGAAATAGGTTTGTAAATTATGAAAAAAACACATATAGATTTAAAGATATACCTTTTAATTAGGTATTAACAAGAACAACGACAACAACAATAACAACTGTCTGTGTTTTTCGTTTTCAGTGTTGAAGGTCAGCTGTTCTGGAATAGTTCATTTTCGACAGTTCAGTTCAAGTGCATTTGCAAAACTCATCAAGCACCATGATGAAACTGGCTCTCACGAAGCCCTCCCAGGAAAGCAAGAACAAAACTTACCTCTGCTTTCTTTCGTTCATTTAGAGCCGCTATGAAGGCCTTACAGAGCATAAGTAGCAGACACATCTCAATATCAACTGTTCAAAGGAGATTATTGCATATTTTGGATGCCTTCAGGATGGTTTTACAATTTTTAGAAATAAAAATCAGCAAAAGGCATAGGAATTTAAAAGCGTTTCCAAACGTTTGAGTGAGCATGTGTACTGTGTGATTGTCACACGCCAAATGGCTGAGTGAGTAGAGCAACGGATCTGCATCAAATTTGCATGATTCAGAAGGTCTTCAGGGACGATGCAATAGGTGCAGTGCGAATACAAGTGTGACACAAACACTTCAACGCTTCAATTCATTGAAAGTTTTTTGAGTGTTTGTGATCCACAATCCGCAACAAGCAGAAGATCTGAGAGAATTGAATGTGTTCGGGTTGCAATCAACAAAGCTTGGCAACTGACAGTGTGTAGACTGTAATCTAGTCGTCACATGGCGAGAAACTTTATGAAAAGAATTATGAAAAACATTCTTTTTTTCTTCTAAAAACTTTTGCACAGCATTCGGAAGCTATGAATTTCTAAATGCTCCTGCAACATTTTTTCTGAACATTCATAAAATGCGAGATAAAAAGGTTCATAGAAAATTCACAACTTGACCCACTTACATACAACAATTTTGGCTTATACAGACATCTATGATCTTTTAACCAGTCAAAGAACGTTAATGTTCACATACTAAAAAGTTGCTTATAACATTGTCACATAATATTTCACACACACACACACACACACAATAAAATTTTATATAGACTGTATACTGTATATACCGTATGTTATGAGGACACTAGGACATTCAGAAACTTTGACAAACCTTTCTAGCTTAGACTTTTCATACAAATTCAACTGTAGTGGTAGTTTTGTTGCAACTTTCAAAAGTATTACATTTAATATTTTCAGAATATGCAAATCTACTTTAAGATTGTAGGAACCTTTTTTTTTTTTTTTTTTTTCTTGAACCATAAAATAAAATGTAGTTAAAAAGTTGTAGGTAACAATGATTATGAGCTAGTAAGCACAGCCTGTTCAAAGTAGGAATGTTTCTAATTACTGTATGGACAAAAGAATTATGCGTACGATAACAAGTGCTGAGAATTGTCTTGACTTTTTCTGATAACCAAAATAAAACTTGTTGCAAAGCTTAAATAACATTGTACAGTATTATGATCTGCAACGTTTAGGTCACAACCGTGTTTCTAAACCATATTGCTTGAGTGAGAAGGAGTTGCGATCCTTGATAACACAATCATGGCAAGACTGCAGAACACTAGTCGGCTAGCTCCTACAGAATGTGCTGCACTGTTGACGCAGGGCTAATGGTGCTAAAGGCGGTATTTTGCTTGTTCAGCTAAAACTAATGTGTCTTACAGATATCAGCTAATGGAGCTTATTTTTTACACTGTGGCCCTAATTTACTAAACTCTCAAACGAAGTTGCATGAGGATAAAGTAAATGAAATTTAATTAAAAGTAATTGTTGTGATTTATGTCACATAGCAGTATGTAAATAAAGTGCTTTACATGTGGTATTAGCTCATACGTCTTTTGGCCATTTAAAGAGGCCTGAAGAGTCAAACTGATGTACTGATGTACAAAACTAATATACCTATTTATATAATTGTGCTTGTGGATGTTGTCAAAATACACCAGGAACACAAAATAGTGTGAACGCACTTTTGTCTTTTTCACAGGTCAATAATACACGTCTACACGTCTCTCAAACAGTGATGTTCTCAATGTCTCAATCAGTTTTACTGTTGGTTGGCTTAACAGTTTGGGTGAAAGTGTTACATTTCTTCTTCATATCAAAGCATATACCAACTACACTGTAAACCCTAATGCTCGAAGTCATTAAACACATCGAGTACTGTTGACTTAAATAATTGCAATTAGGTCAAATAAAGATGACATTTTTGAGTATTCAGAACTTTTTGGTATTTATGCGTTTGTAGAAATGACACTTTTCAACAAAAATAACAAATTCGATATTTGAAGTAATCGTACGTACTTAAGTGACAGTAACGGTCACCTTAAAGTTCCACCATCTTAAAATCTATAGAGCACTCGTGGCTCAGTGGTAGGCGTTTCGCCTGCCAAGCGAAAGGCCTGGGTTTGATTCCCGGGCCGGATTTCTCTGCTGTGGTGACGGCAGCAACAATTTATTTGATTTTGCAACAAGTTCAACAAACTCAAAAATTGATAGTTCTGTTTACTTAAAATTGGAAACATCATTACTTAAAAAGAAATTGATGTAACGGATTACCTCGAATATTTTGAGTTTTGCCAACTTAATCAGTGTATTATAAACCAACTAGTGGAAACAGATTTCCATAAATGTAATACCTCATTTTTGTTTTTGATCATTTTGAATGAATTTTATCACAAAAATTTCAGGCAGCACTTTATTGCATTCCAGGTGCTCAAATAAAGTAGTTGAATATAAAGTAAAAAAAAAAAAAAAAAAAAAAACCCGTAAACTTTATCATTGTACCATTTATAACTCATTTAAAACACAGTGATCCGTAGCCCCTGTTAGTAAACTTCAGGTATTTCTTTTCTGTTTTTGTTTGTTTTTACTCCTTTAAGAAACTAAATTCACTAAATGGACATCTGTTTCATTTTGTGTAGTATTCTTTTTTTTAAATTTTTTTTTAATTATAATTCTTTTCAACATTGGTGAGGTGCTTGAACACCTCACCTGATTTCTTCATGTCTTGAGAGACACAAATGAGTAAAAAAAAAAAAAAAAGAAAAGAAAAGAAAAAACTGAGGCTTTAGGCCTGTCTGAATGCACAAATGTTTTTCAGATCAGATCTGATTCACTTTCATGCAATATGTGCGTTATTATATATAATAAATGAGCTTTTCTGTTGACATAAATCTTTCATAGGCATAAGGCAATGCAGGCTCCAAGTCGTCTTAGTGTTGGTCACTTAACTTTAAAAATGATGCAGGTCTTAACATTTCTATGACATGACAAAGGTGATACGTCTCTTGAGGTAGTGTAAATCGAACAAAGCTTCAGCCACTGGAACATGTCCCTAAACCACTAAATTAAAACACTGCTCTTTGATTATGGCTCATATAGTCAAGTAGTATAGATGAAGAAAAATCAGTCTATACTGATGACACATCTTGTCTATTTAAACAGGTTCAAATCTAAAAATTAACCTTGGCTTGGGTTATGTTTGCGATACCCTATTCTCAGCACACTTCATAAAAGAAATAGCTTAAAAATTGCAAAGTAATAGCTGTCAAGAAATGTGCAAAGACAAGTAGAGCAAAATGGTAAATATATCCTACAGTATATTAAGGCTTCCGGTTTGGCCACCATTGGTGAACAGATCTAAGTCTATAATGAGCAGGAGCACCCTGTCTGGATTAGGGTTAGTGGTCCCCATTCCTGGAGCCAGAGTTGAGAACCATCTAGAATCTTAAAATGGACAAAAAAAAAAAAAAAAAAAACATTTACATTTAGGTCATTTAAAACATTTTGAACAAATTCTTGTTTGGAGCGCTGCAATGTTTGATGAAAGTTTTCTAAAACTCAAAGGAGCAGAATAATTATGTTACCTTTCGAGAGAACGTAATACTAAGTAAAAAAAAAAATGTTATGCCAAAATAAGGCACTTTGTTGTGCAAACTCTATTCCGAAAAATGGTCGCAATCTCCAGAGCTGTTCGCAGGAGCTTTACAACTAGCAATTTTGGGACAACTTCTAGACCGTTCTTGACTGCAACATATACCATCATGCAGAATCTCAATGATCCCACAGACATGCCATGGACTTGTGTCAATAACAAGCATCATTAAGCTCATGCATACAGAGTAGAGTATTCTATCTAGAGGACGTTCTGCCATCACGAAGTAAGAACAAATCATGACCGTTCTCATTAAACCTTTCAATTAATTTGTCTTGTGCTATAAAATGAAAGTAAATTGGAGTGGGTGGTATATCAAACCTCTTAATGAGTAAAAGCCATTTAGCTTGTTGAGGTAGATTTTTTCCAATCCTGCAACTTGTTTCTTTATTTAGCAATACTGCATATTCATGTTCAGCCAAATGTTTCTTCTTTCTTTTCTTTTACAATAAGAATACATTCTGAATCAAACGTCTGCTTTCTATTGAAATGATTCCATTCTGTTTAAAGCAAACAATAATACAGCTATAGTAGAATAAAAACAATAACTTCCTTATCGATATTCTATCTGGCAGAGTTCTGTAGACTACAGATAAATTATAGTTTTTTTGTTTGTTTGTTTGTTTGTTTTTTACCCCCCAAAGAGATAGAAAGCAAAGGTTTGGTTGAGAGTGGTCGATTAAGACTGCCATTAACTTTTCATGACCGTCATTCTCAGGCAAGGGACCAGAGACACTGTATGCTGGACAAAAACTCAATGACAATGAGTGGCATACGGTGCGGGTGATCCGGCGCGGTAAAACCTACAAGCTCACAGTAGACGATGACGTAGCTGAAGGTACTTCCCTTGGTTTTGAATCTGAAAGACAAGACAATTCCTCATCTAAAAAGCATAGTCTCTCAGGTTGCTGTCTTGTTAAGATTGATAGCAGTAATAGCAGATTTCTCAAAATGGTGCTGGATTGAATCAGCGAGGAAATGGGAAAGTATTAGAAAAATGATTATGTGGCTTCTGAACAGAAGTAAGATGAAATGCACTGACCATTGATGGAAAAAGCTACACTATCAGGTCAGGGTGTTTCTCTGGAGGGTTAGAAAGAACTCCTGTACATGGTGGGTTCTAGTCTACCTTAAGGGTTTAAGTATTAAGTTGTGTTCTGTGTTCCGATGCTGTTTTTGATGCATTTTTATCAACTTCCTTCACGACTCAGACGTGTGATGGCTTTAAGAACTCTCTCTCTCTCTCTCTCTCTCTCTCTCTCTCTCTCTTGTCTATGACCTTGCACAAAAAAAACCTATTTCAAAGTTTACAAAACTGCACAGTAATTTTTTAAAAGGAAGCAACATACTGTAGTAGGGATCTACATAGTACCTTTGCCTTTTCAAAGGACCAGGACCTTTTATTCTTAATACAGTGGAACCTTGGATTATGAGCATAATTCGTTCAGGAAGTGGGCTCGTATTCCAAAACACTCGTAAACCAAATCATCATTTCCCATAAGAAATAATGAAAACTCAAATTCACAGCCCCAAAAAATAAATACATAAAAATAATTAATACAATCTGTAAAATGAAAATAAAACAAATCAATCTGCACTTTATCTTTTAAAAAAGTACAAATAAATCCGTTGGTGCGCGCAGGCGCCGTGTGTGTGTGTGTGTGTGTGTGTGTGTGTGTGTGTGTGTGTGTGTGTGTGTGTGTGTGTGGAATTAGCCCCTTCCCTCGCCTCGTTTTACACAGTAACACTCCTCCTCCCTTTCCCCACCTCGCTTTTTAAGATTCACAACAAACACACACACACAACAGAAACACCGTTTTAACAGGAAAAAAAGAAATCTTTCTGAGACTGACATGAGCGTATATTAACAGACTCACTTTTTAAGTTTCACAACAAGCGCATAAACACAGCGGAAACACCGTTTTAACGGACAAAAGCGAAACTGGCACGAGCGCATACTAAAGGAATCACTTAAGTTTCACAACAAACGGAGACACATACAAACACAGAAACACTGTTTTAACGGAAAAAAGCGAGACTGGCACGAGCGCATACTAAAGGAATCACTTAAGTTTCACAGCAAACGGACACACACACAAACACGGAAACACCGTTTTAACAGGAAAAAAAAAGAAATCTCTCTGACCTGGCGTGAGCGCATACTAAGGGAATCACTGCTGTAAAGTAAAATAAAACAAAAAAACAAATGAACCAGCACCTTACTTTTGAAAAGAATTGCGAGCAGAGCAGAGTTTCTGTGTGTTTGTGAAGCCGGGAGGGGTGAAAATGTGAGAGAGCGTCTGTGCGTGTGTGTGTCGGTGTCAAATTGCGCGTGCACGAGCAGAGTCTCTGAGGGAGGGAGGGGGGAGGGGGGGAAGGTGAGAGAGTGACGCTCGGTGTCAAAATAAGAGTCGCATGTGTGAAGCATGATACTCGGCGCTCGTAAACTAATACTTGCTCGGTTTCCGAATAAAAAATTATTAAAAATCTTTGCTCGGTTTGCGGAACACTCGTAAACCACGTTATTCGCAATCCGAGGTTCCACTGTAATTGAAACCTTATTGTACACATCAAACTGCATTGTTTTTAATTATTCATTCATCCGCAGTAAATGTTTTATTTCCTGGGTTGTGGTACGGGAATGTCTCTGGGCCACATGGCATGAGCCTGGAATACATCTTGCATGGGATGCTAGTCCATCACGGGGCAGCGTATTTTTGGCCAAATGCTTAGCGCTCAGTGGTGTAGTAACTAACTAGTGTTTTCCGATTGGTTGGTTCCCTAAAAACAAATGATAATATTGCTTAAGGTGTGCAGTCTAGACGGAATATGAGCACAGTCTAGTCATCTTATAGTCCTACGTATGTTCATTTATAACCATCAACCTGAACATGAACAAATAGAACTACAATAACAATGTGTCACCCCCTATATTTTTGTTCATTCATCAGATCGTAATCCACTTGGGTAAATTCTGCTCATAAAGCTTACACCTGCTTCAGCTTTCACAAAACACACTAGTGATCCTATTAGGTCGAATATTGCAAAGGTAATGGGGGATTTCTCGAAGTGAAGTCAGTGAGGACGTTTGCTAGAAAGCGGTATTGGAACACAGCCATGAAGTGTACAACCTTGAAAAAAAAATACTTGAGCTGTAGTGTGAAGTCGGTGAAAGGAAGAGTATAGCTGCCTCTTTTTTTTCTTTCTTCCCTTCTTGTCCCAACCTGCTTGGGTTGCAGGTCAGATGGTGGGCGACCATACTCGTCTGGAGTTCCACAACATCGAGACAGGTGTGATGACCGAGCGCCGTTTTGTCTCGCACATCCCGTCCAGCTTCATCGGCCATCTGCAGAGCCTCAGGTTCAACGGCCTGCTCTATATCGACCTGTGCAAGAACGGCGACATCGACTACTGTGAGCTGAACGCGCGCTTCGGCATGCGCTCCATCATCGCCGACCCAGTGACCTTCAAAGCCAAGAGCAGCTACCTGAGCCTGGCCACGTTGCAGGCCTACACCTCCATGCACCTTTTCTTCCAGTTCAAGACCACTGCAGCGGACGGGATCATCTTGTTCAACAGCGGGGACGGGAGCGACTTTATCGCCGTGGAGCTGGTGAAAGGGTAAGAAAAGGGTGACTGCACGGAATATTTTAGTGTTTTTCCTGCCCTAACTTCAATTAAGCAAAGAAAAAAAATGATAGTTGATTAGTTAAATCATTGGTGCTAAGAGCTGGGAAAACACTAAACTGTGCAGGACAGCGTTTCTGAACGGCTGGAACTGAGAACCACTGACCTAAAGGTTAGCCTAAAGTCTAGTCTAAAGTGTCACCTGTAGATGTTTTGCAGCCCTGCTCTTTATATAGTTTCTTGAGCTGTTGATAATGAAGACAGAAAGCTGTTCTCTCGTTTCCCTCTCAGGTACATCCATTACGTGTTTGATCTCGGTAACGGCCCGAACGTCATTAAAGGCAACAGTGACCGAGCTCTTCATGACAACCAGTGGCACCACGTGGTCATCACCAGAGACAACAGCAATCTGCATACCCTTAAAGTCGATACCAAGGTTGTCAGTCAAGTGGTTAATGGTGCCAAGAACCTGGACCTAAAAGGTACCTGAGCTGAAACCACGGAAACTTTATTTAGTTTAATACAGAACCTTAACAGAGTAAATGATTTGGAACTAAAACACTTACATATATTTAAAATTTATATTAGATTTTTAGATAATTATTTTGTATTGTAAATTACTTGATGGGAGAGCAAAAACAAAACCTTTTATTCAGGTTTTTTATTTTTTTAGGTTTGTAGTCTCTGTTGTCTACTCAAGATAAATATTAATATAATCTGATAGAGAAGCCAGAAAATTAATAAAAAGTGCACATAAAATGATTCTGAATGCCTGGAAATTTCCTTCGGTAAATTTCGATGACTGACGACTTTTGAACTTAAGTCACTGATTCTGAATATAACCAAAGGCATTATTTAAACATTTGTGATTTCAAAGACTATTCTGCCAACTGCCTTTAAAGAGTAAGAAGCAGCTGTATTACATTCGGTGCCCAAAGAGTAGACTTTGGGCAAGACAATCATGACAATTCATGAATTTTTTTTTTTCCCCATCAGGTGATCTTTTTATTGCTGGTTTGGGACCCAACATGTACAACACCCTTCCCAAACTGGTAGCCTCGAGGGAGGGCTTTAAAGGTTGCCTGGCGTCTGTGGACCTGAACGGCCGTCTGCCCGACCTGATAAACGACGCTCTGTTCCGCAGCGGGCAGATTGAGCGTGGATGCGAAGGTACACCCTCTTACAACTCGAGCTCAGGCAGCCCATTCTTCCTCATGAATGCTAACAGTAGCTCCATTAGCATTTCACTGAACCATCAGTCCATCCTACTGACCCTGCTCATCACCTCTCTCATCTGTTAGACCCAGTGGCTCATGTAGATACTGCACTTTTACTTTTATAGGCCACATTGGTCTTACAAGCAGCCCTGGTTTTTCATGCTCATGAAATAATCCTTACTAATCTATGATTGTATTATGACAAGGTCTGTGTAGGTTGTGCTTTTTGTTTTGAAGAAAAAAAATAATAGGATAAACATGTTTTTGGCTTGGAAAAAAGTACATTTTGAAAAAAAAAAAAGTCTTGTTTTTCTCCTTTGCCTTTGAATCATTTTAGATATACATTTATGGATTAAATAAATGCACAGACGTGTCGCTGTTAGCTTTATTGGTTCTCCCTGTTTTTGTTTTTTTAAATAGCAAAAAAATTAAAATAATTCAAGGGTAGCAGATGATGTATTTTTGAATAGGTTCATCACTTTTTTAAAAAATGTTCAGAAAAGAGGTTTGTACTTCCAGGTTGTACCTCACTCCTGTTTTTTATCCATATTTTCTTTTATGATCTATGTTAATAGATTTGTAAAAAAAAAAAAAAAAAAAAAAATTTTTTTTTTTTTTTTTTAGCAAAAGAACTAAAGATTTTACTTTATTTTCATTTCAAAAAAATAAATAAATAAATAAACACAGGAGCAACCTACACAGACCTTACGAGAACATCTGACGCTTTAGAGTATTTGGGGGTTTGATTTAGCTCGTATGTCCTTGATTGCTTTTAATTTAAAAACAAAATATTACATAATTTAATTTACAAACAGAAATCATTTTACATTTTTCAATCAATGCTAGTGTTTACATGTATGATTAGCTTTTTCACATTTAATGAAGCTGGTATTTATAAATCGTCATAACTTTGCTCATAATTTGTTGTAGGTTGTGAGTATTTCTTAAACTTGTCTTACATATTTCTAATAATGGAAATGTGAGAAATCCATCCATAAGAACAGTTTTAATGATTGCTGAATATGGGCTTCATACAGAGTGTGTGATTGCTTGGCATTTGCAGAATCATTTACGAAAAGAAATCTATGTTTGAATTCCCTGAAGGTGTTTACATTTATAGGGTGCTGTGATATTTCTTTTAGTTCTCGTTTAGTTAAAGTTTTGTGATTGTTTGTACCAAAAAAGTGCTATGTGATAAACATCCAGCATAGACCTGGTTGATTTCTATACATATTTTCTTAGACTGCCATAGATCAACATTTCCTGGTTTATGAGAGCTGGTTTATATTTTTCGATCATCTACACACAATCTTTAAAATGCATTAACTCATTACTTTATTTTAGTTCTGGTCTAATTGTTCAGAATTGTTATGGACAGTTCAAAAGTTTGCATCTCCATTTATGGTATCCATTATTATACAACACGCTACTGATTCTGATTGGTCAGAGAGTATTGATTAGGTTTCTGCAGTATAACAGCAGCTCTGGCAAGCTGCGAATTGTATTATGTGTTTCTTTATTAATGTATTATCATTTCCAAAGAAACAGCTTGTTTACATGGCTGACTTACTACGTGAAAAAAAAAAAAAAATCTGTCTTTGTTGATATGGTCAACTTTGTTGATATGGTGAACAGTTACAGTATGGAAGGAGTCTCCAGTGTCAGTGCAACATTTTCAAGATGATGGAGTTTACACTTTTTAAGAAAGGATAGTAATTGTAGATCAACTGGTGTAATGTACACAATAACAGGAGCTAACCTGCATTGTGAAGTTGCACAAGGTTAACCGCAGCTGTAAATAACCAGTATGGTGAATAAAACAAAAATAATATATGGTAGAATGTAAGCACTAATCAGTTTTCAAGTTGATTATTTTCCTATTACTCCATGACACACAGTGTTTTATTTTCTTTTGTTATTACTGGTGGTGAAACTAAGACAAGTCTAAACGATTACTCTGTGGTTTTTGTCATAATTTGCAGATAAAGTGCGAAGCAAGGCTTCTTTATTAAACATTCAAATACCATGAGGGTGCAAACTTTTGCACTGAGCTGTATTACTGTATATAACAAATTGATCTAACAGTGAAATAAGTTTACAGGTATTGTTTCTGTGTAATAACTCATAAACCAATAACTTAGTAGCTATGAATTTTAAATAATTAAAATTTTAATTAATCAATGATTTGCACTTTGGAATTTAAATATCTCAGACATTTAGCCGTCAGTTTGAGACAAACTATTTTAGCTTCATGCATAACACGCCAAACATTTTTGTCCATGTGTCATTCACTGCATATGACCTGCTTCACGTTACAATGATCATTTTATTTTCTGTAAACATCTCCACTCTTTCTTCCATTTCACTGCATCTATTTTAAAATGATTTGATTTGTTTTTGATAAAAAAAATAATAAAAAAAAACATTTTATCACATGTTTATCATGTCAAAGTTTTCACCTCTTCACAGTTTTCAGAAAAAAAAAAAAAAACAGAAATAAAACAGTGTCCTTCTGAATTGCTTCGTGTTTTGTTGTAACTGGACGATGTGGTAATAGTTTGACCGCTTAAAATCCCAGAATTTTATTTTCATATTGACTTTATTCCCTGAGTAATGTAAAATAATTACTGATTTTGACTGAATATTGATCTGGGATTTTTAAGAGGTTAGAACAAAACAACAAAAATAAAAAAAAGTCTAGATTTGACAAACACACTGGAATAAATTTTGTTTATATATATATATATATATATATATATATATATTTTTTTTAGCAACAGTTTTCCCAGTCAGCAATGTTCTATTGACGGAAGTTATCTATTATTTTCTTGTATTTCTATTGTAGTGATATGAGGATTTTTGTGTGGAATCATTTTCATGTCCATTTAAAAACGCACTGCTGGCAGCTTTATCCGCTCCACACACTCTACCATCACTGCTCTGTTGCATCTCATACGTGACAAGCGCCTTCTGTGTGTGTGTGTGTGTGCGCGTGTGTGTGCGTGCGTGCGTGTGTGTGTGTGTTTATTTTATTTTTTTTTTACGTTTATCTCTCCTGCACAGCATCGAAAAGTGAACGTGAGTAGGCTTTTCTCTAAAGTGGCGAGCATGATTGAGCCTGAATGTGCACCTGAGAGGACTTTTTGAGAATGAATCTGAGAATGGTTTTTGGTTGAACATGCCTAATTTATTTATTTGTTTGTTTATTTATTTACTTGTTGTTTTTTTTTGACTCGGTGAATGTGCGCCATGTTGTTATGGGGCTTTCCATTCACTAGATGGCAATGATGCACCAGCACTTAGGAAGGAAGGACGGAATTAAAGGAGTTAAAGAAGGAAATGCTGGAAATGGGAACGAATGAAAGAGTAAATACTGGATAAAGGGGAAATGAAAAGATCATAGTTTAATGAATAAACTGTTGATTTTGTACATGAATGTCCCTTCTCTGTCATCCTAACAGCTCATCTCAAAATTATATTTGTTTGAGAAATGGTCATTTCATTGATTAAAATATTCATACTGCTTCTGTTGCAGTTCTCACAGATATTAGATTTGATTTAAGGCCCGACACTACAGGTGAATAGGGAAATCTTTCATATTTTTAATATTTGTTTGTTTGCTATTTATTTTACACTAGAAATAGCAATGATTTTTTTTTTGCCATTTAATTAACGATATCCTACATACCCCCCTCCCCCCCCCCCCCCCCAATTTTTTTTCTTCTAATTCATCAAGTACATCTACATATTTTAACAACAATAAAAAAAATGACAACACAAATAAGTCCCATATAAAAAGTAATTAAAAAAAAAACTGTTTATTTTTATTTTTTTAAACAAATTAGCATTCTGTATTGCTCGTAGGAGAGAACTGTTTTATATATACATACTTTTACATCTTTTAATAATGCTGTTACAGATTTCATGTTATTATTCATGTTGCACAACTTCATGAATGTGGTTAATCTACAACCTGAGAATTTAGGTTTTGAATATTGTTGGGGGGAAAAAAAAAAGGTGTTAAAGTACCTGGTGGTCCAAAGAGTTTTATAAAGTAAAACTATTAATGTGCATCATCAATTATTCAAACTTGCCTTTGTTTCTATTTAGATATTGTTTAATTACCTATATTACTAACATACTATACATACATATAACATTCAAATATACTTGCATAATCCATAACTTTAAAAACAAGTTACTAACCTAAACTTTGCAAAAGATTGTTTGTTTGTTCTTCAATTGTATTTTTGTGAGAAAACAATTGCAGTTTTTGTTTTTAGCAAAGGTTTGAGCAATTAGTTGCGGTTGCCAAAAAAAGAAAAAAATTTAAAAGCTGAAAAAAAAAAATGAATGCAAAGATAGTATTTTGAACATGTTGAATATATTTAATTTTAAAAAATGGTTTTGAAAAGTTTTTATTTAAAAATACAATGTGGTACAATGCCTTCTACTGTAATTATCAAAGTTTGTTAGTTGGCACAACGGAATTGTGAACAGGGCAGAGCTTAAAGCTGCTGAGTTGACATGTCAGCCTGTAGTGTCTTGCCTTAAAAGCACAGCCACTTTTTTCCTCTATGCTATTGTTTTTATGTTATTTAACATCAGTAGACATTTGGGACACCGTGTCGCGTCTGGTCCTGCCACTCTGACGCCATGCGGTCTCCTTTCAGCCATTTAGTACCAACTCATCACCCCTAATCCATCGTTAGTGTAGATTTTTAATGCAAACCCCTTCCTAAGAATGGTAGAGCATGCCTGTTAGTAAAGCGCTCGCTTTATTAACGAAAGTCATTGACCACCTACTAACCTGTTTGACTGTTTTTTCTCGCTTTTTTGTTTCTGTTTTTTCTTTCGCTAACAAAGTTGGTTTCGCCAAAGCAGACCTGCAAGGTAGACGGTTCCCTCTCCATTCTGAGCTTTGGCTCAAAAGCTGCTCTGTGTGATGTATCGTGTCAATTTTTTAAATAATTTTTGTTTTAATTTATTTATTTATTTTCAGCACCCAGACATAAAGCTGTCTCGCTTCACTTTAACAATGTCTTGGTATAAAATGGTTCACTTCTTTAAAAAAAAAAAAAAAAAGAGAGAGAGAAATACAAAGAACAACAGCAGCTGCGAGGTTGTATAAATAAAACATTAGCCGTTTGGGTGTAATTACACCACTGGATGTTTGTTTGCTGGATCTCGTCCTGGACTCTGTTAATGCTAATGATGCTCACATCAGAGTCGTGGGTTTCTGCTCAGCTTCAATAACCGATACCAAATCATCTTTAGTTTAAAATTCCAAAAATTCCACTACAATCAAAAATATTAAAGCTCACTTTATATTAGTTTGATGCACTTCATTTAAAAGTGTTCTTAAGTTGACAAGCTATTTTTAATATATATATATTTTCATATTCTTATTTTAAAATGTAAAATTAGACAATATATGAAAATTATTTATTCAATTTTAATTATAGTATCTGTGGGCGTTATCTAATCTTGGATTCATCTAGTAAATTTTTTTTCTACTTAAAATCATGCTTTGAAACTTGCTTAGCTTGAAAGTTCCAGGCTGATTGTGTCGCCATCTTCAGCACATTTTCAATCGATGTAAATTTATGATTTTCAAATGAAGTACATGATTTTGGGAAGAAAAAAACATAATTTTAATATTTAAGTTTATTTATTCATTTTTTTATTTCTTTTATTCTTTAAATTATTAATTAATTTAGTTAGTTATATGTTTGTTTGTTTGTTCATTTATTTATTTATTTATTTATTTCAAATGTCCAGCATCCTGTACATGCTTTTGTTTTGTTTCAGTTTTATTTTGTTCTGCTTTGGTTGTAATGAATTTTTTTCGAGGGCTTATTAGTCATGAAAACACACCACGGTATCTGAAATGAAATGAAATAAATGAAAAAAGCCTAAATTAGGGGTGAATCATTTTATGTTCTAACATAACCTAACATCTTCAATTGCACTACACATTACACAAGAACTGCACTTTTGGTATTTATGTTTTCTACTTGTTTGTGTGTGATTAACCCTGTTTAACACAAGTGCCGTGCTAAGAGTACTTTAAAGGTGTGGTATGTAGATTTTGTTGTCAAAATAAAAGAAAAATTCAAACTAAATCCCATCCCTCTCTCTCTCTCTCTCTCTCTCTATATATATATATATATATATATATATATATATATATAAAATTATTTAGGAACAATGGACTTTTAAATGTTTGATGGAAGTTCAAGTTTTTATTTTTTTTATAATTAAACATTCCTTCAAGATTGGCATGCTTATTTATTCAATGAATTTCTTTGAATTTTCACAGTTACAGTTAATAAAAGCTAAGCATACTTTCTGAACTGTAACAAAGGAAAATGCAAAAAACGTAAAAAATAGGGATGCACAACGCATATCAGATACTTCAGCCGTTGTTTGTTTTTGTTTATTTTACTGTAAAACTATAGATTTTTTGACAACTAAAACTACTAATTGCACCTTTAATAAAATTTAGAATAAAAAGATAAAATATGTCAAAACTCTTAGTGAGTACGTTAGTACTTCATCGTAAACTGTGGATTTTTGCTGTTTTTGTTGTTTGGAGCATTTTTTTTTTTTTTTTTTGGAATATTATAATAATATAAACATCTTTCTGGGCCAGATTTTTTTTTTTCATTAAGAAAAAAGAAAGCCAAAACCCATAGTTCTCCCTGATACTGAAAACATTCACATACATTTTGTTGTTTCTCTCTTTTTTTTTTTTTTTTTGCCTTTTTAAACAAAAAATATTAACAGTTCACCAGCAGTTGATTATATTATATTATATTATATTATATTATATTATATTATATTATATTATATTATATTATATTATTCACCTAATCACCTGTTGATTTTTTTTTGTAATAACATAAAATTTTACAGTAGGTTAGAAAATCTGTTAGATGCCTACAAGTTTGTTTTTGGAGCTTTTAATGTTATATGATTTTTTTTTTGGAAAGAAATGCAAATACACAAAAAGAAAATATGAAAAATAAGATCCATAATACAAATAAGTCTGCAAAGATTCTGAAACTCATCACCTTGGCTTACTGCATTTGCATACTGTAGTTCTAGAATTTTTGACAATTATTTGACAACAAAATGTACTAATTGCACCTTTAACCAATTATTTTTGACAGAATGTCATTTTTTTTTTTTGTCTAATAAGTTAAACACATTCCTAGCTGCTCCATAGAGAGTCACTAAACAGACTAATTTGCTATTATCTGTTGATTTCTTATTAACTCCGTGTGTACGTGGTGACTCCTGGCGAGTTCTGCCTGTGTGTGATACCCCCACCCCCTCCCCCACTTTCCCCCTCTACCTGCCCCCTCACCCCCACCTGCCCCGTCTGAAGCCACATTCGGGAATGTCCGCAGCGCTGTGTTTTGTCTACCTTGTTACTAAAACCTACTCAGAGAGAATGCCCAGGCTCAGTTTGATTTGTTTGTAATTTTTTGAGAATTTTTTACTACTAACCTTGACTGCATGCCAACTTGAAGTGCATACCTGCATGGCACCTAACGGCTCGCCGCCGGCTGCTCTGCCCCGCTGTTACAGCCCTGTGCTCTGCCGCCGTAGGTCCTAGCACCACGTGTCAAGAGGATTCCTGCGCCAACATGGGCGTCTGCATCCAGCAGTGGGAGAACTACACCTGCGACTGCTCCATGACCTCCTTCACGGGAATGCATTGCAATGATCGTGAGTGCCTTTTCTATCTTACACACAAACGTAGTACATCCTGTAGTACAAACATTCACATTCCAGTGGCTAATTAATTATTCATACAACACAACACACAACACACACATATTCTGAAGAACCCCTTAAAGTGAAACTCTATAAGGTAAGTTCTTTTTTTTTCTTCTTTTTTTTTTGTTATCACTATTATACACTTTATATTAGTGATTAAAAATAACGTAAAGTACATACTTTGTGTCACTTATTTTAAAGTACATACAGTACATGCACATGGCAAATTCATTCCAGGAATGTCATATTCATGAAAAATCAAGAGTATACTACATACATGCATACGCTGCCTGACAAGAGAAAGTCACACACTCTACGATTTTATTACAGTAAATCACCTTCACCTTTAATTACAGCACACAATGTGAAAATGATTCCTCTTGCTCCCAGAGCCACTCTTTCACAATCTGAGTCCTGGAATATACAGTACCTGTACCATCAGGGAAGAAAAACTCCATAGACGCGATAACCTGGTCATTCAATATATTCAGGTGGTCAGCTGACTTCATTTTATTTCCACATAACGTTGCTGAGTCTCGGCCTGAGCGAATGAAGCGACCCCAGATCATAACACTGTCTCCAGAGGCTTGTACAGTGGACGCTATGCATGATTGGTGCATCGCTTCATGCGCTTCCCTTCTTACCCTGACACGCACAACTGACCATGACCATAATTTTTGAAAGCCTTAAAGACTAAATTGTCGATGCGTTTCTTTCTTTATGTAGAGATAAAACAAGGTCTAAATCCCACTGCACCACCCACTATCAGTACTGCATTATGGGTAAATTAGCATTTATAGAATGCTTATGAAGAACAGTACAGGGGGTTGGATAATGAAACTCAAACACTGGCCAATTTAGAGTTGGAGGTTTCATGGCCTCGTGGCCAAACTTCATTGATTGCACATTCCACCAGTAAGAGGAGAGTGTGAAGGTTGAATTAGCAGTAATAGCACAGTTTTGCTTAAAATATTGCATCGCACACAACATCATGGGTGACGTATCAGAGTTCAAAAGCAGACAAATTGTTGGTGCGCGTCGCGCTGGCGCATCTGTGTCCAGGACAGCAAGTCTTTGTGATGTATCAAGAGCCACGGTATCCAGGGTAATGTCAGCATACCACCAAGAAGGACGGACCGTATCCAGCAGGAGTAACTGTGGACGCAAGAGGAAGCTGTCTGAAAGTGAGTGCTAACCCGTAGTGTATCCAAAAAACATAAAACCACAGCTGCTCAACTCACTGCAGAATTAAATGTTCACCTCAACTCTCCTGTTTCCACCAAAACTGTTCATCGGGAGCTCCACAGGGTCGGTGTACACGGCCGGGCTGCTATAGCCAAATCTTTGGTCACTCGTGCCAATGCCAAACATCACTTTCAATGGTGCCAGCAGCAAAAAATATTATACTGTAAGTATATATAAGTATTGTTCTCTGATGAGTCCACCTTCACTGTCTTTACCACATCAGGGAGAGTTACGGTGCAGAGAAGCCCTAAAGAAGCGTTGCTTGTCCAGAGTGAAGCATGGGGGTGGATCAGTGATGGTTTGGGCTGCAATATCATGGCATTCCCGAGTCCCAATACTTGTGCTAGATGGACGCGTCACTGCCAAGGACTACCGAACCGTTCTGGAGGACCATGTGCACCCGATGGTTCAAACAGTGTATTCTGAAGGCGGTGCCATGTATCAGTATGATGATGCACCGATACACACAGCGAGACTGGAGACAGAGTGGTTTCCTGAACATGAAAGTGAAGTTGAACATCTCCCACGTCCTGCACAGTCACCAGATCTAAATATTACTGAGCCACTTTGGGGGGTTTTGGAGGAGCGAGTCAGGAAACATTTTCCTCCACCGGCATCACATAGTGACTTGGACACTATTCTACAAGAAGAACGGCTCAAAATCCCTGTGGCCACCAAACAGGACTCGTATCGGTCATTCCCGAGATGAATTGATGCTGTATTGGCTGCAAAAGGAGGCGCTACACCATACTAAGGAATTATTGTTGTCTGAGATCAGGCGTTTCAGTTTCATTGTCCAACCCCAGTGTGTATACTGTATATACACTTTATACTGTACATGTCCACATTACAAACTTGATCAAACATACACAGTCAGAATTATTTATTGAATTATTTATAAATGAACCTCAGAAAATAAAAAATAAAAAACGAAATAAAAGATTAGTAGGTGGCTTTGTTGATTCTTTGAAATGAACACCTGGCTCGGGATCCCAGGTCTGCGCTGGTCTCCTGAAAGCTTTGGATTAATTACGGTGTCACTGAAGTGCCCTCGCTCGTCAGTCGAGGAGCGGCGAGATGAAGCTCATCAGTACAATCGGCCACAAGAGCCTCGGTTCGATTTACAGGAACGAACCCGATGGTTCGATTTTATTATATTTATCTCTTATGATGTATAAGAGATATGATGCGATGACTTTTTTTCTCTGAACAAACAAGAAACGCATTCTTTTAGTTTGATGATAGATCTCAGGTGATTTTCAGCATCTATTTTATCACTGCAATATTTTGAATACTTCCAAGGAAAAAAAGTGAACGCTAAATACTGTACTTCCCTTTATAGAATTGTGGAAAGCACCAAGACTTTTTAATATGGATATCTCTTTATTGATAAGGATTGCACTGAGAAGTTCAGAATTACATCACTGTAAGTATATGCATATACTGTATGTCCGCTTACTAGGTAAATGTGTAGTTTTTACAGTTAAAATCTGTAGCAAAAGCATAATAGCATTTATATTTGGTCATGTCTAATTTAAACCCTGCTTGCTTTCAGATGTTTTATAATAATAATAATAATAATAATAATAATAATAATAATAATAAAAATGAGCATTATTGTATATATTTATACTATTTATATTTAACTATATTTATTTATATTTCATGCATTTCTAGAAAAGTAAACACGGTATAAAATTTTGCTTACATTAATTGCTACGTAATTAAGTATTTAACTTGCAAATACAGTAATTATGGTCAATATTATTCGAATGATTTCATGTTAGTAATAGCAGTTGAAAATTAAATGTTTAAATACAAAATCCTTTGCTTGTCTGTTGTAACGATATGGGACCAAACTGCAACATCATTATCATACAGTATGCAAATAATTTAGCTACAGTAAAAACAACATACTTATTGTTTGTTGTTGTTGTTTCATTTTTCAAAGTTTATCAATATAAAAGAATTTGTGAAGTACAGGTGCTGTGTCAGCTGAAAAGTTGATTAAAAAGAAAAACAAATTTAAAGAAGGTGTTTCATCACCTTGATAGGAGAGAAAATACATATTTATTTATTTATAAATAACAATAGTATTTTCTGCATATTTGGTTTAAAGACAAAATAACTTTAAGGCAAATGTATTAAATATGTTTTATTAAATAGTAAAGTCAGATGCAAAGTTATGTTGTTGACCAAAAAAGATAAATAAAAGTACGACGACTACTACTACTACTACTACTACTACTAATAATAATAATAATAATAATAAGAAGAAGAAAGTTTCTGATCATGCACTATTTTACAGGTTGCCTTGCATTCTCTGTAGCATCATGAATGGGTGTTTGAGTGTGTGTGTGTGTGTGTATGTGAGTGTGAGAGAGAGAGATAACGCGAGAGATAAAGAGAGAGAGAGAGAGAACGTGGCACACATGCCCATCATATAATCACCTGTCAAGACATCACAGTTGACCTTCTGATGATTGAAGACTGACACCAGGAATGATCACGCTGATCTGCTGTCCTGATCCAGGCAGTAAATTAGAGGCATGTTGGACTGGATAGAAAGAGATAAAATGGAGAGTGTGTGTGTGTGTGTGTGTGCATCCAGAATATACAATATGAGAGAGCTTGTTTTTCTTTCAGGGTCACGTGTGCTTGTCCTGAGAGATCATCGCATGTTGGCTTCCACAAATAGCAAAAGAGAGACAGAAAGAGAAAGGGGTGGGCGGGGGGGGGGGGGGGGGTGCAGGGGGTATTGGGGGAAGGGGACACGGCCTCACAAAACTGGCACATGTGATCAGAAAAAGGGCTCTAATAAAAGCTTATAGTTGTGAAAGAGTGCTGTGTATGAGCACTAGGTGGCAGTGCTGCATTAGATACTCATAGTGTATGGCTCCAAAAATTCCTTCCCCTCTCAATGTCATTTCAGGTTACAAAGCATGATGAAGTTTTGCCTTGAATATACATTTACGAACCATACTGCCGATCTGTCCGTGATCCATGAAACACACTCTGTAGGCTTACATCAGAAAATAGCACAGTGCTTAAAGACAGCTCTCTAAGCTTATCATGTGCTTTATTATCATTATCCGTGCATTAAGTGTGTATATTAATTCGGGTACGGTTGCCATTATAGCACAGGAAATGACAGGAAGCCAATGGAGCATCGTGAGAATGATTTTACTCCAATACACACCGCCATTACACACTTATCCACTCTAATACACACCCCTATTACAGTCTTATCCATTCTGGAGATGCTAAAAATCTGTTTCCAGGGCAAACAGGACCCTAAGCCTTGCCAGGCCGTGTCATTGCTAAAAAGCTGATTTTTAGTCTTCTTGGCAAATTTCTAATTAAATTAAACGTCCTTTGTCTTTTACCCTCGGAAAGGTCAAACCTCTCTTGTTCACGACCGAGCTCACAGCCACCCGAAAATTGAATTACTTAGTAATTAGTCCCACTCTCGGTCACGATTGACTTTGTGACATTTCTGTGCCGAAGCGTGTCACGAAAGGAATTAGAAACCCCCGTGTCCCTGCATCGTCACGCTAAAATTTAGCCTGTCAAAGATATCGACGGGATTTACCATCCGGTGAGGAAGACTCTCCGGAAGTCATATTAGAAGAAAAGCAACTTTGTTTTTAAGGATCATTGTTATATTTATAATCAAAAGCAGCATTTATAAGGGTCAAGGTTATAAGCATTTATAATATCTTAGCAAAGGTTATGCATTATGCATGCTGAAATCTTGCCATAAATACTAATAAGCCGTGTTTACTGCATAACACATACTGTACTGTAATACCACCATTAGAAAGGAAAGAAACATGATTGACATAGATTGTTATAACCAGTGGTTATACTGTATTCTGTTAACATTTTCTAAGTGCATTATGAACCGAGTCATAAACTGCAGCCTTTGAATAACTATAACTAATTATTATATCAGTTTGAGTAAAGCTTAATAAATGCATTATAACACATAATAAATGTTCATAGCGTGCAGTAGGATATACATATTGCCTTTATAACAAAACACAAACACGTAACAGATGAACATGACCTTATAGTTAATAATAAAAATAAAGGGTACAAAATGTACAATAAGCAATTCTTCCACAGTACAGGCTCTTAACAGAACGCAGAACAGTTGCTTAAAAAGTTATTTTTTTATATTAACGATACTCGAATACGAACAAATCGTGGAAGTAGCATTGTACAAAAAATAGACACTTGCAGTTCACCAGATACTAATATTTACAATTATATACAATATTGTAAGTACATTTCATACATTACACTTATGAAATAAAAAAGTCAGGTCTATTGTATGTGTGTGCGTCCGTGTGGGGATGCGGGAGAATCAGTTCAGGAGCCTGATAATAGAACGTGGCTGTCCTGTAAAGCGCTCCCGATGGTGAATAATCCAAATTTTTGAAAATCCTCAACCAAACAGGCTTCACAGTCCTAAACAGCTCTGAGACAAAATGAAGTCCGTTCAAGCACTCAGTAAACACCATGTAGCGTTGTGTCCGGCCCCCATCATCTTCCTGGCTTCCTTTAAAGGTCAGCTGACCACGCTGCGTGACCGGAATTCCCCTCTCGATTTAAAGACATGACCAAAACACCAAACCTGTTTTTGTTTTTTATGCTTTAAATTGTTTATTTGTGCCAAAGGCATATACTGTAAGACTCACCTTGTCAGACTTACGAATGAATCCGACTTACAAACCTGCTCCCAGAACGGAAGGCGTTTGTAAGTCGGGGACTTGCTGTATGAAGCGGAAATCATCTACAGTATATGGTGACGTTTTCTGTAAAGAGATGTTCACAATACTGTACATTTCAGGAAGGAGCCTTCGTTGTCGTTCCATTTTTCATGAGTTTGCGCGTTGTGGTTTCTTGGTAACTGGACAAGCTGAGTACTTGAAGAGAGAGAGTAAACGAGAGACTGGTGAGAAAGCGAGTGAGTCTCGTACAGTAGAACTGGCTTCTACTGTACAATAGGTTTTGGATTGTAGTTGTCAGTTGTAGTATAAGCGGAATAAAACACTTCGAGGTGTGAACCATACCGCGCTTCATCACCCCCGCTGTCACTGATTAATTAGCCGCATTAGCGTAATGTGTTTGTGTTATTTCTAATGGAAGTGAAACCATAAAGCGCTGAAGTGTGCATCAGGATGAGTTATTACTCAGGAATATTAGAACCATGTTCTTCGGGACAATATCAACAAGAATTCACCTCATGCATCTCAGACGTGTTCCTTACTAATGGAAGCACACTAAGCAATCATCTTGATTGAGCTGTACTAATAAATGACTTGTTAGCAGCTTCATTGCCTGTTAAATGAACTTGCTCTAAATTAATATCGCATAAAGCAATCGGCCCGCCTTCACTAAGCCTTGCTTTAAACCTTCTTCCTTTCTTCTTTTTCTTATTCCTGCGACCTTTCTGGTGAGCGTAACCTTTCCGCGACCTTCACGTCCATGACCATAAACAAGCAATCCCCCATTATAACCCATTTATGTTTATTTCCCAGGGAAAAAAAGGAGGCCCAAAATTTTCAGGGAAAATCACCTTCAGTAATGACTTTCTAGGCGCCTCGTCGGCGGCGACTCGATGGCTTCCCGTCGCTTGTGGCGTCATTTTGCACGACTTCACGCTGTGCAGACGGACTTCCATTTCTTTTCCTGCACTTTAAGCTGCAGATAGGATCACACCCCTAGCGCATATCAACATGCATAAAACCCGATGTTGTGGAAAATACGCTTCTCTTCTGTGATGTCAGTTAAGGATGGCGTAGACTACGGTCACGCCGCTGGGCACGAGCGCATATCTGTGTTCTTGTTCTTTGTATCTCGACACCACAAAATATTGATTTTTCTAACAGCATTAATTACCGAGATTAATATGAAAAATAGCCTCTTCTATTCCAAATAGCGGCCCAAGGGTAATACGTTGTCTTCCGTCTCCACCGTGGTACAAATATATAAATTAAATTATAGATAGATGCGCGACTAGGGAGCCGAGAGGATGGATTTGTTTTCCTCCCAGCGTGTCTGACACGAACAGGCGCGCCGTAATTAAGGAGCATCTTTTTTCCTCCTCCTCCTTCTCCTCCTCCTCCTCCTCTTCCTCCACCACCTCACAGCCCTGAAACTTCATCAAGTCCTTTTCCCTTTCCCTCCATTAGAAACACGAGAACCTGTCGCCCGAACAGGCCATCAATTAAAGCAACAACAAAAGCACAGGATGAGCTTTCTGTGCTCGCCCGAGTCTAATGTAGTGTTGCACGGACAATACGTATCTGCCAGACGAGAGACACATTACTGATGAATACAAGATCCTGCGCTGGCTTAAGCAGGATTTGTCTGGGGAAGGAAATGTTCAGAAATTGAATTACCAATCGTTTTAATGCGCCCACACCACCGTGATGCATTAAGACTGTGGAATGATTTTCTTCTTGCCTGGAAATATTAAATAGACCTTTTAAATATGTGGAAATGTGGATATTTTCTTTTTTTCATTCTTTTAAAAAGCGGAACGTAGGTGGAATATCTGTTATGTGAAGAATAACAAGAGGCTCCGCAAGCGCAAATTTGATTATGTTCCTATAACGGGACATCCCGAAATGCTTTATTTGTCTACCCAACAATTGGGCAATGACGTAGTCTCGCTGTATAAGTCGCTGTTCTCAGCTTGTGTTAGAAAGTAACAAGCAACATAATAGCATAAAACTTCTTAGCATAAAAATAGCATCAAATTTTTTCTCGATATAACTGATGTTTAGAATTTGACCTCTTGTACCGTTAGTACGGAAATGCGATGGTATCCGAACGAGAGCGTTAATGTGGAACTGTCATTACAGGTGGCGCTGCAGTCATAGAAATTGCATATGAATCAACACATGTTGACCAATCAGATTCGAGAATTTGTTAGCTCCGAGTTAGAATTACGTAAGTGAGAACATTTCAGACATTTAGAGCTTAGACAAGAAAGTTTTTCTCCAAGCTAAAGAACATTTGACGTGATCATGAAAATACCCCTGTCGCTACCTGATCTGCATCGCCTGCCTGATTTGCATAGGCACTTCTTTTTAGTACAGCTTATGTACTGTACTCACTCACTCACTCACTCACTCACCCACTCATTCTCCACACAGTTTGTCCTGTACAGGCTCCCGGAGGACCTGGAGAATATCTCAGTGGACCCAGGGCAAGAGGTAGGGTACACCCTGGACGCTGTTTACATTTACATTTACATTTAGGCATTTGGCAGACGCTCTTATCCAGAGCGACTTACAAAAAGTGCTTTAAAGTTTACATTACTGGATAGATACTTACACTGGGTTAACTAGGTCAATAACTAAGTGCGATTAGTCTTTTTTTTTTTCTTTTTTTTAGCTTTGTAGGCAAGCATCAGTGTTTTGAATTTGATGCGGGCAGCTACAGGAAGCCAGTGCAAGGAGCGGAGGAGTGGGGTGGTGTGGGAGAACTTGGGAAGGTTGAAAACGAGACGTGCTGCTGCATTCTGGATCAGTTGCAGAGGACGAGTCGTGGACAGAGGCAGGCCAGCCAGGAGTGAGTTGCAGTAGTCCAGTCTTGAAATAACAAGGGACTGAACAAGCACCTGAGTAGCCTGTGAAGAAAGAAATGGGCGGATTCTTCTGATATTGTAAAGAAGAAATCTACAAGAGCGAGTAAGGTTAGCGATGTGAGGGGAAAATGACGGATGATTGCCCATGGTTACCCCAAGATTGCGGGCAGTGGCTGAAGGAGTGATTTGATTGTTGTCCAGGGATATCACAAGATCTTGACCTGGCCATGAGTCACCAGAAATGAACAACAGTTCGGTTTTACCCAGATTGAGTTTCAGCTGATGAGCTGCCATCCAGGATGAGATGTCTGCCAGACATGCTGAGATCTGTGTGGAAACCCGAGTGTCAGAGGGAGGAAAGGAGAAAACAAGTTGAGTGTCATCTGCATAACAGATGCATAGTAGGTAAGAAGCAAACCGTTGCCACGCTGTTCCACAAATACCAAGGCTTGTGAGAATAGATAATAGGATCTTGTGGTTCACTGTGTCAAATGCAGCTGACAGGTCCAGGAGGATCAGGACTGTGCCAATCCATCGCTGGGCATACACGCATACACAAACACTCACTCGCTCACACACTACGGGCAATTTGGGAATGCCAATTAGTCTAATCTAATGTCCTTTGTGGATTGTGGGAGGAAACCGGAGAACCCGGAGGAAACACCAAGCACAAAGAGAACATGCCAACTCCATGCACGCATCGAACCCTTGACTGATTCCCAGAATGCACCAGGTATGTGTTTTCCCAGTAGCACCAGGTAGACAAAACAATTGAGTCTTTGGTAGACACAGTTTTGTGTTTGTACAACGTTCCGCTTAGTTAGCGTCACACAACGTGGCTTGGATGAAAATAATAATAACCTTTTAACGTTATTATTTAATTCGAAACACCAGGAAAATCTCACGAGTCTGTTTGCTAGGCAATGTACAGTATAAATCCGTGTGAAAATAAATGCAGTCCTAAAAAAAAAAAAAAAAAAATGAAGTTAATCGATGTAGGGTAAATATGGAAATAATAAAGACTTCTTTAACTTGTCCATGGTCTCTGATTGAGTCCTCAGCGCGTAGCCGGGAAGGTGCGAGCTGTGGACGAGTCGCCTCTCTGGCGCTGAGGTAAATTGGCTGGTTTTGATGAAGGGCCCAGGGAGCATGGAAAGACGGATGACTTGCGTGAGCTCATATTCATCACCCCGGTGTCCTGCACTTCCGCCCTAGCCTATGACACAAGATGAAGAGCGGTGGGACGCACAGAACGACCTCGGCTGACAGCCTCAACAGAAGCACCGAGGGGCACAATAGAAACGCATTACGGGAGCTCTCGAGAAATATTGCAGTGCCACGTTTTCGTGAATAGTGTGACGTGTGGCTTGGCTAAGCTCGGCTCGGCTCGGCTCGGCTCGGCTCGGGGCCTGGCGCGCTGGCCGAATTGAAAGCATTTCATTATTTTATCCTGGTTTATGGAGAGCACAAGGCTGCGCCGCGCTGGGAGAAGAGCTGTCTAAAAATATATGACCAGATCGATCTGCTCAGGTTTAATGTCTTTCATTTCTTCCGATCGACCGCGCGGCTCTCTTTTTGTCAACAGCGCCATATACAGTATGACTTAATGCAGTGTGTTTGGGTGTGTATTTCCCCTCACATCCTTTTACTAGCATCTGGTCTCAGCGCTGTTGTATTTTTTTTTTTCTAAGCGTTTGAACTTTCTGATGATGTCATTGCGATAATCTGTAGCTAAGCAAGCTACGCGTACTCAATACCTTCTCGCACCAGTGGCACTAGCGATCTCTGCTGCTTCTCTCCAAGCTTTCCTTTACCTAGTAATGTCTCTATAAACCACATTTATATTAATGTTTGTTTTTCTCCAAATTTTGTGCTCACTTAGGAAAACCACAGGAACCACAGGATTGGTCTGATTTCTTGTCACGTCTCACCTAATTTGAATAAAATGGAGAAAACGTGACTGTGCCCACTGTCGCTGAACTCACATCTCAGTGTCACACGGCTGCTAATTACAGTATGAATGTAGAAGGTCAAGCAGAATACAAATTCGCGCAGTGCCCATCCTACAAATACTGGACAGCAGATGGCGCTATAAGTTACAGAGCTCCCCTTTAACATAAGCGCTACACCATTGCGAAGCACTTTACTGTACAGTCTGAGTCTAGTGTGTGTGTGTGTGTGTGAAGAATGAAAGAAAAAAAATCAATACGATTATCTGAGTCTTTTATCTGATCATCTCGGAAGAGACATTTTCGTTTGCTGCCCAGTGACGGACGCATCCGGGGGCGCGTTCGTCAAACATGTGGCTTCGTACTGAAAACGAAGAAGATCCTTTTTTTTTTTTTGTCTTGTTGGAGGAAAGTGACCTTGGTTTGACATTGTTCTTTGCTTTAAGGTCCAATCGCTCAAGTGAAGCCATCCATCACGGCACATTTCCAGGAAAAACAAATTACGGGCCTCCGCTGGCACATAAACATGACCGATCAATATCCGAGCGCCCTGCTCGAAATGCCACTCGTTTTAGATCATTTCTAATCATCTTGTTGTCTTTCCACTTGTGCCAAGTCAATGCTGTGCAAGTGTGTGTGTCATTGTGACATTTTTCCTACATTAAGGCCAAAAGATCTGTGCTGATATCAGGACACTATACTCTATACAAGACACCCACATACAGTACACACTCACACACATACACATACACATACATGTCCACACCTACATGCTGTATGCCGTGTAACACACTCCACTCCGGGCTATTTTAGCACGGACGAACTTTACCAGCTTACACACACTACTCATTATAATTCCGAGCGTGTTTCTGTTTTTACTCCACTCTTCGCTCCTGTGGGAATTATCTTTCTGTTTTAGCCGTGTTGAAACCACTCAAATAATATATGTCTGAGCTTCTTGTGTGTCTTTAGGCTTTTTTTTTTCCCTCATTGTTTTTTTTTTTTTTTTTTTGCTTTTTTCTCTCCTCGGTGTGGGCAGTGTGGGTTTCAGCTGAAATAGCAGCATAGATTTAAAAACTCTTAACAATCTGCCGGTCAAAATGATGTAAGGATTAATGGGTGAGTGTGTGTATGTGTGTGTGAGAGACGGATTGCGTGTGTGTTAAGGATCTACATTAATAGACCAGACTAGAATACCACTTCTACTCCATTGACTAGTCAAATGACAGTTTATAACATGTATTTACCAACACATCCAGTACAGACCAAAAGTTTGGACACACCTTCTCATTCAAAGAGGTTGAATTTGTATTATGGCAAGAAAAAAGCAGCTAAGTGAAGAAAAACGAGCGGCCATCATTACTTTAAGAAATGAAGGTCAGTCAGTCGGAAAAAATTGGGAAAACTTTGAAAGTGTCCCCGAGTGCAGTCACAAAAACCATCAAGCGCTACAAAGAAACTGGCTGACATGCGGACCGGCCCAGGAAAGGAAGACCGAGAGTCACCTCTGCTGCGGAGGATAAGTTCATCCGCGTCACCAGAATCGCAGGTTAACAGCAGCTCAGATCAGAGAGCAGGTCAATGCCACACAGAGTTCTAGCAGCAGACACATCTCTAGAACAACTGTTAAGAGGAGACTTCATGGTAGAATATCTGCTAGGAAACCACTGCTAAGGACAGGCAACAAGCAGAAGAGACGCTTTTGGGCTAAAGAACACAATAAAGAACACAATAAAGAAAACTCTTTGAATGAGAAGGTGTGTCTAAACTTTTGGTCCGTACTGTATGTTCGACTCACAACCTGTCCTTCATCTTCAATAACTTACAGCAGTCCACCAAATTATTAGCATCTTAATAGCTGTGCTAATTACATAGATTAGTTTTAGCTACCAAAGTATAGTAAGTCACCAATATATGCATGTTCGAGTTACAAACATCTGCGCATGTTCAATCCAGGAAGTTGGATCACATGTCCGGCGAACATTGTCACGTGCGTGCAGCGCGCACCCAGGATGTCCAAAAGCAACGGTTAAAAAGGCAGAGATGAAGCTACAAAGCAGTAACGATGGAGAAATAAGTGAAAATAATCGAGAGAACCGAGGCGAGGTGGAAAGATGGCAGACATTTTTTAACATGAATCGTTCAACCATCGGCATGATTCTAAAGAACAAGGGCAAGATCATGGAGCATGTTAGTTTTATATTGTGTATTAAAAAATTTTTTTGGGACATATGAGCAAATGTGCTTAGTGTGGAAATAAACTCTCAGAACAGAACTTGTTCTTATATATAGGCAACTGACTGTAATGCAGTTTTCCAAGATGCTATTGTTGTCTTGCGTGACCGTTAGCTAGCTACAGTAATATTTAAATCCTGTCTGACTAGCTAACACATTCATATGCTTATGAACCTGACGTTAGCTAGGACTGTGCTTGGCTAGCAGAGTAACATCAGAGGTGTGATTTCTTAATAAGTCAAAAACACTGACTTGCTAACTGCAGTAAGCAGATAAATTGCTGCTGCGGTAATTAGCTAGTGTGGTATGATGCTAGCAGAGTAACATCAGATGTGTGATTTCCTAATGAGTCAAACCCCTAACACACTGACTTGCTAACTAACCAGATAAATTGCTATTGCGGTAATTAGCTAATGCGGTATGTGGCTAGCAGAGTAAAATTAAAGTCTCACTTTGCATAAATTGAAAAATGCTTTTCTTCTTCTCCATTTGCCAAAATAAGAAGCTTGGCCCAAAAACACCTTTCTGGTCTGAAAAGGAAATTGCATCAGATCACTGCGCCTTTACTTCATCGATGTGTATTGCCTCAGGTCTCACAGGACTCGTCTAACAAACTTCACTTGAGATAATAAAGTATTGAATGATATTTAAGACGGCGATGGCGAATCCCTCCAGGGTAAAGTGGTGAAGCTGTGTTTAAAACTGTATTGGAGCACAGCCCAAGTGTGGAGTAGGAAAGTCAGTACCATGCCAGTGAAGAACCTGCTTAACCACTGAATCACCATCGCTCATTTAAATATCGAAACGTCTTGTGTGAACACGCAAGAAGAAGTTCAACAGAATAGACAATAATCTATATTCAATTCAATTCAACTTTATTGTCATTGTTATAAATAACGGAGTATAAATAACAACAAGATATCATCTTTCCCTGTAGGTAATAAAGTGCGACCATAGTGTAGCAATACAGTAACCATAACGGCTATGTTGATTAAAAAAAAAAAGTGTATGGATATAAAAGTTGGATAACAGTGGCGAACAGGTAATAATTAGTCATTAAAACAAGTTATTTATCAGTGATGGGATGTTGTGAACAATGGTGATGAATGAGTGGCCATTTTGACAATAAGTGGTGATTAGCAGTTGGTCATTGTAAATTGTTATAAATGTTTGGTTTTGGGGATAAACCATTGTAATTAGTGATTGTTAGAAATAATAATGATCAGTGATTGGTTGTTTGGACAAGCCATGGTGATTGGTGATTAGTTGCTGGAAATAATGGTTACCAATGATTGGTTGCTCGCATTAACATCAGACATTGGTTGTTGGAAATAATCGATGAGTGATTGGCTGTTGGGACAAACAATGGTGTTGGGTTATTTTGTTTAGAACAACTGTGATGTAATTGGTTGCCAGGAAAAAACAGTGGTGTCCAGGGAGCAGTCACTCCCACAATCAGATTTTAGATCTAAATAAAAATAAATTAATTAATTAATAAAATAATATATTGCAAAATCTAGCCGCACCTTCAATAAACTGCCACTTCTGCACATCCTGACCGCATTTTCTAAGTATCCATTTTTATTTCTGTTTTTCCTTTTTTAGCTTAAAATCAGTGTGTATTGATTAAGGAGACAACTCCTGAACTTTCCACCTTATATTAGATTATTAGCTTATTATAGTACTGGACATTTGTTGGTATAATGCATGGGATGATCAAATCCTATCCATCATGAAAAATATACAGAACGCATCTCTCCGTCTTATCGGACCTACTGTAATATCAGAGACTCACTTGTTATATGGTGTGTGGGTGGTGTTTCTTTTTTTTCTTTTCCTCGTTCTCTTTCTTTTGCCCTTTACCTGTATGCCATGGTGATGGGGAAATTGTTCCTGGGAAGACAGGCAGGATTTCTGGAAGGCATTAATTACTGGAAAGCGGGGCGATCAATCAGACGTGTGACAGAAGACGCTACAGAGACAGACAAAAAGTCTGAGTTATTGGGGCTGAAATAAGAAGCTGATGTAATTAAGATGTATTGGCTTTAGGGTTACTATTATTGCGTGTTGCCTACACAACGAGGGACGTAACAACCTTTCTGTTTCCTTTCATCTTAAATTTCCTCAGCTTTCATGACGGGAATGATGTAGGGGAACTCTACACTGATGAGTCTGTTTCACAGTAGTGCCGTTGACGAAGACAGAGAAAATTACACCTATTTTCGTCACGCAGTTATATTCTGCAGCAGCAGGTGTATGTGTGTGTGTGTGTGTGTGTGTGTCCGCGTGTGTGTGTGTGTGTGTGATATTGTGCGTGTAGCCAGCTGCTCGGAACCGTACACCAGCCAAATTCTAAAACATACCAATCATACTTGTCAGAATAACAGTCTTCCTCAAGCTTGTCTTCGGATGCTTCTGTAAATATGATTACGGTTTTATGAATGTAGTTTTTCCTAGTGAGGACCTGATTCGCTCTGAAAGGCCCTCTCAGCTCTATCGATAAAGCCACACATTCATGGTGATGGAGTGCCTTAATACTGACCCGTATCGAGCTCTCTGACTGTCCTGAGTCTGCCTGAAGCTAATTAACCTCACTAATGCTCTTCCTGACATCTCACTCCTGACCGCTGTGTCCCCGCGCTGTATATTATCAGCCTGGCTCTGCAGTTTCCCGGATCATCGGTGGCTTCAGGGTTATAAATGAACGCGTCACTTACCTGGCTTTACATTACATCACATTTCCTTTGTGGCAGATTGGGTGCTTCAGTTTCAACGTTTGTCGCGCAGGAATTATTGTCTTTTTTGAGAAGATTCACCATTACGCAACTCTCAATTTTACCAAAAAATGCCAAGGATAATGAATATTTTTCCCCACGTTTATCAGCCATGCATGCCTAAACACCATCTACAAATGATGTCAGCTAGCCAATGAATTTTATTTTATTATTTGAGTTTAATCCCAATTTTTTCCCAATTAACTCCTCACTTTTTAGAATATCAGCTATATAAAGAAGTACAAAATGATTATTCAGAATTTTCCCAGATACGTCAGCAAAAAAAAAAAAAACAATTACTGTATTTTAATTAGATTCCCATTATTTTTTATTGTGTTTATTTAATTAATTTATTTATTTATGTATTTATTTCCAAAAATAAATCTGCTAATTATTTATTTTTTTTCCAATTGCTTGCACTTACTAAAAAGAAAAATTGAAAGACTAATAACTTTTAACAGTAGTAGTCTAGGCGGCACGGTGGTGTAGCGGTTAGCACTGTCGCCTTGCACCTCCAGGGTTCGGGTTCGATTCCTGGCCAGGGTTTGCATGTGCTCCCCGTGCTTGGTGGGTTTCCTCCGGGTACTCCGGTTTCCTCCCACAGTCCAAAGACATGTAGGTTAGGTTCCAAATTGCCTGTAGTGTATGTGTGTGTGCCCTGCGATGGATTGGCACCCTGTCCAGGCTGTACACTGCCTTGTGCCCTAAGCTGCCTGGGAAAGGCTGTAGGACTCCTGTGACCCTGAATACAGGATAAAGCGGTAAAGACGATGAGTGAGTAGTCAGTAGTCTGATATTCTTTATATTTTATCAGTTATAAAAAATATATGATCTTTGATGCTTTTTTCTCAATTAAGTTAATTCTGAAAAAAAAAAAATCAATTTATCAGTTTTAAAATACAAAAATAAAAAGTTCTTTTTTTATGTAAAATCAGGCGCAAAATAAATGTTATTTATTCACTTCTTTTAAAAAAATGCAAATGTTAATACTTTTTTCTTAATTATGAGTTCTATAATTATGAGAAAAAAAAATCAAAAAACAAAACCAGCTACTAAATATTTTTTATGTGAATATATATATATATATATATATATATATATATATATAATTAAAGAAAAAAAATATTTAACTTCTTCCAATGGTCCTGATGCAAAAGTGTAACCTCCTATGATAATGGCAATCCCATCAGATGTGGATGTGACTGAATTCTGGAAAAGACAAACTATTTTTCAGCGGAAAATGGATGTAATGTACTTACTCAGATGCTCTAATATCTTTTTAAAGAAATGTTATTGTCACTGGGTTACTGGTTTACTGGATGACCTTGTTTTTCCTATTGTAATTCTGAACTTTGCGTTTTATAAAGGCATTTTCAGCTCTCCAAACCACACAAATCATTTTAATGTTGTGTTTATGGTTCATATGCTCATGTCAAATGTGAATACAAAACTAAACCAAATACCAAACAAACCAAACACATCGAGCTTCACCAAACTGAGTAATAAGTGTGAAAGTGCCCTTAAAGGCTCCGAGGCCTCCAAATAACATGACTTAGCCCTTGCCAAATAGCTTCATTCTCCATTTCCCTGTAATGAACGAATGTCCTTGTGCATTCATTAACACTTTTACTGAGGTCCCTGCCAACACCAGCTTCCCTTTTCATTTGTGATTGTACCATCTCCCTTTTTGAGAAGCTCTCCAGGGTGTTGTCGTCTTCGACGCCGCTTGTATCAGAAGCTCAGGTTGCGTCGGCCGCGATGGCGGGCCTGCTGGTCTGATTTACGGCAAGCCGCTTAATGGCTGCTCACTTTGGAGCTGAAACCGGATAATGAGTCCACAATAATTAGCCGAGCTCCACCGAGCGCCGTCAGTAAAGGGCCAGCTGGTGTGACTAATTACAAAAAAAAAGTCCCTTACCTACATAAGAACTGGAGAACTGAGTAGCACCTCAATGATCCAAGATGAAATACTGAGCGGTAAACCCAAAGAAAAGCTTCATTTAAAGGTTATTTGGGGTTCGTTCGATAATCACAGGGGTCACGGCTTCCAAAATCTGTTGGAAAAATAAAAGTTGATGGAGCAACAAGCCGAGAGAGATGGGAATTTATGGGCAGGTGTGGACTCTTACTGTGTACAAGAAAGCACTCCGTCCAAAATGTTCTTAAATCGCTTTCAGATTGTTGTAAGTCTGCAGTATTTGGTTAGCAAACTAATAACGCCTGCAAAAGTATTCACCCCCACGTCTTGGAAATGTTAAGACTTATTTAACCGAAGAAAATGAAAAGAACTTATGGAGTTTACATTTTTTTTAGTCCATTTTCTATGTCAGCAAAATAAATAAATAAAGTAATACATCAATAAATAATGAATAAATTGCTTAATTAATACATAAATAAATATTATACTACTGTAGCTGCATAAGTATTCACCCCCTTCAAACTAGCACTTGGTAAAACTACCTTTGCTGCAACAATCGCAGTGTGACGAGATCTGATCCTCATCTCGGCACCTTGTTTGTAAACTGATTTTTACCCGTTTTTCCCGGCAGCTTTGCTCCATGTTGCTCAAGTTTGCTTGTTGGTTACAAGTTTGACCAAAGATTCTTAATGAGATATAGATCTGGACTTTGACTTGGCCGCTGTATGGAGGTTTCATTGTTTGGTTTTTATCCCCTTGTAGACTGCTGTGGCCTTGAGTTTGAGACCACTGTTTCCTGAACTTTATTTTACTCTACTTGCTTAATTAATATTTTTAGGGCACGACGCCGCCATTACCATGCTTCACTGTAGGTTAGTCGATAGTGTTAGTTGAGGTGTGAGTTGAGGGGTTCGCTAAGCACTTTTAAACTTGCCTTGTACAAGTACCTGGATCTTGGTTCATTGTTTGTGTTCATTGCTGGAACACACTTTTATTTGGTTTCATCGATTTTTATTTTTTTTTAGCCACGCCTCCCACATAGCTTTTGAATGGTTGTTTTGTTTTGTTTTGTTTGAAAATGTAATACTTATGCGTGCACTTTTATACTTGATTTCATCATTGTTAAGCATATCATTTCGGCTCCGGGCGCTTTCCTTTATTTCTTCTCTTCAGGCACTAACCAAACATCATGCATTGTTGAAGATCATCGTGAAAAATAGAAAAGTGCCCTCAGATAGACCCCGTTTTCCTCCTCTTATCCGTGGCGCATTTCGAACATTTGGCTTTCAGCAATCGTGTCGTGATTTGCTAAACATATAGCAGTGCAGTGTAAAGTTTCACATCCTGGCTGTCAGCTCGGCTTCACTTACTTTCAGATCCTTCTGAAGGTTTCTTTTTTCTCTCTCTCTCTCTCTCTCTCTCTCTCTCTCTCTCTCTCTCTCTCTCTCTCTCTCTTTTTTTTAAAGTAAGGAACAAGTTAAGATGAAAGCCTGAGCCCTCCTCCTGGATTATGTAGAATGAATAATTGAAAGGAAATTTGAAAGGAGAAAAAAAAAATGAAAACTCAATTCCGCTCATTGTTTTTCAGATGTCTGTCATATTTGCTAATATCTTAACTGAGCTTAAATGAAAAAAGAAAAAAAGAAAAAAAAAAGTGGAGGCACGTGCAATTATATTTGAATAGAGGGCTTTTTCATGGTGTCTGTCATTTCTGTATTAGTGTGGAGGAGAAAAGAGGACTGCAATCCCCTTTAGTCATACAGTAGCAATCTAACTAGCTGGCTAGATAACTGATAGTGATTTGCAACTAATTGTTAGAATCTTGATTCCAACTTTTTTTGGGGGGGTGGGGGGGGGGGGGGGTGGGGGGGTTGTTTTTGTTTTTAACCACAACCACAATTCACTCAAAAATGCATCACATTGTTCTCTATAATTAGCTTAAGAAAGGTGATTGGTCTTTTTTTTTTTTTCTGACGTCACAAACTACATATACACACGTGGACAAAATTGTTGGTACCCTTCGGTCAATGAAAGAAAAACTCACAATGGTCACAGAAATAACTTTAATCTGACAAAAGTAATAATAAATAAGAATTCTATGAATGTTAACCAATGAAAGTCAGACATTGCTTTTCAACCATGCTTCAACAGAATTATAAAAAAAAAGAACTCTTGGAACAGGCCTGGACAAAAATGATGGTACCCCTAACTTAATAGTTTGTTGCACAACCTTTTGAGGCAATCACTGCAATCAAACGATTCCTGTAACTGTCAATGAGACTTCTGCACCTCTCTGCAGGTATTTTGGCCCACTCCTCATGAGCAAGCTGCTCCAGTTGTTTCCGGTTTAAAGGGCGCCTTTTCCAGACAGCATGTTTCAGCTCCTTCCAAAGATGCTCAATAGGATTGAGGTCAGGGCTCATAGAAGGCCACTTTAGAATAGTCCAATGTTTTCCTCTTAGCCATTCTTGGGTGTTTTTAGCTGTGTGTTTTGGGTCATTGTCCTGTTGCAAGACCCATGACCTGCGACTGAGACCCAGCTTTCTGACACTGGCCAGCACATTTCTCTCTAGAATCCCTTGATAGTCTTGAGATTTCATTGTACTCTGCACAGATTCAAGACACCCTGTGCCAGATGCAGCAAAGCAGCACCAGAACATAACAGAGCCTCCTCCATGTTTCACAGTAGGGACAGTGTTCTTTTCTTGATATGCTTCATTTTTCCATTTGTGAACATAGAGCTGATGTGCCTTGGCAAAAGTTCAATTTTTGTCTCATCTGTCCATAGGACATTCTCCCAGAAGCTTTGTGGCTTGTCAACATGTACTTTGGCATATTCCAGTCTGGCTTTTTTATGATTTGTTTTCAACAATGGTGTCCTCCTTGGTCGTCTCCCATGTAGTCCACTTTGGCTCAAACAATGACGGATGGTGCGATCTGACACTGATGTTCCTTGAGCATGAAGTTCACCTTGGATCTCTTTAGAAGTCTTTCTGGGCTCTTTTGTTACCATTCGGATTATCCGTCTGTTTGATTTGTCATCAATTTTCCTCCTGCGGCCACGTCCAGGGAGGTTGGCTACAGTCCCATGCATCTTAAATTTCTGAATAATATGAGCAACTGTAGTCACAGGAACATCTAGCTGCTTGGAAATGGTCTTATAGCCTTTACCTTTAACATGCTTGTCTATAATTTTCTTTCGAATCTCCTGAGACAACTCTTTCCTTCGCTTCCTCTGGTCCATGTTGAGTGTGGTACATACCATGTCACCAAACAACACAGTGACTACCTGGAGCCCTATATATAGGCCCACTGACTGATTACAAGATTGTAGACACCTGTGATGCTAATTAGTGGACACACCTTGAATTAACATGTCCCTTTGGTCACATTATTTTCAGTATTTTCTAGGGGTGCCATCATTTTTGTCCAGGCCTGTTCCATGAGTTTATTATTTAAAATAATTCTGTTGAAGCATGGTTGAAAAGAAATGTCTGACTTTCATTGGTTAACATTCATAGAATGTTTTTTAATTATTACTTTTGTAAGACTAAAGTTATTTATGTGACTATTGTGAGTTTTTCTTTCATTGACCGGAGGGTACCAACAATTTTGTCCACGTGTGTACATTGTGATTTTTTTTATCGTATTGTGTTATGCAAGGAAAATAAAAGATACCCGGGTGACTTTTGTAGCTGCAAATATATAAATCACATGGATGTTACAGAACATTCAATGTAGCTGTAAATGGATAAAAAAAATATATATATGACATCGCTTTTAGCGGCATTTTTTAAGTCGAAAAAACAAAATCTCTTTCATTTGAGTAGCTGTAACAGCATGCCATTGTTGATGATCTTTCTCCAGAGGAGTGATCCAAGTGACAATGCTGTGATACTGTACTGATGTTAGTGAATTGAAAAACGTGTGGTTGTCATGGTAACCGCATATCCACAAGCTTGGCCATGTTACCAACATGAGCTTTCGAATAAATAGCTACTGATGTACTGGAGCTGAACTACAACTTCACATATTCATAAGCAACCTTCCAGTTTTTTTATTGTCCGTAGATGACCGTAAACCCTTTCCGCTTCGTGACGGCCACTCCGCTGTTGATTATTTTCCGCTAACCGCACAACACGGACTGTTTGAAATCCTTCTGATCGTCAGCTTTCTCGGCATCCATGACGTCAGATGGCCACTTGCACCTTAGAACTCTCCTTTTTATTTAAATCTTTTTTTTTTTCTTTTTTTTTTTGTCTGTCTGAAAAGACCGTCTCCTCATTTGCTGTAAAGAGAAATTCCAGTCCACGTTCCCGGCAGATGGCTACATCGTACGTCTGCTGCTCCTCATTTCGCGTAAGGTGAGGTGGAGAATCCCGTCTGCTGCAGGGCGGAAGAAAAGAAAAAGACGCGCGTCTGGATACTAAAGTGATGAAATTGTTTTGCTATATTTTTCAGAGGGCCAGAGTTTTTTTTTTCCCCCTCTTTTTCATAAGATTGATTGATAACGGAGAAGAGAGGGGGGGAAAAAAAGAGAAACTGTTATTGCTGATGAGAGAGGGTGTGTGAGAGAGAGAGAGAGACAGGGATGGAGAAGTGATTGTAATGTGTAGTAGATGAATGCTGCATGATTAGTAAAGGCATCTGTCTGATTTTAATGCTCTGAACAGCAAAGTAACAGTTTTTTCTTGTTTTTTTTTTTTTTTTTTTGCCTTTCGCTGCCGGGAATGAAAGAAAGTCTGGCTGACTCGCTCTCTTTTTTTAATCACTTCTGTCCGTGTCGCTGTTGGCATGCCTTCGCGAGTTGACAAATTTCACAGCTATCTTATTGCCACAACCGCTGTATTATTTGTAACTGCACCACTCAGCACTTTAGGGAGCTGCAAGCGTTTTTTTTTTTTTTTGTTTTTTTTTCCCGTCTTCTTCTTCTTTCTCGTGCTTCCAAGGCCGTATTTAACTCCTGATAAAGTCTTGTCGAGTTCGGCTGTTTTGTCTTATCTTCAGCTCTAGTTTGGACAACTTTTATGGACCTTCTGTTTTTTTTTTTTTTTTTTTTTTAATTGAAAGTATCAACCTGGTGCGTAGTAAATATTCCTGAGATATAGATCAGAGAATCAGATGTTCCATTATTTTATTTTATGGCACGTTTTTAAACCTGGAGGTCTGGAGGAAATTTCTGTAACTCTGATAGGAGCTTCCGCTGTCTTTTGAATTACAGAGAGGTTCATTTATTGATTCGACTGTAGAGTAACAGTCATTTACAGCGACTTGTATGACTTACCCTTAAAATAAAAATAAATAATGAAAAAATGTGTTGCTATCTAACAAAATAAAAAATTTAGTTTTTAAGATAATGACTTTTTTTTTCTAAATAGACATTTATTCATTATTCACAGAAGGAGTCTCCAGTGCCAGTTGCACTTTACAGTATCTCAGTAACGTGACCGGCAGACAACAGGGAGGGAAATAGGGGCAAATTTTTAAAACTCAGCTTTTGCTAAGTTTACTGGTTGGGAAAAGGTTAATAGCCTGCAGGCTGAAAGTGATTGGTCCATCTTGTGACATCATAAACCGAGGCACCCAAATAAGCTACTAGAGTTTCTCCTTTAGATTTTGTGGCTTCTCGTTATTTTTTTATCACGGCTGTTTACAGCTGCAGATGTAAGCGATATCAGGACTTGCCTTGCAGATGTTCCACAATCTTCACTGGAACTATAAAGTGATAAAAAAAAAAATAATAATAAATAAATAAATAAATAAATAAAAGAAGGAAAATCAAAGGATGATGTGTTCAATAATAAATTTGGCAAACTGCCCCGGTGTAAGAGGAGGAATAAAATTGATCTATCTAAAAAGAATGAGTGCGGTAACAGTAACACCGTTTCATCCCAGCACACCATCATGGATTATTTTCCTATTACAGAACACCCCATCGTGTTTTATTGCTTACTTATCGCTCTTTCCGCAATAATCCTTTCTTTGGTCGGCCCTCCCTCGTGGTTCGATGATAAACCCGAGCAAGTTTTAAAGCCTGCGTTACAGCTCCCGTCTCTGCTTCCTGTCCTGTCTGCTATAATTCACTTATTGTTTGTTTTTTTTGTTTTTTTTTCGTGCCGTGAGCAAACAGATTGTCATGCACGGCTCCTCTGAGAGCCTTCATCTAGAGGCCGAATGACTCTCGGCTTTATTTCTTTCCGGCGCCGGTGTTCGGGTGGTTATTGGATGGCTCGAGCCTGGTGTGTGTTTGTTTCTCTCTTCGCTTGAATAATGCACAGTACGGACCTGCCTCTCGTGCTGTAATGAGAGAGAACGACGGCGTGTCGAACAGCACTCGGAGCGAAAAACCTCTTTATGGATGGAGGCCAAAGCATCTCCCTTTCCAACCCTGAGAGCGAGAGAGAAAGAGTGAAGGAGAGAGAAAAGGAAAGCTGGGGAGAGAACGAGGCTAATTTTAGCTCGAATGTCTCACTGCAATCCTCCATCCAGCTCTTGTGCTCAGTAATAAGTCCTGTTTCAGGCTCTGCTCTCTTCTGTCCTTGCCCATTCCTCTTTAAGAGGCTTTATTTTACTTTCTTTTTTTTTTTTTGTATTGTTTGCTCACCCACTCCAGTCTCCAAATGCATTATTTATCATGTGCAGTGTAATTGGAGCTCATGGGCCTGAGGTTTTTTTGGGAGGATTTTTTTTTATTTATTTTTTTTTGAGAATTTTTATAGAATACGACAGCCTTGTCAGATCAATAAAAGCGACAATGCGAAGGATGAGACTGCGGGCCAAACAAAGGAGCTCGGGTATCAAAAAGCAGAGCTATCAGATTTGTTCTTTAGATCGTTACAAAAGCCTATTAAGAGCTTGAAGAGGAAGTAGCAGATTTACAGTGCATAAGTTTTTCCCCCCTTGAACATATTTTGTAATGGAACTGAAATGGTTATAGATAGATAGATAGATCTAGATCGGAGTTAGACCGAGAAGCAACGAGGGAAGGCCAAGGGAAACTTTTAACATGAAGCTACCACCACCATGCTTTACTCTGAGCCTACATTTTTATTCTGGAATGTTTTTTTTTTGTTTGTTTTTTCCCACACTGACACTGACCAGAAATCCTTTTTCATCATTCCTAAAAACAAAAAAACATATTTTTTCCCGATACCAAACAGATCTGCTATTTGATTTTGCTATTCAAACATTATTTCTGCCCTCGTTATCTCCTCTCATTACTGATGGAAGAAGGTGACAACCTCATGCTCCCAAAACAGCACCAGACATGGATGCACATTCGAGAGACGTCTTAATAACAGCCTGCAATTATGTCGTTTTTGGAAACGACAACCGAGCCCACGGAGGGGGGAATCCGACAGCATGACCCGAATTTTATTTTCTCAAAGGAAAAAAAAAAAAAACCTTCCACTCTCTTTTTATCTGTTTTTGTGACAAAAGGAATATGATAGTGATCTCGATTGCTGCGGCGCATCCTCATGTCTGTACTTACACTGTCATTTCATTAAGTCATAGTCTTGTTTTAAGGTCATGTCCAGATTCGAAAATGTACTTGTATAGGATTCACTTTATTATCCATTCATGAGGCACTATATAGACGTTATTGTTATTTAAACTATATCGATATATTTATTAAGTAATACCAATTCATACAAAACATTATACATAGTTTATAACACTTTATAATAAGAAATGTGTTGCATCCTACATTAACCAGATCAGACTCAAAAAATAACTTGTACAGCATTATATCTGTAATACTTACAGTACAATATGTTATAATATCATATGTTTGTTTATTCAGATGCAGTCCTCTGAATAAACATTATACAGATGACAGTAGTGTCATAAACCCTACTAATACACTACTAATACACTATTATAACACCTTATGATCATGCTAAGGCTTTGCTCTGCACTATAACCCTTTTTATATAGAATTATAACAACGCATCCTATGAGTGTTTTATGAACATGCGTATATTAACATGTTATGAAGGAATTTAAAGGTCATTATTCCTATGTACAAACCATCACGTGTACAAAGTCTGAAAATGCATGAGAACATGTTTACAGTCAATGCTTTGACTCCTGATACTACTGTATACAGTATGTTAAATATTTATAGCATGGACTGTATAATCCCTTATGGATACATTATAAGACATTATTTAATACCTTTATACAGTATGTACAATATCCATGTGAGTACCACAATTATCCATCATAACCCGTTACAACTTCATGAATACATTCTAATCACTGCAAACATTTACTGCTCTTTGATACATAATTATGTGGAACGTACAGTGTAAGGCCTTATGAATGTGTTCTAACTTTTATACGTCACCATTTATTGCTATGTTTAATGACCTATTTGTGCAAAGAATTGTAATATGTTAACACTTCATAGAAGCTTTATAATCACTGCTATAATACTTAGTTATAGTTATAACATTTTTAATGAATGACTCTTATACTTTCTCTCTCTGTCATTCTATACATTATAAATACTTATAACGATGTAATATAATTTATAAATACATTACACAATGAATCATTTTTCATAGGCAATTATAACATTTATAATGCCTTATAAGTACTGTATGTTGTGGCATGTTGTAATACCTTCATAAAGCATTTCTAATATATATTTTAATATAAGGTATAATATCTGTTCGAAGACATTTATAATATGTTATGAATGAATTCATAGGTCATTTTAATAAAAGAAAAATAAGCATTACACTACGTTCTTCTCAGAATATCGTAAATGTGGCAGGAATGGCGATTCGGTTTCACGCGGCTGAGTTACAGATTAGCAGTCGAATGCAGCTTTCGGAGTGTCTGCACCTCGGGACCTTGGGAGGCATAAGACACAGAGTTTGGCCATCGATTGTCAGCAGAGCGTGCCCATAAAACATCCACCCGTCGGCGCAGCCCTTTTGTATTTGATTAGGATGATATAAGTCTGTCATATCCTGGACTCCACATCGCTCGGACTCGCCGCTTCATTCGACCACCGCGGTTTTTCTTTCACCAAAACAATCAGTCCAATCAGAGCTGCAAAACGGTGGTCATTACATTGCTCGCGTGAGTGCAGGAGCTGGGCTAATCGCCGCAGAAAATGCTAGACTATTGAGATGTCCAGCTTAGCGTAAAGGATATTTTAACTGTGTTTTCTGTGTTCAGAGATAACAGTAGTAGTTACTGTGTGCTCTACAACTCACTAGAAGGCATTGTAGACTAATGTGTGAAAATTTAATGAAATGAAAATTTAAATATACAAAAAGAAGGAACATCGTACATGGAGGAGAAATAATTTAATAAAATGAAAATGTTAATGTAAATATAAAATAATTGCTTCCTTTAGTGAAAATTTTACATAGGATAAAATAATAATGAAATCTTATTTTTAGTGTTACAGTTGTTTACATGTTGCTTTAAATTAATTTAGCTTTACAATAAATATTATAAGCTATAAACAATATTACAATAAATTTAAAGCTACTATATTTTTGCTTTATAATATATACCGTACTGTATATACACACATAACAGTACAAGGTAAAATATTAAGCCCAATATTTGTTTAGTTACGGCTGGGTGGGCCGTGGTGTCTGTTTGTTTGATTTAGCTTTAAATCGAGTATTAAAGAATGAAAATTTGGTGTGTCCTTTGGTGGTGACTTTTGCTTAATTGTTGTTGCAACGATATTTTACACGCCTTTTAGTTTAATAAAAGGTTTAACAAAGCGTCAGAGAAGTGCTGAAGTTCTCAGCCAAGATTGTTCTTCCTGTTAATAATTCACAAGATCTCTCCAAACACTTTCTTTCCCCTTAATGAGCTAAATTATACCGTGTCATGTCACTTTGAAGAAGTCGCACTGTTGCGCTACACACACCCTCGATCACTGAGCTTAGGTTTTGACCTTGGTTCATCTGCAGCATAAATAACTTCATTAACTTTGCAATATCCTGATATCTCTGAGGGCCTCTATAGCCAAGCTGTGGAAGAATAGTATTCGCTAAGATTTTTTTTTTTTTTTTTTTAAGTGAAGGTTAAATTTTTTTGCCTTCTGCTCTATTATGTGAGCAGCTGTGCCATTTTCACTTCAGCCTAAAAACCCATAAAATTTTATTCTTGCCTTTCCCAGGGCGTCGTGAGCTTTGTGTCTGCAGGTGCGATCGCTGGTGAAGGATGTTTTCCAGCATAAAGTCATCTTTTAAAAAAAAAAAAAAAAAGTCCCTTTAGAGTCCTTCTGAGCTTTTCTGACTCCGTGGCTCTGTAAACAACGTGGCGTGCTAGCGGATCGCTCATTCGCCTGTGCATATTTATGGCAAGGCATGAGGTTCGGCCACTTCGAAGGCGTTTATGAGCTTCATATAGCGGCAGATGGACTTTTAAATAGAGTTGTAAGGGAACGTCTATGTGTTTTATTGCAGCCTTTGGGTCACAAATAGGCTACGTGCTTAGAGATGACTGATGGATTAAGTGTGCAAGCAGAATTATGGTTTCGCGCTTGTTCTATTTTTTAATTATTGCGCATGATTCACGTTATACAACAAGATATTTAATATTAGAACATTTTCAATAGACATATTTAATATCTATCTATCTATCAGTGGCGGCTGGTGCCAAAAAATCGGGGGGAGGGCGCAAACAAAATTAAAGCTAAACTTTTAATACTCGCCTGTAAATAACCATTTATCAGGTGATTAAGCTTCATTACTGCTAGTATAAAATAAAGTCATGACTCACATCGCATCCAGTCAGCAGCTCCGCTTGCCATAAGAAGTGCTGGAAAAGACTCGTTGAGAATGGTCCAATCACATGAGCCCAAATATTTAAAAACAATATTGATTCGCTAAGAACAAAAGTGGGAGGGTTCAGGGCGCACACTGCTGCGCCCGAAGTATGATTTGAAAAGATCCAATCAGAGCTCAGCCTCAAGTCACATGCTTTTCAAAAAATTTTCATGCCTACATAGACACTTGATTGTCCGGCGCCCCGCGTACACGAACCCAAATGAACGTAATACAGTTTAGGTTTTGTTTTAATTGCAACTAAATTATATTAAGAAATACAGCGGAATATTGTGACTAAATTACTTTATTTCATTATTAAAATAAATAATTATCATGTTAAATAATTACATAATAATTAGGGGGGGGGAGGCGCCCCTACGCCCCGTATTGACCGGCCGCCACTGCTATCTATCTATCTCTAGGAACCTCTGTAGTCCAACTAGGGACCATGGACGTCACGTCAACTCAAGTCAAGTCAAGTCAAGTAGGCTTTTATTGTCACTTCAACCTTATACAGTTTAGTACACAGTGAAACGAAATAACGTTCCTCCAGGACCAAGGTGCTATATGCAACCTAAATTAACAACATAAATCAGCAAAAACTAACTAAGAAACCTACTTAGCCGGCTAGCTGGGACAAGACAGATTGACATTTTACTGTAGGTTAACAGAGAACTATCAGCGTTTTTATACAAAAGAGACGACATAAAGTGCACGTGCAAATGTGCCAACAAGATCGACAAAGTCATGACATGACATTACAATAGTTTGTGGTAATGAAGTAATGAGTTGAGGTAGTGGGAGGAGAAACAGTAAACGATAAACGATGGTGACCATTGTGTTTAATCCCATTTTATGACCGTGCGCATTCACCCACAATGGGCCAATTTGAGGACGCCAATTTGTCTAATCTACATGTGAGAGCCAATTAGTCTAATCTGCATGTCTTTGGATTGTGAGAGGACACCGGAGTACCCGGAGGAAACCCACCAAGCACGGGGAGACTCCATGCACAAAGACCTCGAGGCGGGAATAGAACTTGGACCATGGAGGTGCAAGGCGGCAGTGCCAACCACCATAGTCTGTTTGACAATGTGGATACATATGGACCGTACATTTTACTTTCTATAAGAAAAGACAGGATTATTTGTGATAAGCTCATCACAAGAGAACATTCCACGGACATTATAAATATCATAGCTGATAAGACATGTGGTCATGTGTTATTGTCTGATAACAGTGCAGCTTGAACATGTACACTGCTTCAGCCGTGAATATAAATTGCTGGGATCAGTCTCTCCGCTTGCGTATCTGTTGTACCCGATGCTCTTTATGACTTAACCGATAACAATATCGGACGTCTGTTAGCCCGGCTCGCTGGAGGCGCCAGAAAGGAGGTCTGTACGCTGGCGTGTTAAAGCCATAGGTTTCCTAAGAAGTGTGTATCAAAAAGGGAACACACACACACACACACACACACACAGTAGACGCAGTTGACAGCCTGGATATCAGCATCTGTATCTCTGAGATAAATCCATGCATCCTGGACATCACCTCTGGCTTACTTCATGCTGAGAGGCTCTCGCATAATCGAGAAAGATGGCCGAGGAGAAACTTGTCACGCGAGAGGACGCAGAATCCTGTGCTGCTCGTTCCTTCTGTCCAGGAGCAAAATGTTATTCGCACTGAACGCCACAAATCTATGATTGTTTTTTTGTTTTGTTTTTCAACTTTAATTATTATTACACCTATCCAGACTTTCAGGGGGGGGGATGGTGGTATTAATCTAAAATGGAATGCATTGTTGAAGTCATTGCGCACTGGTTAAAATTAAGCCTTTTGGGTATGCTTACGGCACTTTAAACGTATAAACATATGGATATTAGCATAGTAAACCCTACTGTTATAATTCACTCACAAGCCACTTCATCAAGTACACCTGTTCAACTGCTTGTTAACGCAAATATCTAATCAGCCAAACATATGGCAGTGACTCAATGCATTCAGGCATGTAGACATGACCAAGACGATCTGCTGAAGTTCAAACCGAGCATCAGAATTGGGAGGTGATTTAAGAGACTTTGAACATGGCATGGTTGTGGTGCCAGTCTAGCTGGTCTGAGTATTTCCAGAACTCCTGATCTACTAGGATTTCCACACACCACCATCTCTAGTTTTTTTTTTTTATAGAGAATGGTCTGAAAAAAGAGAAAACATCCAGTGAGTGGCAGGTGAAGATGCCCTGATGATGCCAGAGGTCAGAGGAGAATGACCAGAGTGGTTCGAGCTGATACTCAAATAACATCTTGTTATAACCGAGGAAATGTATGACGAAGAAGAGGTATGCTCATCTCCGAAAGCGTTACTGAGTTACTGCAGCAGCAGACCACCCGAGGTGCCACTCTTTCCAGCTGCAATTTGCATGGGCTCGCCAACACTGGATGAAAGAAGACTGGAAAAACATGGTTGGTCTGATGAGTCTTCATTTCTGCTGCGACATTTGAATGGTATTGTCAGAATTTGGCATAAAAAACATTAAAGCATGGATCCATTCTGCCTTATATGAACAGTTTAGCTGGTGGTGCTGGTGTAATGGTGTGGGGAAGATTTTTTTTTTTGGTACAGTTTGGGCCCCTTTGTACCAACTGACCATGGTTTTCATCCCACAGTCTACCTGAGTATTGTTGCTGACTGTGTCCATCCCGTTATAACCACAGGATAACGTAAAATGCCACAAAGCTAAAACTGGTTTCTTGAACATGATAATGAGGTCACGTCACTCAAATGGCCCCAAAGTCACCTGATCTCGATCCAATAGGGCACCTATGGGGTGTGGTGGAACGATCTGCCGACAAATCTGCAGCGACTGCTTGATGCTTTCATGTTAATATGGACCACAATATTTAAGGAATGTGTCCAGGATTCTGGTGTAACTACGCCATGAAGAATTAAAGCAGTTCTGATGGCAAAAGTTGATCCAAGCCCCAGGGAGTGCAGGTGCTGGCATAGGATCTCATGAACATGATATGATCTTATGAAAACATACTGTATAATCATGCTTTAAATGTTCTAGCTGTTCATGAGCAATAATGCACATGCTCATAGACACTGTTTGTATACGGTTACACAAAATCCAAACTTTATTAGGATATACGTATATGGACGTCTAATGAACTGAGTTTCATTGGTGCAAATGAGATAAATGATACACACCTGAATCTGCTATTCATAACACATTATAAATGCATCCACAATATGCCCCGCAGCATGCATTATTCTCTTATGCATTTTAATTGTTCTAAGAGCTGACAGCTGATGTACAGTACTTTTGATAAGACTCTGAGCAAATTATTACATTTTACCGTGTGTAGGTGCGGACACTGAACACATATTTATATCCAGGGTGATGATGTCGCTCTGCAGGAATGACTTGAGGTAAAAGACAGAATAGGATTTCAAAGGATTTGTCCTTGCTCTTTTTTTTCTCAGTTTCCTCTCTCTGTGTTTTCAGGACGGTCTCACACTTACAGATCTGTGAGAATTCGCATGACTCGTCAGTGTTCGCTTTCGTGTTTGCACCTCTTCTTGCAGTTTTATTTATAAAATTTCTGCACCAAAAAGAAAAAGGAAAAGAATGTATATACATGTAAAAATACATGTTCATAATGCATAATGAATTACATGGTCATAGTGCATTATACACTTTCACAGTGCATTATAAACTATATGACTATATGTTCACAGACATACAGTTTATAATGCACTATGAACATGTAATCAGTAATGCATCATATATAGGTGGTTAATTATTCGTCATGAATATTTACTTTATAATACACTGTTAATATGTAGTCTATAATGCACCATGAACATGGTTTATAATGAACTATAAATATGGGTTTATAATGCAGTATGAGCATGTGGTTCATAATGCACTATGGACGTGTATTTAATAATGCATCACGAATAGGTGGTTTATTATGCACTATGAGTGTGTAGTTTATAATGCATTATAGTAATGATATATATATATATATATATATATATATATATATATATATATATATATATATATATATATATATATATATATATATATAATTCTAAAGTGTTTTGAAGGTAACCTCAATTAATTATGATGAATGAGCCATATCTGTGCTAAGCACTGTAAGGCATTAGGCATGCTAATTTATGTATAATAAAAAAAAAAGATTACAACTTAAAAAAATTCAAAGTCATACATATTATCTGGCCATTATTATTTACATGATTATTGTACTGAGCATTTCTTTTAATTTATTAACAAATAATCATTTTTAATGTCAATGTATTTTTTACAGCGTATTAGAGGCCCCAGATAAAATATTCAGTTCTTTTTGTTTTGCATTTAAAAATGTAAAAAGAAAAAAAGAAAATATATCACCAAATTCTTCCTGAATATTTTTTGCACATTTAGAATTCTTATGAATTTGGCATGAAATCAGATCTTCACTCTTGTCCTATCACTGCTTTTGTCTGCAATCTGTCTACGTTTTCAGTAATGAGCCATGGGTGCGTCATGAATGAGATCACTAACGATGAGATCACTAACGATGAGATCACCCGCTGCCTGGTGCGCGCTCACTGAGTGCTCATCTCTCCCGCTCTCTCCGCGTCGTACTCGGCGCTCATTTCATTCTTATGAGGAAAGCGAGTGCCTGGGTTCTCAAATCCTCTTCTCGCCTCTTTTCCCTGATGCTCTCCCACGTTTTTAGCCTAATTGTGCCGATTCTCAGGCAGGAGATGCAGCATGCATAATCAATTCCGATGCTCTGATAGAGGATTCGTCGCTCTTTCACACATCAAAGATGTAGTTATTGGTGGTGGAGTGCACCGTTCCGTGAACATCGAAGGTGCAAAGCTTCTAATAGAAGTCGCTCAGAAGGATTAGAAAACCACAGTACTGATGAAGTCTTCATTCTGATTGGTCAGAAGGAAGTGATTATATTTCCACAGCAGCTCGAAATACATTGTCGTTCTTCTTTCTATAGCAACAGTTTATTCCGAGAAGGAGATATCTATGGAAGGAGTCTCCAGTGTCAGTAATTATACATACTGTCTGAAGTAAAAATGAGAAGAGTAACGTGTTTCATGGACGTTTAACATTTCCAACATATTCTGGATCTGTATTTGCACTGGCCTGGTGGCCTGATGAATTTCTTTTTGTTTTTAAACACTGGTGAAAAAAAACATGGTAGTAATAATGTAAGAATGTTTTTTGCTGTTCCCACTCACAAAATCATCATTTTTTGTTTGTGATATTTTGCAGTATTTCTGAGATTTTTGCCAGTACTAAATTCAAATACTAAATAAAATAAAGGCGTCACAACCACCACCGGTTACAGTTAGTAAGGATGGGAGATTGCTCTAAAACGCTTCATGCGACACATCTGCTCACTCACTCGTGTTTGCACAAGAGAAAGAAACTCCTGATTGTGTTTATGTTTAAGTTTTTATGTTGAAAACAAAGTTTAGAAATGTGAAAATTAGTTTCTGTTGTAAAAAAATATATATTATAGTAATAAATCTGCCCATGACTTTGGTCGCCTGGAATTTAATTGCACGCTCATAAGCACGTTTTAAAAAATGTACAGCGCCATCCGTCAATTTTGGAATGAACTAAAATTTTTATGTGTTACCGTGAAATGTGCGGAATGAAGGTGTGACATCGCGTTTATTAAGTATGTTTCAGTTGTACACTCAGGAACACGCCAGCTGTTGAATTTTTAAATGACAGATACAGCGCCATCTGTTGAATTTTGAGATGAACTAATGATTTTTTCAAGTTAGGTTTATATATATATATATATATATATAAGGGTGTTTTCCACTTAAATTTCAAAGTAGCATATCTCCTTGTCCTGCAGGCCCATTGTGATGAAACAAAGCCTGTATGTTACCTCAAGCTCAACCAAATACAGCAGTGAAATCCGCATTATAATTCATTCAGTAATTTTTACGTGATGTGTGCACAAACAAACAGACAGACAGACAAAAATTCCACAAACCATCTTTATGTGTTCTATTACTCATCTAATGTACCGCCAAATAATTTTTTTCATAAATACCCTGTATCTTCAATGTACAGACACATCAACTTTACAGTTTTATTATACATAAAAAAAAATTATTTGTAAAAAAGCATGCACTTTTTTATACAAACTGATGATTTTTTTTTTAAGTCCTAATGCTAGTCATATCTCTAATATGTTGGATGTACTATTGAATAATGATGTATTGTAATTAAAAAAAAGGATGTACCATGCTTAAAAAAAGACTAGATAATTCATTTTGGTTTTGTGTTGTTTTCTGCCACAATAATTTGCCACTTAGAGTACCAATAAAGTGAGGAGATGAGTGACTCAGGTGAAATGATCCGATCATGATGGCAAGATCAAAATCAGCGCAGGGCACTGGACTGCAGGTCCATTAAAAAGTTGGTGTGTCGGTTAACTCTTACGCTAAAACAGCTTCGACATGAATTGTTTTATGCAATAAGGTTTTGATCCTGAAGCTCATTCGCATTAACTTCCTCTCTTATTCCGTATCACTTCTCTACCTGTTAAACTACCAGCCTGCACATTTACTGTACTCACATTTTACCTCTAAACCCATAATCCTCATTTGTCCCTTCCTTATCTCTCGCTCTCTCTCACTCCTCTCTCTCATTCACGACGAGGCAGGATTTGTTCTTCATTCTTCATCACCAGCGCATTCAAAAGCAATCCAGCCGTCAAGCGATTTGTCATTTAGCCACGAGTTATGAAGACAGATGAGATACCGTGTCTGGAAGAATCCACTCTCAATTCCAGGCACTCCGGAAAGTAATCATGTTTTTATATCATCACGCTTTGAAGGACACACTTGCTCGAAGCCCAGAACAGGTGCTCTCATCTTCTTCTTCTTCAAAAAAAAAAAAAAAAAGAAAGGAAAAAGATAATGAACTCCCATCTGAAGGAGCAGTTCGATCTCTGAGCCTAATGAGGATAAACAGTGAAGATATGACAGCTAATTGAATTACGCTATAAATTCTATCTGAAGCTTGGAACAGATTTGAGTTTTGTCAGCGCGCTGTAGTTTTTTTGCGATGCTTTCTGTTTCTTTTTGTTTTGCTTTCCATTATGTCAATTAGCATCAAATGTGGGCTGCTGTTTAAGCTTTCTTCAGCCGTGTCTTTTCTCTCCTTCATCAAGGAACACGACTTTTTTCCTTCTACTTTGCTCATTTACTCACCAGCTGACAAGCAGGAAATCATTCTGTCCCACTTTCTACTCATATTGATTATTACTGTTCTCTGAATTTCCTACAAGTGCAGGTTGATTTGTAAATTTCCGCCTTCTTGCTTATGAGATGTTAGGAGACTTAAGATGCCATACAGTGCCATATAGCATGCATAAATTTGCATGCTATATATACTATATATATATATATATATATATATATATATATATATATATATATATATATATATATATATATATATATACTGTATATACTGTATATACTGTATATATACAGTATATATATATATATACAGTATATATATATATATATATATATATATATATATATATATATATATATATATATAATTGTTTTTAATACTTAGATTGTGAACTGATTAAGAAGATGCATGTAGTAATCATAAAGTGTCATATAGCATACATAACACAACAATAAACATATCATTATTCATCTTAATATTATTCTCATGATTTGAAACTGATTATAACCAAATGATGCATTATAACTTTTTAAAAATTGAACCTTAATTTCGTAAAGCATTCCAACATTTTCCTGCATGTTAGAATGGTATCTAAGACAACGCCTCAATATGTAACGTGACATTATAAAGAGTTATAAATGTAGTTATAACTATTTACAGCCATGAATAAACACGTATTTACATAAAAGCAAATTAGGTTTTTCATACGAATCTGGTCGAACTGGTCTTGACAATAGGTTAATATTGTTCATAGAGTTTAAGAGTGGCTGACAAGTAGATACATTGACATGCATAAAACTTTATAAAGCTATAAGATTTTTTGATTTTTATATATATATATATATATATATATATAATTGTTAGTTAATAATTCTGTATGTGACCTGACATTGTGATGCTGTGTATAGCTTTCTGATGCTTCTATATTACAATATTCTTAAAATATCCTTATATTATATATTATATATAATTTTTGTTTATTCACAGTTTATATAGTGAATATATTTCTAACTAACAAATTACTGTGAATATACATCTAACTAATATTTCATGCTTTTGAAATTTAAGCTGTGGAACTGTTACAGAAATAAGAAGCTACACTCACATACCCAACCCTTTATAAGGCATGAATATACAAAAAGATGCATTATAATTTTTTACATTGTAAACATTTATTTTGAAAAGCATTATAACACTTTTACGAATGTTAGCATAATATTTAATAAGGGTCTCACTATATATATCATGCTATACATGTAGCTGTAATTATTTAATAATATATATATTTTTTTATTAATTAAGGACTTATCACATCATCCTAATAATGTGCTAATATCATTCTCAGATTTTATAACTACCCATTTAAAGTAAAACTTTTAACAGGTAGTTATATTGGCATGCGTAACACTTTAGAAAGTGTGAATAAACAAAAACGATAACATAAGGACATTTTAAGAATATTGTAATGCACTTTACCACCACAGTTAACGTTTTTTTTTAATAATGAACAGGTAATAATTCATTATGTCACCTGACATTACGAAGCCGTGTGAAGTATTAGGCATGTACAGGAGCTAGCCTTTATTACAGGATTATGTCAGGTATTGTACATACAGTAAGACACAGTTTTTGTCTAAGCTTTGTTCGCATCCCAACAGCCTGCATCTGGCTAATTCACTCAACACTTGTTAGTGAAGGAAGCATATTTCTTACTTTTTTGCATAATGTAAAGTTGGAACATTGCCTTTTCTTTCTTTCTTTCTTTTTTTCAAAACCATTACCCCAAAAGCGATTTGTTTTAGCAAGGGATTTAAATGGAACTCCCCTGCTGTTTATAAAACCATTTTTAACATCCCCAAGATGCGATACATTTTCCAGCACTCCATAGAAAATAGCTGAAATCACTTACAGGGCAGGTTCTTTGGAGTCTGCTGCATCTCTCTGTGAACCACCCCCCCCACCCCCCCCCCCCCCCCCCCCGGGTTTCAGCATCACGCTGAGATCCACCAAGCTCCCAGAGGTTGGACAGATCAGCCATGGAGGTGGTTTTGCTCAGGGCTGTGACATAATCCTTTCACATAATCTTTCCACGTTTGTTTGGAGGTGAGCGCCGTTTTGCTATTATTAGAGTGACATATTATGCGACCTGTGAAGTTAAGCAGGCTTGCAAAATTGGATGCACTGGAGGGAGGGAGCGAAGGCTGAGATCATCATAAATCCCATTTGGCTGGGATTTATATTTCTCTTTTGAGCCTAGTGCGATTTGTTTCAAAAACAGGATTTTAACCTGTTTCTACATCACACGCTAATAATTATACCAGTGAGTCGTTTTATGAGAAGTATCGGGGGTATTTCCTTTAGTAGTGTGTGGAGTAACTTTGTGACATGATTAAGGCTTGTGTGGGTGTGTGGGTGTGTGTTGTAAGCAAGTATCTAAAGAGAACAGTGTTTCATGCACATAAATAATTGGAAAGTGTTCTTTCTAATTTGTGCACTCGAGTCAACGGCTTCAAGTCGACAGCTTCAAGCCTTTTACGCACATATTTCCTAAAATTACAAACATTAAAGGAACAGCGAAAAAATACATTTGTGACGTTTATCTACAAAATGCCTTCGAATAAAATAGTATCACATCACTAGTGTCCATCAACAAATATATACTTCATGTGGCACCAAATCCGTAGTATACGAGCAGTATTCAAGTCAAACCTGGACTTTTGATTGTGCAGAATATCAGAACACGCCTATGGGAATAAAAACTCCTATATATTTCTCTATATAATGCCTTGCTTCACTATTGCACTAACATTAATAACCTCTAGTGTTTCACTTGTGCTTGGATAGCATAAAGGGAGAAAGTTTTTTCTTAGTACGTCGGAACCATGATCGGGCTGCCTGCTTCATGCTTCAAACCCTAGCCTCCCAGGAACTCCTTTAACATGTAGAAGTTGAAATCGACCTTTAATTGTCAAAAGATTTACACGTTCAATTTTCAAGGTCAGTCACGAGAAATATCATCACAAGTCCCGGTTTGACTCGAACACCGCTCGTGTGATGGAGGAAATTTAACATGAGAGTTTTAGGATGCTCCGAGGCTTTTCATTATGAAATTGACTCATTTGGTTTGGTTTCATACTGAACATTATTTAAAAATATTTAATAAAAACTAAAAAACATGTCTGAGTGGAATATGTACAGTAGGTACAAGTGCCCTAGTAATAGCCTTGTGCTTAATAAACAGGTAGGTAATTATTATAAGAGAAAAACTAGTTTACAACATTTTATTTTGCTCATTTGGTATTTTAAACACAAATTCTACACAAAAACATAAAATCTCAAGTGGGTGGTGTTTATTTTGTCTTGGGCGCTTTTCCTCGCGCTGCCGTGTGCGTTTGGATCCAATTCTTTCATTTTGATTCATTTGGTTAGTTATACTCTCTTTTCTCTCCTCTTCCTCACAAAGTCTTTCCTTGATTTCTTGCCCTACTTTCCAACCCTTGTCTGTTTTTCTGAAACATGGAATATTAAGCTGATTAGATTCAGAGTCGTTCGCTCGGTCCTGTGAAACGTGTGCTGTGTTTCCACCAGAGATACAGATGTGTTTGATGATTCTGATACTACAAATGAGTCACGCGCACCTCCAACAATCATCGTCATTCGTCTCAGTTACACTTCAAGCAAACCATTACAGCATTTAGTCATGCAATTTGTGTTGCAGGTCGCTGACCGAAGGCTTTGATTTGATGGCAGATATCCATCTAACAGCACTGTTTCCTGCAGGCACGGATCAATAGATTGCATTAAAACAGCCCGACGCTATCAGCAGAGCTTTAGATTAACACTCAGCGAGAATTTCATTAACACACCATGAGATTTTAAACACTTTTTTTTTTTTTTACAGCACCACGCTCTATTCATAGCCTTCCTGTACGCGCCGAGTGAAGATCTCCATGATTCTAACAAGGATGAGATTCTACATGATAAATAACACTTATAAAAAATAGATAAAACAGCTATGTATGATGATTAGTAATATTATATTTAGTAAATACAATATTTATATAAGTAATTCTGTTACTTTGGATCAGTTGAAAACTTTTTTCTTTATGTTTAAGGATCTTGAAGGGTTCTTATGAATTGATGGGTAAAACAAAGGGTGAATTAACAGAGACAGATGCATAGACATTTCATAGACAAATTGATAGTTGGAGGGTAACATGGACACAACAGATAGAAGGATGGATGGATGGTTGAGTGTATGGTATATGGAGGGATGGAGAGATACAAATGTGTGATCAGATGAATGAATGGATTGATGGACATATAGATGCTTGGATGATTGCTTAGATGGAATGTAGCAATAAAAAAACAAATGAAGGGATGGATGGAAGGACAGACATACAGTATATAAAGACAGACAGAAGGTAAAACATGTGCAGTGTTGGATGGATGGATGGATGGATGGATGGATGGATGGATGGATGGATCAGGGGATGGATGGCTAGATAGACAAATAAAAAAAATAACATGACAGATGTGTGAATGGATTCATGGATAAAAGGCTGAATGGATGGTTTAATGGACAAATAAATGGTAGGTAGGATGGATGACTTACTGTATGGATGGATAGATGGAAAAATACATGGTAGATGGATGGATGGATGGATGGATGGATGGATGGATGAATGGATGGATGAAAATCTCCTGTTTCACACTTTTAAACGTTTAATATATTTTAATGGGCTCAACTGTATGTGGTTACTTTTAGATAGATAGACAGGCAGATAAACAGATAGATAGATAGATAGATAGATAGATAGATAGATAGATAGATAGATAGATAGATAGATGGATAGATAGATAGATAGATAGATGGATAGATAGATAGATAGATAGATAGATAGATAGATAGATAGATAGATAGATAGATAGATAGATAGATAGATGAAAAAAATGGTACATTCCGAACTCTTAAGGAAGCTAAGAACTTTAATCTTGATTATGTATATGTGTATATGTATATATGTACAGTATGTATGGATGGGTGGATGGACAGATGTAACTATATACATTAATTCTGCATCATCAAACCAAACTTTAAAGCTTTTCACACGTTTACGTTTTTCACACAGTGCAACTGTAACACTCGTGTTCTTGAGGTCGTGTTCAGAATCATACCTTTAAATCTACCTGTAAAGCTCTGAATGAATTCACACCCTTTACTTCAGAGTATTTAATTAAATTATCCACATTAATCATATTCACATCTAACAGCTGGAAAAGAAATGAGAGATGTAGAAGAGGAGAAAAAAAAAGTCATAACTTCAGTGTCAGTTTGGATGTTAGAGACTTTATATATTTATATGTTTCCCACGCCAGACGTTCAGACATCACGACACTGCATGTTCACTGTGAGAATCGACTGAAACTTTGTTTAGCTTAATGTGGTGATGTGTTCTTTTTCTTTCTCGTCAATATCACTTTAAGTTTTAATCCAGTTTTTCTGTGAAGTTAGAAAAAAAGCCAAATTCTACTGTATGCAAAGCGATGTAGTATATTTATGTATTTATTTATGCATTTTAATTTAATTATTAATTAATTTACCATTAATTTATTAATGTTCTTTTTTTTAAAAAAGCATTAAAAACTATCTGCATAATACAGTAGTAGTTCAAATCACAAAAAGCTTATTTATTATTAAAAAAGGTCATTTAAGGTCAGTGTGCTGGGAATTTGGGTAACAGTGCGGTCATTTTAGTTTTTCATGTAATAATCACAATTACTACTAAACATGAACAGCTAAGGTAATAATGAGAGAGAGAGAGAGAGAGAGAGAGAGAGAGAGATAAAAGAGATAGAAGGTCTAAATGCTTTTTCGCTTTTTTCCCCCTCGTTCTTTTCCCCCTGAGCGTTATCTGATTGCGTGATAATGGAAAATGTAAGATTACAGGGAGTCTGTGAGAGCAAGGTGTTGAAGAGCCTTATCAGCTCACTGCGTAATTAATTATTCTCTCGTCTACAGTACACGGTTAGCAAGATTAAAAAAAAAAAGAAATGGAAAACTTCCTCTTTACCAGTGCAAGATGTATAGAGTTGCATGCTCATACTTATGAGTTACAATCATTTTGTATATGCAGTAATAATAAATATTAAAACAGATTTCTACAGTAACTGATCCCAAATTGTTTATATAGCAGTTAAGGAGTCTCCAGTGTCAGTGGTTTAGAATAGAAGAGTTCACAATAGTTTGGTGTAACATGACATGTTGCATTCATTTCAGCTAACTTGTTTTAGAAATCTTTCATAATATTAAATCTAACTATAACATTAATAGAGTATATATTATTAGATAATAAATAAAAATGGCTGTGGTGTAACAGGAATAAAACCCTCCGTGGTGTTTATATTGAAATTATAATTTCAATCATACAAAAAATCTGGCAACCTCAGAGCAATGATTATTCATTTCTTTTAATAATCAGATCATGTTAATAATCTGAATACGTGGCACAGAAGATCAGCTTCACCGTCCGCGGAACCCGATTCTGAACACAACAAACTTTCCGCGTTCAGCTGTACTGTAACTTTGGAGTTCGTATTGCAAATCCCTTTTCGTAACTCACTAATATTACCATTTATAACTCTTCATACGGACCTGAATTCGACTTTGTTGCATCACAGTGCGCGCAGCACGATATCGATGTCTCTGATGTTCTAAACGTCACTTAAGTTCGTATTTGCGACAGATGGTGTGAGCTCCCTAGCTCTGGATGCGTTTGAAAGTTTAATACAGCACTTGAGGGTGGAAATTGCATCATTTGTTATTTATGGAATTTGAGCTCGGCTTGTAAAGGAGAATGATTATCTCAGTCCGGGCATGCTTCATGACTCTCCACTCCGTTATGGATTATATATAGGATTGTAAATATTGTAATTGGAGTGTGTGAGATGATGCATATTTCATGAGCATGTTGTCGGCTTTCGTGTCGTTCTTAATAAACTTTGCCAGATTTCGAAGTGGATGATGGTTGGTGTCCCAACAGCACTTTCATAAAGTTATGTTTGAAAGTCGAATTTCATTTGAGTTTTTAGTTTAAGCTCGCCTGAGAAGTGTTTAAGGAGTTAAGGGTTTGTCATTAAAAACAGATTTCTATTTAAAAATATGTTTTCCTTTTATGTTTTTCCTCAAGATCTTCCTTAATCATTTTACCATGGTGACTCAGTGGTAGGTTTCTCGCCTACCATGTGAAAGGCTCAGGTTCGATTCCCAGCCAAAGCCCAAAGAAGGAAATGGGAGGGTTGTGTCAGGAAGGGCATCCAATGTACAACAACAACGTTCTCCAGCTTGATTTTTATACTTGAAGACCAAGGCGTCCAAAGACGTACCAACAAAGACTATCAAAGTCATAGCAAGTGTTTGTTATCAATGAAAAAATCATTCATATGTCTTCTTCGTTAATCAACAAGTCATTTTTCAGAAGGTTGCAGATGGTGTTGAGATGGAATAAGGTTGGCGTGGTTAACATGGGAATGTGTTTATTAGCATGGAGTTGAATTGTTTAGAGTTATAAAGGATTATTAGGATTATCAGAGTGCGGTAAAGCCTATAAAGCTGGGGATAAGCCGAGTGTGGATGAAGGTACTGGATGGGACTTGGCGATCATCCAGGTGGAGAGGTTAATAACCTGGTGTTAGTGTTATCACAGTAGGAATTGAGATTGATGGATCGTTATTGTGGTTTTTGGGATTGTTAGCGTTGTGTCAGGGTTAATAGAGTGCGGTTGGGAAATGTTTGGCATGGAGGATGTGGTGAATGGGCTGTGGGTGTTGTGTCCGTCCGCTCTGTTTTCCCCCCCTATGTTCGACTTCATTTCCATTATTCTCCTAAGGTTGCTCTACCCTGGAGGGATCTTTCATCTGATTTCGGTGTCGCAGACGAAAATCGCACAACATGAAAGACTTCTCGAGTCGTCAACAGATTACGCTCCACTGTAGCGGCGGTTGTACACAGAAAGTTCTGTCAGTGTGGGACGTTTTTCAGAGGGTGATTACTGCTGCGACGCTTGTCTAAAAGGCACCACCATTAAGGTCCGACGAAGACCATGAAGATCCCATCGAGTCCTTAAAATATCGACAAAAATGGAAAAGTGTGCGTTCGTACCACTTCCTAGCCACGTCCCCGTCAGATTCTCAGTGTGTCCATCATGTTGTCACCATGTCGAGTGAGATCGATCAGAGTTATCACATGCTTCATCACACTACGTTGGCAGTGCATCCAGAGGGTTTGGTATAAATATAGAGACACATGCACTTTTCATCACTAGGTGATGTGTGAGGAATGTGACACCCCAATGACCACTCAGTAAGAACGCCTTCCAATCTTCTCCGTCTGTGCCAAGCTCATATCTGCGAAGTCCCAAAGAGCTGTTTGTTATACTGTTAACTGGTCAACGGCATCCTTACTACGTCCTTATTACGTCCTTCCTGTGTCTTGCTTCAACCATGTCCTCACCAGGCTTTTTTTTCAAACAAATGCGTGCAGGTCAGCGGTGACAACACCATGTCCTTACTGGTTTTCGCTGCATTCCCGAAATGTAAAGAAACATGGAAATGATGATGTAAGGCAAGCTTGATCATTTGCTTCTTGTATATTCTGACACAGATAACCCATGCTATAGAATTCACACAGGATCTCATTCTTATTACTGACCTCTGAGTCCAAATCCTAAAAATTATAATAATAATAATAATAATAATAATAATAATAATAATAACAACAGAATGTCCTCATTGGGAATGTCTCCGCTACAGTACGTGTCAGTAGTTTGCTCTGAGGTTTCTTCTTTCACGGCCGACTGAAAGCGTGTCACTCGTGCATCTGAGGTGTCGCATTTTTCGTGAGCGCACGCGCCGTGATCTGAAACCCGCGGGAGCCCTCACCTCTTCGTATTCCTCACACACAGACTTCATGCGAGCAGACGAGTGTCGAGTAGTGCCAAGCGGAGAGATGCCACACTCATCATCGTGTCCCAGGAGCGGGGAAGGCGTCAGAGTTTGGCATCGAGCTTCGCAGGTTATTGTGTGTGTTGATGGAGCCTGCCTGGCTATCGGCGGGGTGACAGCGAGTCTATTTTCTACATGACTGCGCTTTATTTGAACCCCGCCGTGCGCTAGATCACTCTGATTGATTCCCCCCCATACCACCTCCCTCCCACTGCCATAAAGCGCCGCGATTATGCACAGCAGCCGAACTTTAATCAGAGCTAAGTTCCTTAATCCATTATTTCAGGTGGGTACGGAGGGCACAGAGTCATCCTCGGATGTTTGGCCCGGCTTCTTCACCCGGGCGCGTTGGGTGCCTGAAAGGAAAGACGCCAGCCGTCTCGAGTGTAATATAAGCGGCGTCTCTCAGGCCGTTAATGCAGTGTTGATAAGAAGCAGGATAATGTGTTCGCTGACCTTCACCTTGCCTCGTGTGCCGAAGGAACCTGCAGCTTCTAACAGCGATGAGTCTGTGCATTTCCATTCCAGAACGCATAAATCTGGAGCTGGGGGAGGAAAAAAAGAAAAAAAAGAAAAGCGGGGCAAAAACAGCCATGCATCACCATGGACAGGTCATTGGAGCAGTGCAATGCTGCGTCTGAGTGTTTCAAAGATTAGAAGGGCTAATAATTTCTCAGGGCCATGGTTTATGTTAATGTGGCAGCTCGTGCTGTATATTTCTGCTGAGACGGTGCCTTTGTGGCGCTTAATTTCCCTTTAATAGAACTGTTGTGTTAGTATCTACAGCACAGACGAAGATTTACGTCCACCTGGAATTAACTGGCTTTATTACAGAGGACGTCCTGGGATTCTTTATCGTCATCCGCTGGTCATCAGGAAGGACACGCAAGGGGGGGAAAAAAGAGTAAAAATAAGGAAAATAAAATCAGGTTTTAAAATAAACTGCCAAGAGTTGTTGTACTTATGAATAGTGACGTTAATGGGAAAAAGTTAAGGTTAAACAAACAGCTGTAAATTTCCTTTTTGTTCTCCAAGCTGCTGGTTTGACGCTTTTGTAAAAACTCTAGTGCACTTTTTTCCCTTTTTTATTGCAAGTAGAAACTTTTTTTTGAACTATTACGTTTGTCAGTCAATGTTTTATTGTTTGTTTGTTTTTTTCGTAATAAAAACAAACAGGTTTCTCTTTCAATTTTAACAAAAGCACCTTTTACAGTATATTGTCATGCAAGAAATGTCATTAAATGTCATTATAACGAGATCTATAAATACAATTGTGACGTGTTATAAGTGTAACGTTGCTCATCAGGGCTTCAGGTCAGAGGCTGCGCTGTAACAATGCAAGTGAGAACAGGAACAACATTGAACAACATAGTGACCATAAAGAGACGCATTTTAATTGTTAAAAATTGCATAATAAAGCACTTCGGGACATGCTGTTATGAGAAAAGAATTAACTTAAGGATGGTAACATGGACGCTTCCTCAACACAACATCCAGTCATTGATTGATTTTCTTTATCCGAATGTAACAGAGGGTTTAACAGAAGGATAAAGGAATATCAATTGTAATTGTTTCTACCTTTACACTGTAAACCACAACGTTTTTGGCTGAGCCGTAGAAAAGAAGAAGAATATAATGTGTTTTTAAGGGATTTACTGTATGTGGATGATCTTTTCATAAGAAACCAAAATGAGAAAATAAAGAGGTTTTTTGTTTATTTTTTTGACTTTGACAGCATCACTTTCACTTTTTATTTACATTTTTGTGTATAGAGCACACGTACGGAAGTGGCCGAACGTATTTAGACAAAAGTAAAATTCTGTGTGTAAATTGCTTCGTATTATCCATTCAGTCGTGTCTGGGCTTTGGAGATTTCTTGGGCTGATGCTCTCCATAATTTGCTTAACTTGTGCCGACTCTTTAAACCCTCTCATGTCCGTGCCAGCGTCCTGCCGAGTCCTGGTGGGGCCGTCCTGGCCTCCTTGTTCCTCTGACCACTGAGACCTAGCATGAGGTCAGCATGAGGTTTTTCAAATGAATTGGCGTGCATTACTCAATGTGTTCAGATGTTTCAGGTTTCATAGGATCGAACGTTTCTTTGCTTGCCTTCCAGGGCACACACCAAAGCTTTCTCCAGGACCGCGATTCAAAATCCTCAGCCTGCTTTTTTCACTCTTCATGTTTCACAGTTTGTGATTGCGAACACTACGCTTGTGACGACTCGGTGACACTTTTATCTTTACTTGTCCAGACCTTTTGCATGCTGAGCGTGGCGCTTCGTCCCGGCGCCGTTCTTCTTTTGATCGCAGGACTTGACTCTCCATCCCGGATAACCTTAGACCCAAGGAAAACGAATTATTTGACGCATTTGATGTCTTCGCTGCTGATCGCTCGCATTCGTCTGTCACCTGCCGGCGCTCGCGATCTTCGTTTTCCTGCTGTTAAGCTGGAGCCACATCGTTTTGCTTTCTCTGTTGAATGTTTTAACGGCATTCTGAAATTGTTCAAAATATTGTTAAACAAAATAATACGAATAATTTGTTATTTTATGGCGTGAAATTCCTATAAAACAATCATTATTCGGGGATCCGTGATTCCTTTGTTCTTCAAAACCCGTCGGATCCGGCTGGGCTGGTCTGAAAGACGTCTGCAGGACTCTGGGGTGACTCGCTCAATCCGTGCCCGCTTGATCGCTTCCTGAAGATCATGTACTGTATAGAAATCCGCAATTCCCTAGTTTCAGGCATTTCCATGCAGAGGTGAACACCCCGGCTTCAGAAATTAAAAGTCCTGCCACGTATTTGTTCCGTCCATTAGCTTAACCAGCTGATTCTAATTAGCACAACTCTGGAGAACTAATTAGTGACATCGCAGGGACGACAATAATACACAGCATATGTCGTCTGTGTAACACTTACACACCTCACACACTAGCTGAATGCTTTTTTTTTTTTCCCGCTGATGTTCAAGACTTTAATCAATTTGAATAAAACAGACTCGAATTCTTCCTGGTGTGAAAATCAGAAAAGATTGATTTATTGTACTGTAAATTGTGAGTTATTTATACCGTGCAGTGTGTACTGTAAATAATTCATTATTATCATTGATTAATTAGGATCATTTACACGGCGCATAAACGATGGCTTCCTGAAACCGAAGGTACTGTAGATTTACACCGATTGAGACCTTGCACAGAATTCTTGTTTCATTCCCAAAACAAAACGAGGAGTAAATTGCCCGGCTTGGCACGGCCGCGCGCTAGCGCGTGTCCTAATCGTTAGTGCAATTAGCTTGGAAGGGTGTATAGAGGTGTTCCCCATTAATGCTGGCACAGAGTCTAACACTGTGTGTACACAGCTAGGTGCATCATCCTCAGTCAAATCTAACACACACACACACACACACACACACACACACACAGAAAGTTACTTTGCGGAAGAAGCCTGTCGATAAGGTCAGTCACTCAGGGACTGTTTCATTAGCTAGTGAACCAATTTTGGCCGTTTAATTTAAATAAATGGAAAACTCATTATAAGTGCACCCTGGGTTTGTTCCTTTAACACCTTGTATTCTAATTCACATGCAAATGAGCCATCAGGAAATGCATTTAACACGACTAAAATGCAGAATGTGGCTGCGGCGCTTTTCATCCCAACATTCTCTCTGTCTTTCTCATAATGTTTTTTTTTTTTTTTATGATTTGTGACAAAAATAATAATGTAAAAGTGGTAAATGGCTGTGAAGTCGAGTTTGGACAGAGCTTTATCAGGTGCGTGCAGATGTGACAGGTGTTTCAGCGAGAGACGTCGAGCGCGGCAGAAACCCGGGAGGATCTGGCCGTTTGATTACTTCATGGATGATCGAGTCGTGTTTTTATTATTGTTAACATGAAGACTTAACGCTGCTTGCATTATCACGCTGTTATTTGTTTATTCATTTACTTGTCTGTTTTTTTTTTGTTTGTTTAGTTAGGTAGGTACTGCAGGTATTTAGATATTTATTTAGTTTTTTATTTGTTCGTTTGTACACATTCCACATCCTTCAGATAGCTAAGAGTAATTTCCTTTCTGAAGAAGGTTGTGATTGAGTTCTACATCAACACCTGCAACCAAGTACGGGTCTGCTGTCAGGTGATGAAATATTGGGAATGCCAAATTAAATAAAACAAACTCAAATTAAATGTAAATAATATTATTTTATAATATTGTAAATAAATAAATACATACATAAACAGAGTTTAATAAGCCAATCAAGGCACTACTACTACTACTATTAATAATAATAACAATAATAATAACAATAATAATAATAATAATAATAATAATATATTACTTCATGTATATTTATTGCTTGTAGTAATTGTGATGGCGGGTAACTATCTATCTATTATTATTATTATTATTATTATTATTGCAGATATTTTGACATTGGCTATAGCACAAATAACAACTCTCTTAAACAGCGACAATAATTTCAATATATAGATAATACATTCTTACATTTATTTATTTAATTAATCTTATTATTATTATTATTTTTATTTATTTATTTATTTATTTATTTTTTATTATTAATTATTTATTTTTTTTATTAGTGTTGTTTTTCCTTAGTGTAAAAACATATTACATAAGTATATTCACAACATTTGTTTTATAACAACATTTGCAATAATATTTTGTCTGTTTATTGCAGTCACACCGTAATGCTTCACCATTTTTCAGCACAGTACTCATCAGTTTAGCGAGCTGTTTAGGGATACGGTCCCTGTTCCTCCCGGGATGGTCACGCTCGTGGCCTGCGAGACTTCAGAAGACGGTTTCAGGTTAAAGAGGTTTTTCTAAACGTCTCGTCGCAGCAGGTCACATCGAGGCTCGATTTACAACATGCAGCGCTGATCTAATACATTATAAGAATACAGAAGACCAGACAGCGCTCATGTCCGCGCTCTGGTTCGACACAGATAGAGCGCTTGAGCCGAGCCGCTCGTCCCCTCCGCACTGTGTAAAGCCCCGGCGCTCAATCTTCCAATCAATTCAATTGCTTTGAGCAATTTCACAACACAACAAGCAAGAGGGTGAGCCGGCCACGCTCGAGTGGACGAATTGATTGTGTGGCCTGTGCTTGTGCAGACCGTTGGTGTACGTGTGTGTGTGTGTGTGTGTGTCTGTGTGTGTGTGTGTGTGTGCTTTGAAAGAATCTCGTAAGAAATCTTGAATAAATAGTAAACAGAGGGTCTTCGAGATCAGAGGCGACTTCAGCCGTGTTAAATAGCGAAGCATATACACCTTTTTTTTTTTTCGGCCTTTACACATCTGTTCGAGCTCATCAAAATGGTACAGCGGAGATTCTCTAACCGGGGTCAGAGGTCAAGTGTCAGCCAAGTCTTGCAATCAGAAGTACTTTTGCTATAATCCTTTTCAATGTTAAAAAATAATAATACGAATAATCGTTTTCATTATGATCGGCCTCATTAACGGGCGTCCTGAATCCACGAACATTTTAACACCTTCAATCCTGATCTATAAAAATTCACGAGTAAGCAATTTGGACACACCCGCTTGTCGTAGCTAGGAAGCTAGCTTGTATTTGTAGCTTGCAAGTTGATCCGAGTGGGATCCCGTATTTTGTCTCTATGGGCTTATATAATCTTATTTTAACAACTGTTTCCAGTCAAAACACTAAAAAGCACTAATGAAAACTAGCTAGCTAGCCTAGCACAGATCCTGTAGTTTAAAAGTTTTGAGTAATGTATTAAGCTGTTGAAGCTCCTTTCTGTCAAATACAGTAAAAAAAAAAAAGTAGATCCAGGAATTCCAGGAAAGGCGTTTCAGTGTGATATAGGAGCAGCGTACAGTCGCTAATCGCTAGTCGCTAGATATGGATGCAGTGGCTCATTGTTTAAGGTTTCATGCTTTAAGCTGTCAGTCGAAATCCTCGAGTCTCGAGCAAAGCCTTTAACCCTCGGCTCGAGCCGCGTACTCGCGCTTTGGGTAAAAGAGCCTCTCCGACAGATGAAGGAAAGTTTGGCGAAGTATTACCTTTTCGACGCTCTCGGCTTTCCCGCCTTTTAACTTTGAACTTTGAATAAAATCCACAGTTCTGCAGGGCGTCGGCCACATGGGGCGTGTGTGAGGCCTCGCCGGTTTCTTCAGGACAAAATGAATAAGTCGCGCCTGCGTGTGAACCTGTGGAGGTGGCGGCAACTGCGCTGAGGGTTAGCCTGGAGGGCAGGTTAGCCTAGCTAACCTGGGGAGAGTCTCAGGAGAGAGAGAGAGTGTGAGAGAGAGAGAGAGATGGCCAGAGCGTACAGTGCCTTGCAATAAGTATTCTCACACCCCTTTTTTTCCAGACTTATGGAAATTATAAGTCATTAAGTTGAAATGGATTTGACACATTCTTCGCTAATTATTCATAACACGTTTTATTTGCATAAGTATTTGCCCCCTGAGTCAAACTATTGATGTATTACTCTCTCACTCACACTAACACTCACCGTCTATACCGCTTTATCCTGTATACAAGGTCACGAGGGCCCTGGAGCCTATCCCAGGAGACTTGGGGCACGAGGCGGGGTGCCAATCCATCGCATGGCTCACACACTCCAAGGCCACATTGAAGTATACAAGATAATGTATACTTTTTAAAAATCCACCATTGATGATGATGATGATGATGATGATGATGACAAGTATAATGATGGCATAGTGGTTAATAATGTAATAATATTTAATTGTACCTTACAGCACACTGAAATTATTTTTTCACATATCTCAGTTAGGAAGCTGCGGTCAGAGTGCAGGGTTAGCCAGGTGGTGCTGGGGATCGAATCCCCGACTTTAACCTACAGCCTTAACCGCTTGAGCTGCTACTGCCTTGGATAGCACACTGGTCTCCTGGAGGGTTCGATTCCCGCCTCAGGGCTGTGTGCATGTACTGCAGGTACTGTAGTTTCCTCCTACAGTCCAAAGACATGCTGATTATGCTAACTGGCGTAAAGTGTGTGTGTGTGTGTTAGATTTGACTGAGGATGAGAGAAGTTGAATGAATGAATGAATTATTATTAGTATTATTATTGTAAATACTGGCATATATTAACTATAGCACTAATATAATTTTTGTCAAAATCTGCCTCATATTATTATTATTTTTGTTATTATTATTATTATTATTATTATTATTATTATTATTATTATTATTCCACTCTAAAGTATCCGAATTAGTGCGGAACCAAATCGAACTGATATGAACTGGATTTTATTTGGAATGAATCCTGAACTTGCGGAGCTGCTTTGAACTAGACACATATTTTTTTTGGAAAAAAATCTTTTTGATCTGTTCACTTAAAAAAAAAAATGAAAAAAGAAAAGAAAAGAAAGTGCGTTGTTCCATACACATGAGGTTTTCCGGTATTCCTATGCAGTCGATGCATGGAGCTTCACTTTTTATTTTATTTTATTTAAAACCAGAAAACAAGAAAGGAAAACAAAATCTTTAGGGATGCAGCACAGGACATGAAGGGAGTCGGCTGCGGGTGTGTGTGTGAGTGTGTGTGTATGCGTGTGTGTGTGTATGGGGGGAGGGGGCGAACGCTCGGAGGCTCACCGGTTCTGCATTTTAAAGCATTCTCTGTGGGGAGATGGATAGAATATGTGTGTGTGTGTGTGTGTGTGTGTGTGTGTGTGTGTGTGTGTGTGTGTGTGTGTGTGTGTGTGTGTGTGTGTACGCAGTTTGCTGAATTTTATTTCATCCACATATCCCATACATTGCTCAGCACTTCTGCTGTACTGTACGTTCATAGATAATGCATTGTACCTGTGCAACATTGATGCCTTACACTCGCCCTCATACAGACTTCATAAAGACCCCTTTTCATGTTCTTGGTGTGCTAAGGTTGTACCTGTCACTTAGCAAATAAAAACAGGATCTAAAGTTTGTTTATTGATTGACTCGACACAGCTTTCTATCGGTGAGGTACCGCAGGCATGAGCGAGGAGCGAGGCTGAATGCGGTCGATGCGCGGACCCGAGCCGAGGTGAAGGTCCTCCCCGTGGGATTTCGGCCGCAGCCTTTCTGTCGGCGGGGCGCTCGGAGGCCGCGGTCCAGGTCGTTAGCGTCACCGTCATTAATGGCATGTGGCAAGCGGTCTGACCTGCGCTAAAGTGTGTCGTGACGCTGCTGACATACGGAGTGAGATGAGTGCTCATCGCCGAGATTGCCTTTAATCTGAGCTCCGCTGCTCTCTGATTTTAAGGGTCAGTACGCTTCGGCCTGAGCGAGACACGCGTCTCTATTAGTTTTCACACACACTCTCACACACAAACACACACTTTCGTCTATCTCTCGCCAATCTCAGGAGACACACAGTCTGTCATCGGTCAAGCTAAAACTCAAAATCAGACAAGATTTCCTTATCCTTAGAATCACTAACACTAACTAACTAACTAGCACTCACTGGGCTGGATCGGTATCGCGCAGTCGGTATAGCGGACAAGGTTCAAGCTTTTAGGAGCATTGCTGCCACCTGCTGGACTAAATTGGCAACGCTGAAGAGTCAAAGTTTTGCGGTGAGATCTCGTGAACTTTTCGCGAGATCTCGCGAACAATTTTTTTTTTCCTAACTTACATTTTTTTTCACCCATATCCTGTTATCCTATTTTTGTTTTTTGTTTTTGTGCCTCGCATTTTTTTTTTCGAGGTGGATTTTTTTTTTTCCTGCAACGTTTATTTTTTCCCACACACGTCCCTTTAGCGGCTCAGTACTGTTACAATCCGGAACCCCTTTTTCCGCTGAAGTTTAAGTTTAAATGTTTGTTAAATTTCATTCATTTTTTTACCAAGTTGTTTCACAGAATCAGTCGGGAGCAGATTCGTTTATTTTTCGCCCATAAATGTGAGCTCTGATTTCCAGATCTCTCTCACACACACACACACACACACGCACACACACACACACACACACACACACACACATGATAACACAGGAAATACCAGCAGATCTATTTTAATCTGAGCGCTGCTCTATTGGACCTCTGTTCTCCACAGTTAATCAGGGATTGCGCCCGGCGCATGCCACTCGTCAGGAGGCAGGAGCTCTGGTGCAGAGAGCGCTAAACTCTGTTTACACACCGTCCCACTGAGGCGCGCGAGACGCCGAGCACCTGCTCGACACACTCACTCTCTCCACCGTTTCCCGTTATACGCCTAAAACAAAACTGTAAGACTGAGAACCAGTTGCATTAAATGAATGTCCATTGACTCCGCCCCCTCATTATCATATTATCCATAGATGTAATACACAGTAAATGTGACACTTTACACCACAGTGCTGTCCAGTTCTTCAATCTGATTGGCCAGAAGGCTTGTATACCAGGCGCTTCATGTAGTCTATTACTGATGTGTGTTTATTTAAAGGTCCAGGTCTTAGAGCTCCCCGAAGTGTGTGTGTGCGTATGTGCGTGTGCGTGTGTGTGTGTGGTAATACCCCTCAGCAAGACAAGTTTTTTCATCCCTTTATTTCACTCCTCCAATTGCACCATTTCAATGTCAATGTAAATGAGGTACTGCTGAGCCACACCCCTCCAGAGAACAGCAGAGTGGAGCCCCAAGGCAGCGGATGGGCTCTTATATGAGGTCACATCAGGGGAGGAATCTAATTGGCTTACTTAAATCCCAGGCAATATAAAAAGGAAAACGTCATTTGTTATGTGGTTATAGTTACATTTAGAGTTTCTTGTAGGCTTTCTTTCTCTCTTTCTCTCTTTCTTTCTTTCTTTCTCTCTTTCTTTCTTTCCTTTAATTTTCCTTTTTGTGCTTCCCTTTTTCTTTTCTTCTTTCTTTTGACTTCTCCCTCTGTTTATTCTGTTTCTTCCCTTCTTCCATTTTCCCTGACTTTTTTCTTACTTCCCTTATTTCTTTTCATTTCTTTACTTCTTTCTTGTGCTTTCTTCATCTATCTATCTATCTATCTATCTATCTATCTATCTATCTATCTATCTATCTATCTAAGCGGTCAAATCTGTCTTTCATTCTTTCTTTGTTCCTTTTCCTTAATCTATCGATTCTTTCTTCCGTTCTTTTTTCAGTCTGTCTTTCCTGTGTAGACGTGTAGATAAGTCACTCATGTCCGAGTGTGTGTAGAGACATGAAGACGGTGTAACCCAGGAGCTGAGTGCAGGGCGCGGCACGTGGGTTTCACTCGGCGCCGTCGCTCCTCACGCCGCAGCCTCCTGTGCGGTTCTGGCAGAACTCTGTAACTCATTGATCAGTAGACGGAAGTCGAGCAGAGCTCGGCATGCGGAGACGGAGTGAGTGATTACTGGCTCAGCTGTCAGTCTCTCAGTGTGCACACAAACATACCTGATCAAAGCTTTGTGTCTGTGTGTGTGTGTGTGTGTGTGTGTGTGTGTGTGTGTGTGTGTGTGTGTGTGTGTGTGTGTGTGTGTGTGTGTGTGTGTGCGTGTGTGTGTGCGTGTGTGTGTGCGTGTGTGTCTAATGGCTGTAATCAGAGGCATGTGAGCGGCGTGCTGCTTGGCCGCGATCGTGATCCTGAACACACCGCTGTTCGGACTGGAGACGAAATTCTCAGATAACACGCTGCCCTCTTATCACGAGAGCGCGAACTCTCCCAGCAGCACCTGCAATAAATCACTGTCAGGCTCGGCTGTATATTAGGAATTACAATTAGAGACTTTATTTCTCTCATCAGTACATCACATCGCGGCATGCTGTTAAAGAGAAATAATCAACAACAGCACAGAGAGTCAGTGTTTTACCTCCAGCATGAAGACTTTTGTCCTGTAACAGCATGGAGTTCTCTGTTCCTTCCTTTCTGTCATCTAGCTGCTTTTCTTTTCTTTGAACTTTTCCTTTTGCGATTCCCTTTGATGGGGTTCTGTTTCATCTCTCCTTTCATCTATCATTTTTTCTTTTCTTTTCTTTTCTTTTTTGTGATTCCGTAGTTTTTTTCTCAGTTACTTCTGATTCTTTTATCTATCTATATCTTTTATTTATTATTATTTGTTCCTACTTTTATTCATTTTCACTTTCCATTGTTCTGTTATTGACGTTTTGTTTATCTTTCCTTTCATGATTTTTCTTTCTTATAATTGGTTCCTTTCTTGCTTTTCTTTCTTTGACTTTTCTTACTTTTGATTCCTTTTGTCTGCTTTCTGCTTTCTTTTTTGTCATCTTTTTTCCTTCCTTTTCCTGTAATTGTTTTCTTTCTTACTTTTTACTGGTTCATTCTTTTTTTCCTTCTTTCTTTCTTTCTTTCTTTCTTTCTTTCTTTCTTTCTTTGTTCATTTTTCTTTTGTTAATCCTTTCTTGCTTTTATTTTGTTCTTTCCCTAATGACTGTGTAGTCTTGGACAGATGAGTGATTAAACTCATTTTTAAAGCTGTTTACATGGAGCTGTGTATGTGGATCATCACTATCACTTTGTGACAGAGCTGTTACCATAGCAACAGCAATGTATACAGTATTAACCCTCTGCTGTTATATAAAGGAATCTGAACAATCAGAATGCAGAATCGCAGAGGATAACGAGCACGCTCCTGTATATGAAGCGTCGGGTGTGGGTTCGGGCCGCCCCGAGCCGGTGAGGTTCCGCGTTCCGGGCGTCAGCGAGACGAGCCGGAGGTTCTGAAGCGATCCGAGTCTAATTAAGACTAAAGGTTTTGGGGAGGGCTCGGAAGTGAAGCGTGCAGCTGGGCCTCCCGAGCGCTCGTCCCGGAAACGTCGGCCGATGCGCAGCGGACCTGCTCAGCTCTGTCAAAACACAGCCTCGTTTTCTCAAGTTTTATATCCGGAACCAGCGGAGTGTGAACGCCGGCAGGCCGTGTTTCTCCACAATCCAAATTTAAATAAATGTTCCTGCTCCTGCTCCATTACAGTGAAACCTGCTCAATTACTGTGTGTGTGTGTGTGTGTGTGTGTGTGTGTGTGTGTGTGTGTGTGTGTGTGTGTGTGTCCATTTCCCTCTGGTTTATCAGAGCACCCACGCCCTATCTTAATGTATGCTTTGGGGGATACGTTCCTTCTTTTTTTCATCCTCTCATTTCTCTTCTGTTCTTCCTCTTTATTCATTTTTGCTCTCCCCTTCATCCTCTCTTTTATGTCTTTTTGTTCTCTTTGTGACTCTTTTTTTCTTTCACCCATTCTTTCTTTTTTGTTCTTTCTTTCTTTCTTTCTTTCTTTCTTTATGTTTTTCTTTCTGTCTTTCTTTTTCTTTATTTATTATTCTTTCTTTCTTTCCCACTCTGTTCTTTGTTTCTTCTTTCCATTTCTATATTTTTCACCTCCTTTGCTTGTTCTTTCTTTCTTTCTTTCTTTCTTTCATTGTTTCTTGTTATTTCTATCTTTATTTGTTATTCTTTTTTTTCACTTCTTTCTTTCTTTCTTTTTTTCCTTTCTTTCTTCCTTCCTTCCTTTTTATGCTTTCCTGATTGTTCCCTGTTTTTTCCTCAAAGCCTTTCTTTCATCTATCCGTTTTGACATTCCTACTTCTTTCTTTCTGTCTCTCTCTCTCTCACTTTCTCTCTCTGTACTTGACGTGTAGGACGGTGTGCTCTGTGCTGTGAGCAGAGTGAGGTATCACTCCTCCGTGGCAGTGTGAGAGAGATGGATGCGGTTGAGTCTGAGCGTGATGAATATTTCAGGACCGGGTGTTAATAGGACGCGGCGGTGTCTGCCTCCCACCCCGGTGCATTATTACCCCATCTTTTATTTAGCGTACTTATTTGCGGCTCTCGTGTTCGCCTTTACAACAGAAGCCTTTAAAGGGAGCTCGGCCTCCGCGACGTGACCGCGAGCGGGATGAAGCGACACCTGAATGGATTCCGGCCTTAAAATGCCTGGAGTTGTGAGAGCCTCATTAAATTTGGAAACACCGGCAGATGTTCGGTTTCTCAGCACCGATTACGCCGAGGCGTTTAACTAGGGACTGCACTTAGCCACGGAGGAGCGCGAGATTCCGCTCGGAGCAGGACGCCGTTAGGAGGAGCGGACACTTAGGCAAACGCTCGGAGGTCATTCCGGGTTAAAGGACCCTCATTAGCATGAAATCTTTTATCCTGTTCTCTTCGGCACTTAGCATTTCTGAATATTTAATTTCACACTGGAAAGCTGCTGCGTGTAAAACAGTCACTGCGTACGTGTACGTGTAAGAAAGATAATAATCAGAGATACGCTGGAAAACTGAAGGTCGTAAGCTCAATAGTTTTCTAGCTTTGAGATCAGTTCTTAAGGAATTTCCGTCTCCAAATTTGTCCCAGCTCTTTTCCCTGTCGTACCTCAGAGGGTGTAGATGTTCATTTTTATTCCGAATCACTTCTTTAAAATTTGACCTTCTTTACCTTATTACTAAGATCTTAACTTCGTCTCTGTTTTCTAAATTAAAAAAAGCTGAGCTCCACATAAAAAAATAAAAAATAAAAAAAACAGAAAAAAAATAATTGCCATAAATTGTGCATCAGTGATTTCCATGGTCTTTGCAGAATTTTAAACCAGAGCGGTGTTAAACACTGGATTGTGATTGGCCAGGAGGTGTTGGGTTAATGATCAGCTCTGTTCGAGTCGTGTGCAGGGGCAGCACTTCATCAGACAGATTGTCGAGCTTTTCCCGTCACATGGCTCTGGGCTACTCGCTAACCTGTGCTTCGCTCCTCTGTTGTTTGTGCTTTCGGGTCATTTGTCATATTATTCTAAAAGATGCAGCAGGTGAGATCTGAACGCATAATTGCCCAAAGCTGTTGAATATTAATGAGGCGAGTGCAGGAGGAACTCATTCAGGATGTGGCGAAGCTTCGCTCCCTCAGCGACCTTCTCGCTCCTGCACCTGCTTTTGTTATTCCTCTCTTTTATTTATTTATTTATTGGAATTTTAGAAGACAACGCGTTGGCCATCGTATCACTTTTTACAGACCGAAGATGTTTCCTGTTGAGCTGTTCAATGTAAAGCTGAACAGTAAACAGTCTGCAGTGCATTAGTGTTTAAGCGACTCATCGGGGGAGTGATCGAATGACTCAGCGAAGTAGAGACTAAGTGTTTAAGTTAAGGAGTGTTTGAATGACTCAGTGGAGGAGTGTTTGATTGATTCAGTGCAGTTGATTTTAAATGATTCAGTGCACTAGTGAATCATGTAAAGAAATCAGTTATAAAGATGTGATGAATCAGTTGTGCAGATGTTAGTGTAAATGAATCAGTTGTTCAGTTGTTAGTGTTAATGAATAAGTGGTGCAGAGGTTAGTGTTATGTTAGTGCAGATGTTATAAGCATTTCACTTCATATCATACTGTGTATGACTGTATATGTGACAAATTACATTTTGATTTTAATTTACTGTAAATGATCATTTGTTCAGATGTTAGTGCAAATAAATCAGTCGTGCAGATGTTAGTGTAAATGATCAGTTGTGCAGATGTTAGTGTAAATCATCAGTTGTGCAGATGTTAGTGTAAATGAATCAGTTGTGCAGATGTCAGTGTGAATCATCAATTGTGCAGATGTTAGCATAAATAAATCAGTCGTGCAGATGTTAGGGTAAATGAATCTTTTGTGCAGATGTTACTGTAAATAAATCAGTTGTTAGATAATTGAATCAGTTGTGCAGATGTTAGTGTAAATGATCAGGTGTGCAGATGTTAGCGTAAATAAATCAGTCATGCAGATGTTAGTATAAATGAATCAGTTGTGCAGATGTTAGTGTAAATCATCAGTTGTGCAGATGTTAGCATAAATAAATCAGTCATGCAGATGTTAGGGTAAATGAATCTTTTGTGCAGATGTTACTGTAAATAAATCAGTTGTTAGATAATTGAATCAGTCGTGCAGATGTTAGTGTAAATGATCAGTTGTGCAGATGTTAGTGTAAATCATCAGTTGTGCAGATGTTAGTGTAAATGAATCAGTTGTGCAGATGTCAGTGTGAATCATCAATTGTGCAGATGTTAGCATAAATAAATCAGTCGTGCAGATGTTAGGGTAAATGAATCTTTTGTGCAGATGTTACTGTAAATAAATCAGTTGTTAGATAATTGAATCAGTTGTGCAGATGTTAGTGTAAATGATCAGGTGTGCAGATGTTAGCGTAAATAAATCAGTCATGCAGATGTTAGTATAAATGAATCAGTTGTGCAGATGTTAGTGTAAATCATCAGTTGTGCAGATGTTAGGGTAAATAAATCAGTTGTGCAGATGTCAGTGTGAATCATCAATTGTGCAGATGTTAGCATGAATAAATCAGTCGTGCAGATGTTAGGGTAAATGAATCTTTTGTGCAGATGTTACTGTAAATAAATCAGTTGTTAGATAATTGAATCAGTTGTGCAGATGTTAGTCTAAATGAATCAGTTGTGCAGATGTTAGCGTAAATAAATCAGTCGTGCAGATGTTAGTGTAAATGAATCAGTTGTGCAGATGTTAGCGTGAATAAATCAGTCGTGCAGATGTTAGGGTAAATAAATCAGTCGTGCAGATGTTAGGGTAAATAAATCAGTCGTGCAGATGTTAGCGTAAATGAATCTTTTGTGCAGATGTTACTGTAAATAAATCAGTTGTTAGATAATTGAATCAGTTGTGCAGATGTTAGTCTAAATGAATCAGTTGTGCAGATGTTAGCGTAAATAAATCAGTCGTGCAGATGTTAGTGTAAATGAATCAGTTGTGCAGATGTTAGCGTGAATAAATCAGTCGTGCAGATGTTAGGGTAAATAAATCAGTCGTGCAGATGTTAGCGTAAATAAATCAGTCGTGCAGATGTTACTGTAAATAAATCAGTTGTTAGATAATTGAATCAGTTGTGCAAATGTTAGTGTAAATGATAAGGTGTGCAGATGTTAGCGTAAATAAATCAGTCGTGCAGATGTTAGTGTAAATGATCAGTTGTGCAGATGTCAGTGTAAATCATCAGTTGTGCAGATGTTAGGGTAAATAAATCAGTCGTGCAGATGTTAGCGTAAATGAATCTTTTGTGCAGATGTTACTATAAATAAATCAGTTGTTAGATAATTGAATCAGTCGTGCAGATGTTAGTGTAAATGATCAGGTGTGCAGATGTTAGCGTGAATAAATCAGTCGTGCAGATGTTAGCGTGAATAAATCAGTCGTGCAGATGTTAGCGTGAATGAATCAGTTGTGCAGATGTCAGTGTAAATCATCAGTTGTGCAGATGTTAGCATAAACAAATCAGTCGTGCAGATGTTAGGGTAAAAGAATCTTTTGTGCAGATGTTACTGTAAATAAATCAGTTGTTAGATAATTGAATCAGTTGTGCAGATGTTAGTGTAAATGATCAGGTGTGCAGATGTTAGTGTAAATGAATCTATTGTGCAGATGTTACTGTAAATAAATCAGTTGTCAAATAATTGAATCAGTTGTGCAGATGTTAGGTGTAGATAAATGGATTCAGAAGGCAAATGAACATGAATGTAAACATTTTTGTAGATGTTAGTTCTAAATAAATAATTTCTGAGGATTGTGGAGGATAGTTGTAGATGTAACAGGGTCAGTGGCTTTATTTACGACAGACATGATTCTGAGGAGACAGATGATGATGATGATGATGAAGGAGCAGAAGGATGGATGGAGCATGACACTGGCGATGGAGGATGCGGTGAAGCGGATGGAAAGAGGGAAGAGAAATGTATAGATAAGCAGAATTCAGGTTGAGGTTAAGAGGCATGATGATGAGGAGATCAGAAAGAGAAGAGCACAATAAAAGAGCGTTCCTGACAGACGGAGGAAAAAAGTGAGAGAACGATGCGAGACGAACGCTCCGCTACAGTACAAGCTGCTAGTCCATGGAAGTCTACGTTTGAGAGGAGACATGTTTCATTATGCTGTACAGCTCATCCTTACGCCTCCAGGCGTTCTGCCCTCGGATTTTCTTCCTCTGGGTTAAAAAAAAAAAAACAACAAAAAAAAAAAAACACCTCTTCTCTGATATGAATTGTTAGGAAAGTGGAATTAGATTCTGCAGCAGAGCGATCGCTCCCTCCTGAGAGATGCCGAGGCAGCGGTGGTGCCAGACGCTCCCGGCCTGTCTTATGATGCCTTCTTCCCCGAGCCGTTGATTGTGCATTATCAGTGCCCCTCACACACGCTGAAAATTACCTGTACCACCAGGGGTAGCCGTGACAATGACATCCCGTTTCCATGGCAATCAAAGGGCCCATTGGAAAGTGGTGAGGCCTGTCTCATAGTGATAATAGGGCTACTCATTTCAGTTTAATTGAAAAAAAAAAAGCTTTTGAGAAGAAAAGGAAATGGTTCCACCTCCAAAACTGCTGGCGAGGACTCATTCTGGAGATAAAAGAGAGAGAGAGAGAGAGAGAGAGCGAGAGAGAGATGGTATATTGAAAAATAAATAAATAAACAAATTAATAAATAAATAAATTCTTTCTTGTAACTTCTGCCTGAACGTCATACCTTAAGTCCTGACAAAATGTTAATACGTTAATAAAATTTAATAATTAAATAATCTCACCAGTTTAAGTCACACATTTTAATCTATAGATATGTAAAAAGAAAAAAAAAGGGGGAAAAAAGGAATTTGATGAAGTTTTTGATGAAGTTGGCCGTGTCTGGTTTCACCAGCCTCTCTAATGCGATACAGTTTTTATTTAAACACTGGTGCGGCGTTACACTCTAAGCCGTCTGGGTTTGTTTGCTAGCAAGCTGTCACGTCAAGCACGTAGAGTTAAATATTCATATATGCTATATATATATATATATACATATATAGAGTACCATTGCAAACGCTTGAGTCTGTATATTTTGCTTCCAAAGACCGAGACTTTCTTATATTTGTAAAGTAGTCTTGGGGAATAGTTCTCCGGGCTTCCTAAGGGACCTCCTGTCTCTCAGTCCCTGTACCTGAGCAGTTTCAGAGGAATGTTTTTTGTTCGTTAAGCCACACAGTGACTTGTGCACTGAAAAAAAATTCAACTAACTAAAGGCGTGAACCAGTGAGAAACAGGTGCAGATGCTGAATGCTGGTTGGTTGGGACAGACGAGAGGGGAAATGAGGTTGCTGCTGGGGTTGTCACATAAACAACAAATTTTAAAATTGTGTCACATTGTAACACATTTGTTCCAATTTCTTTAATTAATTTTATAATAAAGAAATAAGGGGAGTCAAGACTTTTGTATGTTGCAACAAGCTCACAGCTAGCAGTAGCATCTACTGTACCTTGATATTACAGAAGGAAAGAAAATAGGATTATATCTTATTTTTCTTTTCTAAAAACGTCAATGCTAAAATAATCAGTAGAAGCGATGATATATAGTATAAATGATATCTAATGATGTCTAAAAGTTGCTTTTTATCCTTTAAATAAATAATGAATGTCACTGTAAACTATAGAGCATGCTATCACTCTAAAGTTTGCTTATAATGCTTATAATTACTTCCTTAAGAAACCTTTTACTCATTTATAGTTGCACTTCACGTCATGGAACAAAACAAGTTAGTTCCTGTTATCACTTGTACTGCTGCAGTGTTTCTATTTTAGTTGTTAATGAGACAAATTACAGTCAAGCAGTTGTATTACTTTTTATCACTAGTAAGGAAAGTGTAAAAGTCTGTCCTTTTAAAGTTACAGCTTTACCTCTGACCTCTGACCTCCACCTCTGACCTAAAGAGGTCACCAGGGGAAAAACCGAACCGTATCAGCAGTTACCCAGGCATTTCAGTCGAGTCCTTCTGTCCGAGCTGTTACTATAGAAACCTATAAGAGCCAGCGCGTTAATCTAACCTGTATTTAGAGCTGCTGAGGATTTCAGCAATCGAGCTCCACGGTCACGTCAGACACCCACCGAGTGTCCGAGCTCTGACGTGAACATGCAGCTGTCAGAGAGAGTGCGTAAAAGTACAAAAAAAAAATGAAATAATAAAAAAACGCAAGCCAGCAGCAGCAGCTCTGAGAGAAGTGTTTATAGAGTGGTGAATAATTCACCAGGCACTAAGAGGAATCCTGATCCACTCGGAAAAACGGCAGAAATCTCGAAAAGCACTTTGCTGTTGATTGAACCGGGAAGGGTGCAGGGACGAGGTGAGAGTCCCGGAGCTTTCTGGATGACCGGAGGAAAGGCCTCGAAAGGAATTTGGACTTTTATGGGGTTAATATGAATTATTGATTTCTGTCAATGAGTATTCTGCACCTCCACAAACAGAAGAAAGGAATCTGAGACCCCTACACACACACGCACACACACACACACACACACACACACACACACTTTTCCCGCCAAAGCCGTGCTTCGAGTGTACTTCCTGAGTACCGCAACGCGGAGCCTCGTGTCTGGTTGAATTTCGGAAAGTCAGATGCGAGTGCGATTCTGCCAACCTGGACAATAAATCAATTTCTATTTAGATCAAACTGATTCAGACGTGAAGGCCTAATGTGGCGCTGGACAAACAAGGCCGAGCGGATGATGAATGAGAGGCGAGACGTGACGGGCGGCCCGACTGATGGCCCGCTATCATGAGCATCCATCTTTCTTGAGTCCTGACTCGTTCTGTCACGATCTGCCGGATCCTGTCCAACACACTCAGGCGACCCGCCAGAAAGGCACAGCTATCCGTATGATTCTGTTTGAGTTTGAAGGCATGTCTCATGAGCCGGTGAATTTCGGGGTGTGATTGTGCAGAGTAACAGAAGACCGTTATGAGACCAAAAAAGCTCCCTTTATTTTTCTATATAATCCCCTGCTACACTAATGCACTTATCCCAGCATTTCAACATAAGGTTAGAGGTGCTGTTTTCTCAGTACGGTGGATCCATGATCGACCAGGCCTGTTTAACATCTGAAATGCTCCATCGCATTACAGGAACTCGGCTGGGAGTTGTTGCCACATGCCTCGTATAGAGCCGCAGCCACCCAGACACGTGGTTGACAGGCGACAGCACCATCAGTAGCGGACTATACGGTCGAGTTTCATACCAAGGCCACCGGCACTCATGGCGGCTACAAGGTGAGGTAGCCATACGTGATCCTCCACAGGATCTGGAGGATATAAGATAGCCATCCAGGTGGACAACTGCCTTTGTGGGCATCAGGCCGGGGGTCAGTTTCGATCCACAACCTAAGACCCCATCATGCAGGCCTCTTTTTGCCAACTAATTAGCTTGGCAGCTAATGGATTCGGCGCGCCACGGGAAATAGTTTTTTAGCTGAGGCACTGGGCATCTTGTTGGTCTCCCTGGATGGTCAGCTAATTAAGTCGGGATGTGGTGGACGACCCCAGTCTCGTTTCCGGTACCTCAGGTGCCAGAACAGAGAGTAGTACTGGGCTTTCTCTGACTGCAACAGCACAACCCCCGCTTTGACTGGCCGACTCGTTCTGTTTCGAACTGGGGATGTCAGTACACCCTAAGCTGCCTCCATCCCCAGTACCCTTTAGTACAGCCCCGCAGGCATTGGGCATAGCTTGCTCCCTTCCCAAACCCCGTTGGTCTTCCTGGCCGGTCAGCCAATTTAGCCAGGACCCGTGACGTGGCAGACAACCCCAGTCACACTATGGCTCGGACGTCTTTCCGAGCAAATCCTGTTTCTGGTAACCCGGGTGGCAGAACAGAGAGTAGTGCTGGGGTTTTCCTGGCTACAACAGCACAACCCCCGCATTGACTGGCCGACCCGTTCTGTTTCAAACTGGGGATGTCAGTGCGCCCTTTGTATAACGATGTGGGACTCACGAGGAGCAGAACCAGATAAAAATACTCTGCATATATTTCATATTATATATTAAAGCCATATAAATGAGGTCAAGTAAAACAATTAAAAAAGTTAACACTGAATAAAAAGTAGATGAAGAAAAAAAATAAAGGACTTGCCTGTGGGGAACAAAAATGGCATGTATGAACATTTT